>JADMNL010000024.1:253265000-254465000 GCA_016271365.2 Neoceratodus forsteri | reverse complement strand
AGCCAGTGGGGATAGTGTAGAAAAAGGAACCTGACTCCTTGGTATTAACCCCCAGTGCCCAGTGCACAATCCATGGAGAAGTCCACCTAAAGAGAAAAGTAAAGAACAAAATATTAATGTTGGATGCACCAGGTGATGGAACGTTGCCAGAAGGATTATTGGTTAAACCCAGCATCTTGCCTGCCCATGCCCATGTCTATGCATGATGAGTGATGGTCCAGATTCGAAATGTGTCAGATCAGGAGGTCCAGGTGAACAGAGGGTGCACTCTAGCTACAGTACACTGTGCAGACACTGCAGTATTACCTAATAAGAAGTACTCTGGCCAAAAGGAGAGAGTGATCCTGGACATATTTGACTTTGGTGATTCCCCGCAGCCAGCTGAATGGAAGGCTGCGATTAACAAGAAACTCGCCCAGAGAGACCAAGTGTTTTCCTTAAAAGAATGGGACATGGGGTGTGTCCAGGGTGCAGAGCATCATATATGCCTGCATGATGACCGGCCATTTTGAGAAAGATCCCGACGCTTCGCCCCAGCGGACATAGATGATGTGAGGAGACACCTGCAGGAAATGTTCGCTGCAGGCGTGATACAGGAATCAAGGAGCCCATATGCCTCTCCCATTGTGGCTGTGCATAAGAAGAATGGGTCGGTGATGATGTGTGTTGATTATTGAACCCTAAACCGGCGGACCGTCCCAGATCAATATACCAAGCCCCATATACAAGATGCCCTGGACTGCTTGAAGGGAGCAAATGGTTCTCAGTATTGGATCTTCGCAGCGGATATTACCAGATTCCAATGACCATGGAGGACTGTGAGAAAACCACCTTCATCTGTCCTTTGGGGTTCTACTAATTCTTGAGAATGCCACAGGGGATTTCGGTTCCCCTGGTCACCTTTCAGCGACTGATGAACGTGCGGTGGGAGATATGAACTTGCTGGAATGCCTAGTGTACCTAGATGATGTCATTGTGTTTGGATGCACATTAGAGGAGCATGAGACCCAACTGCTTAAAGTCCTAGACTGATTGGAAGACTTGGGCCTCAAGCTGTCCATTGATAAGTGCTAGTTTTTTCAAACCTCCGCGAAGTATGTGGGGCACATAGTATCTGCAGAAGGGATAGAGAGATAGAGACCGATCCCAGTAAGGTCGAATCACTGACTACTTGGCCCCATCCCCATAACTTGAAAGAACTACAATGTTTCCTGGGGTTCTGTGGCTACTGCCACAGGTTCATAAAATACTATTCCAAGGTGATTTGCTCGCTCCTGAATCTCACCCAGGGTTACCTCCCTACCAACTGTAAATACAAGAAAGGGGCTGTCAAAGAACCTGAGAAAATATACTTCCAAACAGGTGACACTTTTGGGCCCTGGTGGACACCTGAATGTGAAGCAGCCATGCACAAAGTCATATACCAGCTCACCCATGCCCCCATCCTTGCCTATGCTGACCCCACCAAGCCCTATGTGCTGCATACAGCCACTAGTCTGCAGGGCCTAGGAGCTGTGCTGTACCAAGACCATGAGGATGGTTTGAGACCAGTGGCTTTTGCCAGAAGGAGCTTAACCCTGTCAGAACGAAACTATCCTATGCATAAGCTGGAGTTCCTTGCCCCAAAATGGGACATTGTTGACCAGTTTCATGAATACCTCTAAGGGGCAAAGATATTGGTGAAAACCGACAACAACCCATTAACCTATGTACAGACTTCAGCTAAGTTAGATGCTACTGGGCACCGGTGGCTTTCCGCATTATCAACCTATGATTTTGCTGTTGAATACAGGCCAGGTCTGAATATTACTGATGCTGACACCTTGTCATGAAGGCCAGTTTCCAAGAGTGATTGGGTCAGGCTGTCTGAATCACACATCCGAGCTTTGTGCCAAAAATTTGGCCAAGATGAACAGATGTCTGCGGACACAGTGGACTGTTTAGTAGATTGCTTGGTCCCTCCTGATAGCTGCATACTGGCTGCCAGTGCCATTTCTCTGCTCTAGATATTAGTGCACTACCTCAACTTGACAATGACAGTATTCAGTGGGCTCAATCCCAAGATCCTAGGATTCAATCCGTACTTGATGCTCTGCGTGCAAGGAAAGATGTGTCTAAGTTGCGTTCCCCTGACTTGCGAACCGCTCTATTGTTTATAGAAGTCCCCAGGTTGAAGTTACTCGATCAGTTGTTATACATTGAGACAGTGGATCATAGTGGTCAAGTACACAAGCAAAAATTGATCCTGCCCGAGGCCTTTAAACACTTGGTACTGAGGTCCCTCCACAATCACATGGAGCACCTCGGTATTGACAGGACTCTCAACCTAGTACGATCTCAGTTCTACTGGCCCAAGATGGGGGCCAATGTTGAGCACCAGGTAAAGACCTTTAGTCATTGCCGCTAAAGAAAAGCCCTGCCTCAGAGGGCTGCCCCCCCTTGTCAATATCACTACCAGCACCCCCATGGTGCTGGTCTGCATATATTTTGTGTTTAGAACCTGATCAATGGAATATTGGCAATGTGCTAGTGGTTATAGATCATTTCACATGGTATGCACAAGTTTTTTCAACTAAAGATCAAAAAGCCTCTACCGTGGCTGAGGTGCTAGTGGAAACATTCTTCGTCCACTATGGTGCCCTCCAGTGGATCTGATCTGACCAAGACAGAGACTTTGAAAGTAGGCTAATCAAAGGAATGCTCTCTCTGTGGGGGGAGCGGAAGTCAAGAACCACCCCTTATCACCCGCAGGGGGACCCTCAACCAGAAAGTTTTAACCACACCCTTCTAGACATGCTAGGCACCCTCCACCCAAAAGACAAGCATAAGTGGAGCCAGCAGATTAGCACCTTGGTACATGCATACAATTGCACCAAAAATGACGCTACTGGATTCTCCCCCTACCACCTCATGTTTGGGAGGGAGGCCCATCTGCCAGTTGATGTCTGTTTTGGGGTCTCTCCAGATGGGGTCCAAGCTGACAACTACCTGCAGTATGTACAGAAACTGAAAGCTCAATTGAACCAGGCATATCAACAAGCCCAGACAATGGCCACTAAAAGAAATCTCACCAACAAAGAGAGGCACCACAAGAAAGTAAAGGCTCAAGTGCTACGGGCCCGGAGACCGTGTGTTGTTATGCAATGTGGGACTACATGGCAAGCACAAAATTGCTGATAGGTGGCAACATCTTCCTCATGTAGTAGTTGGAAAGTTGGATGATCTACCTGTGTACAAGTTACGCCCAGAGAATAACTCCAAAGGTGTCAAGAACATGCACCGTAACCACTTGCTGCCTATCAGCCAAGTTATTATTGAAGCTGAGCCAGCAGACATTGCCTCCCTGGGGCCGGTGACTCGTGCTGTTGCAAAAAAGAGACAGAGACAACCTACCCCAGTAGTTACAGAGTTAAGGTTTCCCCCACAGCAGGCCCAGAATGATAGTGACTGTCAGTTCACCTCTGACAATAGTGAGTGTGACAATGCCTATTACCCCTCCTATGAATTGAGTCAGCTGTTTCGAGGTAACCTTATGACTAATTGTGGGGATTCAGCTGGGCCTTCTGGACTGCCTAACCCCCCAGCTTCATCCTTGGAGCCAATGTTCCATGAAAGTGAGGTGCAAAGCATCACATCTGAGGTTGAGGACTCTGTGTTTTGTGGAACTGTGTGAATTGCCCAAAGAAGGGGCTGATGGTCTGAGTCTCCCTGGTGACACACCAGAACTTGAACAATATGAGAGTGCTGACACCCCTCCTTCAGTGCCACAAACCCTAATTGGGCCCGAACCTTCTCTAAATGAGCCACGTGTTGTGGAAACAGAGCCTACAAAGCAAGGAGCTGACAGTGCTCCCAGTTTGGACATTCCCATCCATGTAGAGGCACCCCTCATGAATGATGAAAGCTCCAAAGTTAGTGCTGAAAGTACAGAGACTGTGGCTGTTCCCCCCAGAAAGACTGGCTGAGCTGTCAAGCCAGTACTACGCTTTGGCTATGATTCCCCTGGGAGGCCAGTGGATTTGCCTCTAAATGTGGTTCACAGAGGGGTTTATGTCTTGCCAAGCTCACTGCCCAAATTGAGCTTTATGGACAGTTCCAGGTTACTTGTTTTTCCCTCTAACCATGCTGCCCCTGCCCCATCCGGCACCCAAGTTAGCTGATAGGGAAGGGCCCCCTCTTACATTGTTTAATTTGCAAGAAGTTAATACTTGAAGCAGTATTGTGATGTTACTAATGTGTTAATCATAATGGAATCAGCATTACCTGTATGAAACATGCATATATATTGTCAATATGGACGTAGTAATGTCAAGTATATTGAAAGGTATAGTGATGTAACAAGCTAATGATATATATGTCTCATTTATATTGCATTTTTGATATTGTGATGGTACAGACTAGATGCAGACGCCAAGTTTTCTCCCGGCAGGAAAGGGTGTGACCCCCCCCCCTACAAATGGGAGTTCCTGAAAAGTCTTCCTTGAGCTTGTCTATATGCTCACCGCCAGGCTGGTGTCCTGTGTTTTAGCAGTTTAAATGTGATTGCCAGAGAGTGCCTGTATAGCCTCTGTGTACTGTCTCTTTAAGAGCTGCCTGGAGTGCAGTCATAATTCATCTGAGAGGGAGCTCTGTTAGAAGATGTACTTGTTTGCTGATCATTTGTTAGAGTAGTAATAATATTGCAGTTTGTTCTAACCTGCCTTCTTTGCAGCATGGACAATTCTGTTTGTTTCCATCATCTTGGTCCTAGACTGCAGAATGGGCCAATCAGTACATCTGGGACTCTAAAATGGAGCCTGCCAACAGGAGCTTGGTGGGGCCAAAACTTGTAGGAAGTGTAGTTTTGGGCTTTTGGCACCTAAAATAACCTGGAGGGGGAGCCCTTGTTGTGACTGACAGACAGATCAGCCAACCGAATCTTTCAGATCTTGGGGAAAGTCCCACACTGCTTGCAGTTTCAGTTAGATCTGAGTTGGGAAGTGAAGAAGTAACAGCTCGAGATAGTTCGAGCAGCATGGGAGAACTATGGAAAGGCCTGAGTTTTGCCTGCATGTCTGCCTGCTGTTCCTGAGAGGGATCTTGTGTTTTTTTTCGCACTGAATCTGAACTTGGAGAGCGAATTAAGTCACTGAATTGTGACCAGGCTTTAACCTGAAGAAGACTGAAGATTTTCTGAATGCAATCAGCCTGTCAGGACTTCCAGCCACCTCAGAACTCCCGGATTGTGCAGAGACTCTATAATTGCGGCCGGAGAGCCATTTGCCTGGTACAGTGGAATTTCCTTACATGTGAATGTGCTGTGTGCTTATAGTGGGCCATGATTTGGTTCCCCACTGTGTGTCTGAACTGTGTTTTGCTTGCTGGAGGCTGTATCTAGCTCCATGGACTGAATCCGTATCCATTTCCATTTGTCTGGGCCCTGCTACACTGGCCCAGCCAGAATACCTGCTATGCAGAGAAAGTCATCGACGAGAGACCAGCCTAGGGATCAGCCCCCTGCTCAACACCTTGAACAGGATCAATTCCTCGGTGATTTGTGTGGGCCCTGCTTCTCCGGGCACTCCAGCTCAACAGTCTGCAGTCTCGATTTCATCCTGCCTGTGTCCAGTATTGGGTATCATAAGTAAACATCAGGGTAGCTCCCTACAACAACAGCTAAATCTAAAAGTATTGTCATCTGATTGTCTTGTTGCCTTTTCGTTCATGAACTGAGCCCTCCGGCTCTGGATTACAAATAGTGTGTGTTGTGTATGTTGCTTTCTTCCATCACAGGGCCCTAACCAGCCGCAACGTTCCTGGTTAGCCACACTGTTTTTCTACTTGGGTACCCAGAGTGTGTGACTGTGTAGGGACTCTGAACTGCGTGCATAACTGTCTGATTAATATAGCTTTTAAGCAAATCAACCTGATTACGCCCCTCCCTTGTTCAAGTCCCCTGAATAAATCAGATTTAACTTTATTTGCATTTAACCTGACTGTGGTTCCAGTTTGTGCCAAGAATATTGTACTGGTGTTATTGGCTGTGCTTAACTTTGTTTTACAGGGGGTCCCCAGGGTCAAGCTAGAGGAACCAGCCCTGGTGGTAAGTGCAAACAGTGTGGGTAATTGCCTGGTGAATAAGGATCATTGTGAAAGTAATTATTATATATTGTTCAGGCCACTAGAAGGGATAGAGGGGGGTTACAGTGTCCCGGAGGGCTGTGCCCAGGTTAACTTGACCACTAACAACCCTGGCCTCCAGGTGGAGGCACCTGTTTCATTACCCAGACCCTTTAACCTGCTACTAGCCAAGCAGGTAGGGGTAGTAGCCCTTGGGATAATGCCACCTAGGGGTTACACTAGCAGAAGGAGGGAGGTAAGAATGCACCTTTACAAAGCCATGGTGAGGCCACACCTGGAGTATGGGTTTCAGTTCTGGAGGCCATATCTCCGCAAGCATATAGATGCATTGGGGAGGGTTCAGAGAAGGGCAACCAAGATGGTGCAGGGTATGCAGGGAAAGTCATATGAGCAGAGGTATAAGGAGCTGGAGGGAAAAGGGAGACACAATTGAAACTTTTAAATATGTAAAGAAGGCTCAATAAAGTGGGAGAAGAGGGTTTACTTAAGAAGAAGGAGGGGGTCAGAACTAGAGGGCACAGTCTCAGACTGCAAGGAAAAAGATACAGGGCAATGTGGGAGGGCATTTCTTCATGGACAGGGTGGTGCAGCCCTGAAACAGACTACCAGATGGAGAGATGGGGCTAAATTGGTGGAAGAATTCAGTAGGGCTTGGGATAAGCATATGGGGTTGAGTATCGGGGAGGGCGGGGGCTGGCAGGGAGAGGGAGGTGTAGGGGTTAAAAAAGGGACAGACTAGATGGGCCGCTATGGTCCTTTTCTGCCATCAAGCATCTATGATTCTATAATTCTTTGCAAAATATAGACCAAGACCAGTCTCCCTAGTAGAAAAATGCAGGTACTTTTTTCTCAGAAATAAACAGGAATTGAGTTCTTGCCTTATATTCCCTTTATCTTTTCTATCCTTTTAGCATCAAACTATGGAAGGATTCCTTGTGTTTCCTTTCACTATTCTTCTTCACTTGTTAATTCTTTCTTCTGGACCTTTAATGAGTCCCTAAAACCATTAGAAAAACTTGAACAAAATAGGAGATTCAGACACAACTAAGTTTACATTTCATGCATTTTCTCTAATTCATTCCCTTTTTTCTTTATTACTTAG
Organism: Neoceratodus forsteri; assembly: GCA_016271365.2. Lineage (NCBI taxonomy): Eukaryota > Metazoa > Chordata > Ceratodontiformes > Ceratodontidae > Neoceratodus > Neoceratodus forsteri. The sequence continues at coordinate 254,457,778 of JADMNL010000024.1, read as the reverse complement.
GACAGTCATATGATAGAGGATCACTGTCCCTTAGACTTAATTTGCTCTTTCTGCTTGTCTACACCTGACGGTCATAATCCCTAATTATGGCAGCATAATTATCTCCACAGCAACAGACTGTGATGTCATCAACAGAACTGTGATGTCAGGTGTATGCAAGCAGCCAGAACAGACAGGCAGTAATCCTGTTTACACGCAAATGTCCTTAGTAAGTACAGAAGTAGGGGTGAGAACTATAGAAAAGAAATATTAAATATATTCCTAATTGTAGCTAAATATTAAATTTTCCAAAGTTGTCACAATGGTGTAAGGGTCTTTTTTATAAATTTCTGAAGTGATTTGGGTGGGAGTTACAGAATGTATTATTTAAGCAATAACAACCTCAAAACCAGTCATTTTTGAGGGACTAACAACTGGTTGGGGAGATGGGTAACCTGAGGCAAAGCCTTGAGCCACCTCCCTCCAGCTGATCAGTAATGCAAGGAAATGACTGGTTTCGAGGTTGTTATTGAGATTATAAATCTAATCGCAATATCAGATTTGTTTTTCCCATTAAATAAGGATTTAAGCAGAATGGCGTGGGCCATGTGTGCTGTACAGCATCAGTTGGCAGCTGGATCAGGCATTTATTTTCTTTTTTTTTATTTATTATACTTTTTCCTGTCTCCGACCACTCGGCACCTCAGCTCGGTCACGGATCCTGCGACTTCTACTCTCTCACATTGGCTACAAGTCCCTGTGCCTGGCACTTTGGGGTGTGGTTGCGGCACTGGCCCAAGTGCCGCATCTGAGGACAGGTCAGGAGTCAGCCTGAGAGCTAATTGAAGCTGAGGGTGGGCTTCATCACGGGTGGCCAGCAGTGTTTTTTCTAGACTGCCCTGGGGCACGGACGTACAATGACATCCAGCGTCTGCCCCACCCTCTTACGTGCTGTGCCGATTGCCTGTGGTTCCCCCAGCCTCCACCAGGGGTCCCTTGCTGGATGCTGTACCCCTCCCTCCCCCAAGAGAAGGAGAGCAGTCCAGAGGACGCTCGATCCTTCTCCCCCAGCTGGCCCTCCAACTCCCTGGGTCTGTTCCCAAACCCGTGTCTCTGGTGTCGCAAGCAGTAATCCAGCCACTGTGCCGGCGGGCCTGGATCAGTCATTTCTAAGATTCCGTCTTTCAGATGAGATGTTAAACCAAGGTCCCATCTGCTTAGATTGGTGGTAGTTCAGGTGGATGTTAAAGATCCCATGGCACTTATTGAAAAGAGTAGGGGAAGTTTTTATTAAACATCAACTGAACAGCAAAAGAAAAACGAAAATGATACACAGAAAAATACAAAACACAAAATAATTAAGTAACAGGAAAATCAGAATCAGTTATCCAAGGTAATAGTGTCCATAATTCTAACAAAGAGTCAGACGGCAAATGCTCTGCCTCTGAAAAATATATGGCCTTCAAATCATGTTCGATCCTTCGATTAATGGTAAGAAGAGGCACATCCTGATTCTGTAAATTAAACAGACATCGAGCATTCCACACATGCCATTTGATTATTACAAAAATCAAATTTAACTTATTAATATTGCAATGAGACCAAGTGAGGGAGAAAAAAAACATACATCAAATTGTCATAAGTAATGAGAGCAAACAAGGGTTCACGCCGTCTGGCAGCTAATAGAGTCCAAAAAGAAACAATAAATGTACATGAAAAAAAAAGGTACATTCAGGTCTGGAACAAAATCTGTCCTGTAGTGATTTGTGTTTATGGTTACATTTGACGTTGATATGTTCATGACAGCTAAGCCAATGCAAGTCCCACGTCTTTTGGGGAACCCTAGAATTATGAAGTAAAGTGAGCAAAGCAGGGAGATGTTGCGTAGGACATTTGGGAAAAACAACAATCTCCAAACATACGCGGTCCACTAAATACTTATACAATGATTTTCTGGAGACAGTTATTAGCATATGGCTAGTAATCTGCCAGTCTTTCAAACGAAAAAAACTATCCCTAACATAAGCAGAAATCTGGGGGGAATGTGTTAAAACCGTCAATTTGTTAAGTTCCCATTTATGAAACCAAGACCACAGGATTCAAGAAACCAAGGTTCCTAACCTTGATTTTGGTTAACCAGCAGGGGTCTAATATTATAAAACAAGAAAAAACTAGTATAAAAAAAACAGGTTGGACCATAGCTAGGCCTCCATCCCGAATAGGGAGATAGGTGATCTGACGTTTAATGGGGTTCAGGCGGCTACCTCATAGGGCTTGAAAAAGAGACTAAGCAATCTGGTTTCAAATTGCCGGGAGGGGAAAATATAATTCAGAAAGAGAAAAGGGGAAGCAGAAAGGTTTAATCATGTAAACTTTTTCTTACTCATCTGCCATGAATTCCAATGTGCAACCATAGTCTGAACATAATCTAATTTGGGAGTCCATAGGACATCTAAAGGACCAGTACCGTATAAAATGCCCAAAATCCTAGTAGGGTCATCACAAAGTCTAATGTCAACTGAAGACTCATCTACAAAGGGAACCTAATCTACAGCCTACACATTTATCAAGATTAAGGGCTACTGAAACAGCCCAAACTTGGAACAATGCCATAATGCAGAGCATACGGAGGCAACATTAGCCACCATGAGACTCATATGTCTGCATAGGCCAACACGGAATATGGGGCTGAGGGAAGTGGCATAATTATTGGGGCCAAATTAATAGAACAAGTAGGATCCAAAAAAAACATATAAAAAGTGGACTAGGGGACAGCCCTGTCTAACCCCTCTGTACAGAGGAAGCATAGGACCCTTCCATCCATTGACCAGTGGGACAACAGTTGCAGACCGATATAGCAACCGGAGTCTAGTCAGGGTATAATCAGGTACTTTATAATATCGAAGAGTAGACCATAAAAAATCATGATGTACAGAATCAAAAGCCTGCCATTGGTCCAGTGAGAATATGAAACCATGAAAACATTAGAATTTCCACGTTCAGTCATTTCTCTAAGTAAAATTAGATGGTCCTGAATGCATCTCCAGGGACACTGCAAGATTGTGGTAGAAATCACATATATGGCCAATTTAGAAAGTCTGAGGGCAAAATTTTGGTCAATATTTTAAAATCAGTATTTAAGAGGCATAAAGGTCTCCAATTGGAGAGCAATCTTCTATCCCCTTTTTTATGTAAGTAAAATAAACAACCCATGTTAAAGTCTAAAGGAAGATGTTAGCACTGTAGAATAATTTTATAAACTGTAGCCAATTCAGAACTCAGGTCAGCAGAAAACAATTTATACAGCTCACTGGAGAGACCATCCAGGCCCGGTGTCACTCTTGGACGTAAAGACTTGATTACTGCTTCAATTTCATGTGCTTGTATCTCAGTATCTAACATATCTACAACAGAAGAAGGTACATCAAGAAGTTGTAAAAAGGAAAAGTAGTCCATTATGGATGCAGATGGCGGGGGGGGGGGCATGGGACCAAACAGTTTTTGTGTATAACAGGTAACACGGTGCCTGATATCCAAAATATCAGTGAGCTCAGTGAAACTGTCATCAAACAGCGTAGTAAAGGTTTTACTCTCTACTGTTCGCCGAATAGAAGCATATGGACATACTGCATCACGGGTACCAGAGGTCCCAAAACACTGTTGATGCTAAACAGAAGTAGCCTTCAGAAGGTGATAATCCATCATGCGCTCCTTAAGAGTACTTATTTGGGTGGAAAAATCATGGCCAGTTTCATGAGATAAAGTAAGTAATTTTTGAAGTCGTCATCTATTAGTGTGATAAAGGAATTACAATGAATCATGATGATGTTTACTAAATTTTTAAATAAAGTTCAGAGTCCAGATTTCATATCCCGCCACCAATCCCAGGGGGCATCATATAAAAAAAATACAGTCTTTCGATTATGAATATACTCAGTTAAGTGACTTAATAAACATGAATCAGATAACAGGGAAGCATTCAGTTTCCAAATGCCAGGGCCAAAACGAGATGTCAAGGAAATGCCTAAAGAAATAGATAATAAATCATGATCCGAAAATTCCGCAACTTGAATTACAGCATCAGAAAGTTGGAGGTGGGAAGAAATAAAAAAAAAATCAATACGGGTTGCAAGGGGGCCTTTGTGAAAAGTAGGAGTATGCCGACCCGTAAAAGATAAATATGCATCCTGTAAACCTGTGGAATGGAGCAATTGTTTCAGAAAATTCGTGTCACAAAACAACTTAGTAGTCTTTGAAGTAGAAGACTTATCTTTAGTGAATAACCCACAATTGAAATCACCTCCAAAAATCACATGCATTGATGTGTATAAATAGGGTTGAATCAGTTTCAGTAGTTCAGTTCTGTGGGATTTCAATTGAGGGACGTAAATATTAATAATCCGGAAAGGGACGGAATAAATCAAAATATCCAACAACAGAAGCCGACCCGGGTAGACATCCAACAGTTTAACAACAGTAACATCAGGTATACTAAATAAAATACCCAAACCAGAACAAGAGTCCTGTCCAAAGGACCAAAAAGAGAGCCCAGAGGTCCAGGCATGAGTGGCCCTGGAAACTTCTGGAAGAGCATGGAAACGTACATCTTGCAAAAAGATGAGACCAGCTGTCAAGCCAGATAAAAAGGAAAAAAACTGCATCTCTCTTAGCATGCTTCTTTATACTGTTAACATTAACAGTATGCACTGAGAAAGCAGAAGACATGAAACGGGAAAGTGAAAACAAAAACACAAAAGTCACCTTAGCCTACCTTTCCTAGGGGTACCTTCCCTATGTTTCAGTTTTGCCTTAGCTTTTTTGAGAACCAATATTATCAATGGGTACTTCAGTGTCCGTAGTCACATCAGGGTGGGAGGAAAGAACAGAGGACGATCAGAGTTCATGTTGTCCTGAGGGTGGCGTAAAACCTCAAATTTATTCATATGAGTCACAGTAGAGGATTTCTGGGCCTTAGAAGAGGGAGAAGTCCCCTTCTTAGATCCTCGTGTAACTCTAACAAAAGGCTCGGGGGGGGTCCATGGAAGACCCAGAAATACTAGGCAAGACAGGAATAGGGACCTCTTCCTAGGTAGAAATAACAAGATCAGAGGAAGGGGGAGAGAGAGAGCTGTAGTAAAGGTCTGTGGTTCCAAAACAGGAGCAGACCGTTTGTGTAAAGTAGAAGAGGGGTCAACAGCAGGTACAACAGGGTGAGGGAGGGGTACGCGTTGAGGTCTAGAAAGAGTGTCAGATAATGAGAACATTATGCGACAGCAATAATCAAACTTTGTTCTTCCCCATCAGCAAGAGTCGGGGAGTTGTGAGCTGCCCAAGTACAAGTCTAGAAAGTGTGCCCCAATTCGTCACAAAGGACGAAGAGGTTCATCCACACATTGGGAACCTGCATGGCCAATGTTACCACAAACAGAGTATTTAATCTTGTCACAGACACTACTACTGATATGATTCTGAGAGCCACATCTGTAGTAAGCTTTAGGCTGGCCAGGGTAAAAGAACTCCCTGTCTTTCCCAAGCATAAAGCTGTTCGGGAGATGCTGTATTCAACCTCTGAAGTGCGAAGCATAACCCTCGCTCTCCACCCACCCGTCCAGATATTCTCAGAATCAAAGATAGCCTCTGGGTCAGAAAGGACAGTACATCTTTGCTTTAACCAGACAGTAATATCATTAAGACTGACACCTTCATTACGAAACAATATAGTAACAGTTTTCTGAGTAGGTTTAGTTAAGGGAATGGCATTAAACGGTGACCATGAAGGAGAAGTTTTAAGCTCCTGTTATTTTCTCCAAAACTTTTCTAAACCAGTGATAGTTTTAAAACTAATATCAAAATGAGACTCTGAAGAAACATGAATTAAGGCATGAATCTCAAAAGCAGCAAATTGCACAGAATTCTTCAAAAGAGTGCGACCTACAAAAAATCGGTCAGGAAAATCAGGTAAGCCCCCAAATAATGCAGCCAAACAGCATTGTGTCTTTTAGCTTGATGTACAGGGGGTTGAAAGCATGCAGCATAAGTTTTAGGGGACGAAGCAGTAGAAGCAGCAGGAACTGGATGAGACACAGGGTTCTGAAGTGTCCGTTGTTCTTGAGGCGTCGAGGAAGCAGGACCAAATTGCAAAGTCGGGTTCTGAGTCAGAAGAAGTTCAGTTGGCAAAGAAAGATCAAGAGAAGCAGCAGAGTCTTTCAACACAGGAGAGGCCAGCAGTTTGTCAGGTGGCCTAGTATAGATCGGGGAAGAACCAGAACGCCAAGTCCCAACGGTAGGATCCTTCTCCCACCCAGCCGCTTCCAGGGCCGACTCAACAGACCAGTCCGTTGTGTGCAAGGCATCAGGGAGAGCAGAAGCAGGCACCTGTACAGAAGAAATTTCTGGAGAAAGATGAGCAAGAGGTGCAGTCAGTACAGGTGGCAGGGAGTGAGGAGGGTCCGTAGCAACAGGCAAAGAATGTGGAAGTGTCAGAATCGGTGAAGAGACAGTAAAACAATCTTTCCCAGACGGTGAGTCAGTAGCAGCAGGTACAAAACCAGACTGAGGCTTAGGGTACAATAAACGCTGTCTAGCAGTGAAATAACGCTGTTCCTCGATTTTAAGTAACATATCTGCATCCATAGAAACAGGAGGAAAGACTCACTTATATCCATAGTAGCAGGGCTAGAAGACGTTGTAAGCACAGTTTGAGGAATAAATGAAGGATTCACAAGCAAACACTGCACACAAGTATCCACAACAGCAGCAGGGGAAGTATCCAAAGGCACAGAAGAACCATATTCAGTAGATTGCAGCACAATAGGCATAGAAGATGGGGTCTCTCTCAGAACAGAGACTGGGGAAGAGACCAGCTTCACTGCCTCCAACACCTCCATGTCCTCCACAGCATGTCCAGCGGCAGCCATCTTGGTCCCACATGAAAATGGGACCCCTCTGCTTACAGGAAGCAGAGTAGGGGAATTTCCCCGGTGTCCTGACCAAATTTCCCTCATTCACTAAAAATACCACCAACAGCTTAATCTGGTTCAAGGTCAGATGGCATTCATCTGTATCCCCCTTCCCGTGGGTCATGCCTGAAAATAGGCAGGATTTTTTTAGTGCACTTACCTGGTCAACAAAAATGAAATAAAATAAAATAAATATTAATGACCACTCCAGTAGCCAACTGGGAGTCTCACTAAGCTCATGAATAATTAATTAGACTTCCCAGGTCTTCTGAGGCTTCTCCACCCAAGGTGGGGCTACCTGGGGGTAGACCCTGTCTCCCCCAATGAAGCTGAAGTACGGTCAGCAGTGGGTGCTTCAGCTGGCAGCATGGGGCCAGCTTCAGACCACCACTTCCATTTTTTTCCCCATTTTCTTCCATTTCCCTAGGATGCCAATGGTGGATTAGGGATGCACACATACGAAGATGCATGTAAGCATGCATGAGTCCAACAGTGTGCCATCCTTCCCTTGTGTGCTAGCTCCAGCTTGCACCATCACCGATGGTCCCCAAAGTGGTGCTAATGCAGCAGAACCTGCAATCTCACCCTCCCTGAGGAGGACAGTGTCCCCTGGGATGCCCAATCCTTCTCCCCTGGCTGGCCCTCTGACGACTCAGCCTCATTTCCGTACCCAGGTAGTCAGCGTTGCAAGCATGAATGGTGCTGCTGCATCAGTGGGCTGCCTTTCTAGTCTTATTTTTAAAGGGCCGTGGGTGTAACTTCCATGTGGACAACCAGCAGGATCTTCAAAAGGGACCTGAGTTTAAAATCACATCTGAGGAATGGTACATCTGCGGAATGATACCTCCAACAGTGCATTAACCCTGCCCCCCAACCAGTAGTGGACTGCAGTGTCAGTGCCAGTCAGGAGCCCAAGCCTCTGGTATGCTGAACTGAACCCAAAATGTTCTGTAGGCTGACACTGCCACAGATGTGGCATCTGGTATGCAGGTCTAGTGTCCCCATCCTTCACAGCTGCTGAGCCAAGGCTGTGAGTGGGTGTAAATAGGAATGGGGAGGGGAAATTGATGATAACATTAATAATATTAAAGAGCTTTCTTAATTATATCTGTAACCCCTAGGTGGCGCTATCCCTAGTGTTACACCCCTGCCTACTACTTACAAGCTGGGCTAAGGGGTTTGGGTTTGTTAACTTACAGCAAGTCTAAACAATGCGCAGTGCCGCAACTCAGAGTATACTTTTATATGGGCTAACTGTTACCAGGTATAACCCCTGAGATGTTATACCACCCAAAATACCATTTACCACCCCCAGACATGACTCAATAGACATTTCCCCACATTTCAACAATTTTTTAATTAGTGACTCCCTCTAATACTATGTTCCCACATGATGATTTTCAAAAACAGTAACAACAGATTTATTTGAGGGACACAGGAGTTAGGAATGGGGAGATGGAATAGAGCTTATGTTGATTGCTATTTACAATATGTACCAGGTTTCAGTTTGGTTTGCTGGTGAACCCTCCAGCTGGGTGGCTATTAGATTAATGGAAAAGGCAATCACAATTCAACCCGACATTGATACCCAGATCCCTGGCTATCTAAGCTGCTGACTAAAATCAGATGTTACACAACAATTATTCCCACTAGTACCTGTCCCAGATACAGCTGAACCCCCGCAATCTCACACTGTACCCGGGGTACCCAGATACTAAAGTCCTGGATGGTAGCAGGCCTGGTGGATGTTGCAGCTGGTTGAGTTGGCTGGCTTGATTAGAAGGGAGGGGCAAACTTGGAAAGAACTTTCAACAATGACTGTCGATCCTTATCAAGAAGGCAGGGATTGCCCTGCGTTTGGCAGAGTAGCAGGGGTGGCCCTGCTGGTCACAGAAAGGCAGGGATTGCCCTGCAGATTGCAGAACTGAACATTTCAGAAAAGGCAGCTGATCTGGGTTACCTTGGCCAGATCATGGATTTACAAATCCTGGACATTCAGCACAATGAAAGTGGTAGTCACATCCAGTACAGTCATATACCAATACTTCTATCAAGCGTCTCTACTATCAGATGAAGTCACAGCCAGCACATTTAGATACCGATACTTTTATCAAGCATCTCTGTTTGGAGACATAGTCATATACTAGTACATTTATGTACTAATACTCCCTTCAAGCATCTCTATTCTTAGACATAATCAGACAAGATGGAAAGATGTCATTTCCAGGTATAACTCAGACATGGCACGCTCTATGGCCTCCTGTCCTCTGAAGTGACAATGCGACATTGGCTGGCAGCTCCAAAAGGGCAGACTTGACCCATAGAAAGTACAGATAAATATCAGCACATTTATTTGATTTAACCATGTAGACTTCAACACACCCGTGCTGGGCCAGCTTGGCAGCAGGCAAGGCGCAACAGAACAACTTTCAGCTGACACAGTTTCTTGAGGGCAAAGCGGCCCAGACTGATTGTTTTTACTGTCTCTCAACTTAGAAGATAAAGGGGCATGTCGGCCCCAAGATTACTTATTTCTTCTTTCTTAGCTCGGAACAACAACAAGGGCTGCACGGCCCATAAGTGAACTTGCAAGATTTTTTCCTTGCACTGGGGGGTACAAGGGTATTCACGCAGGTCCTCCACGGGTGGTCATCCGCAATAGAAGGCATCCTGGCATCTTCAGTCCTCTCACGACTGAGGTTTGGGTCAGCGCTCTCACCGCTGCATGATGTCATCTGGTCTTCGGTCCACATCTTTTCCCGATGTGGGGGGGAGGGCTAGCACCTGGAGGACATCTCTGGCAACCTCCAGGCTAGCAGGTACAAACTTAACTAAATTATTTTAACTTAAAATAAAATAAAGTAACAATAACCCCTTCTGGATGGAGGGGCCTAATTGGAATGCCCAGGCCCAGAAGCATGGCAGGTTTTCGATCTGCTAAAATGCTGGTTACACTGTCTCTTATAGGGCTTTCCCAAGGCCTCTGATTGGCTATAGAGATGGGGTGATGGGCCTCAGATTGTCCGGAGGACCTGTCAATCACAGAAATGAATAATGCATGAAGCTTACTCGATGCACTGTTGGTGTGGTGTTTTGGCACCTAGAATTAGGTCCCTGTGAGTCCCCATGAGCATTTGGTGTTTACCCATGAGCTTTTGTGAAAGTCCCACAAGTCCTTGCTTTGTTTTCCTGGCTTTCCAATTGGCTGTGACTGCTTGCAATGGCTGCTTAACCCGCTGCCCCTTTATCAGAATAAGCACAGTCCTGAATAAAGGTTCTGGTGCAGCCAGGGATGGAAAGATATTTGCCCCAATGCCCTATAGTTCTTTAGCCCAGAGGGTGTACTTGCTGTTGCTGCACAGAGGAAGAGTGTTACTTTGCTTGTTTTCCTGTTGCTGCTGCAAATGTTTACGCTCCCTTTGCAACAGCAGACAGGCTGATACTTTGAGTCCCAAAAATAGTTTCTGGTTCAGCCAGGGTAAAGCATTCATTTATTTATATAGTTTTCCCTCTTGTGACACACGTTTTCCCACATGCAGCAGTAGCTACTATTTAATAAAAAAATTGTCTTCTCTTTTTCTCAGTTGCAGCCGAGAACAACTGCCCTGAGGACAGACAGGCACATATGAATATTTAAAAGGATCAGGGGGCTCAGCTCATGAATATGCTAATGAGCCCCCAACCAAACACACTTGCAAACTCCCTTAATTTTAATGGAAATGGCCCCTCAGTGAGTGGCCTGTCTGTGGTCACCGGGTCCCAATTAGGTGAAGGGATCCCGGTACCGACGGAACATTCCCCAAGGTGATTGCAAAACAGCACAGTCCAAGATGAAAGGCGCCAGGCACGCCTATGTGATCCCCACTGCCCTGGGGGCAGATCAATGAGCAGGAGATCACGGTTGGAAGTTTTAAGCCCCGAGAGGCTGGATTATAGATTTGGGCTGCATGGAAGGGCACCAGGGACAAGAAAATACCTGGGGACACAAAAATATTGCTAGCAGGAATCATGAGATGCCCAGGAAACCAGAAAGGAGACAGAGTGGCCTGGCTAAGCTAAGAAAAGGCAGACTTTTAAAGGAACCCCCATTTGCAGGGGGGGGTTACATATCCCTTTGCTGGTCAGCGCTGTGTGTTGTGGGTTGTTCTCTGCTAACAGCTAATGATCATTTGATTTCTTACTAGTAATAACTATTAATTTCTATGCTAGCTTTGGGGCGAAGGGTTGTGTTAGCATGTATGTGTGCATGCATGTTTCTGTGTGTCTGTGTTGCACTGTGCATGCAGAGTTTACTCATTTCTGAGTCATCCCTGTGTGGAAACAGAAATATCCTGGTCCCAGAGACAGTTGACATCATCAATGGCCCCTCATGCCCCCTTCACTCCCTTCATTACCACTTGCACGTGCAAGCTGTCACCTGACCAGCACAGTCAGCACTTGTGCAGGGGCATCATCATTCCTGTCACTTGCAATGCTTGGTGTCCTCAATTCTCCTGCAGCTGGAAAAGATGTCAGCCTCTCTACAGACTGTGCTGTGAGGTGTTTTGGGACCATATAGCATCTCCCGGGTTGCCCCTGAAAACAGGCGCTTGTGCCTAGTGGGCCTTACCTGGTTATCAAAGAATAAATAAAAATAAAATAAATTAAAAAAAGGGTCTCAGAAATGCTGCAATCTGATTGACTGTTAGGATTCCAACAGCCTTACATTATTCCATGTTACACTGTCATGTACAGCCTGATCACCATGGTACATGAATTCTTTCTGTCAGCATTCCATCCTCTAGCCCTGCTGAATGCGTGGAATGATGCATTCTGATTTTGAACCAGCATTCTTAAACTGTTGGTGGAAAAACTAGTTTATTAAAAATCTCCCCCTAAATGAGGAAAACATTGAAAAAGTATACTTTAAACTCTTTTCTTTTGGAGTGTCTTTTATAATAGCAATAAGGCACTCCCAGGAGTTAGATTAACAGTCAATCACCCCCTTGGGGCAAGATGGCACCCCTAGTGGGTGATTAACAGACTGTTAATCTAACCCCTGGTCATGCCTTATTGCTTAAATCTTCTCATGGTCAATCAATCAAATCTATATTTATCCAGGTGAACACCATTGAGCATAGCTCATTTACAAGATGGACCTGGTTAGAACAGGGACACAAGATATACAATATATGAACAGTCACAACATAGCACCTCAATAATATTAAACAATACAGAGATACAATAGTTAAACGTGGTCATAAGTGGAGAACAGTTTGGAAACAGTGGTTCAATTCCTTTGTGGTGTATAATGAGTTGAGTAACAGTAGCTGGAAGTACTAACGAGGACAATTGTTAGGTAATGGTATATTACATACAATGTCATAAGTAACAAGACAGACAGTGAGTTAAAAAAAGAAAAAACAAAATAGTGTAACAGGGTAGAAGGGGGTGTGTGGTAGACGAGGCAAGATAGGTTACAGGCAGGGTGGTAGAGGATAGACGAGGGATAGATGAAGCCTCAGAGAGGACACAGGATAGGAGAGCGGGAAGCACAATCAGGTACTAGAGAAACGTGAAGGAGAGGCCACAAGATCAGGCGTAGCGGAGAGGACAACTCCATCATGGTACGCTATAAGTGCAGGGAAGTTTAGGATCGAGGAAAGCAGTTGGAAACAGCTGTTACCAAAGCTACTGCAGCCACAGATTTTCCGTTTCCAAGATAGGTCAGTTCTGTTTGGCTAAATATTAACATTTGCCCCCTCCCCCAGTTTCCCCCAAATTAACTACAAATCAGTATATTTTCACAAAAATGTGATGGGTTTCCTTAAAACTGGGAAATGCTATTAAATTGTTCAATCAACTTTCCTCTCATTAATCAACTACGCCGACATTATATATGGTCAATGCTCCATCTCACACTTTGCAAAACTGGATGTCCTGTACCACAGAGCACTAAGATTTACAACTGGTCTCCCATCCTCCACACATCACTGCTCTTTATATGCAGCTGTAGGGTGGCCTTCCCTTCAATATAGGCAGTGTAGAAATGCAGCACTCTGGACATTCAAAACCCTTACCAACAAACTCCCAGATTACATTGTTGCCTGCCTCCCCCTGAGCCCAATCAGTAGCTACGCACTATGAAGCCACTCGCTAATTTTTCTGAAAATCCCCAGGATCAGTACCCACTTTGTCAGGGCTGCCATAAGCCATGCTTTGCCTATTCTCTGGAACAGGGTACAAAGATCCTTGAGACTCAGCTCTCTTGTCAGTTTTGCCCTGTTTAGGATCATTTATGAGAAAACGTTCGCCGAAATCTGTAAGTGTTTCCATAGTTCCTAGCTGTCCTGCTGATGGTTCACTCCGTATCCTTACCACATCCAGCCACGAACCTAGTTCCTCCCCTCCCTATTTTAATCAAGTCCACTAGTCAGCTGCCATAGTGGCCCTTGGCACCCAAGGCACCACTTCTCCCATATTACTCTCTTCTCACCGTTTAAGCGGAACATACAGACATAATTAGGGGCCCCTATGCAGCTCAGGACCCTCACCCAAGTATGGTAAACGGTAACTGAGGGCTGAAATGCAAAGAATTGTACCCTCTGATGGAGGCTTGACTAAGAATGACTAAACATACCACCTCAACTTCTGCATACATGGAGTCCGTATATACCACAGCAAAGTTGAGTGATGCATGTTATGTTCCTACAAGAACGCTTGGAATGTATATCATGCACCTACCACTTTTCTGTAAATTTGTTTGTAACTCTTTGCACATGTTGTACTTTGTATTCTCAATCTATGTATGTATAACTGTCTTGGATAACAGCAGGTCCATCTTGTAAATGAACTTGCTCAATGATGTTCGCCTGGATAAATAAAGATTTGATTTGATTTGAAACAAAGTTGTCAGTCATGTATCCATTATTAGAGACAGATTCCTCCCTTGTAATTATGCTAAATGGGCCAGTGAAATCCACTAAAAAGGAACTTTGGCTCTATGGGTACATCCTTATTAATATTTAATGAATGAAATTATTTACTGCTATTCCCAGTAAACCGCTATCAAAGTATTGGGGTGGACTGGCAAGAGGAGACCTGGCAACATGTGTTCAGACTATGCCACAAAACCTGCATATGCCCCAGTTAGGAAAGAATACTGGTGGAAAGCGATTGTGTGCTTCTTCTGTCCAACAGTATTGGCAAAACATTTTGTCGGCTCAATAGAAATTATGGTGAGAAAGTGGTAGAAGGGGTATTTAATAATAATAATAATAATAATCTTTAGTTATAAAGCGTCTTTCCAATGTCAAGGCACGGAACAATAAAAACAGATAAAACAATGAAATAAATCAATAAAATACCCAATAATCAGAGTAGCAACATAAATGAAACAATTAATCAGGGTACGCTTTGTGCCAGATGTGTGTTTTCAGGGCCTTCTTAAAGCCTTTCACGGTCATGCACTCACGTACAGTATCTAACGGGGTAGAGAATTCCACAGGGCTGGGGCCGCGTACATAAATGCACAGGCCCCAGATGACTTAAGACTCACCCTGAGAATCTCTAACAACCCCTCATCAGCTGAGCGGAGTGGTCGTCTGGGGGAGTAAGGAATCAGGAGCTCTTTCAGATAGTCCAGGCCCAGTCCATGTAGGGCCTTGTAGGTCAGAAGCCTGACCTTGAAGGTGATTTGCCACTAAATAGGCAGCCAGAGCAGTTCACGTAGCACCGGTGTGATATGACTCGCACATGGGGTCCCCATCAACAACCGGGCTGCAGCATTCTGCACTAGCTGCAGGTGGAGGATATCAACCCCCAGAAGCCCTAGATAAAGGGAGTTGCAGTAGTCAAGGCACGAGATCACAAAGGTGTGGACCAATGTTGGGAGGTCGCCAGATGGAACAAGGTGCTTAACCCTGGCAATGTTCCTCAGGTGATAAAAACAGGACTTGACAACTGACGACACCTGCGAGTGCAGAGTCAGACCATCATCAAGCATCACCCCCAGGTTTCACACCTGTTCAGAGATAAGAAGCTGGATACCCCCCAGAAAAAGTCTGAAAGGTTGACCAGTTCCTATCCCCTCTGTCCAGCTGCCAGGATCCACCACCATCACCTCAGTCTTATCAGAATTCAAATTCAACCAGCTAGAGCTCATCCAATCCTGGATTTCAGTGAGGCAGTTGTTAAATACCAAGCATGCACTACCCTGGTCAGGTGCAAAAGACAGGTAGAGCTGAGTATCATCAGCATAGCAGTGAAACCTCAGCCCATACCATCTTACAATGTCTCCGAGGGGCAGCATATACACCATGAACAACATGGGGGACAACACCACACCCTGAGGGACCCCACATGGCAGAGAGAATGGCTCAGAGGAAAAAATGTCTGAAACCACCGTGAGTTCTGCCAGTGAGGTAGGACTTAAACCACCTAAGGACTGTACCAGACAGGCCACAGATGAATCTCAGGCACTCAAGAAGTACCCCATGATCCACAGTGTCAAACGCTGAAGAGAGATCAAGAAGTACCAAGATGGAGCGGCGCTTCTGATCTCTTGCCATCAGGAGATCACTGAGCACCCGAACCAGAGTGGTCTTGGTACTATGCCTCTTATGAAAACCAGACTGGAGAGGTTTGTCAATGTCATAGATGGTCAAATTGTTCTCCAGTTGCAGCGCCACAACTTTCTCAATCACTTTCCCAACAAAGGGAAGGCTAAAGATTGGTCTGTAGTTTGCAAGGCAGCTTGGGCACAGAACAGCTTTCTTCAGGAGAGGTGTCACCACTACCTCCTTCAGGGAGCAAGGAAACTCACTGGACTCTAAGGAGTACCAAAATATCCTTGCAAGGACCGAGCCAACAATATCACAACAACCCATTATCAGGGAGGTTGGGCCTACATCACTATATATTTTGGGCATATTGTAGCTGATGCCATATTGAAAGTGGCATACAGGTTATTTTGTTTTGTTCCCCTCCTGCCCTGGGCAACTGCTCCTTCAGATTCTTCACAGGGCACCTCCCCCACTGCCTGCCTGACTCATCCTGGACTGTTTCCCAAGGCCTCCAACACCTCCATCATCAGGGAGATCCAACTTATTCCTGTCATGGAGGGGGCCCTCCTACTGCCACCAGGCAGGAAGCATATTTTGTCAGCTTGCGACAGGCGAAGATGGAAGGGACAGCCTGCTTTGGGGGCCTGGTAGCATGAATGGACTGCCAGGGAGGCCATTATCTATGGTGTCCAGCACAACCCTTTTCCATTTTTGGAGCCCTGCAAACCACCTGCATGTGTGTGATCATGGCAGCATCCTGGGGACGGAGACACATGGGAGGGTGTGATTACCCATACTGCCAAAAGTGTTGCTGGAAGCCAGTGCCAGAATCACAGTCATCCACCTCATGGGAGAGAAGTATCTAATGGACACCCTGAATCCCTCCCTGCTGACCCCTGCTCCTGATGTCTCAGGCTTGGGGTGTGAACCTGGGTCACCAGTGTGCCAGAGCAATGCCCCACCACTCAGTGCCATGGAGCCGGCCATACAGATTATTAAACGAAGCACTCTGCCCATTGGCAGTACAGCAGAGTGTTGAGGCTTGAGATGCTGTTGACCCCAATTTGGGAATGAGCTCTGGATGGTAGAAGGTGGTTGTTGGGAGTGTGCTCACTTTCTCTGGGGGAATGCCAGTTAGTGCTGTTCGAGTACCACCAGGTACAGCATTTAGCACAGCAGGCAGAGCAGCAATGAGAAGGGAGATGCCACAGTTTGCATCATGTCTGCCCACTGTGCGCTTCGGTACATGTTCTACTTTGGTGTCTCTGGCAAGGGCTCCCAGGCCAACAGGATGAAGCAACTCCAGTACTCTTGTGCCCTATGGCTCCTGTTCATCCAGCATGACAGGCTGTCCTGGATTCGGTCTTTGGAGGGGAGACATGCTAACCCTAAAGGTCTCATGGGGGAGGGACTGTGGGAAGAATACAAAACCTATGGGGTGCAGGTAGGGCAGTGGGGCTGGAAGGTACCATCTTGGATGTGGATGGGAGGGTCGAGCCTGTTGAATGGGATAAAAATAGTAATTTAATACAAAGTATCCCTTATCAGTGCCGCGTCTGCTTATATTTTAAGTCTTATGTCAAGGAAATAGAAGGCATGGGGCCCATAGACTCAGTCCAAAGTGACAAAGAGAAAATCTTACAGGAGTTGCTAGTCCACAGTGTGTTTAATTTTAACAGGAAGTGGAAGGAATGGACACACCCTCCCCCCTTTCAGTTTATTTAATTCAATTTATTTCATGTTATTTTTAGTCACCTTTAGATACCCAGCATCTTCAGGCCTTCTCTATCACTTTATCAAGGGGGTGGTCCTAGTTTAAAAAAAGTAATTGCATGAACTATTATACATTGCATGTATTTAGGTTACATTAAATTGTCCCCTTTTCTGATATAGTAAGACAGTTTTATACAGGTATTTTACCCCTTAAGGCAATATTGTTTTGGCATATCCAGGGACAATCATCGCATTGAATCTATCTTGGTTGCTACCTATCACTAGAGATGCAGCAAAATTCCAGCGAAAGTGCACATTTCACAGTGTGAAATATTTTGCGAAATTCGACCATTCTGTGAAATATTTTGTGAGTGCGAAATGCAGAATTTTGCTGGTGAAATGTAGACTTTCGCCCATGGATGGAGGAATTTCACCCATGAGCGGCAGAATTCTGCCATTCGCGGATGAAATTCCGCATTTTGCTGGCAGAATTTTGCATTTCCCACCTGAAAAATATTTTCATAATGCACAAATTTTGCAAAATATTTCACATAATGAAATTTGCAGATTTTGTCCATCTCTACCTTTCACAAGAAAGTTTTTTTCTTTTGAGTCATCCATTTCTGATTAGCAAAACATTTTTACCCAGTGTAATACATTATTCAGTGGTAGGAAATAGTCTTGAACTTACTATTTATTTCCATCACATTTCATTTTACTATATAACCCCACCAATCAGATTTATTATCACTAAAAATTGAGGTGATTTTAATACTCATGTATTCAAGAAGAAAATATATTTTATATATAAAAAATTAGTTATAATAATATGCTCATCATTGGTCCGGATCTTTATTTTAATATATCTATCTGAGCCTTATTTCCAGGCATATTCGACCATAGGAGCATACATTTACTAATAACTGTTGCTACCATTAAATCGATCAGAATTAAATGGCTGCAGAGACAACCCCCCAACCCCCCAACCTTACATTACCTTAAAATGGTGATCGGGGTGATGGAGTGCACTACCACCATCTTAAGCTGTAGGGGGGACCACTTTGAGTTAATTCCTCACCCTGGACTAGATGAGACCCATAGAAAGACTTAGAGGATAAAAACCAAAAGACTCACCTGCAACTAGAGACAGATGGCTTTATTAATTTGTGTACTATGTCTGACCCCAAGGAAGGGATATGGCATAACTACAGTGACTTCACATGATTTATATTATAATTAATATGCTTTTGCTGATATTTGCCATTTATATTTTTATATCAGTAACAAACAAAACTTTGTTGCATATTTCTCTCGCGACTTATAATACGGAACTGAAATTGGCCACAGATCATCAAAAACCATCATGCTGATTTAAGCTTATGAAAATAATCAATAATCAGTAATCATCTGGTGATTTGAAAGTTACATGTCTAATAGATAAATCAGGATCTAGATGATGATCTCAGATCATGATCTCCCTCGATAATCAAGGTGATTTTGGATGATTAACAGTAATCAGTCATGACTGACCTTCAAAACCCAGGAATGATGATTTATTGATTTGCCTGGGTACCACAATGGATTGTTGGAGGTTGAGCATGTTGTTGGGCTGTGGCACTTTTCACATGCAGTGGGGCAGGCTGGGGTCAAGCTTCTTGTGGGAAAAGGCTCTTCACATAGGGTTGCTGGGGCCTAAAGTTGTTGTGGGGTGAGGTCATCACACTGGGACAAGCTAAGGCTCGTGGCTGGGCTGCAAGGAAGTACACAGACCCTGGGGTCTACAGAAAACCTAGTTATGGTCTTTTCCCAATAACTTAGACTAGGCTACATGCAAGTACAATGATCCCAAGGTCCTGAAGGATCCCTAGCTATGACTCTTTACCAGTACCTCAGACTGGGTTACAGCAGTTACACAGGATCCTAAGGCACTGGAGGATCCCTGGTTATGAACTTTTCCCAGTAACTCAGACTGAGCTGTGTTCAAGCACACAGTTCCTAGTGGCCTACAAGAACCCTAGTTATTGCCTTTTCCCAGTAACTCAGACTGGGCTGTACGCCAGTACACAGGATCCCAGGGTCTTCAGAAACTTTAGTTATAGCCCTTCCTAGTAACTCAGACTGTGTGTGAGTATACAGAGCCCAGGGCCCTACAGCAACCCTAGTTATAGCACTTCCCTAGTAACTCAAATTGGGCTGCCTCTAGTACACAGGATCCCAGGGACCTTCAAAAACGCTAGTCATATATCCTTTTCCCAGTAACTCAGACCAGGCTGTGTGCAAGTACACAGGATCCCAGGCACCTACAGGAACCCTAGTTAAGGCCCTCTCCCAGCAACTCAGACTGGGCGATGTGTGAGTACACAGGATCCCAGGGGCCTACAGGGACCCTAGTTATAACCCTTTCCCAGTAACACACACTGGGCGGTGTGTGAGTACACAGGATCTCAGTAGCCTACAGGAACCCTAGTTAAGGCCCTGTCCCAGTAACTCAGACTGTGCTCTGTGTGAGTACACAGATCTCAGTGGCCTATAGGAACCCTAGTTATGACCCTTTTCCCAGTAACACACACTGGGCGTGTGCAAGTACACAGGATCTCAGTAGCCTACAGGAACCCTAGTTATAGCCCTTTCCCAGTAACATACTGGGCTGTGTGCAAGTACACAGGATCCCAGGGTCTTACAGATACTACAATTATGACCTTGTTCTAGTAATTCAGACTGGGCAGCATGCGAGTACACAGGACCCCTGGGACCTACAGATACCCTAGTTATTACCCTTTCCCAGTAAGTCAGACTGGGCTGTGTGTGAGTACATCAGATCCCAGGGGCCCCTCCACTCAAGGGTCTCTGGACTGTCTCACAGTTTGAGGAAGGGCTGCTGACTGGGCCAATAAAGATTGATCTTGTTTGACAATATAAAACAAACTGCTCTTGATCTGCAGACAGTCTTCTGTCTTATGCCTGGCAGCGGCTGAGCTACAAGGGTGCAGGGGATGCATTGTCACTCAGGCCCAAAGAGGTTTGAGGGACCCGAATCATAAGTTTGATGTTTATTGAAAACTAGGGAGGGGCCCTGTAACATCGCCTTGCACCGAGGCCCTCTGGGAATTTGCTACACTACTGGTGCCTGGCTCAAGAGAGCCCCCGGCTGGCAAAGCAGGAGTAGGAATGAAAATATCAGAGACACCAGTTGTATCTGTGAAAGCTGATCAGCTTCACACACACACAAATACACAAAGATACACATGCAAGCAAAGAAACACACCCGCAGCACTATATAAGGACACACACACACATCGCTACATAAATAAGTTAATATTCTTCAGATAAAGGCTACTTCTAACTGAAAGGTGAAATAAGGAACTTAGAATTATCAGAAGAGGCAGTCTTTCAATCAATAGAGGAGGTGGACCCTGCTTTACTTCTGTTACAATTGTTAAGATTTTCAGTGCAGGAAGAGTTTAAACCCAGAGGGACTGAATACTGTTTACTGTGTCTGTCCTTGTGCACAGCTGACTTGTTTTGGGGCTGACTGCTTTCAGAGCACAAGTCACCAGGCTGTTTTGGGGCTGGGGAGGTTTACCTGTGTCTGACTTGGATGTTTGGATTTTTCTCTCTTTTATTAGCAGGGTATTTTCTCTGTCAAATTGTCGTGTAGGGCATCTTGCTGACAGGAAGACACTCATCACAGTGGTAGGTCAGAGCTTTTAGCTGATTGTTTTGTGAGGGCACAGTTTAGGCCAAACCCTTCCCACCCCTCACTCCCCCCCCGGAAATAGTTCCTTTATACCTGGGGTTCTGACATCATTTCCTCAAGAGGGCAAGGTGCATATCACCGTCATATCCTCTCTAGCACACTGCACTGATAATATAAGCATACATATTGTATATATATGTATTTCTATATAACAAACCAATATCTCACACACACACACACATAAAACAAAAATAAATAAATAAACAAGAAGGTAAACAGACATGTGGGGAGTCATGCAATGTAATGGCTGTGGGGCAGCAGTGTTCTGGGAGTCTTTCTGGAGGCTGAGATGCTGCCCTGTTTGCAGACAACTCTCTTCCCTGAGGGAGGAAGTTGCCCATCTTCAGGCCACACTGGACAGTAATAAGGGAACCTCCCCATCCAGGGAGCACCAGAGCCACCACCACTACCTCAGAGGTTGCGAAAAAAGCACAGCAGTTGGACCACAGTGGGCTCAGGGAGGGTAAGGGTGGTGGAACAGAGGCACGCCCAGTCAGTTGTTCCACTCCACAATCCATACACCATTCTGGGGGAGCATAGTTCCCCTATGGATTCACCCGCAGAGGAGACTAAGGAGGTTGCAGACAACCGTCACAAGGGAGGCCCTCAGGAAGGAGGCAGAGGACACCACAGGGAAAGAAAGCAGCTCCTGGTGAGGGACTCAATTATTAGGGGGATAGAACTGGGGGGAGCAGGGAAAACTGATGCCTGCTTGGTGCCATGGCTTGGAGGGACAGGAAGCACATCCTTAGGATCACGAGAACAGTTGCACGAGAGTCTGAGCTGGACATCATTGTCCACCTAGGGACAAATGACTTGGCTCATCATGAGATTAGAGCAGTGCAGATAGACTTTGTAGAGTTGGGAAGGGGCCTAAGACAAGTAGCAGACACAGTATCCTTCTCAGAGGTGCTGCCTGTCAGCAGCATGGGTGAGACGAGAGTACTTTGCACCATGCAGTTTAACAAATGGTTGAAAAAATGGTGTGGAGCACAGGGTTTGGCTTCATTGGGTTGGGTTCCACCTGAGGACACCAGCCTTACTGGCAGGATGGTCTACATCTGTCCAGGAAGGAACAAGTCTTTTGGGCAATTGGTTTAAATGCTTCATTGGCAAGCTTTTAAACTAGTCAAGGGGAGGCACTGATAAGCAGCAGGAAAATCCCAGCCTCCTCCTACAGAACAGGGTACTAAATGAGAAAAAGACCAAGGTAGAAAGGTCAGTGGGGGATGCTGCTACAGAAGGTAAAGCCATCAAAAAATGGAGAGCAGTGAGTACCAATTCCCATAGTCTGGGTAACAAGCTTCCTGAATTAGTGTCCTTGATGGAGGTGGAACATCTGGATATTGTGGCAGTCACAGAAACATGGTAACACAGAACCATGGACTGGGATGTAAACATACCAGGACACACTATCTACAGGAGGGACAGGGAGGGTAAAAGAAGAGGAGGAGGAGCAGTAACTCTCTACATAAGGGAAGGAATCAAAGCAACAAAACAAAAGGGTAAACAGGGAGGAGAAGAAGCACTGTGGGTCAATTTGGAGACAGGCAATGGCATCACAATCAGCACAGGGTTAGAAGACCCTCCTCTCTAGGGAGAGGAAATGGACAAGAAACTGATAGAATGTATACTTAGAATGGCTAAAAAAGGGGAGATATTGCTGATGGGGGATATGAATACGCCAGATGTTAACTGGAGTGCAGTTGCAGCAGCCACTTCTAAGAGTGGAGTTATTCTAGATGCCCTACGGGGGGCATGCCTTAGACAAGTAGTATTGGAACCCACTGGAGAGGGAGCAATCTTAGACCTGGTTCTCTCAAATGGAGATGGAGAGAGGATCACAGATGTAGAAGTGGGTAGCCATCTGGGAATTAGCAACCATCGAACAGTATGGTTCACAATAAACACAAGCAATAGTCAAGCCATACAAAGGCAAAAGTACTGGACTTCAGGAGGCTGACTTTGCCAAACGGGTGAGTGCCTAAGGAATGCACTAGCAAATGGGCAGGAAGGAGGGGTGGAAGAACAATGGGGAATAATCAAAACTGCCGTCACAGAGGTAACAAGCCTTTGTGTGAAGCAAATAAACAAAACAAAACGATATAAGAAACCACTATGGTTCTCAAAGAAGGTGGCAGTGAAGATTCAAGAGAAAAAGAAAGCATTCAAGAAGTACAAGGAATCACAGAAGGAGCAGGACAGAGAATTGTTATCAGTTAAAGCAAAAGGAAGCTGGGAAGGCAGTCAGAACAGCAAAGGCCCAAACTGAGGAAAAGATAGCCAACTCAGTTAAGAAGGGGGATAAAAACTTTTTTAGGTACATCAGGGAGTGAAGGAAGATCAAGGGAGGGATAGTGAGGCTTAATAAAGGGAGGGAGGGGTGGGCAGAGGGTGACTGTGAAAAGCAGATACACTAAACAAATATTTTTGCTCAGTATTTACAAATGAAGAGGGGAAGGTACCTAAAACAAACAGCAGAAACACTCTGGATACAGAAGTTGATACCAGCCCATTTACAGAAGGAAGAGTTCTGAAAGAACTCTTAAAACTGAAGGTGGACAAAGCAATGGGGCCTGATGGGATTCATCCCACAATTCTAAAAGATCTAAGGGTAGAACTAGTGACACCACTGACTACCTTCTTTAACAAATCAGGATGGGGTGGTACCTGAGGACTGGAGGAGGACAAATGTGATTTCCCTTCACAAAAGTGGGAGCAGGGCAGAAGCAGGAAACTAGAGATCTATTAGTTTAACCTCAGTGATAGGGAAAATGATGGAATCACTTCTGAAGGAAAGAATTGTCGAGTACCTAGAGGCCAGAGGGGCACAGGACCCAAGGCAGCATGGATTCACAGCGGGAAGGTCATGCCAGACAAATCTAATAGATTTCTTTGACTGGGTGACCAAAGCAGGAGATCAGGGAGGGGCTGTGACATGGCCTACCTAGACTTTAGCAAGGCATTTGACACAGTCCCACACAAAAGATTAATATACAAGTTAGCCAGCCTGGGAGTGGGTTCCAAGATAATAGCCTGGGTAAAGAATTGACTGGAGAATAGGACACAGAGGGTAATAGTAAATGGAGTCCACTCTGAAGAAAGGTGGGTTACTAGTGGGGTACTGCAGGTTCAGTATTAGGTCGGTCCTCTTCAATGTCTTTATAGTACATTGCAGAGGGACTGGAAGGAAAGTATGTCTCTTTGCAGATGACACAAAGATCTGCAACAGAGTTGATGCACAAGGTGGGGTGGAAAGGATGAGGAGGGACTTGGCAAGGTTAGAAGAATGGTCAAATGTATGGCAGCTTAGATTTAATGCTAAGAAGTGCAAGGTAATGCACCTGGGAAACAAAACCCAGGGGAAGAGTACACAATGGGGGGTGAGATACTAACAACAACAAAAATGGAAAGGGACCTGGGGGTAGTCATATCAGATGACTTAAAGGTGGGCAAGCAATGCGAGAGGGCAGTAAGGAGGGCTGGGGGGATACTGGGATGCATAGGGAGAGGCATCACCAGTAGAAAACAGGAAGTTGTTATCCCTCTGTACAGACAGCTGGTGAGACCCCATCTGGACTACTGCATGCAGTTCTGGAGACCCAGTCTCCGCAAGGACATAGACAGGATGGAAGCTGTCCAGAGGAGGGCAACTAAAATGGTGCAGGGTCTGCAATGGAAGACATATGAAGAGAGACTAAAGGAGCTTAATATGTATAGCCTATATAGTACCTCAAGGGAACCAACAAAGTCCAAGAGGGTAGCATCTTTCAAAAAGAGAGATGTGCAAGAACAAGGGGGCACAATTTGAAGATGGGAGGGCAGCTCAGAGGTAATGTAAGGAAGTATTTTTTCACAGAGAGGGTTGTGGATGCATGGAACGGCCTTCCGGAGAAGGTTGTGGAGTCAAAAACTGTGGTTGAATTCAAGCATGCATGGAACAGTCATAAGGCAATTCTAGGGGCTGAGGTAGAAAGAAGTAGGCTGCTGGTTAACTAGGATCTGCAGCTTATCCATTAAGTAGCGAAATGGGCAGACTGGGTGGGCCAAGCGGTCCTTATCTGCCGTCAAATTCTATGTTTCTATGTTTACAAGATTACATTCACAGAAGCACACACAGCACCACGTACACAAACACAGCACTACATACATGGATGGACACACACACACACATACACACACACACCACATGAATATTACATACACAGGTACACGCACACATTTATTCCTCACACTTCATGCCTCCTTGTCAAATGATGCCAGATTCATCCAGATCCTTTCTTATTTTACAGTTTTATTTATCCAGGATAACTCAGCTTAGATGCAACATCTTGTTTTCAGTGGGGTTCTGCTTCTGCCCATTTCTGCAGCTGGGTGGACTTGAGTGCTGGAAGGTTCAGTGACTTGCCCAAGGTCACACAGTGAGTACACTGACCCAGTCAGGTGACAGCAGAGGAGGAGGCCTGAGTCAGCTGGATGGCACTGCTGGTGACAGTGGTGGAAGCCTGCTTGGGGCCACTTGGATGCCACAAGTGGCAGCAGCACTGTTGTGAGATGGGTTTAGTGGGTGGGAGAGGCCACAGAGGAAGGGAGCCTGTGGGTTAATGAGTGAGACTGGGGGCCAGAAACAGATGGTGGGGTGGGAGAGCTCACAGATAAAAGGGAGTAGGTAGGTTTTATGTTTGACTGTGGCTGGGAGTGAAGGGATTGGTTGAGAAAGCACTTGGAGGGAGGGGGTGGACTGGTTTAGAGTGAAAATGGAGGTTGGTGAGTGGGATAGCTAAGAGAGGGAGGAAGGGTATGGAGGGTGGGGCATACCTCTCAACCTTTCTCCACCAAAATGTGTGATACAGATGTGTGACAAATGAACAAAATGTGTGAGGAGGAGGGCAGAGGAGGGCAACCAAAATGGTGCAGGGTCTGCACCAGAAGATATGAAGAAAGACTAAAGGAGATTAATATGTATACCCTTGAGGAAAGAAGGGAGAGAGGGGACATGATAGAAACTTTCAAGTACCTCAAGGGAATTAACAAAGTCCAAGAGGGTAGCATCTTCCAGAAAAAGAGATGTGCAAGAACAAGGGGGCACAATTTGAAGAGAGAGGGGATGGCTCAGAGGTAATGTGAGGAAGTATTTTTTCACTGAGAGGGTTGTGGATGCATGGAATAGCCTCCCTGAGGAGGTCGTGGAGTCAAGAACAGTGGGGGACTTCAAGAATGCATAGGACAGGCATAAGGCAGTCCTAGTGGGGGGTAGGAGGAAGTAAGCTGTTGGTTAACTAGGATCTGCAGCTTATCTGTTAGGTAGGAAAATGGGCAGACTAGGTGGGCCAAGCGGTCCTTATCTGCCGTCAAATTCTATGTTTCTATGTTTCTATATCGTCTAACGTGGCACTGGGAGCTCAGAACACTATAGCTATCAGTGCACTAATGTTCATAATGTTTTTGTATAACTAAGCATAATAGATTATTATGAATTTCTGCTTTAAAGTCTCAGTGGGAAATGTGGACTATCACCTTCCCCATGATGGACAAAGGGTTTCTGAGAGGTAAAATGAGTGACGTACCTCATAATGTGTGACAGTTGAGAGGTATGGGTGGGGGTGGAAGAACTCACAGAGGGAGGGATCAAATGGGTTATTTTTGCATTTACTACACAATGAAATGAAGAAAGGTGTGTTGTGCTTCTCAGCACATTCAAAAGAGAACTGGCTGAGTGGTCATTTTCCAAGGCATTCCAGACAGATCACACACTAAAGATCACTCCACACAATACAATAAAATCACCCTAGGACCTTCTGATAGGCTACCAGCAGCAGTGGAAGAGAAAAGAGGTTTGCTGTCAATTCCAGTGCTCCATTTCCATGTTAAAAATGAGTCATCATGTAAAAGCTCCTCTCATTTTTGGCAAAATTCACAGAGTGGTCAGAAAAGCTGGGCTATGATACTGCAGTCTTCTAAGTAAACGGAACAGGAGGCTCAGTGCATCAAACTGCCTTTCTTCTGTGCCTCCAAAACACAACTAGCATGGAATGTCCCTGAATGTGCACCAACCCTTGAATTACCTTAGAGTTTATAAGTATCTGTGTATTGGCTCTGTTGCTGTGTGCTCTGTATGTTTTTTCCTCTGTCCTAGATGATCTTGTCATATACACTGTTCCCATTGTAAATACCGTCTTTTGTAAATATTGTCTTTATCTTTTTCTCTGTATTATCGAATTTTTGCACCACTGGATGTTTGTGAAAATGGGCATTTTTGCTCACATACCTTCCAGTATAAAAATAAAATTGAATTGAATTGGAATAAAAATGGAATCAAACATAACAGAAGACTGCTCAGTGTATTTAAAACACCAACACTTCTGAGGGATTCCAGACTCCCCCAACCCCACCCCCAACCATTTATAGAGGGACTCACCTCACCAAATTGCAAAGGGTTCTTCCTTGTTGCACTGTCCCTGGTGGGGGAGAAACAAGAATTGACATTCAGGCATCCTCATTTCAAAGTTTTGACTTCTTCTGAAGTCACTCGATTTCACTGTCAGTACAGTTTACTGAATATCCTTGGATGGCAGCAATGGGACTAAGGTCAGATTTTAACTAATGTTTTGTGAAAAAAATCTCTTAATGAAGACATTGGGAGAGGGGGAGGCACGTCTCTAACCATCTGTCAGCATGGCTGTTGACCTAGAGTCAACATCAAGGTCACTGGATGCATACTGTAGACAACATCTCAAAACCCACAGATGAAAGAAGCATGAACCTGATGTCAAACACATATATGTGGTGTGGGTTAAAGATAATAACAACCTCCATTACCAGAGCAGTGAATTGGGACCCTAGTTCAAAGGTCAAAAGTGCAAGAACTGACATTGTTATTCATAGCCAATAGGCAGAAGGGTTCATGGGAGCAACAGTGTGTCGCTCCCACAGACCTGCATTCCTTTGTGCATGTTCCTAGCTGAACCCAGTCACAGTACTAAAGATAACAAAATTTGTAGTTCATATCATTTGTCAGGACAACACTGCTGAAATGCAGCATCTTGTTTTCAGTGGTGTCCTGCTGTTTATCACATTTTACATTTAGGGAGGCAGGAACACAGTGAGTTGCAGGGCTCAATTATTTAAATTTTGGTGGCGATATAACCTCCATAAGTCCAAATCTGTATGTCATTCTATTTTTAGCATGGGGAATCAAAGTACTGCTGAGGTCCTGAATTATGGAAGTTAATATTCCAAGCAAGTTCAGTTTTGGTGCTGAATACAAAATATTCCTATTGAAATATTATTTTCCCTTAAAAGCTCCCTTTTACTTCTATGCCTGCAAAACTGGATGCTTTTTATTTTCCCATTTTGAGTCAGTGCTTCCTTTCCTTTAAGAGCAGCCGACACCTTCAGGAGAACTTTAACAAAACACAGTATTTAGACATAGTTCCAGCTTGAATTTCATATTAGTTCTGTATTTCTTTTCCTGTTATTATTGAGGTCATTTGCATGAAAACAGGATCTTTAGCCCTGAAGAGTTTATCTGTTCCTATTGCTCTCTCCTATCTGAGGTCATAATGCACTGTTGTGAGACCACAGTTACTTCCATGGCAAAAGACTGTGATAACACAACAGAGGATTATGGCTTGAAGTAGGGAGTAAGCTGTAGAGGCAGATAAACTCTGAGGGATAAAGATCCTGTCTTCATGCAAATTTCTCAGTGAAAATAATGGGGAGGAGAAATCTATAGGATGATATGTGGAATGCAGGTTGAAGTATACCTAGATATGTTTTCAAAGTTTTCTTTGAGGTGTCAACAACTCTTTAATGTTTACCTTGTTTCTGAAAGTTAAATACTTATACAACAGAGCTGACCAAAGCCTTATGTGTGTAGTACAATTTATATAACCATGGATGTTGATCTTTAATTTGAAACTGGCATTGCAGTTACAAAGGAATCCTGGAGTTGGGGATGCTGTGTTACAGCAGTGAAACAAGCATCATACGCACCGGGCGTTTGATACTTCAGGTGCAGAGTGTGGATTTGTCTTGTGATGTTAAAGCCTGAAAACAATTTCTGCTCTTACTGGAAAAAGGCAAGAGCGTTGTTAGTATTTTGATTGGTACAGCATACAAAGATATATGCTGGCTTTTGCAAGTTGCATGCAAGTTTTACATCACAATGACATGCAAGGAATATGCAAGGAGTGTGACATTTTCAATGCAAGAAACATTCCTTGCTTCATGCAAAAAAAATCTCTTGCCAATATCATAAGATGCAGTGCTCCCAGATTGATTTGGCATTTTTTCTGTAAGTCCAAGGCAATTTTCCAGTTTTTTTTCTTTCTGTAGATTAAATTATTTCATATGGAAGTCAGACTGCTCTGTTTTTATGTTAAACCTGTGCAAGTCTAGGGGAAGAATTTTCCTGTAGATGGCTTTAAATCCCTGCAAAATACAGGGATCCCTGTAAAGCTGGGAGCCCTGTGAGATGCAAGACAAACTGTGTGTTGGGTTATTGCCCTACAGTATTGTTTTTACATCCTCCTGATGTAGAGCTAGAACCTACAACCGCCTGGCTATAGAGGAGGGCGTGCAACCTATATAAAGCAAACAAAAGAAAATGGGCAGACTGGGTGGGCCAGGCGGCCCTTATCTGCCATCAGAGTCTATGTTTCTATGAGTCACTGACACCATACTGTTCACGTGTCTTGCAGGAAAGTATATAAACAAATACGCAAGTAGTGATCAAATTCTCACGTGTTCCTTGCATTTTGAAAAGGAAATGTCTTCATTCTGCTCCCAGATTAGAAGGCAAAACTATGAACCAAGAGATGCAGGTTAAATGCCTTGGGTGAATTCAAATTCCAATTTATTAAAGGAGGGCAAATTATAAGTTAAACTGTTCTTAAGTTATGTCATGAAACTAATGAGCACAAGGGCACATAAAGCCTTTTCCTTTTAAAAGTGCAAGAAATGTGTAAGACATTAGCAAGAGTATTGTTTGTGTATCTGTTTCTGTACTTTTTTGCAGGACACTGGAACAGCACAGTGTCAGTGGAATAGTAGGTTGTATGCCTTTCTCTACAGCCAGAAGATTGTAGGTTCTAGTCCCACATCAGGATGTAAAGTTAGTAATGTAGTGCAGTAACCCCACACACAATTTGTTTGCATCCCATGATACTGGAAAATAATTTCCCTTGCATAAAGCAAGAAATTTTTCTTGCATGAATTTTTCATGCGAGGAAATTCATCTGATCCTTACATGTTTCTTGCATATAATTCTTACATACAAACTTGCATATAGCTTGCATGTTATAAATACTTACAAAGTGCTTGCCTTTTTTTTGGTAAGGGTGTCATTGATTAGTGGGTGAAGGACTCCAAACAAATAGGCACTGGATGATAAGAAGGTGATCTTGCTCTGAAGCAAGTCATCCAGATGGAAGTCTAAGTGTATACACACGTCAGAGCTGGTGAGTGGACGTGGAACTATAGGCCATGCGCTTGAACTGAAAGAGGAGGCAGGATAATGGGAAACATCGGAAAGCATTTATTTTCACAGAGGTTAGTTAAGGTATGTTGTAGTGTACCTGGTGAGGTTGTGGAAGCCAGTGCTGCTCAGCGTTTCAAATCAAGATTAGCCATATTCCTGAGACAGAATTCCACTGAGCAGGACACAGCACGAGTTGTGATGGTATGCTGCAGACTGCGGTACGGTTGTGTGTGTTAGTAAATATAGAAAGACTGATAAATGAAGGTCAGACATGGGTACAGCAATTTGCACATTCAGCAGAAGTAAATGATACATACAAATATATATTTATTGTACTAAACACTGTGAAACCGTTATGTAATAGGTTTGTGGGTTGGATGGCTAAATGTACTTTTTTAGAAATCACCTAGAATGATCTCTGCAGTATGTCTTGTATCATGTGTCATCGAACATATGACAGTACCAGAAGATTTAGGCCACAAGGTCTAGCGCTTGTGTGAAAACACAGCTCACAGTTCAGACAACTGCTGCTGAGCCACCTCCCTTTTCATCCCTCCTGCCAAATTTTCTCTCCCCAAGTTCACCACCCTGGTCAATTCTCTTCCTACTTGTACCTTGCTCATGAACCTGTCCATCCCTTCTTAAAATGTCCCACTGAATCCAGCGAGATCACTTCCTCAGGAAGCATGTTCCAACTGCCACCTCCCTTTCCATGAGTAATGCTTCCTCAGCTCCCTTCTGCCCCCATCAGTTTCAGGCTATGTCCCTCTGTGGTCCCTTTCCCTTCAATCTAAACATACCTCAGAATTTTGTTTATGCCTTTCAAGTACTTAAAGGTCTCAATCATATCTCCTCTGTCTCTTCTGTCCTCCAAGGAGTACATGTTGAGCTCTCTTAGTCTCTCCCACAGGGTTTCTCCCTCATTTTCTGGATAATCTTGGACACCCTCCTCTGGACTCCCTTCAGAAGCTTGACATTCCTCTTTAAGTATGTGCACCAGCACTGCACTCATTACTCCAAGTGCAGCCTCACCAACGATTTGTACCGTGGCAGAATAACCTCCTCTTTCCTTGAAGTGATCCCCCTAGCAATGCACCCCAGCATTCTGTTTGCCTTTGCGCTGCTTTTGTACACTGTACTGAGGATTCATATTCCTGTGATCACCACACCCAGATACTTTTCCTCCTCGGAGATGGATATCTGCTCCTCCCAAGTGCTAACTGTACCCTGAGTTCCTGGCCCCAAAATGCAGTACACTGCATTTCCTAGCATTGAACACCAGCTGCCATGTGTTTGACCACTGTCCAAGTCTTTCCAGATCCTCCTGAGTACCCTCCTCCCTTCCTCACTGTTCTTCACCGCACCTAATTTGGAGTCGTTGGAGAATAGACTCATCTTGCTCTTAAATCCCTCTGCTATGTCTGCTATGAAAGCATTAAATGACAGTGGGCCCAAAACTGATCCTTGCAGGACCCCACTGGTGACTTTCCTGGTTGTCAATAATTCCCACCACCACCCTCTGCTGTCTGTTGCTCAGCCAGTTTTCTATCCACTGTACCAGCTTCACCCCTACCCCTAGGTTCCTCAGTTTGCCCATCAGTCTCCTGTGCAGCACCGAGTCAAATGCCTTGCTGAAGTCCAGATACAGGACATCAACTGGCCAACCTCCATCTAGAGCTTTTGTCACCCAGTCAAAACATTTGACCAGGTTAGTTTGACTTGATCTCCCCTGGATCAACCCATGTTACCGGACAGCCTGAAGGCCATTTACTTCCAGGAATGCCACCGACCTCTCCTTTAAGATGGTCTGTATTAATTTCTCCACTATGGATGTAAGGCTGAATGCTCTGTAATTTCCTGGCTCGTCCCTGGGTCCGCTCTTATGGAGGGGCACTACATATGCTGTCCTCCAGTCCAGTGGTACATATCATGATTGAAGTGAGGTGTTGAACAACACCGACAGAGGTGCTGCCAGGACCTCTGCCAATTTCTTCAGGACCCTGGGGTGAATTTCATCTGGCCCCAGTGCCTTGTCTGTTTTGCCAGTTGTTGGAGTGCCTTACCAAAAGTGAAATGTTAACCTCATCTCAGCATGGATTTAGGCCTGCTCATAGCACTGCAACAGCTTTGGTGAGGGTTCACCCAGTCAGACACACAAGACTCTGGATTCAGGTTACTGTGTTGCAGCTGTTTTGTGGACCTCACTAAAGCTTTCAATCTGGTGAATCATAAGTTGTTGTTGGCTTCTCTTGGCTCCTTGGGATGTTGAGAGAAGTCATTTCTAGGTGTTCCAGTTACTTACATGACCATATGCAGTGCACGAAAATGTATACCATTTTTCTTCTTTTCTACCTACTGTATGGAGGTAGGAGTTCCACAGTAATCAATGTTGGGTCCTCTCCTATTCAGTCTGTTTCTTAAATCATTACCAACTTATACAATGACGCCAAAGTTTTGCTTTATGCTGACAATGCTGTTGTTTACACTACTGGATCAAATATTCATGCTGTCTCAACCAGTCTCCAGAAAAATTACTTTGCTATACATTCTTGGTTTAGAGACCATAAATTGATTGTAACATTTCTGAGACAAAAAGCAATGCCTTTCTGCAGAACAAAAAAAGAGAAAAGTTTGAATCCCACAGATGCTGTGTTGGAGTCATTGGATGGGGATGTGATTGAGCTGGTAAAGGAGTTCAGGTACCTAGGACTCACCTTGACAGTGCCTAGCTTATGAAGTGCATGTTCCACAATTGATTAACTGCATCAGAAGATTGGAATCCTCTACCCTTTGAATTCTTTATTTATTCCCACTAGTAGAAAACTGTTGGCACAAAGTCGTTTGCTTCCATCACTGGATTATGGGTTGCTGTTTTATGTTTCTGCTAATGAGGGGGCGTTCTCAAAGGTGAGGGTACTATATAATAAAATAGTACTGTTTGCCACACAGTTGCCGCCTTCAACACATCGCTGTTCTTTGCTTTCTTAATTAAATTGGCCAACTGTTGACCATTGTTTTGAGTTATCAAGCCACCATTCTCATAAAAACGTTTATCTTAAACCTAGTACCATCATCACCATCGACAAATTTGCTTCAGGCAGTAAGTAACTATTTACCAACTACAACTGTCACGGCTAATCTTATTGCAGTTTCTCAAATGTTTTCTCTAAACGGCCAAAGTTCTTTGATGTACAAACCCCCAACGATGTTTAATGCTTTACCACTTGTTGTTAAGAATGTTTGTTCGATACACAATTTTAAGTATTTACTTAAGAAGCAGATCTCTTCACAGAATGTTTGTACTTGTACTTGAATCTTTGTAGTAATATTTATTACTGTTTGTACATATGTATTTCTTTTTTTTTCTTCTTTATTCCTGATCACCCTTGAAAATTGGCTTTCAGGCCAAGGGTCAACCAGGTTTTTGAAACACAAACTAAACTAAACAGTCTTGGGAGTCCATCTTGTGTGCCCCTCCCGCTGTATGGAAGGGACTATACCTGTCACTTCACATATCTTTCTTTGTTAACCTGTTAATCTAGTTCTGTTCCTCTACATACCTCATCAACATTGGGACTTCACTGACAGTGACATCACAGGTGACACACTTGGCAGCTGATGAGTGGCTCTTCCTGGGCAGCTGTGATGTCATAGTCAGGTTACAATGTTGATGTGTCGTGAAGAGGACTAAAACTTGATATGTCAGCCTCCAGGTAGAGAGCAGTTCCACACATCAGACCTAGTACTGCCAGGTATCACAATTAAGAATACTCCAGATATAAAAACTAATAGTCGACTACTTTCAATATTAATTTCAGGGAGTATACTTGCTCTTTAGTCTGGCTGGGATCTTGAGTGGTGGGAGAGACTGAGTGGAGGAAATAGTGGGTGGTTTTGCTTATATTAGGATTGGTGGTGAGTGTGACAGGAGGGACCAAGCAGAGGTAGGAGGGGATGGTTTAAAACATTCCCACATGCACCGGTGTAACCATGCATAGTTCTTGTACACACGCAGTTTCAGCACTGATACCAGAAATTTCACACTGGCCCTTTAAATACCCTGAGTCTTTGGAGGTCCACCCGGCTGCCTTGGAGTAATGTGGGGAGGAAGTTCTGTCTGAGACCCCACATAGAGGATAAGCAAGCCAGCTTACCAGTCCCTCACACACGTTAGTGCAAATCCATGAATGGACCTCAACACAGGTAGCAGACTGGACAGTTACTGGCTACGTATTTGTTGTTGACACCAACCAGTCCCTCAGAATACCCCACTCACCACTCACATTCATGCGCTGTCTTTCTGCACAGTACGAGTCGTGAGGTGGTAAACTGAGGGGAAAAGCATCGTGCTTGTCCATTGTCTCGTCGAGCTTGCTGGGATCGGGAGGAGGAGGATTACAGTTCAATATGGTCAGTGTCTTGTGCTGCTGATTAATGAAAGCCACCAGCAGTGTGCTGTGCTTAATGCAACTTCAAGTATCTCAGATTTGTTTTTTCCAGTAAAAGTTGGATCGGTCAAGGTGGTTAGCATCGAACAAACCCAAACGTGAGTGAGCTAGCTGGAACTGGGAGGACTTGTGTAAGTATATGGGAGACAAGACTGACTGCTTTGCTGCTGAATTGCTTTCAGTGAAACTTGTGAAACCCAACAGTGAGTAAATTTCTGGCTGAGCTCAGAGTGCCTCAGGTGGCTCAGTTAACAATTGCCTGTAAAGCCGGTGGGGGGGGGGCTTATGATGTGAACACAGTACATTTGCTTTTATAATTCAGTTCCTTTGCTATAAAAGCATGGTCCAGTGGGGCGGGGGCACCAACCAGTAACAATTATTTTGCCATAAAGAAAATAGTCTGGTTCAGGTTGGGGGTGACTGATAGCATGATGGCTAATTGAATTGAAATATAAAGTCAAATGTATTGTGTTCACGTTCATTAGCTCTGAATCAGTAATTTCTGTAATCCATACATGTCCTATATATTTTGTTGTTTTCACACATTTGTGGACAATCATCACATTTTCATTTCTGTAGACAGATACTGTACCTTTAAAAGACGCTTTGTTGTGTTCCTTGTAGAATTTATAAATTGCCCCAAATTTTGTTTCCTGTAGACAGATATCTTTAAAACAGTCTGCTGTGTTCCTTGTGGAATTTGTAAATGTGCCCTGAAATGATGCAGTTTGCTCTGGTATATCTGTGTGTGTTTCTTAAATAGTTGTGTACCGGTCTACATTCACAACCACTCTGATGATCAGACCCAGTTGCTGAACAAATTTCGGAAACTGCAGACTTGTTTGACTACCTCTGTTGATGTTTTTTTTTGTTGTAGATTGTTATTAATTAGTTGCATTCTAATGGGTTCCTGCATACTTAGGTATTTAAATAAGTCTTATGTCAAGGAAATAGAAGGCATGGGGCCCATAGACTCAGTCCAAAGTGACAAAGAGAAAATCTTACAGGAGTTGCTAGTCCACAGTGTGTTTAATTTTAACAGGAAGTGGAAGGAATGGACACACCCTCCCCCCTTTCAGTTTATTTAATTCAATTTATTTCATGTTATTTTTAGTCACCTTTAGATACCCAGCATCTTCAGGCCTTCTCTATCACTTTATCAAGGGGGTGGTCCTAGTTTAAAAAAAAGTAATTGCATGAACTATTATACATTGCATGTATTTAGGTTACATTAAATTGTCCCCTTTTCTGATATAGTAAGACAGTTTTATACAGGTATTTTACCCCTTAAGGCAATATTGTTTTGGCATATCCAGGGACAATCATCGCATTGAATCTATCTTGGTTGCTACCTATCACTAGAGATGCAGCAAATTCCAGCAAGTGCACATTTCACAGTGTGAAATATTTTGCAATCGACCATTCTGTGAAATATTTTGTGAGTGCGAAATGCAGAATTTTGCTGGTGAAATGTAGACTTTCGCCCATGGATGGAGGAATTTCACCCATGAGCGGCAGAATTCTGCCATTCGCGGATGAAATTCCGCATTTTGCTGGCAGAATTTTGCATTTCCCACCTGAAAAATATTTTGCGAAATGCACAAATTTTGCAAAATATTTCACATAATGAAATTTGCAGATTTTGTCCATCTCTACCTTTCACAAGAAAGTTTTTTTCCTTTTTGAGTCATCCATTTCTGATTAGCAAAACATTTTTTACCCAGTGTAATACATTATTCAGTGGTAGGAAATAGTCTTTGAACTTACTATTTATTTCCATCACATTTCATTTTACTATAACCCCACCAATCAGATTTATTATCACTAAAAATTGAGGTGATTTTAATACTCATGTATTCAAGAAGAAAATATATTTTATATATAAAAAATTAGTTATAATAATATGCTCATCATTGGTCCGGATCTTTATTTTAATATATCTATCTGAGCCTTATTTCCAGGCATATTCGACCATAGGAGCATACATTTACTAATAACTGTTGCTACCATTAAATCGATCAGAATTAAATGGCTGCAGAGACAACCCCCAACCAACCTTACATTACCTTAAAATGGTGATCGGGGTGATGGAGTGCACTACCACCATCTTAAGCTGTAGGGGGACCACTTTGAGTTAATTCCTCACCCTGACTAGATGAGACCCATAGAAAGACTTAGAGGATAAAACCAAAAGACTCACCTGCAACTAGAGACAGATGGCTTTATTAATTTGTGTACTATGTCTGACCCCAAGGAAGGGATATGGCATAACTACAGTGACTTCACATGATTTATATTATAATTAATATGCTTTTGCTGATATTTGCCATTTATATTTTATATCAGTAACAAACAAAACTTTGTTGCATATTTCTCTCGCGACTTATAATACGGAACTGAAATTGGCCACAGATCATCAAAAACCATCATGCTGATTTAAGCTTATGAAAATAATCAATAATCAGTAATCATCTGGTGATTTGAAAGTTACATGTCTAATAGATAAATCAGGATCTAGATGATGATCTCAGATCATGATCTCCCTCGATAATCAAGGTGATTTTGGATGATTAACAGTAATCAGTCATGACTGACCTTCAAAACCCAGGAATGATGATTTATTGATTTGCCTGGGTACCACAATGGATTGTTGGAGGTTGAGCATGTTGTTGGGCTGTGGCACTTTTCACAAGGGTAGGGCAGGCTGGGGTCAAGCTTCTTGTGGGAAAAGTGCTCTTCACATAGGGGTTGCTGGGGCCTAAAGTTGTTGTGGGGGTGAGGCGTTCATCACACTGGGACAAGCTAAGGCTCGTGCTGGGCTGCAAGGAAGTACACAGACCCTGGGGTCTACAGAAAACCTAGTTATGGTCTTTTCCCAATAACTTAGACTAGGCTACATGCAAGTACAATGATCCCAAGGTCCTGAAGGATCCCTAGCTATGACTCTTTACCAGTACCTCAGACTGGGTTGCGCTCAGTTACACAGGATCCTAAGGCACTGGAGGATCCCTGGTTATGAACTTTTC
Source organism: Neoceratodus forsteri (assembly GCA_016271365.2). Lineage (NCBI taxonomy): Eukaryota > Metazoa > Chordata > Ceratodontiformes > Ceratodontidae > Neoceratodus > Neoceratodus forsteri. The sequence continues at coordinate 254,419,872 of JADMNL010000024.1, read as the reverse complement.
CCAGTAACTCAGACTGAGCTGTGTTCAAGTACACAGTTCCTAGTGGCCTACAAGAACCCTAGTTATTGCTCTTTCCCAGTAACTCAGACTGGGCTGTACGCCAGTACACAGGATCCCAGGGGTCTTCAGAAACTTTAGTTATAGCCCTTTCCTAGTAACTCAGACTGTGTGTGAGTATACAGAGCCCAGGGCCCTACAGCAACCCTAGTTATAGCACTTCCTAGTAACTCAAATTGGGCTGCCTCTAGTACACAGGATCCCAGGGACCTTCAAAAACGCTAGTCATATATCCTTTTCCCAGTAACTCAGACCAGGCTGTGTGCAAGTACACAGGATCCCAGGCACCTACAGGAACCTAGTTAAGGCCCTCTCCCAGCAACTCAGACTGGGCGATGTGTGAGTACACAGGATCCCAGGGGCCTACAGGGACCCTAGTTATAACCCTTTCCCAGTAACACACACTGGGCGGTGTGTGAGTACACAGGATCTCAGTAGCCTACAGGAACCCTAGTTAAGGCCCTGTCCCAGTAACTCAGACTGTGCTCTGTGTGAGTACACAGATCTCAGTGGCCTATAGGAACCCTAGTTATGACCCTTTCCCAGTAACACACACTGGGCGGTGTGCAAGTACACAGGATCTCAGTAGCCTACAGGAACCCTAGTTATAGCCCTTTCCCAGTAACATACTGGGCTGTGTGCAAGTACACAGGATCCCAGGGTCTTACAGATACTACAATTATGACCTTGTTCTAGTAATTCAGACTGGGCAGCATGCGAGTACACAGGACCCCTGGGACCTACAGATACCCTAGTTATTACCTTTCCCAGTAAGTCAGACTGGGCTGTGTGTGAGTACATCAGATCCCAGGGGCCCCTCCACTCAAGGGTCTCTGGACTGTCTCACAGTTTGAGGAAGGGCTGCTGACTGGGCCAATAAAGATTGATCTTGTTTGACAATATAAAACAAACTGCTCTTGATCTGCAGACAGTCTTCTGTCTTATGCCTGGCAGCGGCTGAGCTACAAGGGTGCAGGGGATGCATTGTCACTCAGGCCCAAAGAGGTTTGAGGGACCCGAATCATAAGTTTGATGTTTATTGAAAACTAGGGAGGGGCCCTGTAACATCGCCTTGCACCGAGGCCCTCTGGGAATTTGCTACACTACTGGTGCCTGGCTCAAGAGAGCCCCCGGCTGGCAAAGCAGGAGTAGGAATGAAAATATCAGAGACACCAGTTGTATCTGTGAAAGCTGATCAGCTTCACACACACACAAATACACAAAGATACACATGCAAGCAAAGAAACACACCCGCAGCACTATATAAGGACACACACACACATCGCTACATAAATAAGTTAATATTCTTCAGATAAAGGCTACTTCTAACTGAAAGGTGAAATAAGGAACTTAGAATTATCAGAAGAGGCAGTCTTTCAATCAATAGAGGGAGGTGGACCCTGCTTTACTTCTGTTACAATTGTTAAGATTTTCAGTGCAGGAAGAGTTTAAACCCAGAGGGACTGAATACTGTTTACTGTGTCTGTCCTTGTGCACAGCTGACTTGTTTTGGGGCTGACTGCTTTCAGAGCACAAGTCACCAGGCTGTTTTGGGGCTGGGGAGGTTTACCTGTGTCTGACTTGGATGTTTGGATTTTTTCTCTCTTTTATTAGCAGGGTATTTTCTCTGTCAAATTGTCGTGTAGGGCATCTTGCTGACAGGAAGACACTCATCACAGTGGTAGGTCAGAGCTTTTAGCTGATTGTTTTGTGAGGGCACAGTTTAGGCCAAACCCTTCCCACCCCTCACTCCCCCCCCGGAAATAGTTCCTTTATACCTGGGGTTCTGACATCATTTCCTCAAGAGGGCAAGGTGCATATCACCGTCATATCCTCTCTAGCACACTGCACTGATAATATAAGCATACACATTGTATAATATATGTATTTCTATATAACAAACCAATATCTCACACACACACACACATAAAAACAAAAAAATAAATAAATAAACAAGAAGGTAAACAGACATGTGGGGAGTCATGCAATGTAATGGCTGTGGGGGCAGCAGTGTTCTGGGAGTCTTTCTGGAGGCTGAGATGCTGCCCTGTTTGCAGACAACTCTCTTCCCTGAGGGAGGAAGTTGCCCATCTTCAGGCCACACTGGACAGTAATAAGGGAACCTCCCCATCCAGGGAGCACCAGAGCCACCACCACTACCTCAGAGGTTGCGAAAAAGCACAGCAGTTGGACCACAGTGGGCCCAGGGAGGGTAGGGGTGGTGGAACAGAGGCACGCCCAGTCAGTTGTTCCACTCCACAATCCATACACCATTCTGGGGAGCATAGTTCCCTATGGATTCACCCAGAGGAGACTAAGGAGGTTGCAGACAACCGCTACAAGGGAGGCCCCTCAGGAAGGAGGCAGAGGACACCACAGGAAAGAAAGCAGCTCCCGGTGAGGGACTCAATTATTAGGGGATAGAACTGGGGAGCAGGGAAAACTGATGCCTGCTTGGTGCCATGGCTTGAGGGACAGGAAGCACATCCTTAGGATCACGAGAACAGTTGCACGAGAGTCTGAGCTGGACATCATTGTCCACCTAGGGACAAATGACTTGGCTCATCATGAGATTAGAGCAGTGCAGATAGACTTTGTAGAGTTGGGAAGGGGCCTAAGACAAGTAGCAGACACAGTATCCTTCTCAGGGTGCTGCCTGTCAGCAGCATGGGTGAGGCAGTACTTTGCACCATGCAGTTTAACAAATGGTTGAAAAAATGGTGTGAACACAGGGTTTGGCTTCATTGGACTGGGTTCCACCTGAGGACACCAGCCTATACTGGCAGGATGGTCTACATCTGTCCAGAAGGAACAAGTCTCTTTGGGCAATTGGTTTAAATGCTTCATTGGCAAGCTTTAAACTAGTCAAGGGGAGGCACTGATAAGCAGCAGGAAAATCCCAGCCTCCTCCTACAGAACAGGGTACTAAATGAGAAAAAGACCAAGGTAGAAAGGTCAGTGGGGGATGCTGCTACAGAAGGTAAAGCCATCAAAAAATGGAGAGCAGTGAGTACCAATTCCCATAGTCTGGGTAACAAGCTTCCTGAATTAGTGTCCTTGATGGAGGTGGAACATCTGGATATTGTGGCAGTCACAGAAACATGGTACACACAGAACCATGACTGGGATGTAAACATACCAGGATACACTATCTACAGGAGGGACAGGGAGGGTAAAAGAAGAGGAGGAGGAGCAGTAACTCTCTACATAAGGGAAGGAATCAAAGCAACAAAACAAAAGGGTAAACAGGGAGGAGAAGAAGCACTGTGGGTCAATTTGGAGACAGGCAATGGCATCACAATCAGCACAGGGGTTGTATACAGACCCTCCTCTCAGGGAGAGGAAATGGACAAGAAACTGATAGAATGTATACTTAGAATGGCTAAAAAAGGGGAGATATTGCTGATGGGGGATATGAATACGCCAGATGTTAACTGGAGTGCAGTTGCAGCAGCCACTTCTAAGAGTGGAGTTATTCTAGATGCCCTACGGGGGGCATGCCTTAGACAAGTAGTATTGGAACCCACTGGAGAGGGAGCAATCTTAGACCTGGTTCTCTCAAATGGAGATGGAGAGGGATCACAGATGTAGAGTGGGTAGCCATCTGGGAATTAGCAACCATCGAACAGTATGGTTCACAATAAACACAGCAATAGAGTCAAGCCATACAAAGGAAAAGTACTGGACTTCAGGAGGGCTGACTTTGCAAACGGGTGAGTGCCTAAGGAATGCACTAGCAAATGGGCAGGAAGGAGGGGTGGAAGAACAATGGGGAATAATCAAAACTGCCATCACAGAGGTAACAAGCCTTTGTGTGAAGCAAATAAACAAAACAAACGATATAAGAAACCACTATGGTTCTCAAAGAAGGTGGCAGTGAAGATTCAAGAGAAAAGAAAGCATTCAAGAAGTACAAGGAATCACAGAAGGAGCAGGACAGAGAATTGTTATCAGTTAAAGCAAAGGAAGCTGGGAAGGCAGTCAGAACAGCAAAGGCCCAAACTGAGGAAAAGATAGCCAACTCAGTTAAGAGGGGGATAAAAACTTTTTAGGTACATCAGGAGTGAAGGAAGATCAAGGGAGGGATAGTGAGGCTTAATAAAGGGAGGGAGGGGTGGGCAGAGGGTGACTGTGAAAAGCAGATACACTAAACAAATATTTTTGCTCAGTATTTACAAATGAAGAGGGAAGGTACCTAAAACAAACAGCAGAAACACTCTGGATACAGAAGTTGATACCAGCCCATTTACAGAAGGAAGAGTTCTGAAAGAACTCTTAAAACTGAAGGTGGACAAAGCAATGGGGCCTGATGATTCATCCCACAATTCTAAAGATCTAAGGGTAGAACTAGTGACACCACTGACTACCTTCTTTAACAAATCAGGATGGGGTGGTACCTGAGGACTGGAGGAGGACAAATGTGATTTCCTTCACAAAAGTGGGAGCAGGGCAGAAGCAGGAAACTAGAGATCTATTAGTTTAACCTCAGTGATAGGGAAAATGATGGAATCACTTCTGAAGGAAAGAATTGTCGAGTACCTAGAGGCCAGAGGGGCACAGGACCCAAGGCAGCATGGATTCACAGCGGGAAGGTCATGCCAGACAAATCTAATAGATTTCTTTGACTGGGTGACCAAAGCAGGAGATCAGGGAGGGGCTGTGACATGGCCTACCTAGACTTTAGCAAGGCATTTGACACAGTCCCACACAAAAGATTAATATACAAGTTAGCCAGCCTGGGAGTGGGTTCCAAGATAATAGCCTGGGTAAAGAATTGACTGGAGAATAGGACACAGAGGGTAATAGTAAATGGAGTCCACTCTGAAGAAAGGTGGGTTACTAGTGGGGTACTGCAGGGTTCAGTATTAGGACCGGTCCTCTTCAATGTCTTTATAAGCGACATTGCAGAGGGACTGGAAGGAAAAGTATGTCTCTTTGCAGATGACACAAAGATCTGCAACAGAGTTGATGCACAAGGTGGGGTGGAAAGGATGAGGAGGGACTTGGCAAGGTTAGAAGAATGGTCACATGTATGGCAGCTTAGATTTAATGCTAAGAAGTGCAAGGTAATGCACCTGGGAAACAAAAACCCAGGGGAAGAGTACACAATGGGGAGTGAGACACTAACAACAACAAAAATGGAAAGGAACCTGGGGGTAGTCATATCAGATGACTTAAAGGTGGGCAAGCAATGCGAGAGGGCAGTAAGGAGGGCTGGGGGGGATACTGGGATGCATAGGGAGAGGCATCACCAGTAGAAAACAGGAAGTTGTTATCCCTCTGTACAGACAGCTGGTGAGACCCCATCTGGACTACTGCATGCAGTTCTGGAGACCCAGTCTCCGCAAGGACATAGACAGGATGGAAGCTGTCCAGAGGAGGGCAACTAAAATGGTGCAGGGTCTGCAATGGAAGACATATGAAGAGAGACTAAAGGAGCTTAATATTATAGCCTATATAGTACCTCAAGGAACCAACAAAGTCCAAGAGGGTAGCATCTTTCAAAAGAGAGATGTGCAAGAACAAGGGGCACAATTTGAAGATGGGAGGGCAGCTCAGAGGTAATGTAAGGAAGTATTTTTCACAGAGAGGGTTGTGGATGCATGGAGCGGCCTTCGGAGAAGGTTGTGGAGTCAAAAACTGTGGTTAATTCAAGCATGCATGGAACAGTCCCAAAGGCAATTCTAGGGGCTGAGGTAGAAAAGTAGGCTGCTGGTTAACTAGGATCTGCAGCTTATCCATTAAGTAGCGAAATGGGCAGACTGGGTGGGCCAAGCGGTCCTTATCTGCCGTCAAATTCTATGTTTCTATGTTTACAAGATTACATTCACAGAAGCACACACAGCACCACGTGCACAAACGCACTACATACATGGATGGACACACACACATACACACACACACCACATGAATATTACATACACAGGTACACGCACACATTTATTCCTCACACTTCATGCCTCCTTGTCAAATGATGCCAGATTCATCCAGATCCTTTCTTATTTTACAGTTTTATTTATCCAGGATAACTCAGCTTAGATGCAACATCTTGATTTCAGTGGGGTTCTGCTTCTGCCCATTTCTGCAGCTGGGTGGACTTGAGTGCTGGAAGGTTCAGTGACTTGCCCAAGGTCACACAGTGAGTACACTGACCCAGTCAGGTGACAGCAGAGGAGGAGGCCTGATTGGAGTCAGCTGGATGGCACTGCTGGTGACAGTGGTGGAAGCCTGCTTGGGGCCACTTGGATGCCACAAGTGGCAGCAGCACTGTTGTGAGATGGGTTTAGTGGGTGGGAGAGGCCACAGAGGAAGGGAGCCTGTGGGTTAATGAGTGAGACTGGGGGCCAGAAACAGATGGTGGGGTGGGAGAGCTCACAGATAAAAGGGAGTAGGTAGGTTTTATGTTTGACTGTGGCTGGGAGTGAAGGGATTGGTTGAGAAAGCACTTGGAGGAAGGGGGTGGACTGGTTTAGAGTGAAAATGGAGGTTGGTGAGTGGGATAGCTAAGAGAGGGAGGAAGGGTATGGAGGGTGGGGGCATACCTCTCAACCTTTCTCCACCAAAATGTGTGATACGATGTGTGACAAATGAACAAAATGTGTGAGGAGGAGGGCAGAGGAGGGCAACCAAAATGGTGCAGGGTCTGCACCAGAAGATATGAAGAAAGACTAAAGGAGATTAATATGTATACCCTTGAGGAAAGAAGGGAGAGAGGGGACATGATAGAAACTTTCAAGTACCTCAAGGGAATTAACAAAGTCCAAGAGGGTAGCATCTTCCAGAAAAAGAGATGTGCAAGAACAAGGGGGCACAATTTGAAGAGAGAGGATGGCTCAGAGGTAATGTGAGGAAGTATTTTTTCACTGAGAGGGTTGTGGATGCATGGAATAGCCTTCCTGAGGAGGTCGTGGAGTCAAGAACAGTGGGGGACTTCAAGAATGCATAGGACAGGCATAAGGCAGTCCTAGTGGGGGGTAGGAGGAAGTAAGCTGTTGGTTAACTAGGATCTGCAGCTTATCTGTTAGGTAGGAAAATGGGCAGACTAGGTGGGCCAAGCGGTCCTTATCTGCCGTCAAATTCTATGTTTCTATGTTTCTATATCGTCTAAGGCACTGGGAGCTCAGAACACTATAGCTATCAGTGCACTAATGTTCATAATGTTTTTGTATAACTAAGCATAATAGATTATTATGAATTTCTGCTTTAAAGTCTCAGTGGGAAATGTGGACTATCACCTTCCCCATGATGGACAAAGGGTTTCTGAGAGGTAAAATGAGTGACGTACCTCATAATGTGTGACAGTTGAGAGGTATGGATGGGGGTGGAAGAACTCACAGAGGGAGGGATCAAATGGGTTATTTTTGCATTTACTACACAATGAAATGAAGAAAGGTGTGTTGTGCTTCTCAGCACATTCAAAAGAGAACTGGCTGAGTGGTCATTTTCCAAGGCATTCCAGACAGATCACACACTAAAGATCCTCCACACAATACAATAAAATCACCCTAGGACCTTCTGATAGGCTACCAGCAGCAGTGGAAGAGAAAAGAGGTTTGCTGTCAATTCCAGTGCTCCATTTCCATGTTAAAAATGAGTCATCATGTAAAAGCTCCTCTCATTTTTGGCAAAATTCACAGAGTGGTCAGAAAAGCTGGGCTATGATACTGCAGTCTTCTAAGTAAACGGAACAGGAGGCTCAGTGCATCAAACTGCCTTTCTTCTGTGCCTCCAAAACACAACTAGCATGGAATGTCCCTGAATGTGCACCAACCCTTGAATTACCTTAGAGTTTATAAGTATCTGTGTATTGGCTCTGTTGCTGTGTGCTCTGTATGTTTTCCTCTGTCCTAGATGATCTTGTCTATACACTGTTCCCATTGTAAATACCGTCTTTTGTAAATATTGTCTTTATCTTTTCTCTGTATTATCGAATTTTTGCACCACTGGATGTTTGTGAAAATGGGCATTTTGCTCACATACCTTCCAGTATAAAAATAAAATTGAATTGAATTGGAATAAAATGGAATCAAACATAACAGAAGACTGCTCAGTGTATTTAAAACACCAACACTTCTGAGGGATTCAGACTCCCCCACCCCACCCCAACCATTTAGAGGGACTCACCTCACCAAATTGCAAGGGTTCTTCCTTGTTGCACTGTCCCTGGTGGGGAGAAACAAGAATTGACATTCAGGCATTCTCATTTCAAAGTTTTGACTTCTTCTGAAGTCACTCGATTTCACTGTCAGTACAGTTTACTGAATATCCTTGGATGGCAGCAATGGGACTAAGGTCAGATTTTAACTAATGTTTTGTGAAAAAAATCTCTTAATGAAGACATTGGGAGAGGGGGAGGCACGTCTCTAACCATCTGTCAGCATGGCTGTTGACCTAGAGTCAACATCAAGGTCACTGGATGCATACTGTAGACAACATCTCAAAACCCACAGATGAAAGAAGCATGAACCCTGATGTCAAACACATATATGTGGTGTGGGTTAAAGATAATAACAACCTCCATTACCAGAGCAGTGAATTGGGACCTAGTTCAAAGGTCAAAAGTGCAAGAACTGACATTGCTACTTCATAGCCACAAAGGCATGTAGGTCTGCGGGAGCAACAGTGTGTCGCTCCCACAGACCTGCATTCCTTTGTGCATGTTCCCTAGCTGAACCCCAGTCACAGTACTAAAGATAACAAAATTTGTAGTTCACATTCATTTGTCCAGGACAACACTGCTGAAATGCAGCATCTTGTTTTCAGTGGTGTCCTGCTGTTTATCACATTTTACATTTAGGGGAGGCAGGAACACAGTGAGTTGCAGGGGCTCAATTATTTAAATTTTGGTGGCGATATAACCTCCATAAGTCCAAATCTGTATGTCATTCTATTTTTAGCATGGGGAATCAAAGTACTGCTGAGGTCCTGAATTATGGAAGTTAATATTCCAAGCAAGTTCAGTTTTTGGTGCTGAATACAAAATATTCCTATTGAAATATTATTTTTCCCTTAAAAAAGCTCCCTTTTACTTCTATGCCTGCAAAACTGGATGCTTTTTATTTTCCCATTTTGGAGTCAGTGCTTCCTTTCCTTTAAGAGCAGCCGACACCTTCAGGAGAACTTTAACAAAACACAGTATTTAGACATAGTTCCAGCTTGAATTTCATATTAGTTCTGTATTTCTTTTCCCTGTTATTACTGAGGTCATTTGCATGAAAACAGGATCTTTGCTCCTGAAGAGTTTATCTGTTCCTATTGCTCTCTCCCTATCTGAGGTCATAATGCACTGTTTGTGAGACCACAGTTACTTCCATGGCAAAAGACTGTGATAACACAACAGAGGATTATGGCTTGAAGTAGGGAGTAAGCTGTAGAGGCAGATAAACTCTGAGGGATAAAGATCCTGTCTTCATGCAAATTTCCCTCAGTGAAAAATAATGGGGAGGAGAAATCTATAGATGATATGTGGAATGCAGGTTGAAGTATACCTAGATATGTTTTCAAAGTTTTCTTTGAGGTGTCAACAACTCTTTAATGTTTACCTTGTTTCTGAAAGTTAAATACTTATACAACAGAGCTGACCAAAGCCTTATGTGTGTAGTACAATTTATATAACCATGGATGTTGATCTTTAATTTGAAACTGGCATTGCAGTTACAAAGGAATCCTGGAGTTGGGGATGCTGTGTTACAGCAGTGAAACAAGCATCATACCTTTTGGGTTTGATACTTCAGGTGCAGAGTGTGGATTTGTCTTGTGATGTTAAAGCCTGAAAACAATTTCTGCTCTTACTGGAAAAAGGCAAGGCGTTGTTAGTATTTTTGATTGGTACAGCATACAAAGATATATGCTGGCTTTTGCAAGTTGCATGCAAGTTTTACATCACAATGACATGCAAGGAATATGCAAGAGGTGTGACATTTTCAATGCAGAAACATTCCTTGCTTCATGCAAAAATCCTTGCCAATATCATAAGATGCAGTGCTCCCAGATTGATTTGGCATTTTTTCTGTAAGTCCAAGGCAATTTTCCAGTTTTTTTTCTTTCTGTAGATTAAATTATTTCATATGGAAGTCAGACTGCTCTGTTTTTATGTTAAACCTGTGCAAGTCTAGGGGAAGAATTTTCCTGTAGATGGCTTTAAATCCCTGCAAAATACAGGGATCCCTGTAAAGCTGGGAGCCCTGTGAGATGCAAGACAAACTGTGTGTTGGGTTATTGCCCTACAGTATTGTTTTTACATCCTCCTGATGTAGAGCTAGAACCTACAACCGCCTGGCTATAGAGGGCGTGCAACCTATATAAAGCAAACAAAGAAAATGGGCAGACTGGGTGGGCCAGGCGGCCTTATCTGCCATCAGAGTCTATGTTTCTATGAGTCACTGACACCATACTGTTCACGTGTCTTGCAGGAAAGTATATAAACAAATCATAGTAGTGATCAAATTCTCACGTGTTCCTTGCATTTTGAAAAGGAAATGTCTTCATTCTGCTCCCAGATTAGAAGGCAAAACTATGAACCAAGAGATGCAGGTTAAATGCCTTGGGTGAATTCAAATTCCAATTTATTAAAGGAGGGCAAATTATAAGTTAAACTGTTCTTAAGTTATGTCATGAAACTAATGAGCACAAGGGCACATAAAGCCTTTTCCTTTTAAAAGTGCAAGAAATGTGTAAGACATTAGCAAGAGTATTGTTTGTGTATCTGTTTCTGTACTTTTTTTGCAGGACACTGGAACAGCACAGTGTCAGTGGAATAGTAGGTTGTATGCCTTTTCTCTACAGCCAGAAGATTGTAGGTTCTAGTCCCACATCAGGATGTAAAGTTAGTAATGTAGTGCAGTAACCCCACACACAATTTGTTTGCATCCCATGATACTGGAAAATAATTTCCCTTGCATAAAGCAAGGAATTTTTCTTGCATGAATTTTTCATGCGAGGAAATTGTCACAGTCCTTACATGTTTCTTGCATATAATTCTTACATACAAACTTGCATATAGCTTGCATGTTATAAATACTTACAAAGTGCTTGCCTTTTTTTTGGTAAGGGTGTCATTGATTAGTGGGTGAAGGACTCCAAACAAATAGGCACTGGATGATAAGAAGGTGATCTTGCTCTGAAGCAAGTCATCCAGATGGAAGTCTAAGTGTATACACACGTCAGAGCTGGTGAGTGGACGTGGAACTATAGGCCATCGCTTGAACTGAAAGGAGGCAGGATAATGGAAACATCGGAAAGCATTTATTTTCACAGAGGTTAGTTAAGGTATGTTGTAGTGTACCTGGTGAGGTTGTGGAAGCCAGTGCTGCTCAGCGTTTCAAATCAAGATTAGCCATATTCCTGAGACAGAATTCCACTGAGCAGGACACATGCAAGTTGTGATGGTATGCTGCAGACTCTATGTGAGTTGTGTGTGTTAGTAAATATAGAAAGACTGATAAATGAAGGTCAGACATGGGTACAGCAATTTGCACATTCAGCAGAAGTAAATGATACATACAAATATATATTTATTGTACTAAACACTGTGAAACCGTTATGTAATAGGTTTGTGGGTTGGATGGCTAAATGTACTTTTTTAGAAATCACCTAGAATGATCTCTGCAGTATGTCTTGTATCATGTGTCATACGAACATATGACAGTACCAGAAGATTTAGGCCACAAGGTCTAACGCGTTTGTGTGAAAACACAGCTCACAGTTCAGACAACTGCTGCTGAGCCACCTCCCCTTTTCATCCCTCCTGCCAAATTTTCTCTCCCCAAGTTCACCACCCTGGTCAATTCTCTTCCTACTTGTACCTTGCTCATGAACCTGTCCCATCCCTTCTTAAAATGTCCCACTGAATCCAGCGAGATCACTTCCTCAGGAAGCATGTTCCAAGCTGCCACCTCCCTTTCCATGAAGTAATGCTTCCTCAGCTCCCTTCTGCCCCCCATCAGTTTCAGGCTATGTCCCCTCTGTGGTCCCTTTTCCCTTCAATCTAAACATACCCTCAGAATTTTGTTTATGCCTTTCAAGTACTTAAAGGTCTCAATCATATCTCCTCTGTCTCTTCTGTCCTCCAAGGAGTACATGTTGAGCTCTCTTAGTCTCTCCCACAGGGTTTCTCCCTCATTTTCTGGATAATCTTGGACACCTCCTCTGGACTCCTTCAGAAGCTTGACATTCCTCTTTAAGTATGTGCACCAGCACTGCACTCATTACTCAAGTGCAGCCTCACCAGCTGATTTGTACCGTGGCAGAATAACCTCCTCTTTCCTTGAAGTGATCCCCCCTAGCAATGCACCCCAGCATTCTGTTTGCCTTTGCCGCTGCTTTTGTACACTGTACTGAGTGATTCATATTCCCTGTGATCACCACACCCAGATACTTTTCCTCCTCGGAGATGGATATCTGCTCCCTCCCAAGTGCTAACTGTACCCTGAGTTCCTGGCCCCAAAATGCAGTACACTGCATTTCCTAGCATTGAACACCAGCTGCCATGTGTTTGACCACTGTCCAAGTCTTTCCAGATCCTCCTGGAGTACCCTCCTCCCTTCCTCACTGTTCTTCACCGCACCTAATTTGGAGTCGTTGGAGAATAGACTCATCTTGCTCTTAAATCCCTCTGCTATGTCTGCTATGAAAGCATTAAATGACAGTGGGCCCAAAACTGATCCTTGCAGGACCCCACTGGTGACTTTCCTGGTTGTCAATAATTCCCACCACCACCCTCTGCTGTCTGTTGCTCAGCCAGTTTTCTATCCACTGTACCAGCTTCACCCCTACCCCTAGGTTCCTCAGTTTGCCCATCAGTCTCCTGTGCAGCACCGAGTCAAATGCCTTGCTGAAGTCCAGATACAGGACATCAACTGGCCAACCTCCATCTAGAGCTTTTGTCACCCAGTCAAAACATTTGACCAGGTTAGTTTGACTTGATCTCCCTGGATCAACCCATGTTACGGACAGCCTGAAGGCCATTTACTTCCAGGAATGCCACCGACCTCTCCTTTAAGATGGTCTGTTAATTTCTCCACTATGGATGTAAGGCTGAATGCTCTGTAATTTCCTGGCTCGTCCCTGGGTCCGCTCTTATGGAGGGGCACTACATATGCTGTCCTCCAGTCCAGTGGTACATATCATGATTGAAGTGAGGTGTTGAACAACACCGACAGAGGTGCTGCCAGGACCTCTGCCAATTTCTTCAGGACCCTGGGGTGAATTTCATCTGGCCCCAGTGCCTTGTCTGTTTTGCCAGTTGTTGGAGTGCCTTACCAAAAGTGAAATGTTAACCTCATCTCAGCATGGATTTAGGCCTGCTCATAGCACTGCAACAGCTTTGGTGAGGTTCACCCAGTCAGCACACAAGACTCTGGATTCAGGTTACTGTGTTGCAGCTGTTTTTGTGGACCTCACTAAAGCTTTCAATCTGGTGAATCATAAGTTGTTGTTGGCTTCTCTTGGCTCCCTTGGGATGTTGAGAGAAGTCATTTCTAGGTGTTCCAGTTACTTACATGACCATATGCAGTGCACGAAAATGTATACCATTTTTCTTCTTTTCTACCTACTGTATGGAGGTAGGAGTTCCACAGTAATCAATGTTGGGTCCTCTCCTATTCAGTCTGTTTCTTAAATCATTACCAACTTATACAATGGCATGAAGTTTTGCTTTATGCTGACAATGCTGTTGTTTACACTACTGGATCAAATATTCATGCTGTCTCAACCAGTCTCCAGAAAAATTACTTTGCTATACATTCTTGGTTTAGAGACCATAAATTGATTGTAACATTTCTGAGACAAAAGCAATGCCTTTCTGCAGAACAAAAAAAGAGAAAAGTTTGAATCCCACAGATGCTGTGTTGGAGTCATTGGATGGGGATGTGATTGAGCTGGTAAAGGAGTTCAGGTACCTAGGACTCACCTTGACAGTGCCTAGCTTATGAAGTGCATGTTCCACAATTGATTAACTGCATCAGAAGATTGGAATCCTCTACCCTTTGAATTCTTTATTTATTCCCACTAGTAGAAAACTGTTGGCACAAAGTCGTTTGCTTCCATCACTGGATTATGGGTTGCTGTTTTATGTTTCTGCTAATGAGGCGTTCTCAAGGTGAGGTACTATATAATAAAATAGTACTGTTTGCCACACAGTTGCCGCCTTCAACACATCGCTGTTCTTTGCTTTCTTAATTAAATTGGCCAACTGTTGACCATTGTTTTGAGTTATCAAGCCACCATTCTCATAAAAACGTTTATCTTAAACCTAGTACCATCATCACCATCGACAAATTTGCTTCAGGCAGTAAGTAACTATTTACCAACTACAACTGTCACGGCTAATCTTATTGCAGTTTCTCAAATGTTTTCTCTAAGCGGCCAAAGTTCTTTGATGTACAAACCTAACGATGTTTAATGCTTTACCACTTGTTGTTAAGAATGTTTGTTCGATACACAATTTTAAGTATTTACTTAAGAAGCAGATCTCTTCACAGAATGTTTGTACTTGTACTTGAATCTTTGTAGTAATATTTATTACTGTTTGTACATATGTATTTCTTTTTTTCTTTTATTCCTGATCACCCTTGAAAATTGGCTTTCAGGCCAAGGGTCAACCAGGTTTTTGAAACACAAACTAAACTAAACAGTCTTGGGAGTCCATCTTGTGTGCCCCTCCCGCTGTATGGAAGGGACTATACCTGTCACTTCACATATCTTTCTTTGTTAACCTGTTAATCTAGTTCTGTTCCTCTACATACCTCATCAACATTGGGACTTCACTGACAGTGACATCACAGGTGACACACTTGGCAGCTGATGAGTGGCTCTTCCTGGGCAGCTGTGATGTCATAGTCAGGTTACAATGTTGATGTGTCGTGAAGAGGACTAAAACTTGATATGTCAGCCTCCAGGTAGAGAGCAGTTCCACACATCAGACCTAGTACTGCCAGGTATCACAATTAAGAATACTCCAGATATAAAAACTAATAGTCGACTACTTTCAATATTAATTTCAGGGAGTATACTTGCTCTTTAGTCTGGCTGGGATCTTGAGTGGTGGGAGAGACTGAGTGGAGGAAATAGTGGGTGGTTTTGCTTATATTAGGATTGGTGGTGAGTGTGACAGGAGGGACCAAGCAGAGGTAGGAGGGATGGTTTAAAACATTCCCACATGCACAGTGTAACCATGCATAGTTCTTGTACACACGCAGTTTCAGCACTGATACCAGAAATTTCCACTGGCCCTTTAAATACCCTGAGTCTTTGGAGGTCCACCGGCTGCCTTGGAGTAATGTGGGGAGGAAGTTCTGTCTGAGACCCCACATAGAGGATAAGCAAGCCAGCTTCAGTCCTCACACACGTTAGTACAAATCCATGAATGGACCTCAACACAGGTAGCAGACTGGACAGTTACTGGCTACGTGATTTGTTGTTGACACCACCAGTCCCTCAGAATACCCACTCACCACTCCATTCATGCTGTCTTTCTGCACAGTACAGTCGTGGAGGTGGTAAACTGAGGGGAAAAGCATCGTGCTTGTCCATTGTCTCGTCGAGCTTGCTGGGATCGGGAGGAGGAGGATTACAGTTCAATATGGTCAGTGTCTTGTGCTGCTGATTAATGAAAGCCACCAGCAGTGTGCTGTGCTTAATGCAACTTCAAGTATCTCAGATTTGTTTTTTCCAGTAAAAGTTGGATCGGTCAAGGTGGTTAGCATCGAACAAACCCAAACGTGAGTGAGCTAGCTGGAACTGGGAGGACTTGTGTAAGTATATGGGAGACAAGACTGACTGCTTTGCTGCTGAATTGCTTTCAGTGAAACTTGAAACCCAACAGTGAGTAAATTTCTGGCTGAGCTCAGAGTGCCTCAGGTGGCTCAGTTAACAATTGCCTGTAAAGCCGGTGGGGGGCTTATGATGTGAACACAGTACATTTGCTTTTATAATTCAGTTCCTTTGCTATAAAAGCATGGTCCAGTGGGGCGGGGGCACCAACCAGTAACAATTATTTTGCCATAAAGAAAATAGTCTGGTTCAGGTTGGGGGGGGGGGTGACTGATAGCATGATGGCTAATTGAATTGAAATATAAAGTCAAATGTATTGTGTTCACGTTCATTAGCTCTGAATCAGTAATTTCTGTAATCCATACATGTCCTATATATTTTGTTGTTTTCCACACATTTGTGGACAATCATCACATTTTCATTTTCTGTAGACAGATACTGTACCTTTAAAAGACGCTTGTTGTGTTCCTTGTAGAATTTATAAATGTGCCCCAAATTTTTGTTTCCTGTAGACAGATATCTTTAAAAACAGTCTGCTGTGTTCCTTGTGGAATTTGTAAATGTGCCCTGAAATGATGCAGTTTGCTCTGGTATATCTGTGTGTGTTTCTTAAATAGTTGTGTACCGGTCTACATTCACAACCACTCTGATGATCAGACCCAGTTGCTGAACAAATTTCAGGAAACTGCAGACTTGTTTGACTACTCTCTGTTGATGTTTTTTTTTGTTGTAGATTGTTATTAATTAGTTGCATTTCCTAACTGGGGTTCTATGCATACTTAGGTATTTTTAAATTGTAATTACAGGTTGGATGTGGTGTGAATGCGGGGTGGTAGTTGGCTTGGGAAATGGAAAGTATTTTATTTAGAGGTAGGAGAATTAATTTTAGTTCTGAGCTGTGTAAATAAGATGTGTAAAGGTCATGGGCCTGATTCCAGAAGGAGCCCTTGGAGAAATGCAACTGCGCCACTCCAAGGGCTACAGCAATGTAGGTGCGCCAGGAACCCTGTGCCATATTCCGAAGGAAAGCAGGGTTCCTGCACCAAATGCCCTGTGATTGCCACAAGTGCAGGATGGCACACTGGCACATGCTGCAAAGGCTGTGGCACCTGCATAAGGGCAGCGAGAAGTGCAGCCAGCATAGTGGTGATGGTGTGGGGGACATAGGTGCCCAGTGTGTGTGTGGAGGCAGGTGTGGTCATAGGGAGGGTTGGTGTACCAGAAGGGTGGTCGGGTATTGCTGTGGCACCTGGCATGGTGCAAATGCCCATGATAAATAGAATCAGGAGCATGTGCATCCCACAGGTGCCACAGCTATCCAGTACATCCCAGCAGCCACACAGATCATAGAAACATAGAAACTTAGAAGTTGACGGCAGATAAGGACCGCAAGGCCCATCCAGTCTGCCCATTTCTTTTTCTACCTTTTGAATGTGCCATTGGTCTTTGCTCTATCAATGGCCTATCTATTCATACTCATCTGTATTGCTCCCTTATGCCTATCCCACGCCTGTCTGAAGCCCTGCACTGTATTCATATCCACCACTTCCTGAGGTAGGCTGTTCTATGCATCCACCTCCCTTTCTATGAAAAAGAACTTCCTCACATTACCACTTAATCAGCCTCTCTCTAATCTCATGCTGTGTCCTCTTGTCCTGCTAATTTTCTTGTATTGAAACATGTTAGACTCTTTCATCTTGTTAATGCCCTTAAAGAACAGCTTTCAACTAGCCCCCTACTGAAAAACAAATGATGACTGACCTGGCCAGGAGTCCAAATGTGCAAAGTTTTCCTTTTTTTTTAATGGCTATTTAAAAGTTATGCCCCTCGTAATTTTATTCCCAGACCCGCTGGATCCTACGGCCACACCCTCACGCCGGCACACGCAGCCCAGCCCCGTTTTGTGATGTCAGTAAATGAAGGCTGCGTGTGCGTGCCCCATTGACTTGAATGGGGGTGATTTTTTCAAAGATTTTGTACTCATTCAGCAATGGGATTTTAATAAATCAAAGCGATCGCTCGACTAACAGGGTTCCTGTTTGTTGAGCGATTGCTTTGATTTGTTAAAATCCCATTGTTGAATGGGTATAAAATCTTAAAAAAAATCACCCATTCAATCGGCTGAAACTGCCCTTTGCTCAACCTTCGTTTACTGACATCTGAAAGCCAGGCATATGCCAGTGATGGGGCTAACAACCGTGGGATCAGAACAGCTCTGTTTTTTGCTGGTGGGTCTGGGAATAAAACTACAACGTTAAACTTTTAAACAGCCATGAAAAAGGAAAGTATGCACATTTGGACTCCTGGCCAGGTCAGTCATCATATTTTTGGGACTAAGGGGTTAGTATGATTAATCGGAAGCTGCTCTTTAAGGTGTTTGAATGTTTCAATCATATCACCTCTCTCTCTCTCTCCTTTGCTCTAGGGTATACATATTGAGCTCTGTTAATCTGTCCTCATATGTTTTCTGATGCAGTCCCTGCACCATTGTGGTTGCCCTTCTCTGAACTGCCTCAATTTGGTTAATGTCCTTGTAAAGGTGTGGCCTCCAGGACTGCACACAGTACTCCAGATGGGGCCTAACCAGTGTCTTGTAAAGAGGGATTATTACCTCCCTTTTCTGACTTGGGATACCCCTACTAATACACCCCAACATCCCCCTAGCCTTACCTACTGCTTTAGTGGTCTGCTTGGATGATTTCAGGTCATTGGTGATAATGACGCCCAAGTCTCTTTCTTCCCTTGTGACTGCCAGTAACTCCCCTCCCAGCCTATAGGTGGCTTCAGGGGTTCTCTTCCCTATGTGCATGATCTTGCACTTCTTTGCATTAAACCCCTGTTGCAACTCTTCTGACCATTTTGCTAGTTTATCCAGATATCTTCTCATTCTGCCCACCCCATCTGGATCATCTACTCTTTTGCAGATCTTGGTGTCATCTGCAAACAGACAAACCTTACCCTCCAGTCTATCTGCAATGTCACTGATGAAGATATTGAAGAGGACTGGCCCCAGGACTGATCCCTGAGGTACCTCACTTGTGACTGGCATCTCTTCTGACTGTATACTATTTACCACCACTCTCTGTTATCTGCCCGTCAACCAGTTTGCCACCCAGTTGACCAATGTCAGACCCACCCCGAGCCTACCCAGCTTATTAATCAACATTCTATGTGGAACAGTATCGAAAGCTTTGTTGAAGTCAAGCTAGGCGACATCAACTGCTCCAACTTGGTCCACCACTCTGGTTACCCAGTCAAAGAAATCTATGAGATTAGTTTGATAGGACCTTCCTTTTGTAAACCCATACTGTCTTGGATCCTGTGCTCCTATGGATTCCAGGTGTTGCACTATCCTTTCCTTAAGGAGTGTCTCCATACTCTTGCCCACTACTGAGGTAAGACTGACTGGTCTGTAGTTCCCTGCATCCTCCCTGCTACCACTCTTGTGGAGCGGGATCACATGAGCCCTTCTCTCGTCTTCTGGGACCTCTCCTGTGCTCAGAGACTCACTAAACAGTTCTGATAATGGCTCTGCTAGTTCTACCCTTAGCTCCTTTAGTATTCTGGGATGTTTGCCAACAGGTCCCATTGCCTTGTCCACCCTGAGCTTATTGAGCTCTTGTAGGACCCTTTATTTTGTGAAGGGACTAGTGCACACCTCCATCCCTTTCCCCTGTGTCCATGGTGCTGAGCTGTGGGCCTTGCCCTACCTTCTCTTCAGTAAATACTGAGCAGAAGTATCTATTTAGGATAGATGCTTTTACATGGTCCTCCTCCACACACACACCCTTATCCCCTTTGATCTTAGCAATACCCCCTCTGGACTTTCTCCTTTCACTAATATATCTATAGAAAGTCTTGTCACCTTCTTTTACTGTCTGTGCTAGTGTTTCCTCAGTTTGGGCCTTTGCTTGCCTTACTGCCTTCCCTGCTTCCCTTAGGAAAGTTTGGTATGCCTCCCTATCTTCATCCTGCTGCATTTCCTTATATTTCCTGAAGGCCAGCCTTTTGGCTCTGACCTTTTCTGCTACTGTGTTTGAGAACCAAAGTGGTTTCCTTCTTCTTTTGCACTTCCTTTTCTCACTAACATAATGGAATGTTGCTTCAAGTATTGCATCTTTAATGCTTGCCCACTTTGCCTGCACCCCCTCACCTGTATTTCTTTTTGCCAGGGCTAGCTTAACTCTGTTAGCCATCTTATCAAAGTCAGCTCCTCTGAAGTCCCATATTTGTGCCTTGGAATGGGATGATTTTGTTCTAGTGGCCAAATTGAACCATACCATGTGATGGTCACTGGCACCCAGGTGACCTTCTACCTGGAGATCTGTGATATTTTCCCTGTTAGTCAGTACTAGATCTAGGATAGCCCTGTCTCTTGTGGGTTTTTGTGCCAGTTGTTTGAGGCCCTCCCCCTGCAGGGAATCCACCACGTGTATAGTTCTGGCTGATGTACCTGCTGGTATTGACCAATCTGCATCTGGCATGTTGAAGTCTCCCATTATCAGAACCTTCCTATGCCACTCTGTGTCACTCCTGCTCACGGACCCCACCTGTAGCCCTTTATTTTATGGGGTGTCAGTCGGTCACAAGAGGCTTAGACCATCTCCTGGCAGGTCTAAGTGGAGCCCCTTGTGACGTCCATGGCGGGGCTCTTGGAATCAGAATTGTGTACCCCACCATGGCGCAAGCCCCCTTGCGACCATGTATACCTGGTTGCAGATCACAAGGGTGGTGCAGTGCCCGTTCAGTGCAGCGGATTCCCTGTTTGCTACAGGCCTCATTCTGGAATGGGGAATGCCGCAATGGGGGATGGAAGATACAGCTTGTGACACTGCTCTTTCTCGCAAGCACCTTGCGTCCACTGTACTGGCTTCTGGAATTGGGCCCTAGAGGTCTTTGTTATGTCTTTGATAGGCTCGGCTACTATGCAGACCATCTGCAGCCACTCCGCCTCTTTCCACCCTCTATCCACAATGGCCATGCCTTTGAAGGTTATCAGCCATTGTGCATAGAGGGTCTGACTGGCTCAATGTGTGTACAGTTTAACCCCATTTATCCGAACATGCAGGGGAACATCTGAAATATTCAGATAAACGGAGTTTTGGATAAGCGAAAATAACAGAAAATAAAATGCTGCTAACCTAATGTTACATGAACGACATGAACGAAAGTAAAGTACTGCATGTACTTATGATTTTATTGAATACAACATGTAACAAAACGTTCAGCAATCATTTGGTTTGGGTTAAAAAAAGTTATACATTACATGACAGTCCTTAAAGTTTTGTTAGGTAGTCCTAAATTGATCGTTGTTTTTTCTTTTCATTTCTCTGACGCACAACTCGCAGCCGTAACTGCCATAGCAATAGCAGCTGAACTCCATCCGCATCTTGCTGACTCTTCAGCTAGGAAATACATTTATCAAAGGAGTCTGCGGCTTCTGCATCTGTGGGTGGTGGTGGGGGGGGCACAGTTGCTTCTTGATCAGCTGTGTCCTTTTCCCCATCCATAATCTCCGCGTCAGTGTCACACTTCATAGCTTGTATGATGTCACTGTCTGACATCTCTCCGTATCCACTCTCCAGGTCGTCGGTCGCCTTCCATTCCTCTACCACATCAACAGTGAAATCCATATCCTCAGCAACTTTATGAAGTGCTACTGTAGCATCAGCAAGTTGATCAGTTTCTTCTTGATCTGCTTGGTCTGTGGTCATTGGAGGCGCAGGAGGTTCGAGCAGCAGTGTTGATTTATGCCAGCATTTTCTAATTGTTTCAGTGCGTACTTCTCTCCAGGCATCTACCAACATCATGAGGGCATCCTTGATTGTTATTGATTTTATAATGTCAACAAATGTAGACTGCTCATTCTCTTCACTCAACACTGTTGTTAACAGCTTAGTGCGATAGATCCTTTTAACTATTGCAAGGATCCCTTGATCCATAGGCTGAATTGATGTGGTTGTGTTTGCTGGCAGGAATTCACAGTGTGTCCTGCCATCAGCAGTCCACAAACTTTCCGAGCTGGGATGCGGACCAGCATTGTCAATCAATAGAATGGCTCTTATTGGCAGTCTCTTTGACCGCAAGTGAGACTTTACAGAGGGGAACAAATGATTGAAAAAATCATGCCTTGAACAAGTCTGTATTCATCCAAGCACTACGCTCCACTCGATACAGGGCAGGGAGGCTGGACATGTTGGTATGCTTAAAGCACTGAGGATTTTGCGACTTGCCTATGATGAGAAGCGGTAGCTTGTGTGTGCCTGTTACATTGCTCGCAACTAGCACAGTAAGCCGCTCCTTATTTTTTTTATGTCCTGGAGCATTTTTTTTTACCAGATGAGGCTAGAGTTTTTTCAGGGAACATTCACCAGTAACTGCCAGTTTCATCGGCATTGTACAGCTGCTTGTCTACTAGCCCCTCACTAGCCATCAAGTCATGCAGCTTTTTTTGAAATGGTTCCATGGATTCAGTGCTTGATGACATGATCTTACCTGCAACTGCCAACTGTCTTATGCCGTGTCTGTTTTTAAAATGATTCAACCACCCCTCGCTAGCAACGAAGGGGTAGTCGGTATTCATCTGGTGATGAAATTGCAGAGCCTTCTCTTTAAGGTTTGTGCCTGAAATTGGACTGCCCTTTGTTCGATTTTGGACAAACCACATGAAGATGGCTTTGTCCAGCTCCTTGTCATGACAGGATCGCATGGTCTTCCTATTCTCATGACTGAGGCTGCAATCCATTGTTGCTGCAAATTCCTGCAGCTTGTCCTTTGCCTTGTGGATATCGCAGACAATGCCATTTTCAATGCCAAACTGGCTATGCCACCTCCACGACTTTCTGTCCACTTTCAAGGCACTCAGTGATACGCAACTTGGCAGCTATGTCCAGCACCAAACGTTTCTGTTTGGCCATCACTTTCCTTCACAGAGCACAACGCAGCAAGAAACTGAAGTCTACAACTGTAAGAACGACAGGATGAAAGCAGTTATGCTGATGGGAGTCATGAATAGTGCCTGTCAGGCGAGAGAGAAAAGCAGAACAGTCGTTCACAAAGGAAAAGTAAACGAAAAGTAAAAGAAAATGAATGTTTAATCGTTCTTGGTGAATTTCAAAGTGACAGCTTAAGTGACAGGAGAATGGTGGGAGACAGCAGGCAGTTTTGGATAACAGGGAGATTCGGATAAACAGAGTTTGGATAAACGGGGTCACACTGTATTTCAACTTGTGCATTTCCATTTGGGCTACCAACAGCAAGGAGTACAGGGCAGGAGTGTTGATTTGTTTATTTTCCATTGGGGCAGACATCAATTTTTGTAGCCATTAACCAGAAGGGCCAGTGACTGAGATAATCCACTAGCTCCACAGACTTTTCCACTGGTCCAACTGGTGTACTTACTGAACTGTTTCCTTCTCCAGTATGATCCCATAGGACTTATTAAATGTAAAAAATAAAATCGTACTAGCATGATACCAAATCTGCTTGCATTTGGCTAGTGAACCAGTGCCAATTTCAACCTCAGTCAAGCTGCCAAAAATAAAATGAAGTGGCCTGGCCTTGAACATCTAAGTAGAGCTAATATTAAATATATACAGATTTGTTTGTTTTTTTTTGGGGGGGGGTTGGAGGTATCAGGATTTTCAGCCAGTTTGTAGCTCCAAAATTCTAATTATATCATGGGATCCTAACAGGCTCAAACCGTCCATTCCAATGGTGGCTGCCTGTTGACAGAAAGAATGCCCCGTGTACTTGCTGCCCGCAATTAACAGTCAGCAAGTACATGGGGTGTTCTTTTTCAGAACATAATTATGTGATGAATGTGAGAGCCTCTGTGCAGCTGAGCTACCACCAATGTGCAGTCTATGATCAGTCATCAGGGGCCAATGAAAAGACCTTGCCTGTATATAAAAAATCTATGGTACTAGGACACTGAATACTCCCACACATGACCCCAAAACGCACCAGAATGCACCAAAAATGCAAACATGCTGGTTAGGATTTTAACTTATCTGTACACGTTTTAAAGGCTGGTTAATCTCCTGTCCACATGCTCAATCAACTTGGCTGGCTAACCCTTGCTGCCAAAAAAAAAAAGACCTCCCCAACACTCAATCATAAAATGCCTGAGAAGATACGTCCCTGCCTATCCGAATAAATGTGTCCTGTTTTACCTATACAAAGGGGTCTTTGGTCCCCAGGAAAAACAGTGCACACCCTGCCCAATATGACAAATTTTACATGTTGTGTAAGTTGCCCAGCCACATCAAAGTATACCACCATCAGCTGGGTCCCTGTTCTAAAATATAACTGCCTGAAATGTCTTCTTGTATATAAGATGCACAGCCTGTTTTGGCTTCCTTTAATTAAGGCACAGTCCCCAACCAATGGGCAGGCAGTGAGGAGCCAGCTATTGAGAGAGCCATGCATCCCCAAGCATACAAATTACAGGGATTGTCTACCTTGACAATTGGCAGCTGGGCAACTTCACAACAGGGCCCTGATGTGAACCTAAACCCCCCCCTCCTATTGGAGATAAAATAAATGGCCATTTCAGGCAGACAGAATATTATATTTGTAAAACTGAATAAGGAAGAACTGAGTTGCTAATTTTGTGTTTTAGATCTCCAGGAAGTCTAGAACTGCAAGTCCTAAAAATCACCACAAATTTTTGGGTCAACATTTTCGGTTACCTTGTCCCCAGTTCTTGGATTACCCTACTTCCCATTTTAAGACAGTCAAATCTCGGCAAATCTGTTCTCACTGAGACAAAGACTTGGTTGTATAAGCAAGACTGCAATGCTAAACCTTGTTGTAATGGGCTATGGTGAGAAAGAGTTGTAGTTCGATGGTATTACAAATACAACAGTGTAGGTCATGTGTTTAGCTTGAATGTTCTTCACATACTTAGAGCTGTACTAGCAGTGTTCAGAAATTGCTCTGCAGGATATGGACACCCTCCAATGGATAGCCACGCAATCCGACTGCCAGATCTGACCCCATCCAACCAAGCCTGCCTGTCTGATCCCCGGCTGGATGGACTCAGATGTCTTGATCCAAGGGTCCAATCTTTGCATCTAATTCTTGGATAGTTGTGATATGACCATCAGATACATTGTATCCAATGCCTCCCTGCTTGTATCCATTCAGGATCTGAGGAGATTGCATTCTTTGTCGGATGCCATCCATGTTCAGTAGCATCCAACATTCAGAGAAAATGGTGATATCCCCTGGTAAGCGACCCTGGCAGCACTAGTTTGTAATCTTGTAAAGATTTGTTGCTCTGCACCTGTACTGCCCCAGGGCATCATTGTAAATGAGTCCTTAAAGCAGCGATTCCACTCAGACAAATAAATAAACTAGCAAGAAAAGTTGTGGGTTTTCTTCATGATGGAATACCTCTAGTATTGTATTATGCAGTGACCAATAAGAAATATCAAGTGGTGTCTATGTCCCCCTCCATTTAACAGCTTTGAGTTGATGTGCAGCGATACATGAAAACTATTGCAAAGACATAGCTAGGCTGATGTTACTTCAAGCCTTCACTTATAGAGAAATTAAGTTCCCAGCCAACCATTTCCAGAGTTAACCATTTTCAAATAAATTAGCTTTAGAATGGGCTAACTTTGGAGCCATTGGGGATAAGCACTTACTTTTTTAAATGAAAGCTTCACCCAAGGCTGATATTTATTTATTTATGTGAGCAGTATCGGAATTACAATCCTTTGAATCAGAGACTCCTTTACAAAGGCTCCATGTCAGAGAAGGACAAAACTTTTCAGACAATTTATAGGGAGCATACAACACTTAGATAACATGATCATACAAGATAAAATACGATAATGGTGGTCAAAGTACAGGCAAACACAGAAGGTAAATCTTTGTTGCATACAATGGTGGAGACCAATTAGAACCAGAGGTGATCCTGTCCAGGTAGGTAGTCTGGCAGGACAGGTGTCCATTGTCAGTGAAGTAAGAGAAGGAGCAATGAGGGGGAAGGTAGTTGGGGTGGGGGTTATGATATGACTGTGGCCTGTCAATGCAGTGTTTAGGTATATTGAAACACTAATATTTATATCAATCTAGTGTTGTCATATTGGTTTTGGCAATGTAGCTCTTTTGAATCTAACATGCGAAAATCTTACGCTATGCAATGCTGGAAAGGTTGAGCCCTTGCCTTTCCTACAGGGTATTGCATAAGCTTTTAGCAGGTACAGTTGTGGAGATATTGGCTTCTAAAGTTACACTGATGTAAAAACAATACATCAATGAAACCAATAGTTTAAAAACAAAATACACACTTTTTCCAAAAAAAGGTTTTTAATGCTTTCTGATTTTTTGTTCATATTTATGACAAATAGGTAGTGATGGCATAAACTCGGAAATGGTAAATTATTTCCAAAAGGGTCAAATCACACAACATAACCCCTCTTATGCATACAAAAGCATAAGCATTGGAAGATTAAAAAGAAAAAAAAACAGCCGGATGGGGGTGGGGACAGGCTACCTCATGCAATGCTCTAAAGCTTCTGTGTGGGAATGTTCCAAAAACTGCTGCAGTTCTGCAGGTCACGCACAGGTGCAGAACTGCTGTCATGTAAGCACTGCGGAAATAAACAACGAAGTAGACGTGCCTTGAAATAGCAAGAGTCTTTGAATTGCTGCTGCTGAACGCATTCTCTTAGACCACATTACAGCAGTAAAATGGTGGATGGCGGACCCCTTCTCACAGAAAGTCAAGGCACAGCACAGACACAGGATCACTGCTGCACACAGGGCAATGACCTCACCCTTTAGGTTTGTGATAGGCAGGCAGCAACAGTGAATGGGTAAAAAGTAAACCAGTATCACTAACTAACCAGAACTTGTAATTCCCATGTTAGAATGTCAGCCAGCATTAACCAGTATCTCACTGGTGTCAGCGGTGATGCTGGTGACCCCGATTCAGAACAAGCACAGGACATGAGGTGTGGGTGGGGAAGGAGGATTGAGCATCCCAGAGAAGGCCGCAAGCACTGCTGCTATACCATCACTTGGGTGACAGGTGGTGGGAGTAGTTGGAAGCCACTCATAGGAGGGGAGGATGCTGCTTTGTTCTGTGTGCATGCATAGATGGGGCCCCTTCTGTAAGCCTCCTAATGGGCTCAGAGGAACTATGGAACAGCTCGGGAGTAAGCAGTACAGTACTGGCTCTCTTGGCCTCTGCCAACCTGACTGCTCATCATCTCCACTGACATTCACCAGACTTGTTGGGGTTGGGGGGATGCCAAAGCCCCCAAAAAGACCCACCTTGTGGGGAGGGAGTCCATGGGGATTGGAGGTGAGTAAGCAATGGAGAAGGTAAGGGTGGGGCTGGGGGGTTGACAATGCAGAGGAGTGGGCTGCTCCATTGATCGAGGAGGATAAATAGAGTTTACAAAAGAAGGTGGTGCCTCATTTCAGGAGATTTCACAGGGTAATCCCAACAGGTGGGCTCATGCTAACACAAACTCTCTTAACAAAAGATAGAGTGGTAGCCATATTAATTTTCTGCTTTAGAACAGAAAAGTTTACCACATTAAGGATATGGCAAGATAGCATTTTCCTCTTTCAGTAATGTTATTCAATGTACCACATGAACTGAACGTGTTACTTTAGTGTTCAGACTAAGTACAATAAGGTAACAGTTCAGCTTGTGTGGCACCTTGAATGATACAGCCGTAAGGGGGAAGTGCTGTATTGAAGTACCTTAATGCGCTAAATATTTCTGTGCTAAACTGGAAGATTAGGATGGCTCCCACTGTACCTGAATATCAGGCTCAAAAACTGCAGTGGTCTCCCACAACCTAATAATCTGGCAAATACCCATGCCCAACGCACCCAAAATAAATTAAATGTTTTGCTGTTTATTGTAACAGAGTATCATGTATTTATTTATTTAGCTTTAGTTTACCAGGTCAGCACGCTAGACAGTCAAGTGCTTATTTTCAGGTGTGACCTGTAGGAATTACAAAGGTACAGGCAATAACAATTCAGAGATAATGTAACAGCAATCAACAAGGTACAGTCAGGTACAGGCAGAGAACCCAGGCAATAACAAATTAAGAGACGAGGTGACAGCAATCAACAAGGTACAGGCAGAGAATCCAGGCAATAACAAATTAAGAGACGAGGTAATGGCAATCAACAAGGTACAGTCAGGTACAGGCAGAGAACCCCGGCAATAACAAATTAAGAGATGAGATAACAGCAATCAACAAGGTACAGGCAGGAATAGGCAGCAAACTACAGTTAGGTGCAGGCAGAGAACAAATACAAGGCAAGTACAGTGTTAAGGCATGGCAACCACAGGAGGCAGTTGAGGATGTATACATTTGTCCTGTACCACCCTCGACTTGGAACCTTTGTAAAAGAGCCATTTTGTGCTCAAAGGTATTAATCCAAATTGTGAAATAAATAAATAAATAACTAAAGTTTCAGAAGAGGCAAGTTTCAAGTAGCAACTTGTTTTATTTTGTATTGGCCTTTTTTGTTATTCTTTTGATAACCAGGTAGGACGCACCGGGCCACAAGACCCATTTATAAGGGTGACCCGAGATCACTGAGTTACACAGTATGCACGTAGAGGCTATGAGAATCAAACTCAGCTCTGGATGTACCAGTCCCATTCGTGGCTCATTACTCCAACCTCTAGGCTATACTGCCAGCCATATGTAGCTCATATACATGGTCTTATTATATGATGTTTTATAGAACAGTAAGCCACTCAACCCACTTTATTGTTCATCATCCAGTTTATTATCAAAATAACCAAATCCCTTCCTTGTTTCTTTTATGTTTGTTCAAGTATTTCCTTTTCATATTCCTTGTCATTAAGTATGATTTAATAAGCACCCTTGTTTTGTTTGTTTTGTAATGTGTGCTAACATTTCGGGACAAAGTGTCCCTTCCTCAGAGCTAAAAGCCTGAAATAAAACACAAATTATTAAAAACATTATTTATACTTGTACTCAAGTATTAAAGCAATTTTCTCTGCTTTTTTTACAGATTATTATAAGGAGTCCCGACAACAATGCAATCTGCTTGCAACATGGCAGCAAACTTCCACGGAGTCTCTTGTTAATGCCAGTGATAGTGTTACAGGCCAAGCTTGAAGTAGATAATAGGTGAACTTTTCAGACTCTAATCCCCCTCCCCCGAGATCGGAGTCACTCCAGCTCTGAATTGGAGCTGGGATACCAAGGTGTTGCCTATACCCAGGGACACTAGATTACACTTTCAGAAAAACGCAAAGTACTTTCTTAAAATCTGAGATTCTGGTATACTTTGCCTCTGTTGTCTGCATTCCCAGCTATGATGAACCAAAAATGTTTTTGGTACCATTGATCGAATTCCAAGTTTCAGATTTGCATACCTCAGAATCTGACCAAAAAGTTTGGATTTTTGGATTTGGTTGCCAAAAATCTGAAATCCATATCAAATGGATTCCGATTATTCTGATTTTTAAATTTAGAAACATATAAACTGACGGTAGAAAAAAAAAACAAGTCTGCCCAATGTTCCTACCTTATTCACCCTTTACTACTGCTGCAGAAAGCTTTTATGTTGAAGTTCTCAGAGCGGGCATGAAGTGGGAGCTGAAGGTATTCTGCACTCAGACTGGAATCGGTTTCCGAATCATACTCCAAAAATCCAAAAAGGGCAGACAGCTCAGATTTCCAGATATCCAATTCGATAGTATTACCTTTCTGAGGTGGGCTGATTCAGATTGTCCTGAAGGATTATCTGGCTCAAATCCCTTGAGATCTGGACTGCAACTGGAACCGGGTTGCCTCACTCATTCCTGTTATGAAGTCCTTCTCCTCAACCAGCATACTGAGGCCAGGAAACCAGTGACTGCAAAGCACATGGGCACACGTTGCACAAGAGATAAAAACACAGCTATACCACAAGTTAAAGAGGAACAAATTCTTAGATCCTACTTCATGCAATGCATTCTGGGTAGTATATGTAACCACGAATGAATAATGGCTGCCTTTGCATTAAATAGGACTACAAGGTGCACACTGAACCTCACAAAACAATTCACAAACACTGAACATAAAAACTGCAGACTACAGCCAAGGGATATATCCTATTAAGGGCTCATCACTGTAGTATTTCTGTTGTGATTCATCCAGCCCAGGTGGTCAGGAAACTGGCAACTGACAATTCCATTCTTTTGGACCTTCACTGGGTCATACTCGACTGGTTGGGCTGCTGGTTCATTGCTGGATCCATTGTCTGGTGGGATATAGGGGTCCCTCCAACACCACCAGGGGCAGTAAGCCGTGGGAGTATCAGCTGGCATGACCCGATTGGTGTTGAGATAATGGGGCTGGGTGTCCGGGCTGATGGAGGCCACTGGCATGGAGCCATAAACAGATTAACAAAAAACTGGATTTTACTTAAACAGTTTTGTGGTGCACCTCAGTCCCATAGAAACATAGAATCTGACAGCAGATAAGAACTACTTAGCCCATCCAGTCTGCCCATTTCCCCCTATCTGTACTATTACTGTAGACCCATGAATACTTCATTCTGTTTGCCACAGATTGGTGCACAATTGGAATTTTATAACAAGCAGTTTGTTGTATTACTTCTCACCAGGGTCATTGAAACCAGCGTGTGCTGAATGTAACCACCCAGTCCCCTGGGATTACTAGAATCCCATCAGTGTTAGACTAGGAAGGTAGTTGAGCAGCTGGTAGAGAGTTTGTTAGAAGCTTCCTACAGACAGCTCATTGTATACTTAACTAGGCTAGGTAGGAAATGAGTGATGTCTTTTAGAACTCTCGCAGCAGCATGAGCCACATTTGACTCAGCTGCAGGGTAACAGTTTTAGAATCTTGGATGGCAGTCTGAGTTGGAGCAGTGGAGAGTGGAGCTCTGAGTGTACCAGTGCCTACCAACTGGCCCTAGGCTGGGTGAAGGACCTCTGGTCATCTTTTTCTCACTCTAGTGAGTGAGACAACAGCATTACTACAGGAAGTGGTGGAGACATGTGTCAACAGGACTCCAGTGGGTCAATTTCTGTGAAAGTAAAATGGGATTGCAAAATTCAATAGGTCCAAGGGGCAATCCCCTGAGGGACCAAAGGATTATCCAGCTGCCTAGAGCACAAACAGAGAGTTTTATGACAAAAGGCTATGGATTAAATGGAGGAAGTGTTTTCTTCAGAAAAAGCCTGATGTCTGTAACAAAAGGACAAATAAACTGTGAGTACAGTAACATTGGCAGGAGGTTGGGAGTTGGCTGGTGGTGTATGTGCCCAAGATAAGGCTAGATTACACCGCTTGGGACCCCATTTTATCATAGATATGTGCTGAACGTAAATGTATTTTCTGTTTAGAGGCCTTTATTTATTTAGCTTCTGTTAACCAGGTAAGTACACTAGACAAACACATGCCTATTTTCAGGTATGACCCAGGAGAGTACAAGAAATCAAAGAACATACAGAGTACAATTTGAAGCAAGTAGGGCAGATACACAGATGTCAGCAGAAGCATAACATACATAGTAAGATATCTCAAGTTACGACAGTAATCATAGTCAATGTGATTAGGTACAGAGTCACTGACACAACATCACCAGCAATATATATACAGATATATACAGAACTTACCAATTTGTAAGCTACATGGAATGAATACACTCAAGTATACTGTGCAGACGACCAGGCTAATCAGCGAGGGTTAAGACAGTCACATACTGACGAGAGTTTCAAGTGGTTCCACAGGGAGGTGCGTAGGCCCGACTGGGAAGGGGAGGTCTGGACCTGGACAGGAAAGGAGTTCCACAGTCTAGGGGCACATGACGCAAAGTCCCTGTCCCCAATTTTGGTACATGTAGGAGGGACCTTAAGGATAGCAGGGCCCAGTGACCTTAGGGGGTAGGTAGCGGGAGCTGCTGGCACAAGGAGCTCTGCCAGTCCAGGGGGGGTGCCAGTACCCAGTACCTTACCCGTGAACCTGCCCACAACAAAATTCAAATAACTGGGTGGGGAGAGCCAGTTGAGCTTACTGTACAGATCACAGTGGTGAGTGAGGCGAGGGACTCCAAGAGCAAAACAGCAGATGTTATTGTAGGCAATGGTCCATCTAGAGAGGTGGATCTTGGAGGTATTGGCAAACAAAAGGAGCCCATAACAGAGAGATGGTAGAAACACCCCTCTAGCCAGTGCTAGGCGAGCAGCCGGAGTAAGGTTATTCTTTGCCCTGTAAGCCAGACCCAATTTCCAGATAACCGCTCTACACGCATTTTGGATATGCTGACCAAGACTGAGCTGAGGGTCAAGTGTCACCCCAAGGTATTTTACGGAATCGGTGGTGAGAACAGGAGAGCCATCAATACCTGACATGCACATAGGAACAGAAGAGGTCTTTAACTTGGCCAGGGAACTGAACAGCCTGGCCTGGGTCTTTTTAAGATTTAGGACCAGCTTGTGGGACGATATCCAGGAATGGACACTCCTGAAACCCTCACTCAGTTGGTGGTTAATGACCCCAATATCTTTGGAATGAGTGGGGATAACAAGGTCATCAGCATACAGGATAGCCCTGCAGGAGGCCGCTGAGGAGGGAAGGTCATTGATGAATATGGAAAAAAGCAGGGGCCCAAGGACTGGACCCTTGGGGAACCCCTGAGGACACAGGGGTGGTGTCCGAGAGCACCTTACTATATTTAGTCAGTTGCTGCCTTCCATGAAGGTAGTTGGAGAACCAACTCAGGGCCGGAGGGGACAAGCCCAAAGGCCTAAATTGAGAGCATAGCAAGGCATGGTCAACAAGGTCAAAGGCTTTAGAGAGATCAATAAAGATGGCCCCAGAGAGTCTGCCCTGGTCCACAGCAGCCCTTATCCCAGAGGTGACAGAGACCAGTGCAGAGGTGGTGCTGTGCCCTTTTCGAAAACCGTGCTATGAGGGAGACAGAAGCTCATGAGCCTGGATATAATCCAAGAGTTGTCCCGCCACAACTTTCTCAAGGAGTTTGCTGATGCCAGGCAGAATGGCAATTGCATGATAGTTGTCAAGGATCCTGGGGTTGCCCTGTTTGAGCACAGAGACAACCCGTGCCACCTTTCATAGGTCTGGGATAACCCCAGAAGCTAAGGATAGGTTGACGATATGGGTCATAGGGGAGGCAATGTAGGAAGTGGCAAGGCAGAGAAGAATTGGTTCCATGCCATCAAGGCCAGCACTAGAAAAGGGTGAGTGACCAGTTTGCAATCTCTGCATTTCTTTTGCCGTCACAGCCTTGAGATAGAATGGAGGATGGGGGGAAGGTGCCATTTGAGGCAGAGGGACTTGGATAGGACTATCATGACCAGTGGAGGAGAATAGTGAGGTGAACGCAGACAGGTCCGAGAAGTGAGCATTGAATGCATTTGTGATGGTTAGAGGATTATTACAGTTAGCACCATCAATGAGCATGTCCGGAGCCTCACAGGAGGAGGAGCCACTCACTATGTTTTTAATATTCCTCCAGAAGTTCCTAGGGTCCTTGGCTGAGGTCTGCAAGGCAGTTTTACAGAAGTCGCTTTTGGCAGACCTGATAGCCTTTTTGCACTCATTCCTGAGCCTCCTGTAACATTGGAATATGGTCTGGTCCATTGAGACCTTGAAACTGGCCCAACATTTGTCTCTAGCCCTCATGAGAGCGAGGAGTCTCCCATGCAACCATTTTGTAACAGCCCCCCTTACCCTCTGTCTGACGAGGGGGGCATGCTTATCCTGTAACATCCCGAAGATACTATTGAAGTGACAGACATCACTGAAGACCAGTCAAGGAACATGACATCCTCCTGGAAAGTCCCTGGGTCAAACCTGGAGAAGTCCCTGACCTGGATGATTTTGGGAGGGATCTTGGGGGCGGAGATCTTCCATATGCTGTACACCGGGGCATGGTCAGAGATGGAGTCAGGGAGGGTACCTGAGGAGTTAATCCGTTCAGGCCTGTTGGTCAGGACCCAGTCCAGGAGAGAGCTGTTACCACCTATGGACGACCATCTGGAAGGCTTCTGAATGAGTTGGGACATTGAGAAGCCAGCTAGCAGAGTTTCATAGTGCTTGACATTGCCTCCAAGACAGTTTAGGTTGCGATCCCCTAGGATTATTACCTCATTGTTTCCTGTCCTGGAACAAACAGATTCAAGAAGGGAGAATCAGCCCAGTACACCACCCATGGGGGGATAATAGGTACATATAATGTGCAGTTTCTTTGCATTCCCAAGTAGCAGTACAGTGTGCAGCAGCTCACAGTAAGATTGCTCTGGCTGAGGGCAGGTCAGCACCGACAAGTTAAGGTGGCTCCTGTAGTAAACCAGAATACCATCCCCCCTCTTTTTTCCTGGACGATCCTGCCTGAGGAAGTCAAAGCCGGGAAGTGCACAAGCAGAGTCTGGAATCGAGGGTTTAAGCCAAGATTTGGTTATCCCTAGGAAGTCAGACTTGTAGTGGGTGACCAAGGCAAGGAGTTCAGCCATGTTGGGCAGAAGGCTATGGACATTAAGATGAGCTATTTTCAGCCCATTCTCTGACTGCCAGCCCACAGGAGAGGAGAGGAGAGGGCTTGACATGTAGGACCTGGGTTCAACTCCATATCTCCTGCCAGGATGAATGTCACCAGTAGGAGCCAGAGGAAATGCCTCAGAGGGGAGTGCCAGCCTTAGTGGATGTCCTGGAGGCACTGCAGCTGACCACTTTGACAGGGTACAGGAAGCTCCGCAGGGTAAGGCAGCAGATGGGCCAGGGAGACTGGCTGTCTCTGGTGGCTATTAGGTTAGAACAAGTAAAGTCCCTCTCATCAAGTAATCCTGGTGAGAACCCGAGTTGCACCATGCGGGGAGCACAGTCCAGAGTGATAATAGGGAGGAACAATGCCATGAGCAGCCCTATGGCGAGGGTGTTAGAGATGGGGACTGACGCAGCCCCCCTCCTGGAATGTTTCAGGGCCCCCATAGCTCTAAATGTACACCTGAGTCAGACTTAAATTCAACCAGGGCCCAGGAGAAATGCGGGAGATAGGGGTGACCAACCCCCCCAGGCTACCTAGAGGGCACCGAGGAGCAGTCAAAAAGGACAGTTAGACCTGCAGCTGTCAATCCCACCAGGAGCAGGTGACCTGCAGCTGTCAATCCCACCAGGAGCAGAGTACCGCTGGGTTGCCTATTTCCACACTTGTAGCCCAACACAGTAATTTTCAAGCAAGCAGCACATAGTAAAGCAGCGAGACAAGGGCAGGCAATAAGATAAGCACACGTTCCCAATGGTTAGTGACTACAATTGACTACAACTTTATAATCCACAGCTGACTGCAAAGAAAGATCTGCACCACCCAGAGAATTAGACAACACCCACACAGTAGGTATGGAAGAAAAGGGGGAAAAAGGCAGCAGCGTAATACAAGTAGTCCCCTAGAGTTGTGAGGACAGAAATCAATCTTTCCCAAATTCGATCCCCGCAGGGAACAGACAGTAGGACTAGCCAATCACTCACTCTAAGCATAGGACAACCCCCAGGTGGGAGTGGCTTAGGCCCATTTAATGGGAGAAGGGAACGGGGCAGGTGGGTTGCAAATTTTCAATCCCAAGCGAGCAACAGCCAGTCAGTCCTTTGTGCTGAACGTCCCACACTGCGCCTTTTCCTTCATAACGAACCTCCAGCTGTGCAGCAGGGGTACAGTCCAGCTTACAGTCCAAATGTTCGGTGAGAGAGTTTCAGCAGGCAGGGGATAACAGCCTGACTCTACGCCCCAGGCAGCGGCAAGGTGATCGCGGGGGGCCCCACCAGGCAGAGGCCGCCCTCGCTACCCCACACACACACACGTGCAACACAGGGCAAACAAGTCCACCGCTGGGCACTCTTCTCGCCTTTGTCCTGGTGAGTGACGTCACAGCGGGCGAGCAACCAATCGGTGCAACAGCAGGGATTCAATTTTAAAATGGAGCCAAAGTCAGAATTGGGATACATTTTCAGTCCCCAGTGAGCAACAGCCAGTCAGTCCTTTGTGCCGAACGTCCCACACTGCGCCTTTTCCCTCGTAACTAATCTCCTGCTGTGCAGCAGGGGTACAGTCCAGCTTACAGTCCAAACATTCGGTAAGAGAGCTTTTGCAATCCAGGTGGGACTGAAGGATCCAGTGTGTGTCCTGAAAGGAATGGTAGAGGCTGGCTGGGGCCAGGGTGGGCAGACCCTCACCTGGAGTTATAGCTAGAGCTAAAAGGTTACCAGAAAGACACAGTTTACCCTGCAGGTGTTAACTTAGTCCATCTCGTCAGGAAGATTTTTTGAATTTGAAGTGTGCGGCAATCCCCACATAATAGACACTTAGAAAAAAGAAAGTCTAGCGATCCCTAAACAGAGGGATGGACATCTTGTTCTGTAGAAAAGTAGACATGTGAAATGCCAGTACTGCCTGTTTTGGAGAAAGCAAAGTGTTCTTGATGCAAGTTCTGTGTTCTGTAATGACAGTATCTAAACTTGGGGGACCACTCGTTTTCTGCCTCCATCTGTTAGAAAATAAAGTCATACAATACAATCCCAATTTTCTGGTGTGGACAGTCCATCTGTGAGTCCAAGTGTAAAACGTTAATGGGCTCCCTCAGACAGGAGACATAGCATAGCCCTAGCACCTCTCTCCCAGAACATGGTGTAAATATAAATGTTATTCTGCACTCTAACCCCCCGACCTCTTAGATGCCGAGCCAGGTATTTGCCCTAAAGCCAGGGGTGGTACCTTTGTTTATGCCAACTTGTGGTTTGTTGCCTTGTCAGTGTACAAGTTAGGGGAGTCCTGGTTGCAAGATGCTGCTCTTGACCAGGGGTAAGATTTGCGCTAAATGTGCAGTAGTACAAGCCCCCTGGAGTCATCATACTGACACAGCGTCTTCTGATCATGCAATTTTTTTTTTACTTCATACATTTTTATTTGATTTTGTAAGACATACAACACACATTTAGAATAATAATAATAATAATCAAATCCAATATTGTTTCACAACTATATCTCTATTTTAGTATATAGCTGACAAAATAATTCTGAGGGCAGGATTTTCAAAGGCCAGAGAATAATGCAGGGTGCTTGCATCAAAAACAATTGACGCAAGGAGCAGGATACATCAAAACTTGCATCAGTTCTGATTTTCAAATGGTGTTTGCGTCAAAAACAAGTCTGCATGTGCCAGACTGGCTTGCACCATGCTTGCACCAAAAAATGCCTGCGGTATGCTGGAAGGGATGTCTGCATCACCAAAATGATGCACATTCCCTTATTTGGGATTTTCAAGGAATGCGAGTTTTGTCCTTGTGCCTAAGATGCATGTTACTGTTAGAACAGCCAGCTGGTCTAAGGGGCACTACAGCACATAAGGAGGCCCACAGCAGGTGGTGAGACCTGACTATACTATTTTTAAGGGCCAATATTCCCCTGCAGAACTAGTTTAGAACATTTTGGGGGGCTTTGTCTTGGACATTTTGTCTGCTGTGTTTTTTGACTTAGATTGCATCATTCTTGTCCTTTGCGTCATTTTTGACTCTACTTGCATTATTTTTGTGACTCAGCTTGCACCATTTTTTGTGCAACTTGCATCATTCTCATTCCTTGTGTCACTTTGTTGACACAGTGGACCTCTTGCATCAATTTGAGACGGCTTTACCACAGCGAATGCTTTTCTTGCAACATATGGCATACAGTATTTGGCACACCTAGATCTGATGCAAGGGGTTCCATGTCATAACAGTGACTGCCAAAAGCGATCACCATTATGGCGAAGTCAGAGAGCCAAAATCAGTTTTGTGTCTCTGACTCCCAGGCACACAACAAATGGCTTAGGACTTGTATTTTTATAAGCTTATGCAGGGCTGTGCCCCTGTACCCTCCCCGCAGGGGGCTTTGCCCATTGCACCACCTCTACTTAAGGATTCTCAACTCCAATGGAGTGCATGTTAGAGGGAAGACATAAAAAAAAAAAAATTCGGGCTGGGCACAACAAAAATGAACCTTCACTCAGACCCAAACCCAGCACCCTACCCACCAAAGCCATGTGCTGACCCACTACACCATGGGGCCAGCTCAGCAGCCTACCGCAGCACCACCCCTCACAACCCCTAACGCCCCTCACCGGACATGCTTGCTCCCCCCTGCATACGTACTTGTAGTGACTTCCTGTCGCTATAGTTGCCCACCAACCTCATCTGGTCACCATAGGTGCCCGGTCACCTCTGTACCAGGTGCCGCGATTGAGTCGCTGTTTCAGTGATCACTCAATCATGGTCGCCCACATCGCTGGACACTGATGCAAGGTAGTTTTTTGATGCAGTTTGTGTGGATCAACCTTGGGAGCAATCTTAGACCTGGTACTCTCAAACAGGATGGAGAGAGGATCTCAGATTTAGAAGTGGGTAGCCATCAGGGAACAAGTGACCACCAAACAGTGTGGTTCATGATAAACACAGCCATAGAGTCAACCCAAACAAATGCGAGGGTACTGGACTTTAGGAGGGCTGACTTTGTCAATATGGGAGAGTGCCTCAGGAAAGAACTAGCAAATGGGCAAGAAGGAAGGGTGGAGGAACAATGGGAAAAAAATCAAAACTGCCATCACTGAGGCAACAAGCACTTGTGTGAAGCAAATAAAACAAAATGAAGGAAAAAAAACACTATAGTTCTCAAAAGAGGTGGCGGGGAAGATTAGGGAGAAAAATACAGCATTTAGGAAGTAGAAGGAAACACAGAAGGAGCAGGACAGAGAACTGTATCAATTAAAGCAGTAGGAAGTGGGGAAGGCAGTCAGAACAGCAAAGGCCCAAACCAAGGAAAAGATAGCCAACTCAGTTAAGAAGGGGGTTAAAACCTTTTATTGGTACATTAGGGAGCAAAGAAAGACCAAGGGAGGGCTAGTGATGCTTAATAAAGGGGAGGAGGGGTGGGCAGAGGGTGACAGTGAAAAAGAAGGGATACTAAACAACTACTTCTGCTCAGTATTCACAAAAGAAGAAGAGGGGGAGGTATCTAAACCAAACAATAGAAGCACTCTTGATAGGGGGATCGATACCAGTCCATTCACAGAAGACAGGGTCCTTAAAGAACTTTTAAAACCGAAGGTGGACAAAGAAATGGGGCCTGGCAGGATTCATCCCAGAATTCTAAAAGAACTAAGGGGAGAACTAGTGACACTCCTGACTACCCCTTTTAACAAATCATGGCAGGATGGTGTGGTACCTGAAGACTGGAGGAGGGCAGATGTGATTCCCCTTCACAAAAGTGGGAGCAAGGCAGAGGCAGGAAACTACAGACCTGTTAGCTTGACCTCAGTGGTAGGGAAATGATGGAATCACTTCTGAAAGAAAGAATTGTTGAGTACCTAGAGGCTGGCGGGGCACAGGACCCAAGACAGCATGGATTCACAGCAAGAAGGACATGTCAGGCACATCTAATAGATTTCTTTGACTGGGTGAAAAAGGAGTAGGCCAGGGAGGGACTGTGGACATGGCCTACCTAGACTTTAGGAAGGCATTTGACACAGTCATAGTATCATAGTAAAAGCCAGCAGAATAGGCCCCATGGTCTATTGTGTCTGCTCGTAAGCTAGCCCCACCCCGGGAGCTTGCTCCTCCTTCCCCCAGCAACACAGGTGGCCTTCCCTGGCCTCAGCTTCCCCCTGTACCTGTCCCAACCCTTCCTGAATCCTTCCTGTGGTCTCTTCCACCAGATTCCTGGGCAGTCGCTCCATGGTTCTACCACCCTCTCTGTGTGAGAAGTGTCGCCTCACGCTCCCCCACCTTACCCCTTCAGCTTCCACTCGTGCCCCTGGTAGTTCCCCCTTCTTAGCCTGAACTCTTCCCTGGCTCCACCCTTATTTATCCCCTTTACATACTTGAAAGTCTCTATCATGTCCCCTCTGTCCCTTCTCTCCTCTCCTCCAATGCGTACAGATTGAGTTCATCCAGTATCTCCTCATAGGTCCTACCATCCATGCCCTGAATCATCCTGGTCACCCTTCTCTGGACCCTCTCCAGCAGCGCTATGTGCCTCTTAAGATGGGGTCTCCAGAACTGCACACAGTACTCAAGATGTGGCCTAACCAGGGCATTATACAGAGGGAGGATCACCTCCCTCCTCCTGGAAGTAATGCCCCTGGTTATGTAGCCCAGTATCCTGTTCATTTTTGCTGCAGCTCTTCGACAATTCTCTGTGTTATTCATTTTGCTGTCCACCACTATCCCTAAGTCCCTCTCGCCCGATGTGACTTGCAGTGTGGTCCCCCGCAGGGTGTATGCATGTCCCCAGGTTTCTGACTCCCAGATGCAGTACCCTACATTTCCCTGCATTAAACTTCAACCCCCACTTCCTTGCCCACCCCCCAGGGTATCCAGATCCCCCTGCAGGGCCTCTCTCCCCCCTCCTGCCCATCTGCCAGTGCTCCCAGTTCTGAGTCATTTGCAAAGAGACTCAACCTACTCCTAACACTCCACCCTATGTCCGAGACATAGGAATTGAACAGGAGTGGCCCCAGGACCGAATCTTAGGGGACCCCACTGATGACCCTCTGGGGGGGGAGGAGACTATCCCTCCAACCACCACTCACTGTATTCATCCTGTAAGCTGATTTTCCACCCACCTGAGCAACTCTCCCCCACCCCATCCCCCCCAGCTTTGTTAGTAGGTTATTATGGGTACCAAATCGAATGCCTTACTGAAATCCATACAGAGGACGTCCACCAGTCTGTCGGTCCAGAGCACCTGTCACCCAGTCATAAAACTCCACCAGGTTAGTCTGGCATGACCTCCCCAGAACAAAACCATACTGCCTGTCATCCAGGTGCCCCAACCTTTCCGGCTGCCCCCTCCAGCCTCTACTTGATAATGCCCTCCATAACCTTGCCTACCACAGATGTTAGGCTAATGGGCCTATAATTCCCCATCTCCTCTCTGGACCCCCCCTTTGTGGATAGGCACCACATGAGCCATCTTCCAATCTTGTGGCACCCACCCTGTCATCAGGGAGATGTTGAAGAGTGAGGTCAGTGGAGCTGCCAGCACATCCGTCGGTTCCTTCAGCACCCTTGGATGCAGTCCATCTGGCCCCGACGCCTTGTCAGTCCTTAGCGACCAGAGGGCCTCTCCCACCCTATCCGCTGTGATTTCACCTGCCCATCCCCCCTCCTCATGCATCCTCTCCTCCCCTTCTAGATATGACCCATCCCCTGCCCTAGTCTCATCCAGTCCTTCAGTCTCCAACCGACCTCCTGGTTCAGTGGGCTCCTCTACCCTCCCTTCGGGTTGGAACGATCCCCCACCTCCCCTGGTAAAGACAGAGGCAAAGTACTAATTTAGCACCTCTGCTTGTTCCCCAGCTTCCTGCGCCCATCCCCCAGTTCTAATCCTGCTGATCTGTGCTCTCACTTTTCTTTTCTCCCTATGTATCTATAGAACCCCTTCCCCCCCTGTGGATTTCCCTGACCAGGTTGAGCTCCTTCTTTGCCTTGGTCCCCCTTACCACCCTGGTGACCCTCTTAGCCAGAAAATCATGCTCTCCCTAGCCCCCCCCTTGAGTGCTTTAAGCACGCATAGGCAGCCTTTTTCTCCCTCACCCCCTCCTGCACCTTCTGGGTCAACTAACATGGCTTACTGGCCCTACATTGCTTGCGCCTTACCTTTGCGCAGGCCCTTGAAGACTCCTGCACCCCTTTCTTAATGGTCTCCTACAAGCTACCAGCATCCATGTCTGGCCTTATCTCATCCAAGCACCCTTTAAGAATCCTTGCCATGCCCTCAAAGTCTGCCCTCCTGAAATCTATTACTTGTGTAAGTGGAAATTTCCTCTCCCACTAGGAACATAAGAAACCAGACCGTGGCATGGTCACTGCCTGCCAATGGGCTGCTCATCTCCAGGCCCCTTATCTGGTCACTATCTGCTAGGACAATGTCCAGGATCTGATCATGCTTCGTAGGCTCCCCCACATGCTAGACTAGGAAGGCATCCTGGAAGATGTCCATCAACCTCTGCTCCCTGGCCACTGAGGATGTCATAGTGCCTCAGTCTGCCCTCGGCATGTTCAGGTCACTCATGATCACCACCCTGCCCTTTCCAAGGCCACAGTGACCCCTGATGCCCTCAGCCAGATCATCCTCCAGTTCCGCTTCCATTGCAGGGGGTCTGTACACCACCCCTATTTTTAATCTTTTACCCCACCATTTGTAGGATTACCCAAATTGCCTCCACATCTCCTTCTGTCTCCTCGATTCCCAACTACTATGTCATTTTTGACTATCAATGCAACCCCCTTCCCACACCCTATCCTTCCTAAACATTGTGTATCCCTCTAAATTTAGGTCCAAATCATGCCTCTGGGTGGCCCACATCTCAGTAATTGCTGCCAAGTCTGCTGCACCCTCAACTAGCATTGCCTGGAGCTCTGGCATTTTATTGCCCATGCTCCTGGCATTGATCAGGACCGTCCACCCCCGACCCCCTCTCCAGTCTTCTTAGCCCAGCGCAACCCCTGTCTCTCTTCCCCCCAGTTCCTCCTGGTCTTTTAATGCTATCCGCAGCCCGCTTTGCATGATCTAGTCCTGAACCCTCAAGTTACTTCGCTGGGGCTTTCAGTCTTTCTATCTCTCCTCCCTTTACAAGTTTAAACCCCACCTATCACCAGTGAATCCAAAAAGTTTTAGTTTAAGGATCTCCCTCCCCTCCAGGTTGAGATGCAGCCTATCCCTGGCATATAGCCCCTTGTCTTCCCATGTATCACCCCAGTTCCCCATCAATCCATACCCTTCTGACTTGCACTACTCCCTGAGCCACTGGTTCACCCCCCTAAGCTTTTGCTTATTTTCCCTGCTTGCCCTTGGTACTGGCAGTATCTCAGAAAATGAGACTGAGCATCCCATCGAGTGGCAAACCCTGGCCAATTCCCTGAATCTTGCCTGTATCTCCAGTTCACTGTTCCCTTCTAAATTGTTTGTTCCCAGGTGAACTAGAAAGTCTGGGGATCCTCCGCATTCCCTTGCCATTGAGTACAGTTGGAATTTGGCCTTATGTACTGATAGGCCTGGGATACATTTAACCTTGACTGGGCTGCCTTTTCCCTCCCCAACACTCTCCCACTGGATACCTCTAATCATGGAGTCACCCAGCAGGAGCACCTTCACCTTTTCCCTCAAAGTTACTAGCCTATTTGTGCCTTCCATACTCCTCCTTCTGTCTTCGTCCCCTGGCTTGCTCCTTCCATCCCCCCCACAGCCTGGGTGTCTCTATTTTGTGCGTGCCCTTCCAGGCTCCCTCTTCTGCCTATGTCCCTCAATTTTCTCCTCTCACCTCCTGTAACTTGGGGGTCACAGGTCTGTATGTGCCCTTCCAGGCTCTTTCTCCTATGGCCCCCTGCTTGCTCCTCGCCCCTCCCACAGCCTAGGCATCACTAGTTTGATTGTGCCCTTCCAGGCTCCCTCTTCTGTCTCCCTCTCCCAGCTTGCTCCTCGCAGCCCTTACAGCCTGAATATCACTAGTTGCCCCCCTTAACTCTTTCCCGGTTGGTCTGTTGCCATTGCCTTCTCCACCCAGGCCTCCTATTCCTGCTTTCCTTCTCCCCTCCCTCCACCCCTCAGGTTCTGCAGTAATGGACCCTTGTGCCCTAGTGCTCTCTACACTCCCCCTCTTCTGGAAATTTCAGTCTTGGAGCTGGCCTATCCAGAGTGCTCCCCTCCTCACGCACCCTCCTTGTCCGCTTTTCCCTTCCTCCACTCTGTCCTGAGTCTTGGCCTCATCCACCCTGACTCTGTTCTGTGCATCCCCCTCTGCCTTACCTCCCTCAGACCTGGGCTCCTGCCCCTTCCCCGCATCTCTGTGCCCTGGTCTCACGTTCCCCATGTCCTCCCCCTCCTTTGGATCAGGCCCCCCTCCTATCCCCTGCCCCCCTCCGACACCTGACCAGTCCCTCCCCATCATTCTGCACCCCCTGCCTATCAGTCTCTTCCACCTCATTATCCAGGTACAGCAGGGTGAAGCGATTTGTAAGTGTGATGCCTGTCCCAAGCTTGCCCACTCCTGTCCCCCTCCTCTCCCCTTCCTTGGCTGTCTCTGAACCGCCCCCTCCTTTTGGAGTGAAGACCGTACACTGGTATTTTCATGTCTCCCCCCCACCGAAGTGACCATGTGGTCCTAGTCCTCTCACTCCCATCCCTATAACCTGGGGGTATGCTATTTTGTCCTCACCTATCATCATATGGTTCCTTCCCCTTCCCTCTCACCCCCCCTCCCTCCCTCCCTCCAACTGCTTCCTGATCCCTCAACCTCCCACTTGAGGCTGGCCAACTGGTAACACACTGGGCATCCCCCAAACCTCCATGCCCAATTCAATATTATGGCCGCCCCGTACTCTGTACACCCAATCACCCTCCTGAAGGTACCAGCTCTTGCATCATTTGATCCCATCCTCACTGTTAGGTGTGGACAATAAGGGCCCCCCATGGCAATAAAAGTACCCTCCAACCTGTATACACTGAATTAATCTACCCTTTTCCCAGCAGTAGCCAGCATATGCCCGAGCAATCGATACAAACAGT
Organism: Neoceratodus forsteri; assembly: GCA_016271365.2. Classification (NCBI taxonomy): domain Eukaryota; kingdom Metazoa; phylum Chordata; order Ceratodontiformes; family Ceratodontidae; genus Neoceratodus; species Neoceratodus forsteri. The sequence goes on along the minus strand of JADMNL010000024.1, from coordinate 254,375,463 downwards.
ACCCAAGATGCAGTAGCTAGCACTACCCAAATGTCACCTTAATAGGAAAAGGATGTCGCAATGCCTTATGGGACTCACCCAATAAATGTAGGGCAAGCCTTGGGTGGGCGGTGAGTACACCACAGGCTGGGCCAAAACACATTCAGCCAAGGAGTCCTCTGGCAGTGACACCTCACACAATCACCAACTCATCTGCTAGAATCCCTTACTCCTGCCCAAACTAAATGTAAAAGCACAATAAATGGCAGTAAAGATCAGCCCTCAAATACAATTGCAAACACCCAGAAATACTAGCTAAGAAAAATCATTCAGATCTACTTACACACACAGCCACCAGCTTCTCCCTCTTCAAACTGAAGTCCCCACACAAAAGATTAACAAATAATTTAGCCAGCCTTGGAGTGAGTCCCAGGATGGTAGCCTGGGTAAAAAATTGGCTGGACAACAGGATGCAGAGGGTAATAGTAAATAGAGTCCATTCTGAAGAAAGGGGGTTACTAGTGGGGTACCACATGGTTCAGTATTGGGGAGTCAGCTCCTCTTTAATGTCTTTATAGGTGACATTGCAGAGGGACTGGAAGGAAAAAGTATGCCTCTTTGCTGACACAAAGATCTGCAACAGAGTTGAAACACAATAGGGTGTGGAAAGGATGAGAAGGGACTTGGCAAGGTTGGAGGAATGTTCAAATGTATGACAGCTTAGATTCAATGCAAAGAAGTGCAAAGTAATGCACCTGGGAAACAAAAACCCAGGGGAAGAGTACACAACGGGGGGGGGGGGTACTAACAACAACAAAATGGAAAGGGACCTGGGAGTAGTCATATCAGATGACCTAAAGGTAGGCAAGCAATGCGAGAAGACTGTAAGGAGGGCTGGGGGATGCTGCATAGGGAGAGGCATCACCAGTAGAAACAGGACATTGTTAGCCCTATGTACAGACAGTTGGTGACACCCCATCTGGAGTACTATGTGCAGTTCTGGAGACCCCATCTCCACAAGGACATAGACAGGATGGAGGCAGTCCAGAGGAGGGCAACTAAAATGGTGCAGGGTCTGCACCAGAAGCCATATGAAGAGAGAGAGACTAAAGGAGCTTAATATGTATAACCTCAAGGAAAGGAGGGAGAAGGGGGACATGACAGAAACTTTCAAGTACCTCAAGGGAATCAACAAAGTCCAAGAGGGTAGCATCTTTCAGAAAAAGAGATGTGCAAGAACAAGGGGGCACAATTTAAAGACAGAGGGGAGGACAGCTCAGGGGCAATGTGAGGAAGTACTTTTTCACAGAGAGGGTGGTGGACACATGGAACAGCCTTCCTGAGGAGGTCGTGGAGTCAAAAACAGTGGGGAATTCAAGAATGCATGGCAGCGACACAAGGCAATTCTAGTTGGGGGGTAAGATGAAGTAGGCTGTTGGTTAACTAGGATCTGCAACTTATCCAATAGGTAAGGAAATGGGCAGACTGGGTGGGCCAAGCGGTCCTTATCTGCCGTCAAAGTCTATGTTAATATGTTTGGATCTAATGGCCCTTTGAAAATCCAGCCCAGAGCTGTTAAACAAATGAACACTACTGAATTTGCATGTGAAACAATTACAAACTTATTTAATACATACCCAAAGGAAGGGGGATACAAGTAGTTGAAGGGTGCTACACAAGCTATGTAATATATTATTGAAACCCCTATTGGTAAACAAAATGGTGTGATCCAACACTCCTATCCTGAGCCCATCAATACAGATTTATAGAGACAAAATCATATTGCAGAATACTGAGGGAGCTTGACAATGGAGAACTGCACTGAACCTGCAAATTATTTTTCCATTAGGGGCTGATTTTGAAATACTGGTCCTAGTTCTGTTACTGTTCCATCTCTACAGGCTTTTTAATTATCTTAGTGGTTGTTTCTGATTTACACACAGGCTGTACCATTTTAGAGCTGTATGATGTAGTTTATGTCCTTGCTGAGCTCTTCCATTGTTGGCACAGTGCATCCATATTCTACTACAGAACCCTGGGGAGAGAAGGGCATAAAATACATCATACAGTTCTAAAATGGCACTTATTGCCAGAGTGTAAATCAGAAACACCCACTGAGGTTTCTAATAGGCCAGTTTTGATGCAACAATGACAGAACTGGAACCAGCATTTAAAGTCTGCTTCTACAAGGAAAAATGATTTCCAGGTTCACAGCTATGATGTGCCTCAGTCTTTCTTTAAATATAATTTTGCATATATTTATTTATTTATTTAACATGTCAGACTTTTTCACCCCTGGACGGCCCCCATCCAACTGACTCCCCCAGCCCTATCATGCGGAATTACCAGGGCTTACCTTTGCCTGGCCCAGGTACAGCGCCTGCGGGAAGTCAGTTCTCATCCTGCCGCTGGCATTTTTGGCCTCCGTTTTTCTCCTGAGGTCCCCAGAACAATGGTGCATGCGTGTGGAGGCGGGCATGCGCCTTCAGCCCCGGTAATGACCCCTTTCCACCCACCCCATTGGCCTAACACCAGACACCCTGTGGCCTGCATTGTCTCCTGGCCTCCAACAGCAGGAAGACATTGCAGAGGGATGCCGCATCCCCCAACCCTGGAGAGGAGAACTGCCTGCAGCTCCATCCAGCTCCGCCCTCCCCCCCGTGCCGTCCTCTGGTGACCTGGGCTCATTCCTGAGCTCGTGTCACCGGCATGGTTCGAGGTAAGGGTCCAGAGCCTTAGCCCTCTACGCCACTGGGCTGGCTATTTTGCATATATTTAAAGCAGCAGTGCAACAAAACTGGGCAAAAAGTCACCCTACCCTTTTTTCCCTATAAAAGCTTCCTGGCATCTTCAAGTTTTATCTGGTGGTAAAAATTTCTAGTTCCTCCAACATTTTAACATTCTATAAATGTTATTTAGTTATTTCTCAGAAAAAAACATGGCCACTACATTTGACTTAGAAATAGCATTGAAGATGTAACAAGGGCCATAATCCAGAAAAGAATTATTAAAAAAAAACTTATGTGACCCAGTTTTCAAAGGGTGGCACAGGGCTTGCATCAAACCCTGCGTCAGGCAGCACACGTACCAGCTGCATAAACACCTTTGCATAGCTGCCCCAATTACATGTAGGTTGGGTGCAGTATGACACTTTACTCGATTTATGGCAACTTGCACAAATATTTAGCACTAGCCCCTTAAAAATGGTACTCAGGGTTGCCGTAAGCTAGATCAGAAAAGAGCTGGTCTAACTTGCAGCAGTTGGCGCACAGGACAGAAAATCCTGATCGCCGGTTGGGAGAATGCCACAAGCCCTGTGTGGCACATGTTTGGTGCACCTAGAACTTGCGGCATTCCGGGCCATCTGAAGATCTGGCCAATGGTGTGCAGCATATGAGGTACCTAGAAAGGTTGATTTGTTAGGAATTCTGATTTTTATAAATTGTAGCTGAAACCAGCTTTTCTTGGACAAACATTTTTCGTTGCACAACTGCTTTAATCCAGGCCTGAAAAGTGGGGACTGATGGGTCTTTCCATTTTGCTTATATTAAATTTCTTTACACTTCAGGCTGCAACTAGCAACCACACTTGCTGTCATTCTTGAGCTTCCTATCCTGTTCATTCCACTCAGATGTAGCTCAGGCTGTGACATTTACAAACAGCTAGACTGCTTTGCACCACAAATTATATCAAGTCCAACCGTAGACAGGAAGCACAAGCTGAATAAGGTCTCAGTTTGGATAAGACTACAGCTCCGCTGGGGCCAAGTGGTTTTGCAATTATCAGCTTTTGGCTGCACAGCAGCTAAGGTCTTATAAGGACAATGCTGTTCCCCACAAGGAAAGCAAGAAACCTTGAGAAGAGACAGTACTTTGGGAACACAGGCTGGGTCTTGATATTGTCAAATGTGTGTAGCTGACTGGGTCCTCGAGGGGGCCTCCCTGAAGTGGTCAGAGTGCATGATCTGGTTTTAAAGTCACTTACAGTAAGTGAGGGAGCTGGTGCGGGGGGCTGTGAACACTAAAACCTTTAATGCAAGTCTTGTATTGCGAGTTCTCATAGCTCTGAGGGTTGGGTACACACATCATTGGATTGATAAACATTCATTGCCTTTAGCTGCCACAGCCTACTGAAGTTCTGGGTTCTGGTTTTGCTCTAGAACATTTTAACTAGTTCTAGGTTTCTAACCTTTTTTAGAACTAGAAAACGTTCAGCGGTAGAAAGAAAAGAAAGAAAAGGGAGAGGTACAGAGGCTAGAAACAAAATGTCAAAAACCCTATGTTTTCAGCAGAGCTATATGAAAATGTATTTCACTGCATGCAAAAAAAGAAATACCAAATCCGACATTCATTTATAACCATTAGCTTTCGGTATATGATTTAGCTTCCCACTCATACTACAGCACCTCTTTTCTCCTGTCGCACTCCAGACTGCAACAGGATACCATTCTCTTTGTGTTCCTGTTTGTTAGTTGCAAAATACAATGTTTCTAAATTGGTTTGCTGGTCGGAATGGCACCAAAAATGCTATGTCATCTTTAGAACCCTTGATACTTAGATCCATATCTCTCAGCCTCTCAGTATTAAAAATCATAGCACTGGCCTTCAAAAATCATAGCAAAGGGCCAGAATGTGTTGCACTTTCTTATTTTAAACAATAATATGTCTACAGATAGTGGGCATCATATAGTTAGTGATAAGGAGTGTTTATATCAACTTAGTTCAATGATTTAATAATTTGTGTGTCCAGAAATGGCTCTAACATTATGAGAAACATCAGTAAACCTATGCGGAGCAAGAGTAACTTTTAGTGTGAAAATCATAGCACTATGTGAAATTCATAGCAGTTGAGAGGTATGCTTAGAACCCATGGTTGTTCTAGTTCTAAATTAGAACATGAACCCAGAGGTTCTAAAAGGGTTCTAATCTTTTCAGAACTAATTCTAAAACTCCCCTCTCTCTAACCCCACTCCAAGAGGCTGCACTCCCACACCTCTGTCCTCTGCCCTCTGCTTGAGAACAAAGAAATAGTGTTGCAGAGAATCACTTTTAAAGCTGCAGTGCAACAAACAATGTTTTTTTCCAAAAAGTTTCAACTGTGGTAAATACAAACATTAGCATCCCCATCAAATCTGCTTTCCTACGCACTTCCTATGTTGTGCACCATGAACTCTTTATTTTCTCATCTTTATAAGGTCAATGATGGTATTTCTAAGCTAATTGTGGTGGCCATCTTTTTTTCTTGAGAAAAAAGCTATATTATAACATTTATAAAATACTCAAATGTTGGTGCAATTAAGCCATTTTATCACCAAATAAAACTGGAAGATGTCTGGAATTTTTGATCGTTGAAAAAAGGGCTGGGTCAGATGTTTTGCCCAATTTCATTTCACTGCTGCTTTATTTATTTATTTGAAAAGTTTAACCAGGAAGTACATACTGAGTAGATAATAGCTCGTTTCCAGATGAGTCATGGGGGAGGAGGAAGAGGAGATACCTAACAATATAGTATAAGGTAAAATACATTAAAATAGTAATAAAAGCAAAAACAAAATTAAACGCAAAAATAAAAAAATAAGGCAATTAGATAATAAAAACATTCATAATACATACAGAAAGAAAACAATAGCAGAACAGCAAGAAGAGATCACGATGAAGAAAAGAGATAAAAGAAGGGTCAAAGGCAATTGCAGGTAGGACAGCAAAAGTCAGAAACAAGGGACTTCAGGGAGGAAGGAGAAGAGGCAGAAAGGGGAAGGGAGGACCAAAGCTTAGGAAAGCAGTAAGAAAAAGCAGCTTGGCCAACAATAGATTTTCTAGTACGGATATTAATAGAATGGAAAGCATTATTGTGAAGAGGGTAGGAGGAAGTAATAGGAGGGAGAGAGAATGGAGTTGAGATAAGAGGGAAGGGTGCCAAACCAGAATTTGGACGAAAAGGAGACACAATGGGAAAGGCGCCTTGCATCAAGGGAGGGGAGACAAAGAGCTGAGTAAGGACAGCAGTGGTGAGTACGAGAGGGGCAGTCTAAAGCAAAGCAGCAGAAAGAATGGAACAGGGGGTCCAGTCTGGCAAGGGAGGTTGTAGGGGCAGTACTGTAGACTAAGTCACCATAGTCACTCTGACTGCCCCAGAGCTGTAGTGATGTAATGTGGAATGTATGCAAATTATAGAAATAGAATGCTACATTCAAACTGCTGCCTCAAGGTGTACTGTGTTCCATCTAACAGTCAAATTTGTTTTTGTAGGTGAAAAATACTGGACTATCTGAATGAAATAATGTTACCCCAACCAACAAAAATAATAATAATACCTACCCCCTTGTGAAGAGGGCGGGCTTCCAACAGGATAAAAACAACATTGAGGGAGAGCTAGGACCCCTTAGTCATCTCTGTGTGCATCAAAAACAATAAGTTAAGCCAATGATTAATGACAACATTGAGAACCCCCCATGAAAGAATTGATCCTCATCCAGGTTATGTAAGGGGAGGTAGGGTGGGAGGTCTAATCATACTGGGAGATCCCTTGGAAGAAACAATATTAAACAGTCCTACAGTTGTTTGAATAACCAACTTGCTCCTCGGATAAGTCTTGGAATGTCTCTGACATTGGGCTCACAGTTCCAGTACATTTCGTGGGAGACCAGAACATGATCTCTTGGATTTTCCCTTCTCTGGATCTTCCCTCGGGCACACAGGGTTACTACCTCCCCTCACTGTGTTCACCTCTACTTTGCATCATCATACAAATACTGTACCTAGGCTTGCACCTCAACCAACATATTAACTTCTCTGGGCGCATTTCCCAGTTTACAGCCAAGTGTTACACTAAGCTTGGAGCCCTCTACAGGATGAAGATCTACCTACAGCCAGGCATCAAGAAATTGGTAGTTGAACGGTCCATCTTCCCTCTATGACTAATAGACTATTGAGATGTAGTAAATGCTGGTGCCAGCTCCTCTACCCTGTCCAGAATCTCAATGCTTTTCAATGCCTTATATAGCTTTGTTCTGGCATGCCTCTCCAGAACCCACCACTGCACCATGTATGATGCCCTTGGGTGGATCCTGCCCTTAGACAGGCACTCGCTGGACACTGCTCTAGTGGAGGCTAGGTACTGGTCTGGTAAATTACAAAGCTACTTAGTTGACCTTCTCACACTGGCAAAAAACTGCTCATACTCTCTCAAATCTGAGGAAGGCTGCTTTTTCCAAATTCCACGCTGTAGGAAAACCCTAGGGCAAGTCTTAATGTCATACAGCCTCTCCTCTGTCTGGAACAGTCTTCCAGCCAAAGTCACCATGACCAATACCTATATCTTGTGTAAGAGACATATCAGGGATTGTCCTCTTTGTTTCATGTCCTTGCTGCCACAGTAACACCTTCACTGTTTGTAACCAACTAAGGGTGGTGATTTATAGTGGGTCTGCTATTACACAGCGGAATAGCTAGGCCATGGTACTGGGTCAATACCGTGCATGTAAGACAGCGTTAACGCGTTGTACATGCAGCACTTGAAATTACAGCGATGGATAGAATAGCAATAGGGATTTACTGCTACCCCTGTCTCTGCACAGTGATGTAAGGAGAGGAGAAGGAGCCAAGTACTGAGTGCCTGGTTGAGCTGCTCCCTTGGTGGAGTGGCTAGGGCACCAGCACATGGCACAGTTAGGAGACCTGGGACTGTGGTTCACCCCGGTCTCTCCTGCTGAAACTTTTGCCAGCGTGTTTTTTTTTAAATAAAACTTCCCCCTCTCGAGTTTCTCTCTCATCCCTGAAGTCCGCCCCCACTCGAGTTTGTTATTTAAGTTCCAGGGTGTGTGGGGGGATTCAGCTCCCTGCAAAAAAAAAGCAGAAACACCCATTGTTGTCAATGAGCACGGTGCACAGAACAGGCAGTGTTTTGCCTGACTCTGTTTTTGTGTGGCGCTGTTTCGCTGCAGCATTTTCAGCCATGCAGTTTTGTCATGTGGTGGTATGACCCCCTTGCCCTAGGCCACTACTACCACAGGCTTCAAATCTTGGGGTCCTGATGCTATTTATATTGACTCCACATTCCTTAATGTCTGTACCCTGGATTTGCAATGTTTTTTCAGGTACTGTCTTCACCTTGAACCTACAATGTAAATGCCTGTACCCTGGATTTGCAGTGTTTCTTCAGGTACTGTCTTCACCTCGAACCTACAATGTAAATGCCTGTACCCTGGATTTACAATGTTTCTTCAGGTACTGTCTTCACCTCGAACCTACAATCTAAATGCCTGTACCCTGGATTTGCAATGTTTTCTTCACACAGTGGTGAAGCTGGGGGGGCTGGGGGGGTGGTCGCCCCTCCTGGCTGCCCCAGAGTGAGTAGTGGTGCCCTGCCACCATCTTTATTCACTGTTTAGTGCCCACTGTGGAGCTTGTCATTGACTGAATGGCCCTCCCTGGCTCCCAAATGATAACAAACCTGGCTCCGCTACTGTCTTCAGATGTTGTTTTTCACCTGAACCTACATCGTTACCACCTGGTATTGTTTTGAATCTAGTACCCACAATGTTATCCATCCTGTGTGCTGAATTTGTACTGTGCTGTAAGTAAGAACAAATGTGGTGAAATGTACCCTTCCCTATGACAGCCCATGTCCCTCCCTCCCAGGTTGTAACAGGAATGAGCCATCTGGCCTCTGTGTGTGTACCTGGTGAAGATGTTTAAATAAATAAACAAATAAATCATTCTTAGGATGTGTCTTGGCTGTTTTTTTTCTTTAAAAAAATATTTTGTTTTACTTTTAGTACTGCAGAGTGGACATTTCATTTTGTTTTGTCGCTGTTCGAACTGTTTCTAGTTCTCCTGAACAGTGGATGAAACTAATCAGTACTGAGCAGTGAGAGCTGACCTCACAGAATGTCCATGTAGCACTGGAACAATAAGTTATAATCAGGAAAGGGTGTGACTCTAAAGCACAATCTGTACTGTTAAAAAATACAAAGATTTGGCAAGTGGCTTGATCTATTGTATTGGTAGCATGTATGTTATATTGGGGAGGGGGAGATGACATTACTTTAAATGGATGAGATTTCAGGAGCAGGATCTTTATTTTTATTAAGTAGGATTGCACTATTAAATTAATTTATGCATTTTAGGGGTGTATAGGGGGCAGATTTATAAATAAAATCATTATTTTTAAACTTTGAAAGTTCAAATCTCACGTCCACCATTTTGTTTTTTTAGAACGGTCTCATGTTCTGTTGTTCTTTCAGCTATAATATGTAAGAAAAAACACACATTGAGGTATGTGTTCGTAGTCCAACATATGCTGGCCGTGGTGTATTATGACACATGAGGCACAGTCCTGTAATTCCTGTAACACGGGTTGCTTTTTTAATCTAAGCGTTATGTACTGTACTGTTTTGTTTACTGTGATGTATTGCTCTCTTGACGAGGTGCCTTTGTAAATGAGTCTTTGACTCAAAGGTCTGTAAACCGATGATCTAATAAATAAAATAAATAAATAAGCCCAATGTCTTCAGCCACCTGAGAACTGTGAATATTGGAGTACGACCTCCCACCGGAGTAAGGTTGTCAGAATCCACTGAAGTGCTGGGTTCTGGATGGTTTTGGTCTAGAAGTTTTCATATACAGTAGTTGTTGGGTTCTAAGCTTTTTCAGAACACAAACACTTTTATTTATGGTGCTACAGAGCCCTATACTACAAGGACATCTTGTCCTCACACAACCCCCCCCTTCCTGAACACTTCCTCCTCTTTCACTTCCTTCCTGTCTAGCGTCAGAAAGTTCCACTCCACACCACCTCTTTTCTTCCACGCACTGAATCCATCCTATGCAGTGTGGATCAGGGACAGTTCACTTCTGCCAACTTTGTCGATTTGGCCAAAGTCTTCGACACTGTCACACCCTCTTCTCCTTGACAAGTTTAAGGCAGTGGGGCTCTCTGCCTCCTCAGTCAGCTGGTTCCTCCCCTAAATTGAGGGTCAGTCACAAGCTGTCCATAGTGGAGACATTCTATCCCCCCATTCCCTATCTGCTCATGTGTTCCCCAAGGCTCTGTCCTGGACCCTGTACTCTTTTCCACATTTCTGAATGACCTCCCTTCTGCAGATGTAAGCAGATGACACTGTGCTGTTTGCCTCTGGCTCCTCAGCTGCTGACATGACTGTCTGACTCCAGCAGTCTCTGTCTCCTTCCCCACCGTAGTCACCTTTCTGCCTTCTTACTATGCCCCGTTAATTAGTCCCCACTTGAGGATTTCTCAGCTCTGTTACTCTCACTATGCTTCTTCATACTCATCATCACCTTTTTGTTTTCTGACTTCTATTCTTACCATGCCTAGTATCACTTTTTCTCTTAGATCCCTTCCCTATTTGCTTTCCTCATATATATATATATATATATATATTAGAGATGCACGGATATCACTTTTACGCCGGATATCAGATCTGGATATCCTGCATCTACTATCCGACCGGATCGGTTCAACATCAGGTCGGATAGTAATTAATGTGCATCACTAGGAATAGTTTCACTATTTTTGTGGGTGGAGTCGTGCAGTTGTGAGTAGCTAGTGGATGTGGGAGGGCTTGTGGACTTAACACAATCCAAAAAAGTAATTTTGATTCCTGATACCTCAACTTGTGTACTGTGTGACCCTATCCAACTGCGTTGACCTCCAGTGAGTTGCACACCAAATACATATACTGAACAGAAGATGAGGTATGGCATCGTTCTCTGCAGACAGGGAGTCATGGCAGCGTAGTTCAAGACTGAGCCAAATTGGAGAATAGAACTGTGGTCTCTAGATAGTGAAAGAAGGAAAAGTAGGATGTTTCAAGAAAACAGTGATACTGTTCTCGATGACACACCTAGTCTCACTGTATTAACTTAACTGCACAGATAAATTTCTTTTCCGGTTGTTTGCCTTCACATCATCTCAAGCAATCAGAGCAGCACTCAGGCAGAACTGTCACCAGGGAGGTAATGTATGGTTTTTATCATACTATCAACATGTAATTCCTATGACAGAGCACAATCCAAATTAACTCCTAGGTACCTAAATTGATTAATTATTTCAAAAGATTCACTGTCAAGAACTTTCAATGAATGCTCAGTATTTCCTCCATTTCTTTTTGATCCTTCTAAAGATCATAGCTTTAGTTTTTTTTTTTTAATGGTATTAAAGACCATCCTCGGGCATCGACCCAACCCGACCTGGTACGTAAATGAGCACACTTTCATGTCACGGTACTGGTGGCAATATTTGACTTGTTCCCCGATCACCACTACCCTCTCCCACATTCTGTCTAAAATGGTGCATCTTTAAAATAATCTACCCGACCTGATTAAAATTTAAAAACCGATCGGGCCGGATAGAGGTAAAAAGCCTGATATTCGACCGGATCGGATCTCTGGTTTGGATATCCGTGTATCGCTAATATACATATACGTACCCCTTATTTTCCTTTCAAGTTCAAATTCAAGTTTATTTAATCAGGAAAGCTCCATTGTGCAAGCTCATTTACAAGGAGGTCCTGCCACAGGCAAAACAATCCAGCATTTACATAATGCAGAACAATATTCTAGTAGGAATACAATACAAGATCAAAATATGAAAGACAATTAGAATTAGCTTGACAATGGCATGTGCATATATGATATAGAACAATCATTCTCAACTAGCAGAGCAGGGAGTACAAGTAGTAAGTGTGCGGTGATGACAAGGCAAATAGTTGAAATAGTACCAAAAAATAATAGATAAAATGCTTAGTATTTATAAGGGGTAGTGTGTATAGAAACATAGAAACATAGAAGTTGACAGCAGATAAGGACCGCAAGGCCCATCCAGTCTGACCATTTTTTTTTCTACCTTATAAATGTGCCATCGGCCTTTGCTCTGTCAATGGCCTATCTATTCATACTCATCTGTATTGCTCCCTTATGCCTATCCCATGCCTGTTTGAAGCCCTGCACTGTATTCATATCCACCACTTCCTGAGGTAGGCCATTCCATGCAGACACCACCCTTTTCTGTGAAAAAGAACTTCCTCACATTACCCCTTAATCGGCCTCCCTCTAATCTCATGCTGTGTCCTCCTGTCCTGCTATTTTTCTTTTATTGAAACATGTTAGACTCTTTCACCTTGTTAATGCCCTTAAGGTGTTTGAATGATTCGATCATATCACCTCTCTCCCTTCTTTGCTCTAGGGTATACATATTGAGCTCTGTTAATCTGTCCTCATATGTTTTCTGATGCAGTCCCTGCACCATTTTGGTTGCCCTTCTCTGGACTGCCTCAATTTAGATTAATATCCTTGTGAAGGTATGGCCTCCAGTTCTGCATGCAGTACTCCAGATGGGGCCTAACCAGTGTCTTGTAAAGAAGGATTACACCTCTCTTCCAACTTGTGATACCCCTGCTAATACAGGCTAACATCCCTCAGCCTTACCTACTGCTGTAGTGGTCTGCTTAGATGATTTCAGGTCACTGGTGATAATGGCCCAAGTCTCTTTCTTCCCTTGTGACTGCCAGTAACTCCCTCCCAGCCTATAGGTGGCTTCAGGGGTTCTCTTCCCTATGTGCATGATCTTGCACTTCTTTGCATTAAACTCCAGTTGCTCCAGGGTCTTCTGACCATTTTGCTAGTTTATCCAGGTCTCTTCTCATTCTGCCCACCCCATCTGGATCATCTACTCTTTTGCGGATCTTGGTGTCATCTGCCAACAGACACACCTTACCCTCCAGTCCATCTGCAATGTCACTGATGAAGATATTGAAGAGGACTGGCCCCAGGACTGATCCCTGAGGTACCCCACTTGTGACTTGCATCGCTTCTGACTGTATACCATTTACCATCACTCTCTGTTTTCTTCCCGTCAACCAGTTTGCCACCCAGTTGACCAGCTTCTGACCCACCCAAGCCTACCCAACTTATTAATCAATCTTCTATGTTTAACAGTATCAAAAGCTTTACTGAAGTCAAGGTAGGTGACATCAACTGCTCCCCCTTGGTCCACCACTGTGGTTACTCAGCCAAAGAAATCTACGAGATAAGTTTGGCAGGACCTCCCTTTTGAAAACCCATACTGTCTTGGATCCTGTGCTCCTATGGATTCCAGGTGTTGCACTATCCTTCCCTTAAGGAGTGCCTCCATAATCTTGCCCATTACTGAGGTAAGACTGACTGGTCTGTAGTTCCCTGCCTCCTCCCTGCTACCACTCTTGTGGAGCAGGATCGCATGAACCCTTCTCCAGTCTTCTGGGACCTCTACTGTGCTCAGAGACTCACTAAAGAGTTCTGATAATAGCTCGGCTAGTTCCACCCTTAGCTCCTTTAGTACCCTGGATGTATGCCATCAGGTCCCATTGCCTTGTCCACCCTGAGCTTATCGAGCTCTTGTAGGAACCTTTCTTTTGTGAAGGGACTAGTGCTCACCTCCCTCCCCCCTGTGTCCATGGTGCTGAGCTGTGGGCCCTGCCCTACCTTCTCTTCAGTAAATACTGAGCCGAAGTATCTATTTAGGATAGATGCTTTTACATGGTCCTCTCCTCACATGTCCCCTTATCACCTTTGATCTTAGCAATACCCTCTCTGGACTTTCTCCTTTCACTAATGTATCTATAAAAAGTCTCGTCACCTTCGTTTACTGTCTGTGCTAGTGTTTCCTCTGTTTGGGCCTTTGCCTGCCTTACTGCCTTCCCTGTGTCCCTTAGGGAAGTTTGGTATGCTTCCCTATCTTCATCCCACTGTGTTCCCTTATATTTCCTGAAGGCCAGCCTTTTGGCTCTGACCTTTTCTGCTACTGTTTTTGAGAACCAGTGGTTTCCTTCTTCATTTGCACTTTCTTTTCTCTCTAACACAATGGGATGTTGCTTCAAGTATTGCATCCTTAATGCTTGCCCACTTTGCCTGTGTCCCTTCACCTGTATTTCTTTTTGCCAGGGCTAGCTTAACTCTGTTGGCCATCTTATCAAAGTCAGCTCCTCTGAAGTCCCATATTTTTGCCTTGGAATGGTAGGATTAAGTTGTAGTGGCCAAATTGAACCATACCATGTGATGGTCACTGGCCCCTAGGTGACCTACCTGGAGAGCTGTGATCTTTTCCCTGTTAGTCAGTACTAGATCTAGGATAGCCCTGTCTCTTCTGGGTTGTTGTACCAGTTGTTTGAGGCCTTGCCCTGCAGGGAATTCACCATGTGTCTAGTTCTGGCAGATGTTCCTGCTGGTGTTGACTAATCTGTATCTGGCATGTTGAAGTTTCCATTGTCAGAACCTCCCTTTAGCTGTTATGTTTGTATATATTCTAACAGAAATGTGTCTATGTCCTCCCCCTGGTCTGGGAGCCTGAAGACAGCCCCACTTCTTATGGCTGTCCCATTTTTTGTTTCCAGGGTGACCCATGGTTCTTCTGGCTCCTTATGTGTATTCTAAATTTTTGTAGCTTTGATATTTTCATTGACATACAGGGCCACTCCACTCCCCCTTTTTGCACCTTGGTCACTTCTGAACAGTACATAGCCAGGTACTGAAGTCTCCCAAGTGTGGTTACTGGTAATGTCTTGCTAATTGCTACTATGTCCAGTTTAGCCGCTGTCATTATTGTCTGCAGGTCTGGGATCTTGTTTCACAGACTGTGAGCATTTGTGTATATGATTTTCCATTGGCCAGATTTCAGTGTGTTAGTTGTTGGGTGAGGTCTGGCATTTAACCTGTGCGTCGTGTGGGGAGCTGGACCTTCTTCCCTTACCTGGTGATGCAAATGAACTGCAAACGTGCTGAACTCCTGTTTGACCACTAGCTGGGGGGGGAGGGGTGTTCTTCCCATTTGACGTATCGGGTGCTGCACCACTCTCCCCATTTGCTAGTTTAAATATTCTGCAAAGATGTCAGACTTCTGCCCCAATGCACTGACTCCTTCCATAGTCAGATGCAGTCCATCAAATTTAAAGAACTTTTGCTCCCAAAACTGTTGCCAGTTCCCTACAAATGTGTGTCCTTTTTCCTGGCATCAGCCCTTGAGCCACATGTTTAGCTCCCCTATCTCCCCTTCTCTGACCTTCCATCTTCCCCCCTCTCCCAGACTGGCAGGATCTCAGAGAAGAAGATGCCAGATGAAATGGATGATAGTTTGTCACCCAGCCTGGTCAGGTGTCCTTGGTCTCCACAACTGACTGGCTGGCGGAGATCGTTAGTCCCTATCTGCACCAGAATGTCAATGTTTCTCCTGCTTCCTGAACAATTTTAGCAATGCGGTCAGTGTTTCTCCATGCTGATGTACCTGGGAGACATCTGACCATTACCCTGGCTGAGATAGGTATCAACTCCCAGAATCATGGAGTCTCCTATGATCAGAGTTTTTGTATTTCCTTTTGCTTTTTTGTTTTGGTTCCTATTTTGGGTGAGTTTTGCTGTGCTAGCTCCTGTGTTGCAGTGTCCTGCTTTGCAGTGTCCTCTGCCCCTTTGTTTGATTTTGGAGATAGAGGCAGACACCTGTTTGTAGTTGTTATATGGTTTGTGGAGGTAATATGTTGAGAGCACCGGGTGATGGCACACTTAGTTTGACCCCCAAATCACCTGCCAACCCTCCTGGACCAACTACCCCTCTGCAGTCGGGATGCTTCTGTTGGATGTTGGGGAAATGACGGTGGTTCTTATATTTCCTCTTGAATATGAAATTTGAGGCATGCAATCTCTGCCAATGCTGCCTGGAGCTGAGCCATAAGATCTCCAATGGCCCAACATGTAGGACAGTGTCCTAAATCCTGTAAATCTGCCCTTCTGAAAAGTGTTCCACAGTACCTGCAGTTAATTATCCATTCCAGATAAGTTGCTGGGTTTATAACTTGGTCAGAGTAATTAGAAGGAAGAAAATGAAAGCAAAAGTTTGATTTTGTGTTTTGCTTTTTTGTTTTTGTATAACTTGTTATAACAAGTTAAATTACTAGTGCCCCTGTAAATTAGGTCACTGTGTGGATACCCTACTGATCCACCCCTTCCTGTTTGCCACAGGAAATGTCATGATTGTGGTACCCTATAAAAGGAGTGTAGTGTGGGGTGGTTGGGGATGGGGATGGGTGGCTGGGCCCTTCCCCTGCCGAAAAAGAAGAACCATGGATGCAAGAAACAAGGAGGTAAGAGCAGAAACAATCAGTCAGCAACAAATGCAGTAGCCCTGAAAGCTTATCCTAATGATAGATAAAACTGTAAAACCTGTAAATCACCACCTGTAATAATTTCACAGACGATATACCCTGTAAAAAACACTTTGCTACAGAGAAAAATAAAGTAGTAACAGAAGATATATCTTGCAAAAGATAATTTGAATCAGAAGATTACAGCAGTAATCTGTTAGCACACACCTGTAGGCACACCTTGTAATAAAGCAGCAGAAGGTATACCCAGCAACAACAATTTTAATCAGAGAAAAATAAAGCAATAAAATGTTAGCAACAGACAGTAACAATCCCTGTGAGTACAAAATAAAAATAACAACACACAGTAAATCTGCCTAACAAAAGAAGTCTTAATCCTTTCCTGCTCTGGTAAGGTTCTTTGCTCTGTCCTTTCAAGCAACCTAGAAGGAAAGAGCACAGGTGAAGTTGTTGCCTTGGCCATCAAACCTAGTCTTCCACCTCCAAGATATCCTAGCAGCCATGCTAACTGGTATGGCAGTGTCATTTCTTCTTGAGCAACTACTTATTAGTGATTTAGCAACATTCAGAGACCTTTTCAGAGAGTCTAAGGGTGGTTTGGAGTTTATTCCAGGCAGAGGGTATAGTGTAGCTAATGGCAGCTTTTCTAAAGCGGGTGCGAAATTTGGGTGTGTCTAATAAAATAATGGAGTTTTTCCTGAGTGAATAGCAATCTGCATCTCCCTCCCCTTGGGTCGTACCTGAAAATAGGCAAGAATTTGTCTAGTGCACTTACCCGGTCAACAAAAACTAAATAATAAATAAATAAACTATTGGAGCGGTGGAATAGGGATGAGATATATAGGGGGAATTTATTCAGCATAGCTTTTTATGCCCAGGTACAACTATGTACCAACCTTCTGGTGGCAAGGAACGTCCAGCCCACTGCAGAATAGTTTAGCAAAAATGGGTCCTGGAAGGAGCATTTAATATAAAATGAATTGCTTGGGGGACTAGAACATCCAATCTGTGACTGTAGGAGGCTGAGCAGCTGGTGTATATAGAATGTCTGCATAATCCAAGAGAGGGAAGAAAGTGGCTTGGACTAACCTTTTTCTGATGTCAAGAGGGAAAAGGGATTTATTTCTGTAAGAAAACCCAGTCTAGCCTTTAGTTTTTCAGTAAGTGTTTCACTATGAGTAGTAAAAGAAAAGTGGCTGTCTAGTCAAAGGCCTAGGTACTTAAATGTATCTACAACCTCCACTAACTTTGATTTTCTTCTCTTTCAGATAAGGCCCGAAGAAAACCTATGGTAAAAACGTTGATTCTTACTTTAACTTCTACTCAGTATGCATTTAGTATTACCTTTTTGTTTTGTATTGAATTTTACAAGTCTGTTTAAATTACTAAAAAAGCATTTAAAAATATACCCCATAGACTTCTAGGAAGTACACTCCAGTACTTTCCACATACATACATCCATCATGAAACCTCTGAGCACAGAGGGGTGGCTGGCAATATGGAAATCAGAAGGGATCATTCAGCTGTCTCCATGGGGGCAAATTATTATCCCTTGCCTTCATAAGGGGCAGCTAATCAAGATCATGAAATTATTCTAGAAGAACTTCCAAGCAAGCACAGGAGCCAAGTTTCCCCTTTTGTTTCCATAGCACTAAAAAAGATGGTCTTTGAAGTCAATCCACTGTTTAACTGGCAGCAAGTGCGAATCAGGCAGTGATGATGTGATGTGTTTTGATCTCTGCATAGAACTCAGAAACCATGCTGCCACATTCCGCACCAGCTGTAAGTGTTGGGTCGGGCAACAAGGCAGGTGCTTGCAGAGTATGTTACAGTAGTGAAAGCACAAGGACACATGTACCTGCTCCAGGGCTTCCAGATCTCCTGTCTCTAGGAAGGGGAACAACCTGACAATATTCTTAAAATGATGAAAACAACCCTTGACTATGGTCTGCTCCTAAGGTTCCAGGGTCAGGGTTATTCATCAAGGGGTGCTCCCAGGTTTTTAACCACCTTCCCAGCCTCCAGCTGACCTCTATCAAAGATGGGCAACTTCAGGCCACTTTTGCCAGCAGAGACCTGATGATCCGAGCTCCCCAAGTTTACAGGGATTTACAGCTAGTCAGCTGGAGGCCATCCAGTCCTTTATTTCTTCTAGGCACTGTTCAAGGAGTGCTACAGAGCACTCACCCTGACCCTGGCTGGGTATGAAGGAGAGGGTCAGGCACTGTTCAGGTAGTACAGAGCATTTACCCTGACCTTGGCTGGGCATGAAGGAGAGGCCCCTATACTCTTCAAGAAGTACAGAGCACTCTCCCTGACTCTGGCTTGGCATGAAGGAGAGGGCCAGGCACTGTTGGAGGAGTGGTACAGAGTGCTCACCTTTACCCTGGGCAGGCATGAAGAAGATGGCCAGGCACTGTTCAAGGACTGTTACATAGCACTCACCCTGACCCTGGCTGGGCATGAAGGAGAGGGCCAGGCACTGTTCGAGGAGTAGTACAGAGCACTCACCCTGACCCTGGTCGGGCATGAAGGAGAGGGCCAGGCACTGTTGGAGTAGTAGTACAGAGCATGCACCCTGACCCTGGTCAGGCATGATGAAGAGGTACACCTGGTATTTCTGCCAGGCACTGTTCAAGATGTAGTACAGAGCACTTTTCCAGACCCTGGTCGGGCATTAAGAAGAGGGCCAGGCACTGTTGAGGAGTAGTACAGGCACTCGCCTTATCCTAGCCAGGCATCAAGCAGAGGGCAGGCACTGTTCGAAGAGTAGTACAGAGCACTCACCCTGATCCTGGTCAGGTATCAAGAAGAGGTCCAGGCACTGTTCAAGGAGTAGTACAGGGCACTTTCCCTGACCCTGGTTGGGTGTCAAAAAGAGGGCCGAGCACTGTTCAAGGAGCAGTACAGAGCACTTGTCCTGACCCTGGCTGGGCACGAAGGAGAAGGCCAGGCACTGTTAAATTAGTACAGAGCACTTGTCCTGACCCTGGTCGGGCATGATGAAGAGGTACAACTGGTATTTCTGCCAGGCACTGTTCAAGAAGTAGTACAGAGCACTTTTCCAGACCCTGGTCGGGCATTAAGAAGAGGGCCAGGCACTGTTCGAGGAATAGTACAGGGTACTCGCCCTTATCCTAGCCAGGCATCAAGCAGAGGGAAGGCACTGTTCGAAGAGTAGTACAGAGCACTTGCCCTGATCCTGGTCAGGCATCAAGAAGAGGTCCAGGCACTGTTCAAGGAGTAGTACAGGGCACTTGCCCTGACCCTGGCTGGGCACAAAAGAGAAGGCCAGGCACTGTTAAATTAGAACACAGCACTTGCCCTGACCCTGGCTAGGCATGAAGGAGAGGGCCAGGCACTGATCAAGGAGTAGAACAGAGCACTCGCCCTGACCCTAGCTGGGCATGAAGAAGAGGGCCAGGCACTGTTCAAGGAGTAGTACAGAGTGTTCATCTTTACCCTGGGCATGCATGAAGAAGAGGGCCAGGCACTGTTCAAGGACTGTTACATAACGCTTGCCCTGACCCTGGCTGGGCATGAAGGAGAGGGCCAGGCACTGTGAGAGAGTAGTACAGAGCACTCACCCTGACCCTGGCTGGGCATGAAGGCTAGAGCCAGGCACTGTTCAGTTAGTACATAGCACTTGGTCAGGCATGATGAAGAGGTACAACTGGTATTTCTGCCAGGCACTGTTCAAGAAGTAGTACAGAGCACTTTTCCCAAACCTGGTTGATTAAGAAGAGGCCAAGCACTGTTCGAGAGAGTAGTACAAGGCGCCGCCTTATCCTAGCCAGGCATCAAGCAGAGGGCAGGCACTGTTTGAAGAGTAGTACAGAGTACTCACCCTGACCCTGGTCAGGCATCAAGAAGAGGTCCAGGCACTGTTCAAGGAGTAGTACAGAGCACTTGCCCTGACCCTGGTTGGGCGTCAAAAAGAGGGCCAGGCACTGTTCGAGTAGCAGTACAAAGCACTCGCCCTGACTCTGGTCAGGCATCAAGAAGAGGGCCAGGCACTGTTCAAGGAGCAGTACATAGCATTCTCCCTGACTCTGGTTAGGAATCAGGAAGAGGGCCAGGCACTGTTCAAGGAGTAGTACAGAGCACTCGCCCTGACCCTGGTTGGATGTGAAGGAGAGGTCAGCTGAGAACTACAGGTACAGCTGGTTAACATCAGAGTAGCAGTGATATTCTATATCATACTATGTCTCCTAATGACATTGTGTACACAGTGGATAACCCTGGCAAGAGAACAACTCTCTGAGGAACACTAACAGTGATTCCTCTCGCTGTCCCAGGCGCTAATCTCAGCCACCATCCATCTCTACTATGTGGCTAATATGAAATAATTAATTGGTAAAAACAGTTTTCCCAGCTTCTGTCAGTTGGGGGTGGCATCTGCTTTATATTGTACCTAGCAATAGGAACCTATTTTTCTTGGCGGAACAATACATTTAATAAAAATTAGTAAAACTAGCCCAAAACAGTATTTTTGTTTTAACTTTTTGATAGAAAAACAAAAGGAGGCCATTGTATAATCATAATACACCACTCCAGGGTGTGGGTTATGCTGGGATTAACCCACTTCTGGTGTGGTTTGGTCACTCGGTCTGCGGCCTCGTGACCGAACCACACCAGGCGTGGGTAAATCCAGCACAACCCACACCCTGTCATGCCTTATTGCTTAATTGTATTGCACTTCCCTGAGAGATATAATGTTTTGAGAGGGACCTCTGGTCACTCATTCATTGGGTGGGATGGGTAAGGCAGGAGTGTATTTATTTGCTTTATCTGAATTAATTCCACTGAGCACAGCTCTGCTGCACTTCCCTGAGAGATACAATGTTTTAGGAGGGACCTCAGCTCACTCACACATTGGCTAGGATGGATTTATTTGGGTTACCAGGATAAACTCCACTGAGCACAGCTCAATTTCGGGTAAGACCTGGGTGAAAGCAAACAGATGTAGCAGAGCTGTCAGGATTGTTCAGAGAATTATAATGCACAGAAAGTATATACTATGCAAATAATATCAAAACTATCATTTGATAGTGATAGTGATGAACTCTATGGACCTTGTCAATCAAGATAGATATTTAGTTACTGAGTTGGAGATGGATTTGGCCTGGAGGTGGTGCGGCACTGTTCAGCAACTGTACAATCTGTATAATTCAGCAACTATGCAGACTGTATCTGCTACATGTGACTAGCTAATGTCACTCCACAACACCGGGTATCCATTTTTCCCCATACCTTTCTTCCCCATCACTATGAACATGAGCCATGGAGACAACCTGGTCCTCGATACCAGCAACCTTGGTCTTGAATAACTGACTGAGACAGTCACCCTTCTCCAGGTAAATGTTATTTGTTTTTTTGTGGACAAGCAGTATTCTGTAAAAGTCTGTCAGGTGTGAAAAAGTGCATCTGGTCTGCTAGACACAGTTGCTAAAAGGCACAAGAGAAAACTTTCCTTCTTGATCCTCCTTATCTCTAGCCCATGCTGAATTTATAAATTACAGACAGAATAGAAACATCAAGGGAACGTCACAGAGCTGTTTTAAAACTGGAATGATGCAACCACAATACTTCAGAGTGATGCTGCTCTTAACGAAAAAAGAATCAGAAATACCAAATAAATTCAGCAGGGAGGTTGTGAGAATGAAGAAAGACCCCATCATACTGAGGCTGAGCATGAACTTCCATCCGAGAATCATGACTAATCTGTACTTTAAAAGAGAAAGAATTTCAAGTGTTTACTGAAATTTCTCTTGAGCAAGATGTAGCCAGAGGCTGTGTGTGGTGAGTCAGTGAACGGGAAGGGGACCACAGTGCTGACTGCCTGGCATCCATGTGAAACAGACACTGCATCCACATCCTGTGTGACCTTCAGGGACCCAGCCTGGACAGGGAGTGAACCTCTGCTGACACTGACACTCTGCAGACAAGGGCGAATCACTTGATGTCACTCACATGCCTTCACCAAGGGGCTGAATTCTCAGATGAAGGGGGCAGCACAAAACCACATTGTGTCTCCATCTGAAATGGCCATACACAATGTAAGCCATGCCATGGGGAGGAGCCCCCCTCCCAGTAGGACTGATGCAACACAAGTCAATGTTTCAGACGTCAGTTTACAGAAAAAAAAGCATTCAAGATCTTTAGTAAAAGGGGTTAGGTAACATTGTTACTGGAAGGAGTGGCCAGAAAAATCCTTTCTTGAGGCAGTGACGGCACAAGACCAGAATGTCCATTGTGGAGAACAACATAGTGCTATCTTGTACTGTAGTGTACTGTACTGTACTGTATTGTGCTGTATTGTATTGTGCTGTACTGTATTGTATTGTATTGCACTGTACTTTACCACATCGTACTGCACTGCACTGTATCGTATTGTACGACACTGTACCATGTTGTGCCACACCACACTGCACTGTACCGTACTGCACCATACTGCACTGCATTATATTGTACTGTACTGTGCTGTACGGCACTGCACTGTACTGTACTGTACTGTTCTGCAATGTACTACACTGGATTGTACTATTCTGTGTTGTACTGTACTGTACTGTATTGTACTGTTCTGTTCTGTACTGAGCTGCATTTTATCGTACTGTATCGCACTGTTCTATACTGTACTGCATTGCACTGCACTGTACTGTATTGCACTGTTCTGTACTGTATTGTACTGTACTGCACTGTACCGTACTGCACTGTATTGTGCTGTACTGCACTGTATTGTACTATGCTGTGCTGCACTGTACTGCACTGTGCTGTACTGTACTGCACTGCACTGTACTGTGCTGCATTGCATTGTATTGTGCTGTTCTGTACTGTACTGTTCCACACTGTACTGCACCTGTGTGGCGCTGTACTGCATTGTACTGTACTGCACTGTGCTGTACTGTACTGTACTGCACTGTACTGTACCACACTGTACCATACTGTACTGTACTGCACTGTATTGTACTGTGATGCACTGCTCTGTACTGTACTGTGTGGTGCTGTACTGTACTGTATTTACTGCATTGTATCGCATCGTGTCATGCCATACTTTATTGTATTGTATTGTTTTGTACTGTACTGCACTGTGCTGTGCTGTATTGTACTGCGCTACTGTACCGCATTACACTGTGTTGTTCTGTGTTGTATTGGGTCATGCTGTACTGTATTGTATTGTATTGTACTGTGCTGCATTGTACTGTACTGTACATTACTGAGCTGTTCTGTCACATATTGTACTGTACTGTGCTGCACTGTGTTGTACTGTATTGTACTGTTCTGTACTGTACTGTATTATGCTGTATTGTATTGCATCGTGTTGTACTGTGCTGTATTGTATTGTATTGTATTGTATTGTACTGTGCTATACTGCACTGCACTGTACCATACTCTACAGCACTGTACTGTACTGCACTGTATCGTACTGTACTGTATTACTGTACTGCACTACACTGTATCATACTGTACTGTATTGTACTGTATCGTACCGTATTGTATCGTATTGTGTTGTACTTTACTGTGCTGTATTGTATTGTAGTGTATTGCATTGTATTGTATTGTACTGTACTGTGCTGCACTGTATTGTACTGTGCTGTACTGTATTTCATTGTACTGTATTATATTGTACTGTACCATACCGTACTGCACCGTATTGTATTGTACTTTACTGTGTTGTATTATATTGTATTGTACTGTACTGTACTGTATTGTATTGTATTGTACTGTGTTGTACTGTATCATACCGTACTGTATCATATTGTATTGTACTTTACTGTGTTGTACTGTACTGTATTTATTTCACCAGGAAAAGGCTCCGTTGAGCAAGTTCATTTACAAGGAGATCCTGGGTAGGACAGCATACTGGTGTAAAAAGCATGGGACAGCATTCAGAAATATACAAACTATGAAATATACAGAATTGAATTACTCCCAGGCCCCAGCATTATTGCTGTCCTGTAGTTGTTATCAGGTTTCCCAGGCATTATTTCAATATAGCTCTGTAAAGGCTGACTGATGCGCATGATTAAATCACGTGCAGTCTTTAGTTGCTTATATTAACTGACCATCTTAATCAGCTCAGAATGGAAAAACGCAGGCTCTCTTCCCTTTTTTTATTCTTTAATGACATCCTTTGATGACTCTGCTCTCATTGTTCTTACTTTGCTGGGGCCCTTTTATGTTTTGTTCAGATTATAGATATGGAGGGAAGAGCTAAACACTCCAAGTTATAGGCCTAGGAAGGGACTACAAACGAAACCAGGCTTCCATGCTACTCGTAGATGCCTTTTGTGAGAGCTGCCATGGGGCTTCTACAAGTTATTTACCCAAGATAGCTCTGCTAAAATGCAACAACTCATTTTTAGCAGGGTCCTGCTTCTGACCATTTTCACGCCTTAGTGGACTAAAGCACTGGGAGGTAAAGTGACTTGCTCAATTGTCATGCAGTGAATATTTGGTTCAGGTGGTAATTACTGGAATCCTGGTTCCCAAGCCAGTGCTGTAATTACTAGCCCACACTATAGCCATTACTGATGTGATGATGAAGTAGACTGTCCCATAACTGAGTCGGTGACCCACATATCAGACACATTTGGTGGTAGGATATCAATTTCATGGCATGCTGTGTGAACACGTCCCATATTAATGTGCCTCCTGGAAGACCTATTTGTTATTGCTGTTACTGTAGTGTAGATTATTGATTCCAGCACCACACCACCATGGCTCACCAATGAGCTTTGAATACCCTGGAGACCGACCCCACTCCATTTATCTCATTTTCTTGTAATGTACTGCCTTCAGAGTCACCTTCCCAATAACATGCTCATACGCATTACCTAATGTCGTTATAGTTGACTTTATTGAAACACCTAGTTGTTGCTTCTCCCACCTGCTTGCTGATTGGTAATTTAACATCAAACTGTACCATATTGTGGTCACTTCTCAACAATGGCTGTCAAACTAAACATTCCCATACTTCTTCTTGGCATGGGGTCATGTCACTGCAAACAATAACCATGCAGTAATAAATGCCACAAGGAAAACAAGCGCATCCCAAACAACGTTGGGTACAACAGCGACCTGTCAGAAAAGGTGCAGCCCATTGAATACAATGGAACTTCTTTGTTTTTTACAGGGGCTCCACTCTTGCACTCCCAACACCTCCCGGGCTTAAAATAATAAACTCCGGGAGGTCGTGAACTTCGGGGATGGGGAGAAAATGAAGAGGGGGGTAAAAGTTGTTTTTTTTTAAATAAAAGATTCAGTAGGAGGAGACCTAACTGGACCCGAACCATGGACCCATGTCTCCTGCTTTGCTGTGTGCTAGTGTCCTAGCCACTCCACCATGGGAGCAGCTTGGCCAGGCACCCCAGAACACGGCTAGTTGATCCCTTCCATCGAAGTGCAGAGCGACAAGGGTAGTGGTAATTCAACGCGTCTCTACCCCATCACTCTAAATCCTTTTGTGATTCACACAGCACAGTTCTTGTAGCACTCTTCATGGTGCGCTATTTTGACCTGGTACCCTTCTTCTTCCATGTTGTTAAGTATCATGTCTAAAATCCTACGCCTCCTTGTACAACATCATACCTCATTTTCTAGGCACAAATCATCCAATATATATAGAAAATGTGCTTCCATGGGTATTGTAGGTTTTTATTAAACCAATTGATCTCCGGGAAGTTAAAGTCACCCAATACTTTACTATTAGTTTGCTACTATTGTCATGGTTCTTTATAATGTTTAGGAACTTCTGTGTTTCTTCTATCATCAGGAATGGAGATCTGTACGCAGGCGATGATTGTTTTATGTTGGCGCACTGCCAGCCAACATCTTCTGATAGTGGAGATTTGGAGATGCGGTGGTGGTTGGGCAAATCGCAGAGCATACATCAGTAGGTGCGTCCCTCATTCCCCAATCAGCCTGCATGCCGGCAGCACACCACCTGGGTGAGCACATCTAAGGAAAGGTCTGCTGCATTGTGAGCTAAGCTCATCACGTGCAGCGGACCTTCCTACGTGCTTCCCCAGCATCAAACATGGCAGCACAGTGGCCACTAAACTGCCGACTTCGGGTGCCCAATCCCCTGGTTGGCTTACCCTGCCCTCTTGTACATGAGCTGACGGGGATCCCTACTCCCTGTCGGCATAATGTGTCCCCCTCTCCTTTTTGGTTGCCAAGGGGCCTAACTCTCGGCTAATACCCCTCGTTTTGTTGTTTGCTGATGGGGGTGCCTAATCCCGTCGAAATCTGTCCCTACTCCCTATGTGCCGACGGGGTGCCCAATCCCCTGTTGGCTACTATAACCCCCCAAAAACACCTGTAAAAAGAAAACCATCCACAATGTTTTTTAACACCTGTAAACAGAAAATGGTCCTTGTAGTCTCCCTACCACCCACCCACCTCGCACTCTGCCTCCCCACACCACCCACCCCATACTTACTTCGTAGTCCAGCAAAACGATCTTTTGGTGGACGGGAACGTCTGCACTCTTCAAAGCTGACTGCGAACTGAGGAAATGCCGGTAAGCTGTATAATGGAATAAATAGTTTTTTCAACTTTGATGCATATCTCAGATATTTTTGGAATTTTGCATCAAACTTTCAACATGGAGTTTTTGGGACCCCTCCTCATGAATTCTGTCACTGGTATGACGTTAATCAGTCCTGAAAGGTGATTTCGCAGTCACTGCATGGAATCACCTTTCGGGACTGATTAACACAAGGACAGTGGCAGTGTTCATGAGGTGAGCTCTCAAAAAGACTATGTTGCAAATCTGGTGGAAGAAATCCAAAAAATGGCTGTTTTACAAGCGTGCATTGCGCAGTTGCTAGGCACGCTTGCAACTTCGTGAATTCACAATATTTTCATGCCAGATTTTCAACATTGTCATTTTTCTACACCTCCTTGTGAACAGTACAGCTGTCATTTTTACATCCTGGCCGAAATGTGTTTCCACACTTCTGGTGCACAATAGCGCAGTCACTTTGGGAAATCAGTGTTTGCAGCAGATTATGAAAATGACAGTGACACTGTTCATGAGCAGAGGTCCTAAAATGCCTATGTTGAAAATTTGGTGTGATACTCCCTAAAATGACTGTGTTATGAGCGTATGTTAAGCAGTTTCACTACTCACGTAATGCATTTGTAATATTTTCACTCTGATTTTTCACCATTGGCATTTTTTCACCTCTTGATGAACAGTACAGCTGTCATTTTACATATCCTGCCCGAAATGTGTTTTTGCATGTCCGTGCAGAATAGCGTGGTTGCTGTGCAAAATCACTTTTTGGGACAGTTCAAGAAATGACAGTGACACTGTACATGAGCTAAAGTGCTAAAATGCCTATGTTGAATATTTGGTGCTGAAAGTTCATAAAATGACTGTGTTACAAGCGTGCATTGCACATGTCCACACACCTTGTAGCATCACAAATTTGCAATATTTACACGCCACATTTTCAACATTGCCATTTTTTTACACCTCCTTATGAACAGTACAGCTGTCATTTTTCACATCCTGCCCAAAATGTGTTTCCGCACTGCACTACCAAAGCCAATGCCAGCACAACAACATTCGGCATTGACAAATGCTTGTTTCATTCTCAACGATATTGCGTGTGCCCGCGTGTTTAACTACTGTATATTGTTTGTACCTGTGTGTGTAACTACTGCATACTGACTGTACCTGTGTATGTAACTACTGTATATTGCTCGTACCCATGCATGTAACTACTATATAGTGCTTGTATCTGTACGTATATTGATTGTACCCATGCATGTAACAACTATATATTGTCTTTACTTGTGTGTGTAACTGCTGTATATTGTTTATACCAGTGCATGTAACTACTGTATATTGCTTGTACCCGTGCATGTATCTACTGTATATTGCTTGTACCCATGTGAGTAACTACTGTATATTGTTTGTACCATTGCGTGTAATTACTGTATATTGTTTGTACCCATGTATGTAATTACTGCATATTGTTTGTACCGTGCGTAACTACTGTATATTGATTGTACCCAAGTGTGTAATTATTTATTTAAAGTTGATAACTGGAAAGGCACACTGAGCCAAGGGTCTGTTCCCAGTATGACCCAGGGAGCGGGTAAAGGAGGATAAAAAGTTTAGGGCCAGCCCACCGATGCAGCGGTAGCGCTACTGCCTGTGATGCCAGCTACCCGGTTTGGTAGTGAGCCTGGGCTGCTGGAGGGCTGGCTGGGGAGAGATTAAGCACCTGATGGGCCTCTCCCCTCTCTCTCTCTCTCTGGGGAGGGGTGGGCTGCATTCTCCACTGCTATACTGCCATCACCTGGGTGACCACAGGTGCTGACAGTCCGGTAGGGGAATCCAATAGTAGGGGAGAGGCTAGCATCGGCTGGGGACCTGAGTGGAGGCATGTCTCAGTGTGCTCCCATCTCTTTGGTCCTCCCTAGACTGCCGTTGCCAGATGAGGGTGGGACCGAACTAGGAAAAACACCCCACAGTTGCACCTGTATATTGCTTGTACCCAGGCCTGTAATGACTGTATATTGCTTGTATCCATGCATGTAACAGCTGTACATTGTTTGTGCTCTTGCGTGTAACTACTGTATATTGTTTATACCCATGCCTGTAACTACTGTATATTGCTCGTACCCGTGTGTGTAACTACTGTATATTGCTTATACCATGCGTGTAACCACTACATATTGTTTGTACACGTACTTGTAACAGCTGTATATTGCTTGTACCCATGTCTGTAACTACTGCATATTGCTTGTACCCATGCCTGTAACTACTGTATACTGTTTGTACCCATGTGTGTAACTAATGTATATTGTTTGTACCTGTGCATGTATCAACTGTATATTGCTTGCACCCGTGCATGTAACTACTGTATATTGTCTTTATCCATGTGTGTAACTACTGCATATTGTTTGCACCCATACATGTAACTACTGTATATTGCTTGTACCTGTGTGTGTGTAACTCCTGTATATTGTTTGTACCCCTGCCTGTAACAACTGCATAGTGCTTATACCCATGCATGTAACTGCTGTATGTTGCTTGTATTCATGCCTGTAACAATTGTCTATTGCTTGTACTTGTGTATTTAACTGTTGTATATTGTTTGTACCCATGCATGTAACTACAAGCATATTGTTTGTACCCATCCATGTAACAACTGTATATTAGCACATGCCCATCAGTGTAACTACTGTATATTACTTGTACCTGTGCTTGCTACAACTGTATATTGTTTGTACCAGTGTGTGTAACTACTGTATATTGTTTGTACCCATGCCTGTAACTACTGTATATTGCTCGTACCCATGTATGTAACTACTGTATATTGCTTGTACTTGTGCATGTAACTACTGTATATTGCTTGTACCCATGTGTGTAACTGCAATATATTGCTTATACCTGTGCGTGTAACTGCTGTATATTGCTTGATCCATGTGTGTAACTACTGTATATTGTTCAGACCAGTGCATGTAACTACTCCATATTGCTTGTACCCATGCCTGTAACAACTGTATATTGCTTGTATCCATGCATGTAACTGCTGTATATTGCATGTAACTACTGTATATTGTTTGCACCAACATGTAACTAATGTATATTGCTTGTACCCATGTCTGTAACTACTGTATATTGCTTGTACCTGTGCATGTAACAGCTGTATATTGTTTTTACCCTTGAGTGTAACTACTGCATATTGCTTGTACCCATGCCTGTAACTACAGCATATTGTTTGTACCCATGCATGTAACAACTGTATATTGCTTGTACCCATGAGTGTAACTACTGTATATTGCTTGTACCTGTGCCTGCTACAACTGTATATTGTTTGTACCAGTGTGTGTAACTACTGTATATTGTTTGCACCCATGCCTGTAACAACTGTATATTGCTCGTACCCATGTATGTAACTACTGTATATTGCTTGTACTTGTGCATGTAACTACTGTATATTGCTTGTACCCATGTGTGTAACTGCAATATATTGCTTATACCTGTGCGTGTAACTGCTGTATATTGCTTGATCCATGTGTGTAACTACTGTATATTGTTCAGACCAGTGCATGTAACTACTCCATATTGCTTGTACCCATGCCTGTAACAACTGTATATTGCTTGTATCCATGCATGTAACTGCTGTATATTGCATGTAACTACTGTATATTGTTTGCACCCGAGCATGTAACTAATGTATGTTGCTTGTACCCATGTCTGTAACTACTGTATATTGCTTGTACCTGTGCACGTAACAGCTGTATATTGTTTTTTACCCTTGAGTGTAACTACTGCATATTGCTTGCACCCATGCCTGTAACTACTGTATATTGTTTGTACCCATGTGTGTAACTACTGTATATTGTTTGTACCTGTGCATGTATCAACTGTATATTGCTTGCACCCATGCATGTAACTACTGTATATTGCCTTTACCCATGTGTGTAACTACTGCATATTGTTTGCACCCCTGCATGTAACAACTGCATAGTGCTTATACCCATGCATGTAACTGCTGTATGTTGCTTGTAATCATGCCTGTAACAATTGTATATTGCTTGTACCTGTGCATGTGTAGTGATAGTATAATATGTTGATTATTGTTACTCCATTTTGTATGCTATTTCATGTAATGTATGTCATTTTATACTCCATTTTGTATTGTGTGACTCCATTTTACATGCTGCTTCATTTAATTGGTGTTTTGCTCTTTAGATAGCCTCATTATTATGTTTTGCTTCAGACAGTGTATTTTGCTGACTTGAAGGTCACATATTATCAGGCAACCTGTTTTGTAGTTTTGTTTAAACTTCGCTTAGCTCATAGTGCTCTAGGCACCGGCCAGTGTTTGGAGCACAGTGACCTAGCAGGTGTAGGGAATTCTGAGCAGTCCTTATCGTGTGAATTTGCAGCATCCTGGGAGCCCGCCAGCTTCTAGAATGTAGTAAAACAACACTATAAAGGCTGCAGTTTATTTTAGCATAGAATAAGATATAAATGTAGCTTTCTCAATGCCTGGTTAGAAGCCTCACCTGCAGGGTGGACGAATCGCTGTGGGGCCAATTCCCGGTTCGTGAGACTCCTAGCCAGGCTGACAAGGGAGCTTCCCAGCCATTGGAACAGGCTTGGATGTAGCTTTTGGAATCGGTGATGTATAACCTTTTGTATTATATTTTGCTATAATAAAGCTTTGGCTTGCTGTGCTTATTGTAACCTTTTATATTATATTTTGCTATAATAGAGCTTTGGCTTGCTATACTTATTGTACTGTTATTGTGTGTATGTGAGTGTGAATGGCAAATAGCTGCTTGGTTTGAGTTGGCAGAACATTTTTGGCGTAGTCGGCAGGATTCGAAAATAAAATGTCTATTTTTAGGAAAAAGGATGAGTTCTTTTTTAAAGGTGTATTAAGGCTCAAACAAGCAAGGGCAACTGCCCTTTGTACTTGTAATTTGTGCTTGCTGCAAGTATATACTGTTAGAGCCAATGATGGCTTTCACAGTTCAGGCTGCTTTTAGGAGAAAAGCAGCGGCTGGTTAAGTAAAGTTAGATAAGCAACATCTAGAAAGAAAAATAAACTACTGTGGATGTACGACAGTAGGTGACTACAGACGGGATGATTTGAAAATCCCCATGTTGCCTATCTGTGTAGTTTCAAGTTTTCTGTATCAATTTCAAGTTCCCTTGCCTCCCATAGAGGCTGAAACATTTGATCCTAAACCCAAGTACTGGGGACCTCTACCAGATGGATCTCAACCTAGTACTGTTAGAGATTTTGTTTGTTTTGTTTTTAAACTGCAAACCAGAGCTCTGGAAAAAGACTTGGTTTGGCAGGTTACTAAAATGGCCAAAAGAAAACCTTTGAAAGGGTTAAAACCTTTGAAAGAGTTA
Organism: Neoceratodus forsteri; assembly: GCA_016271365.2. NCBI lineage: Eukaryota > Metazoa > Chordata > Ceratodontiformes > Ceratodontidae > Neoceratodus > Neoceratodus forsteri. The sequence goes on along the minus strand of JADMNL010000024.1, from coordinate 254,343,436 downwards.
ATAGCTGCAGCATTTGGAAATTATCATGAAGGTCCTGCAGTCAGTTTTCTTACTTAGACTAGTGTATCGGAAAAGAAGAAGAAAAATACCTTGGCACCGGGTAAGTCTGAATTTTTTTTATTCAAAGTTGTTTTATGTCTGTCTGTTTTATTTCTGTAATACGTATACTAAACAAGGTAATGCTCCGTCTTTCTCATGCATATTTTCTAGCTTATATCTGTGTTCTGTAATTATGTTCTGTTGTCAAGGTTGCGAGATAGGATTGACTGCCTTCAGTGCACAACAGGTTACAAAAAAAAAAAAGGAAGAAGAAGCTTCTTTGCCTCATAGCTGACTGTTTTAATTGGCTTTATTTGTAATGGAACATTTGTGCTGCCTAGATAGGGTCAGTGAAAAACTTTTGTTTGTAGTTGTTGCTTGGAGCAGGTAGTGTTGATGGTGAAGAATTATGACGTCATATAGATTGCAATGTGCAGAAAGAGTTGTAGTTTGCAAGCAATGTGCCAAGCCACTGCTAGGTGAAATGTAATGTGTTAACAGCTATAAATGGCTTTATCATACTTCTAGTTAAAACCAGAAACTTTTGCAAAATGGCAGAGTGCCATATTTTAGTTATGTGCCAAAAGGTGTAATCATGTTATACGAGATGTGTCCACTTACAGATGATGTGTTTAAACAGTGTTTTGTTCTGGAAAGATTTGGCATGGCAATATGTATAAATGTGTTGGTTTAAAATTGTCAGTGTTACAAGACAGGCAGGAGGCAGCACATATATCTAAACCACGTACAGTTTTCTAATGGAACTATGGGCATTACCTCAGCAAATTGGTGTGAAACAATGTCAGTCTTATTTTGTGTTAAGTATTTCTTTTTGTGTATGTGTATGTGTGTGTACTGTCTTGGCCAGCAGTTTTATTGTGTAAAGATATTTTAATATTGGTGGTGTTCAAGGACACTACAGGAATGGTTGGGTTTGAATGACCTTGCATGCACACTGTGACCTTTTACGTTATTTGACCTTCTTGTGTTTCAACATTTTATGTTACTACCAGTTCAAACTTGATGTGTATTCCATGCCTAAAGCACAACTTTTCACACAAAATGTATGTTTTCATGAAAGCACACCAAGAGTGAACCATGTAATTTGACTTTTATTGCAAAACTAGTATTCTATGAAGAGGAACAAACTTTTACAATTTTGAAAAAGGACTATTACAGCTGTTTTGAGAGTTTACCATCTACAGAGATACGCGTACGGTATTACCATCAATCTGGACATTTTGTCATGTTTAGGATAAGGGAACCCAGGACGCTTGGCTTCTTTATCCTATGGAAATAATCTTGTTTTATTTTTAAACTGATGTGTGTTTGTTTTTGTTGTTTGTCTGTGTTTCACAGCTAACCTTTTATTGCTACAGTATTCGAGCTGTCTCTTGCACCTCGAGCTGTGTCTTCCACCAATAGGAGCTTGGAGGGAGGGGTAGCTACCTCTTCCTCCTTCCAGTAATACCCACAAAGGTTGCAAGGTACATGTCATATTTATACTGATTCATGGTCTGTAGCCAATGGTTTAACAACCTGGCTGCCCACTTGGGCTAAGGATGAGTGAAAATTTATTCGAAAGAAATATGGGGAAAAGAACTGTGGCAGGAAATATGGACTATGGTGCAAAATACTCAGACCACTGTATTTCATGTTGATGCTCATTGTGCTTCAGATACACTAGAACGATGGTATAATTCTATTGCAGATGGAAAAGCTAAGATTCTTCCAGTGGATATTGAAGAAACTCAAAGTCAGGAGTTATCAGGGCTGGCAAATGGGCACATAAAAATGTGGACATTTGGGAGAGAAAGCCACTTACAGGTGGGCATATAGTAGGGTGTACCCTAACACTGGATTTGGTTAAAACTGTTATTGCTCAGTGTCCTATATGCCAACATGGGCAACAAAGACCAATCCCTTATATTGTGAAAGGACAAATGGGGGAGAGTCTACAAAATGGAAAGAGAATTTGCATGAAGCATTACAGATTTTAAATAATAGACCAATTGGAGAATCTGAGACCCCCTTAATGCGTAATGATAACGCTTAATTTGCAAGTGCAGGCTTACTCAACTACAGAAACAGTGTTATATTGGAAATTACACTAGGAGCTCTGTCTCTTGCAGGGCAACCCAGAAGCTGCTGGACTTGATTTACATGCCCTTCAAGAATACAGAATAAACAGCAGAAACATTCAAGTGATAGAAGCTGGTATTGGAATACAAATTCCACCGAGACATTTTGGTTGGATAGCACCTAAATCAGAACTAGCCCTCAAGGAATACAAATTTTGGGAGGGTGATTGATTGTGATTACCAAGGAGAAGTGAAGTAATTTTGTTGAATAGTAGAGAACAAAATCTGTTAATTCAACAGTATGACAGAGTGGCTCAATTGTTAATTATTCCAGTCAACAAAGTGACCCCTATAAAGGGACAAGCCCCCACACGCTTAACAGCAAGGGGGGATAAAGGTTTTAGATCTACAGGAGGTTTTAACAATGGTGCCAACATATGGGTTACAAACCCAAATGGCCCTCCTGAACCAGCTGAGGTGATAGCCACTGGACGAGACAACACTGTGCTAGTCATCAGATCAGGGAAAGAAAAATGGGAATACGTGCCTGCACATAAATGTTATCTTCAGAATAATGAAATGTGTGTCTTTCTAGGTCCAGCAATGGATTTTAAAAGGAATGCTGGTGTGTCTTATGGTCCATTTGGCAGAGCTAGTTACCCCTGGAGGAAGGATTCAAAGGGTTAACTGTAATGACACTGGTTGTAAAGGAACCTGGAGTTGGAAAATGATACCAAAGATAGAACCCAGGGGAACTTTAGCTGCCCATCCAGACAGAGAATGTGTGGTACTGAACATGACATTTTCACCAGGGTCAATCTCTGGATGACAATTGGTGGCCCAGGACAATATGCCTACGAAACAGATGAAATCTCTTTGCAGAATAAGACTGCTATTAAATGCTGCAACTTATCAGACATGTGCATGATAACTCCTCACCGAGGACGAGACTGTTGCATGAATCAATCAGACATTTTTAACGAAACCATTGAACTAGTTAATGTAAATACTTTGTTTTGCATGAATGCTACTGCAATAACTAATAGAACTACTTGGGCAGATCACATTACAGTGTTGAAAAATCATCCTGTAATTAGCAATGATAGTATAGTTAAGGTTCCATCCACATGTACATCAGTAGCTCAGCGGTATCAGAAAAATGTAATCCATTTTAACATAACGTTTCTGTTTAGTAGAAAATGCAAATATAAAAGAGCTTGGTATGATATGCTATTAGGTGGAGCAGGGGCAGGCATGGGAATTTTAAATAGTGTTGATATAGAAACACTGACTAACAGGCTTCAGGCAGTAGGAATTGATGTATTTAGCTTAATTAACTTACAAGCTCAATGGATGCCAACTGTTTTCTTACCCCAAAGAGTAACTTTGAATTATGATTTTGAGTTCTTGCAGTTATTTAATGCTTCACAGGTATGGGGAATGGGAGTAGCAGAAAATATTTCCGATTTATTGATTGGACAGAATGCACAACGACATATGTATTCTATAATGCAAAGAAATAAGGCCCAGAGTGATTTAATGAGTAATAATGAATATATGTGGAGGACCGTGTTCAAATCATGGATTCCTAGTAATCATTGGATTGTAATGTCATCCACCACAGTAAAATGCACAGATCCCTGATAATGAGCAGAAGCTTATTTTGTATTGGCAGCCCAATATTTTAGATCAATCAAGATTGAGTATCTCATTAAATAAAATTAAACAGATAATTCAGGAAACAGATGTAATGCAGGCTCATTTGGCAATAAGAAATAAATCATTAGTGCAAAGTCAGGTGCAAACTACGATAGTTAAAAATAAAATGATTGATTTAAGTTCCAAGATTCAACAAGAGACTACTCATTATTGGTGGGATATTTTACAGGATGGTCTCCATCAGCTACAAAAGTGTTAAATATTCTGATACATCCTATCATAATCATTGCTGTAGTGACAATTATCTTGCTTATTTGGACTTGTTACTTATCATGTTATATTCAGTAGTAATTTTGCTATGGTACCAATATCATACAAATCGTATTCACAATAATCAAAGGACCGAATGTAGTGATAGTATAATATGTTGATTATTGTTACTCCATTTTGTATGCTATTTCATGTAATGTATGTCATTTTATACTCCATTTTGTATTGTGTGACTCCATTTTACATGCTGCTTCATTTAATTGGTGTTTTGCTCTTTAGATAGCCTCATTATTATGTTTTCTTCAGACAGTGTATTTTGCTGACTTGAAGGTGCATATTATCAGGCAACCTGTTTTTGTAGTTTTGTTTAAACTTCTGCTTAGCTCATAGTGTTCTAGGCACCGGCCAGTGTTTGGAGCACAGTGACCTAGCAGGTGTAGGGAATTCTGAGCAGTCCTTATCGTGTGAATTTGCAGCATCCTGGGAGCCCGGCCAGCTTCTAGAATGTAGTAAAACAACACTATAAAGGCTGCAGTTATTTTTAGCATAGAATAAGATATAAATGTAGCTTTCTCAATGCCTGGTTAGAAGCCTCACACCAGAATGAGCATCGCTGTGGGGCCAATTCCGGTTCGTGAGACTCCTAGCCAGGCTGACAAGGGAGCTTCCCAGCCATTGGAACAGGCTTGGATGTAGCTTTTGGAATCGGTGATGTATAACCTTTTGTATTATATTTTGCTATAATAAAGCTTTGGCTTGCTGTGCTTATTGTAACCTTTTATATTATATTTTGCTATAATAGAGCTTTGGCTTGCTATACTTATTGTACTGTTATTGTGTGTATGTGAGTGTGAATGGCAAATAGCTGCTTGGTTTGAGTTGGCAGAACAGCATGTAACTGTTGTATATTGCTTGTACCCATGCATGTAACTACAGCATATTGTTTGTACTCATGCATGTAACAACTGTATATTGCTTGTACCCATGAGTGTAACTACTGTATATTGCTTTTACCTGTGCCTGCAACAACTGTATATTGTTTGTACCAGTGTGTGTAACTACTGTATATTGTTTGTACCCATGCCTGTAACAACTGTATATTACTGTGCCCATGTAATGTAACTACTGTAATGCTTGTACTTGTGCATGTAACTACTGTATATTGCTTGTACCCATGTGTGTAACTGCTATATATTGCTTGTACCTGTGCGTGTAACTGCTGTATATTGCTTGATCCATGTGTAACTACTGTATATTGTTTGGACCAGTGCATGTAACTACTCCATATTGCTTGTACCTGTGCCTATAATAACTGTATATTGCTTGTATCCATGCATGTAACTGCTGTATATTGCATGTAACTACTGTATATTGTTTGCACCCAAGCATGTAACTAATGTATATTGTTGTACCCATGCCTGTAACTACTGTATATTATTTGTACCTGTGCCTGTAGATACTTTCCTTCTACCCGTGCATGTAACTGCTGTATGTTGGTTGCACCTGTGCATATAACTACTGTATATTGTTTGTACCCGTGCCTGCAACTACTGTATATATTTGTACCTGTGCCTGTAACTGCTATATATTGTCTGTACCCATGCCTGTAAATACTGTATATTGTGTGCCTATGCCTGCAACTACTGTATATTGCTTGTACCCATTCCTGTAACTTCTGTATATTGTTTGTACACATGCATGTAAATACTGTATATTGTTTGTACCCTTGCTATAACTACTGTATATTGTTTGAACCTGTGCCTGTAACTGCTATGTATTGTTTGTACAGGTGCGTGCAACTGTTGTGTATTTTTTGTACCTGTGCGTTTAACTGCTGTGTATTGTTAGTATCCGTGCCTGTAACAACTACATATTGTGTGTACTCGTGCCTATAACTAATGTGTATTGTTTGTACCCATGCCTGCAACTAGTAGAAGTCCATCTTCTTCCAAGTTGTGTGCTTTGAAACAACTGAGAAGCTGCGTGGGATATACTATATTGGACTAAATATCTGTAACTAATCTCTCTCTCTCTTGCTTACATCTGAGAGAAGTTTTCCTCACTTTTACAGAGGTATTGCTTTGTGTTTAATTATTTTAGTTTTTAATTCAGGAAAGGGGTTTTCAAAACTGCTTATCTTGTCAGCATCTTCAGAAGGGCTGAAATAACTGCATATTTGATTTTCCTTTGTGGCTAACTGGACTGATTACTAGAATTCTGTGACAATCTGCATCAATATATTTTGCAATACTTGGTGGGGTTGTGTGAGTTAGAATAGCAAAGGCTGCAGTTTGTAATTGGATGCCAGACATAGCCTGAGGTGGGGGAAATTGTCTTCACAAGTCAGAGGTTTGCATCACAGCCAATTGTCTAGCTTGACCATTTCAGCATTGTTTAATTACTATAAACTACTGGTGTGACCCTGTTTCAGACAGAAGTCCATCTTCTTCCAAGTTGTGTGCTTTGAAACAACTGAGAAGCTGAGTGGGATATACTATATTGGACTAAATATCTGTAACTAATCTCTCTCTCTCTTGCTTACATCTGAGAGAAGTTTTCCTCACTTTTACAGAGGTATTGCTTTGTGTTTAATTATTTTAGTTTTTAATTCAGGAAGGGGGTTTTCAAAACTGCTTATCTTGTCGGCATCTTCAGAAGGGCTGAAATAACTGCATATTTGATTTTCCTTTGTGGCTAACAAACCACCAGGCTGTTTTGGGGCTGGAGAGGTTTACCTGTGTCTGACTTGGATGTCTGGATTTTTCTGTTTGATTAGCAGGGTATTTTCTCTGTCAAATTGTTGTGTGGGTATCTTGCTGACAGGAAGGTACTCATGAGCAGTGGGTGAGAGCTTTTAGCTGACTGTTGTGTGAGGGCACAGTTTAGGCCCAACCCCTTCCCACCCCTCACCCCACCCACCCCTGGAAATAGTTCCTTTATACCTGAGGTTCTGACATCATTTCCTCAAGACTGCAAGGTGCATATCACTGCCATATCCTCTCTAGCACACTGCACTGACAATATAAGCACACGCATTGTATAATATATATATTTCTATATAACCAATCACACACGCACACACACACAAAACAAACAAACAAAAAAAGTAAGATAAACATGTGGGGAGTAGTGCAATGTAATGGCTGTGGGAAGTAGTCTTCCGGAGTCTTTCTGGAGGCTGAGATGCCCTATTTGCAGACAACTCTCTGCCCTGAGGGAGGAAGTTGCCTGTCTTCAGGCACCGCACTGGACAGTAGTAAGAAAGCCTTTCCCAAGCCACACTAGACAACAAGAAAAGAACCTCCCTCATCCAGGAAGCACTAAGGCCACCACCACTACCTCAAGAACATCTGTATTGCTCCCTTATGCCTATCCCATGCCTGTTTGAAGCCCTGCACTGTATTCATATCCACCACTTCCTGAGGTAGGCCATTCCATGCAGACACCACCCTTTCTGTGAAAAGAACTTCTCACATTACCCCTTAATCGCCTCCTCTAATCTCATGCTGTGTCCTCCTGTCCTGCTATTTTTCTTTTATTGAAACATGTTAGACTCTTTCACCTTGTTAATGCCCTTAAGGTGTTTGAATGATTCGATCATATCACCTCTCTCCCTTCTTTGCTCTAGGGTATACATATTGAGCTCTGTTAATCTGTCCTCATATGTTTTCTGATGCAGTCCCTGCACCATTTTGGTTGCCCTTCTCTGGACTGCCTCAATTTGGTTAATATCCTTGTGAAGGTATGGCCTCCAGTTCTGCATGCAGTACTCCAGATGGGGCCTAACCAGTGTCTTGTAAAGAGGGATTATTACCCCTCTCTTCCAACTTGTGATACCCCTGCTAATACAGGCTAACATCCCCCTAGCCTTACCTACTGCTGTAGTGGTCTGCTTAGATGATTTCAGGTCACTGGTGATAATGACGCCCAAGTCTCTTTCTTCCCTTGTGACTGCCAGTAACTCCCCTCCCAGCCTATAGGTGGCTTCAGGGGTTCTCTTCCCTATGTGCATGATCTTGCACTTCTTTGCATTAAACTCCAGTTGCTCCAGGGTCTTCTGACCATTTTGCTAGTTTATCCAGGTCTCTTCTCATTCTGCCCACCCCATCTGGATCATCTACTCTTTTGCGGATCTTGGTGTCATCTGCCAACAGACACACCTTACCCTCCAGTCCATCTGCAATGTCACTGATGAAGATATTGAAGAGGACTGGCCCCAGGACTGATCCCTGAGGTACCCCACTTGTGACTTGCATCGCTTCTGACTGTATACCATTTACCATCACTCTCTGTTTTCTTCCCGTCAACCAGTTTGCCACCCAGTTGACCAGCTTCTGACCCACCCAAGCCTACCCAACTTATTAATCAATCTTCTATGTTTAACAGTATCAAAAGCTTTACTGAAGTCAAGGTGGGTGACATCAACTGCTCCCCTTGGTCCACCACTGTGGTTACTCAGCCAAAGAAATCTGAGATAAGTTTGGCAGGACCTCCCTTTGAAAACCCATACTGTCTTGGATCCTGTGCTCCTATGGATTCCAGGTGTTGCACTATCCTTCCCTTAAGGGTGCCTCCATAATCTTGCCCATTACTGAGGTAAGACTGACTGGTCTGTGTTCCCTGCCTCCTCCCTGCTACCACTCTTGTGGAGCAGGATCATGAACCCTTCTCCAGTCTTCTGGGACCTCTACTGTGCTCAGAGACTCACTAAAGAGTTCTGATAATAGCTCGGCTAGTTCCACCCTTAGCTCCTTTAGTACCCTGGATGTATGCCATCAGGTCCCATTGCCTTGTCCACCCTGAGCTTATCGAGCTCTTGTAGGAACCTTTCTTTTGTGAAGGGACTAGTGCTCACCTCCTTCCCCCCTGTGTCCATGGTGCTGAGCTGTGGGCCCTGCCCTACCTTCTCTTCAGTAAATACTGAGCCGAAGTATCTATTTAGGATAGATGCTTTTACATGGTCCTCTCCTCACATGTCCCCTTATCACCTTTGATCTTAGCAATACCCTCTCTGGACTTTCTCCTTTCACTAATGTATCTATAAAAAGTCTCGTCACCTTCGTTTACTGTCTGTGCTAGTGTTTCCTCTGTTTGGGCCTTTGCCTGCCTTACTGCCTTCCCTGTGTCCCTTAGGGAAGTTTGGTATGCTTCCCTATCTTCATCCCACTGTGTTCCCTTATATTTCCTGAAGGCCAGCCTTTGGCTCTGACCTTTTCTGCTACTGTTTTGAGAACCAGTGGTTTCCTTCTTCATTTGCACTTTCTTTTCTCTCTAACACAATGGGATGTTGCTTCAATGTGCATCCTAATGCTTGCCCACTTTGCCTGTGTCCCTTCACCTGTATTTCTTTTGCCAGGGCTAGCTTAACTCTGTTGGCCATCTTATCAAAGTCAGCTCCTCTGAAGTCCCATATTTTTGCCTTGGAATGGTAGGATTAAGTTGTAGTGGCCAAATTGAACCATACCATGTGATGGTCACTGGCCCCTAGGTGACCTACCTGGAGAGCTGTGATCTTTTCCCTGTTAGTCAGTACTAGATCTAGGATAGCCCTGTCTCTTCTGGGTTGTTGTACCAGTTGTTTGAGGCCTTGCCCTGCAGGGAATTCACCATGTGTCTAGTTCTGGCAGATGTTCCTGCTGGTGTTGACTAATCTGTATCTGGCATGTTGAAGTTTCCCATTGTCAGAACCTCCCCTTTAGCTGTTATGTTTTGTATATATTCTAACAGAAATGTGTCTATGTCCTCCCCCTGGTCTGGGAGCCTGAAGACAGCCCCACTTCTTATGGCTGTCCCATTTTTTGTTTCCAGGGTGACCCATGGTTCTTCTGGCTCCTTATGTGTATTCTAAATTTTTGTAGCTTTGATATTTTCATTGACATACAGGGCCACTCCACTCCCCCTTTTTGTACCTTGGTCACTTCTGAACAGTACATAGCCAGGTACTGAAGTCTCCCAAGTGTGGTTACTGGTAATGTCTTGCTAATTGCTACTATGTCCAGTTTAGCCGCTGTCATTATTGTCTGCAGGTCTGGATCTTGTTTCACAGACTGTGAGCATTTGTGTATATGATTTTCCATTGGCCAGATTTCAGTGTGTTAGTTGTTGGGTGAGGTCTGGCATTTAACCTCAGGCGTGTGGGGAGCTGGACCTTCTTCCCTTACCTGGTGATGCAAATGAACTGCAAACGTGCTGAACTCCTGTTTGACCACTAGCTGGGGGGGGAGGGGTGTTCTTCCCATTTGACGTATCGGGTGCTGCACCACTCTCCCCATTTGCTAGTTTAAATATTCTGCAAAGATGTCAGACTTCTGCCCCAATGCACTGACTCCTTCCATAGTCAGATGCAGTCCATCAAATTTAAAGAACTTTTGCTCCCAAAACTGTTGCCAGTTCCCTACAAATGTGTGTCCTTTTTCCTGGCATCAGCCCTTGAGCCACATGTTTAGCTCCCCTATCTCCCCTTCTCTGACCTTCCATCTTCCCCCCTCTCCCAGACTGGCAGGATCTCAGAGAAGAAGATGCCAGATGAAATGGATGATAGTTTGTCACCCAGCCTGGTCAGGTGTCCCTTGGTCTCCACAACTGACTGGCTGGCGAGATCATTAGTCCCTATCTGCACCAGAATGTCAATGTTTTCTCCTGCTTCCTGAACAATTTTAGCAATGCGGTCAGTGTTTCTCCATGCTGATGTACCTGGGAGACATCTGACCATTACCCCTGGCTGGAGATAGGTATCAACTCCCAGAATCATGGAGTCTCCTATGATCAGAAGTTTTTTGTATTTCCTTTTTGCTTTTTTTGTTTTGGTTCCTATTTTGGGTGAGTTTTGCTGTGCTAGCTCCTGTGTTGCAGTGTCCTGCTTTGCAGTGTCCTCTGCCCCTTTGTTTGATTTTGGAGATAGAGGCAGACACCTGTTTGTAGTTGTTATATGGTTTGTGGAGGTAATATGTTGGAGAGCACCGAGTGATGGCACACCCAATTTGACCCCCCAAATCACCTGCCAACCTCCTGGACCAACTACCCTCTGCAGTCGAGGTGCTTCTGTTGGATGTTGGGGAAATGACGGGTGGTTCTTATATTTCCTCTTGAATATGAAATTTGAGGCATGCAATCTCTGCCAATGCTGCCTGGAGCTGAGCCATAAGATCTCCAATGGCCCAACATGTAGGACAGTGTCCTAAATCCTGTAAATCTGCCCTTCTGAAAAGTGTTCCACAGTACCTGCAGTTAATTATATCCATTCCAGATAAGTTGCTGGGTTTATAACTTGGTCAGAGTAATTAGAAGGAAGAAAATGAAAGCAAAAGTTTGATTTTGTGTTTTGCTTTTTTGTTTTTGTATAACTTGTTATAACAAGTTAAATTACTAGTGCCCCTGTAAATTAGGTCACTGTGTGGATACCCTACTGATCCACCCTTCCTGTTTGCCACAGGAAATGTCATGATTGTGGTACCCTATAAAAGGAGTGTAGTGTGGGGTGGTTGGGGATGGGGATGGGTGGCTGGGCCCTTCCCCTGCCGAAAAAGAAGAACCATGGATGCAAGAAACAAGGAGGTAAGAGCAGAAACAATCAGTCAGCAACAAATGCAGTAGCCCTGAAAGCTTATCCTAATGATAGATAAAACTGTAAAACCTGTAAATCACCACCTGTAATAATTTCACAGACGATATACCCTGTAAAAAACACTTTGCTACAGAGAAAAATAAAGTAGTAACAGAAGATATATCTTGCAAAAGATAATTTGAATCAGAAGATTACAGCAGTAATCTGTTAGCACACACCTGTAGGCACACCTTGTAATAAAGCAGCAGAAGGTATACCCAGCAACAACAATTTTAATCAGAGAAAAATAAAGCAATAAAATGTTAGCAACAGACAGTAACAATCCCTGTGAGTACAAAATAAAAATAACAACACACAGTAAATCTGCCTAACCAAAAGAAGTCTTAATCCTTTCCCTTGCTCTGGTAAGGTTCTTTGCTCTGTCCTTTCAAGCAACCTAGAAGGAAAGAGCACAGGTGAAGTTGTTGCCTTGGCCATCAAACCTAGTCTTCCACCTCCAAGATATCCTAGCAGCCATGCTAACTGGTATGGCAGTGTCATTTCTTCTTGAGCAACTACTTATTAGTGATTTAGCAACATTCAGAGAGACCTTTTCAGAGAGTCTAAGGGTGGTTTGGAGTTTATTCCAGGCAGAGGGTATAGTGTAGCTAATGGCAGCTTTTCTAAAGCGGGTGCGAAATTTGGGTGTGTCTAATAAAATAATGGAGTTTTTCCTGAGTGAATAGCAATCTGCATCTCCCTCCCCCTGGGTCGTACCTGAAAATAGGCAAGAATTTGTCTAGTGCACTTACCCGGTCAACAAAAACTAAATAATAAATAAATAAACTATTGGAGCGGTGGAATAGGGATGAGATATATAGGGGGAATTTATTCAGCATAGCTTTTTATGCCCAGGTACAACTATGTACCAACCTTCTGGTGGCAAGAACGTCCAGCCCACTGCAGAATAGTTTAGCAAAATGGTCCTGGAAGGAGCATTTAATATAAAATGAATTGCTTGGGGGACTAGAACATCCAATCTGTGACTGTAGGAGGCTGAGCAGCTGGTGTATATAGAATGTCTGCATAATCCAAGAGAGGGAAGAAAGTGGCTTGGACTAACCTTTTTCTGATGTCAAGAGGGAAAAGGGATTTATTTCTGTAAGAAAACCCAGTCTAGCCTTTAGTTTTTCAGTAAGTGTTTCACTATGAGTAGTAAAAGAAAAGTGGCTGTCTAGTCAAAGGCCTAGGTACTTAAATGTATCTACAACCTCCACTAACTTTGATTTTCTTCTCTTTCAGATAACGCCCGAAGAAAACCTATGGTAAAAACGTTGATTCTTACTTTAACTTCTACTCAGTATGCATTTAGTATTACCTTTTTGTTTTGTATTGAATTTTACAAGTCTGTTTAAATTACTAAAAAAGCATTTAAAAATATACCCCATAGACTTCTAGGAAGTACACTCCAGTACTTTCCACATACATACATCCATCATGAAACCTCTGAGCACAGAGGGGTGGCTGGCAATATGGAAATCAGAAGGGATCATTCAGCTGTCTCCATGGGGGCAAATTATTATCCCTTGCCTTCATAAGGGGCAGCTAATCAAGATCATGAAATTATTCTAGAAGAACTTCAAGCAAGCACAGGAGCCAAGTTTCCCTTTTGTTTCCATAGCACTAAAAAGATGGTCTTTGAAGTCAATCCACTGTTTAACTGGCAGCAAGTGCGAATCAGGCAGTGATGATGGATGTGTTTTGATCTCTGCATAGAACTCAGAAACCATGCTGCCACATTCCACCAGCTGTAAGTGTTGGGTCGGCAACAAGGCAGGTGCTTGCAGAGTATAGTTACAGTAGTGAAAGCACAAGGACACATGTACCTGCTCCAGGGCTTCCAGATCTCCTGTCTCTAGGAAGGGGAACAACCTGACAATATTCTTAAAATGATGAAAACAACCCTTGACTATGGTCTGCTCCTAAGGTTCCAGGGTCAGGGTTATTCATCAAGGGTGCTCCCAGGTTTTAACCACCTTCCCAGCCTCCAGCTGACCTCTATCAAAGATGGGCAACTTCAGGCCACTTTTGCCAGCAGAGACCTGATGATCCGAGCTCCCCAAGTTTACAGGGATTTACAGCTAGTCAGCTGGAGGCCATCCAGTCCTTTATTTCTTCTAGGCACTGTTCAAGGAGTGCTACAGAGCACTCACCCTGACCCTGGCTGGGTATGAAGGAGAGGGTCAGGCACTGTTCAGGTAGTACAGAGCATTTACCCTGACCTTGGCTGGGCATGAAGGAGAGGCCCCTATACTCTTCAAGAAGTACAGAGCACTCTCCCTGACTCTGGCTTGGCATGAAGGAGAGGGCCAGGCACTGTTGGAGGAGTGGTACAGAGTGCTCACCTTTACCCTGGGCAGGCATGAAGAAGATGGCCAGGGCACTGTTCATGGACTGTTACATAGCACTCACCCTGACCCTGGCTGGGCATGAAGGAGAGGCCAGGCACTGTTCGAGGAGTAGTACAGAGCACTCACCCTGACCCTGGTCGGGCATGAAGGAGAGGGCCAGGCACTGTTGGAGTAGTAGTACAGAGCATGCACCCTGACCCTGGTCAGGCATGATGAAGAGGTACACCTGGTATTTCTGCCAGGCACTGTTCAAGATGTAGTACAGAGCACTTTTCCAGACCCTGGTCGGGCATTAAGAAGAGGGCCAGGCACTGTTCGAGGAGTAGTACAGGGCACTCGCCCTTATCCTAGCCAGGCATCAAGCAGAGGGCAGGCACTGTTCGAAGAGTAGTACAGAGCACTCACCCTGATCCTGGTCAGGTATCAAGAAGAGGTCCAGGCACTGTTCAAGGAGTAGTACAGGGCACTTTCCCTGACCCTGGTTGGGTGTCAAAAAGAGGGCCGAGCACTGTTCAAGGAGCAGTACAGAGCACTTGTCCTGACCCTGGCTGGGCACGAAGGAGAAGGCCAGGCACTGTTAAATTAGTACAGAGCACTTGTCCTGACCCTGGTCGGGCATGATGAAGAGGTACAACTGGTATTTCTGCCAGGCACTGTTCAAGAAGTAGTACAGAGCACTTTTCCAGACCCTGGTCGGGCATTAAGAAGAGGGCCAGGCACTGTTCGAGGAATAGTACAGGGTACTCGCCCTTATCCTAGCCAGGCATCAAGCAGAGGGAAGGCACTGTTCGAAGAGTAGTACAGAGCACTTGCCCTGATCCTGGTCAGGCATCAAGAAGAGGTCCAGGCACTGTTCAAGGAGTAGTACAGGGCACTTGCCCTGACCCTGGCTGGGCACAAAAGAGAAGGCCAGGCACTGTTAAATTAGAACACAGCACTTGCCCTGACCCTGGCTAGGCATGAAGGAGAGGGCCAGGCACTGATCAAGGAGTAGAACAGAGCACTCGCCCTGACCCTAGCTGGGCATGAAGAAGAGGGCCAGGCACTGTTCAAGGAGTAGTACAGAGTGTTCATCTTTACCCTGGGCATGCATGAAGAAGAGGGCCAGGCACTGTTCAAGGACTGTTACATAACGCTTGCCCTGACCCTGGCTGGGCATGAAGGAGAGGGCCAGGCACTGTTCGAGGAGTAGTACAGAGCACTCACCCTGACCCTGGCTGGGCATGAAGGCTAGAGCCAGGCACTGTTCAGTTAGTACATAGCACTTGGTCAGGCATGATGAAGAGGTACAACTGGTATTTCTGCCAGGCACTGTTCAAGAAGTAGTACAGAGCACTTTTCCCAAACCTGGTTGATTAAGAAGAGGGCCAAGCACTGTTCGAGGAGTAGTACAGGGCGCTCGCCCTTATCCTAGCCAGGCATCAAGCAGAGGGCAGGCACTGTTTGAAGAGTAGTACAGAGTACTCACCCTGACCCTGGTCAGGCATCAAGAAGAGGTCCAGGCACTGTTCAAGGAGTAGTACAGAGCACTTGCCCTGACCCTGGTTGGGCGTCAAAAAGAGGGCCAGGCACTGTTCGAGTAGCAGTACAAAGCACTCCGCCTGACTCTGGTCAGGCATCAAGAAGAGGGCCAGGCACTGTTCAAGGAGCAGTACATAGCATTCTCCCTGACTCTGGTTAGAATCAGGAAGAGGGCCAGGCACTGTTCAAGGAGTAGTACAGAGCACTCCTGACCCTGGTTGGATGTGAAGGAGAGGTCAGCTGAGAACTACAGGTACAGCTGGTTAACATCAGAGTAGCAGTGATATTCTATATCATACTATGTCTCCTAATGACATTGTGTACACAGTGGATAACCCTGGCAAGAGAACAACTCTCTGAGGAACACTAACAGTGAGTGCCTCTCGCTGTCCCAGGCGCTAATCTCAGCCACCATCCATCTCTACTATGTGGCTAATATGAAATAATTAATTGGTAAAAACAGTTTTCCCAGCTTCTGTCAGTTGGGGGGCATCTGCTTTATATTGTACCTAGCAATAGGAACCTATTTTTCTTGGCGGAACAATACATTTAATAAAAATTAGTAAAACTAGCCCAAAACAGTATTTTTGTTTTAACTTTTTGATAGAAAAACAAAAGGAGGCCATTGTATAATCATAATTACCACTCCAGGGTGTGGGTTATGCTGGGATTTACCACTTCTGGTGTGGTTTGGTCACTCGGTCTCATGCCCGTGACCGAACCAGCCCAGGCGTGGTAAATCCAGTACAACCCACACCCTGTCATGCCTATTGCTTAATTGTATTGCACTTCCTGAGAGATATAATGTTTTGAGAGGGACCTCTGGTCACTCATTCATTGGGTGGGATGGGTAAGGCAGGAGTGTATTTATTTGCTTTATCTGAATTAATTCCACTGAGCACAGCTCTGCTGCACTTCCTGAGAGATACAATGTTTTGGAGGGACCTCAGCTCACTCACACATTGGCTAGGATGGATTTATTTGGGTTACCAGGATAAACTCCACTGAGCACAGCTCAATTTCGGGTAAGACCTGGGTGAAAGCAAACAGATGTAGCAGAGCTGTCAGGATTGTTCAGAGAATTATAATGCACAGAAAGTATATACTATGCAAATAATATCAAAACTATCATTTGATAGTGATAGTGATGAACTCTATGGACCTTGTCAATCAAGATAGATATTTAGTTACTGAGTTGGAGATGGATTTGGCCTGGAGGTGGTGCGGCACTGTTCAGCAACTGTACAATCTGTATAATTCAGCAACTATGCAGACTGTATCTGCTATGTGACTAGCTAATGTCACTCCACAACACCGGTATCCATTTTTCCCCATACCTTTCTTCCCCATCACTATGAACATGAGCCATGGAGACAACCTGGTCCTCGATACCAGCAACCTTGGTCTTGAATAACTGACTGAGACAGTCACCCTTCTCCAGGTAAATGTTATTTGTTTTTGTGGACAAGCAGTATTCTGTAAAAGTCTGTCAGGTGTGAAAAGTGCATCTGGTCTGCTAGACACAGTTGCTAAAAGGCACAAAGAAAACTTTCCTTCTTGATCCTCCTTATCTCTAGCCCATGCTGAATTTATAAATTACAGACAGAATAGAAACATCAAGGGAACGTCACAGAGCTGTTTTAAAACTGGAATGATGCAACCACAATACTTCAGAGTGATGCTGCTCTTAACGAAAAAAGAATCAGAAATACCAAATAAATTCAGCAGGGAGGTTGTGAGAATGAAGAAAGACCCCATCATACTGAGGCTGAGCATGAACTTCCATCCGAGAATCATGACTAATCTGTACTTTAAAAGAGAAAGAATTTCAAGTGTTTACTGAAAGTTCTCTTGAGCAAGATGTAGCCAGAGGCTGTGTGTGGTGAGTCAGTGAACGGGAAGGGGACCACAGTGCTGACTGCCTGGCATCCATGTGGAAACAGACACTGCATCCACATCCTGTGTGACCTTCAGGGACCCAGCCTGGACAGGGAGTGAACCTCTGCTGACACTGACACTCTGCAGACAAGGGCGAATCACTTGATGTCACTCACATGCCTTCACCAAGGGGCTGAATTCTCAGATGAAGGGGGCAGCACAAAACCACATTGTGTCTCCATCTGAAATGGCCATACACAATGTAAGCCATGCCATGGGGAGGAGCCCCCCTCCCAGTAGGACTGATGCAACACAAGTCAATGTTTCAGACGTCAGTTTACAGAAAAAAAAGCATTCAAGATCTTTAGTAAAAGGGGTTAGGTAACATTGTTACTGGAAGGAGTGGCCAGAAAAATCCTTTTCTGAGGCAGTGACGGCACAAGACCAGAATGTCCATTGTGGAGAACAACATAGTGCTATCTTGTACTGTAGTGTACTGTACTGTACTGTATTGTGCTGTATTGTATTGTGCTGTACTGTATTGTATTGTATTGCACTGTACTTTACCACATCGTACTGCACTGCACTGTATCAGACAGGTATTAATACTGTACCATGTTGTGCTACACCACTGCACTGTACCGCATTGCACCATACTGCACTGCATTATATTGTACTGTACTGTGCTGTACGGCACTGCACTGTACTGTACTGTACTGTTCTGCAATGTACTACACTGGATTGTACTATTCTGTGTTGTACTGTACTGTACTGTATTGTACTGTTCTGTTCTGTACTGAGCTGCATTTTATCGCACTGTATCGCACTGTTCTATACTGTACCGCATTGCACTGCACTGTACTGTATTGCACTGTTCTGGTACTGTATTGTATTGTACCGCACTGTACCGCATTGTACTGTATTGTGCCAGCCGTACTGTATTGTACTATGCTGTGCTGCACTGTACTGCACTGTGCTGTACTGTACTGCACTGCACTGTACTGTGCTGCATTGCATTGTATTGTGCTGTTCTGTACTGTACTGTTCCACACTGTACTGCACCTGTGTGGTGCTGTACTGCATTGTACTGTACTGCACTGTGCTGTACTGTACTGTACTGCACTGTACTGTACCACACTGTACCATACTGTACTGTACTGCACTGTATTGTACTGTGATGCACTGCTCTGTACTGTACTGTGTGGTGCTGTACTGTACTGTATTTACTGCATTGTATCGCATCGTGTCATGCCATACTTTATTGTATTGTATTGTTTTGTACTGTACTGCACTGTGCTGTGCTGTATTGTACTGCGCTGTACTGCACTGCATTACACTGTGTTGTTCTGTGTTGTATTGGGTCATGCTGTACTGTATTGTATTGTATTGTACTGTGCTGCATTGTACTGTACTGTACATTACTGAGCTGTTCTGTCACATATTGTACTGTACTGTGCTGCACTGTGTTGTACTGTATTGTACTGTTCTGTACTGTACTGTATTATGCTGTATTGTATTGCATCGTGTTGTACTGTGCTGTATTGTATTGTATTGTATTGTTATTGTGCTATACTGCACTGCACTGTACCATACTTATAGCACTGTACTGTACTGCACTGTATCGTACTGTACTGTATTACTGTACTGCACTACACTGTATCATACTGTACTGTATTGTACTGTATCATCCGTATTGTATCGTATTGTGTTGTACTTACTGTGCTGTATTGTATTGTAGTGTATTGCATTGTATTGTATTGTACTGTACTGTAGGTACTGTATTGTATTGTGCTGTACTGTATTGCATTGTACTGTATTATATTGTACTGTACCATACCGCATTGCACCGTATTGTATTGTACTTTACTGTGTTGTATTATATTGTATTGTACTGTACTGTATAATGTATTGTATTGTACTGTGTTGTACTGTATCATACCGCATTGTATCATATTGTATTGTACTTTACTGTGTTGTACTGTACTGTATTTATTTCACCAGGAAAAGGC
Organism: Neoceratodus forsteri; assembly: GCA_016271365.2. Lineage (NCBI taxonomy): Eukaryota > Metazoa > Chordata > Ceratodontiformes > Ceratodontidae > Neoceratodus > Neoceratodus forsteri. The sequence continues at coordinate 254,324,025 of JADMNL010000024.1, read as the reverse complement.
TCCGTTGAGCAAGTTCATTTACAAGGAGATCCTGGGTAGGACAGCATACTGGTGTAAAAAGCATGGGACAGCATTCAGAAATATACAAACTATGAAATATACAGAATTGAATTACTCCCAGGCCCCAGCATTATTGCTGTCCTGTAGTTGTTATCAGGTTTCCCAGGCATTATTTCAATATAGCTCTGTAAAGGCTGACTGATGCGCATGATTAAATCACGTGCAGTCTTTAGTTGCTTATATTAACTGACCATCTTAATCAGCTCAGAATGGAAAAACGCAGGCTCTCTTCCCTTTTTTTATTCTTTAATGACATCCTTTGATGACTCTGCTCTCATTGTTCTTACTTTGCTGGGGCCCTTTTATGTTTTGTTCAGATTATAGATATGGAGGGAAGAGCTAAACACTCCAAGTTATAGGCCTAGGAAGGGACTACGAACGAAACCAGGCTTCCATGCTACTAAATGCCAGGCCACTTTGTGAGGCTGCCATGGGGCTTCTATGTTATTTACCAAGATAGCTCTGCTAAAATGCAACAACTCATTTTTAGCAGGGTCCTGCTTCTGACCATTTTCACGCCTTAGTGGACTAAAGCACTGGGAGGTAAAGTGACTTGCTCAATTGTCATGCAGTGAATATTTGGTTCAGGTGGTAATTACTGGAATCCTGGTTCCCAAGCCAGTGCTGTAATTACTAGCCCACACTATAGCCATTACTGATGTGATGATGAAGTAGACTGTCCCACATACTGAGTCGGTGACCCACATATCAGACACATTTGAGTGGTAGGATATCAATTTCATGGCATGCTGTGTGAACACGTCCCCATATTAATGTGCCTCCTGGAAGACCTATTTGTTATTGCTGTTACTGTAGTGTAGATTATTGATTCCAGCACCACACCACCATGGCTCACCCAATGAGCTTTGAATACCCTGGAGACCGACCCCACTCCATTTATCTCATTTTTCTTGTAATGTACTGCCTTCAGAGTCACCTTCCCAATAACATGCTCATACGCATTACCTAATGTCGTTATAGTTGACTTTATTGAAACACCTAGTTGTTGCTTCTCCCACCTGCTTGCTGATTGGTAATTTAACATCAAACTGTACCATATTGTGGTCACTTCTCAACAATGGCTGTCAAACTAAACATTCCCATACTTCTTCTTGGCATGGGGTCATGTCACTGCAAACAATAACCATGCAGTAATAAATGCCACAAGGAAAACAGCGGCATCCCAAACAACGTTGGGTACAACAGCGACCTGTCAGAAAAGGTGCAGCCCCATTGAATACAATGGAACTTCTTTGTTTTTTACAGGGGCTCCACTCTTGCACTCCCAACACCTCCCGGGCTTAAAATAATAAACTCCGGGAGGTCGTGAACTTCGGGGATGGGGAGAAAATGAAGAGGGGGGTAAAAGTTGTTTTTTTTTAAATAAAAGATTCAGTAGGAGGAGACCTAACTGGACCCGAACCATGGACCCATGTCTCCTGCTTTGCTGTGTGCTAGTGTCCTAGCCACTCCACCATGGGAGCAGCTTGGCCAGGCACCCCAGAACACGGCTAGTTGATCCCTTCCACGTGAAGTGCAGAGCGACAAGGGTAGTGGTAATTCCTTACCGCTATTCTACCCCATCACTCTAAATCCTTTTGTGATTCACACAGCACAGTTCTTGTAGCACTCTTCATGGTGCGCTATTTTGACCTGGTACCCTTCTTCTTCCATGTTGTTAAGTATCATGTCTAAAATCCTACGCCTCCTTGTACAACATCATACCTCATTTTCTAGGCACAAATCATCCAATATATATAGAAAATGTGCTTCCATGGGTATTGTAGGTTTTTTTATTAAACCAATTGATCTCCGGGAAGTTAAAGTCACCCAATACTTTACTATTAGTTTGCTACTATTGTCATGGTTCTTTATAATGTTTAGGAACTTCTGTGTTTCTTCTATCATCAGGAATGGAGATCTGTAGCAGACGATGATTGTTTTTTTTATGTTGGCGCACTTACGCAGCCAACATCTTGCGGTAGTGGAGATTTGGAGGTGCGGTCGTGGTTGGGCAAATGCAGAGCATACATCAGTAGGTGCGTCCCTCATTCCCCAATCAGCCTGCATGCCGGCAGCACACCACCTGGGTGAGCACATCTAAGGAAAGGTCTGCTGCATTGTGAGCTAAGCTCATCACGTGCAGCGGACCTTCCTACGTGCTTCCCCAGCATCAAACATGGCAGCACAGTGGCCACTAAACTGCCGACTTCGGGGGTGCCCAATCTCCTGGTTGGCTTACCCTGCCCTCTTATGTATGAGCTGACGGGGATCCTACTCCCTGTCGGCATAATGTGTCCCCCTCTCCTTTTTGGTTTGCCAAGGGGCCTAACTCGGCTAATACCCCCGTTTTGTTGTTTGCTGATGGGGGTGCCCAATCCCGTCAAATCTGTCCCCTACTCCCTATGTGCCGACGGGGGTGCCCAATCCCCTGTTGGCTACTATAACCCCCCAAAAAAAACACCTGTAAAAAAAGAAAACCATCCACAATGTTTTTTTTTAACACCTGTAAACAGAAAATGGTCCCTTGTAGTCTCCCTACCACCTGCACCCACCCACTGCGCACTCTGCCTCCCCACACCACCCCACCCCATACTTACTTCCGTAGTCCAGCAAAACGATCTTTGGTGGACCGGGAACACGTCTGCACTCTTCAAAGCTGACTGCGAACTGAGGAAATGCCGGTAAGCTGTATAATGGAATAAATAGTTTTTTTTCAACTTTGATGCATATCTCAGATATTTTTTGGAATTTTTGCATCAAACTTTCAACATGGAGTTTTTGGGACCCCTCCTCATGAATTCTGTCACTGGTATGACGTTAATCAGTCCTGAAAGGTGATTTGCAGTCACTGCATGGAATCACCTTTCGGGTTATTCTAAGAGACAGTGGCAGTGTTCATGGTGAGCTCTCAAAAAGACTATGTTGCAAATCTGGTGGAAGAAATCCAAAAATGGCTGTTTTATAAGCGGCATTCGCAGTTGCTAGGCACGCTTTGCAACTTCGTGAATTCACAATATTTTCATGCCAGATTTTCAACATTGACATTTTTCTACACCTCCTTGTGAACAGTACAGCTGTCATTTTTCACATCCTGGCCGAAATGTGTTTCCACACTTCTGGTGCACAATAGCGCAGTCACTTTGGGAAATCAGTGTTTGCAGCAGATTATGAAAATGACAGTGACACTGTTCATGAGCAGAGGTCCTAAAATGCCTATGTTGAAAATTTGGTGACGATACTCCCTAAAATGACTGTGTTATGAGCGTGCGTTGCGCAGTTTCACTACACACCGTAACGTGCATTTGTAATATTTTCACTCTGGATTTTCACCATTGGCATTTTTTCACACCTCTTGATGAACAGTACAGCTGTCATTTTACATATCCTGCCCGAAATGTGTTTTTGCATGTCCGGTGCAGAATAGCGTGGTTGCTGTGCAAAATCACTTTTTGGGACAGTTCAAGGAAATGACAGTGACACTGTACATGAGCTAAAGTGCTAAAATGCCTATGTTGAACATTTGGTGCTGAAAGTTCATAAAATGACTGTGTTACAAGCGTGCATTGCACATGTCCCACACACCCTTGTAGCATCACAAATTTGCAATATTTACACGCCACATTTTCAACATTGCCATTTTTTTACACCTCCTTATGAACAGTACAGCTGTCATTTTTCACATCCTGCCCAAAATGTGTTTCCGCACTGCACTACCAAAGCCAATGCCAGCACAACAACATTCGGCATTGACAAATGCTTGTTTCATTCTCAACGATATTGCGTGTGCCCGCGTGTTTAACTACTGTATATTGTTTGTACCTGTGTGTGTAACTACTGCATACTGACTGTACCTGTGTATGTAACTACTGTATATTGCTCGTACCCATGCATGTAACTACTATATAGTGCTTGTATCTGTACGTATATTGATTGTACCCATGCATGTAACAACTATATATTGTCTTTACTTGTGTGTGTAACTGCTGTATATTGTTTATACCAGTGCATGTAACTACTGTATATTGCTTGTACCCGTGCATGTATCTACTGTATATTGCTTGTACCCATGTGAGTAACTACTGTATATTGTTTGTACCATTGCGTGTAATTACTGTATATTGTTTGTACCCATGTATGTAATTACTGCATATTGTTTGTACCCGTGCACGTAACTACTGTATATTGATTGTACCCAAGTGTGTAATTATTTATTTAAAGTTGATAACCGGGAAAGGCACACTGAGCCAAGGGTCTGTTCCCAGTATGACCCAGGGGAAGCGGGTAAAGGAGGATAAAAAAAAGTTTAGGGCCAGCCCACCGATGCAGCGGTAGCGCTACCGTCTGTGATGCCAGCTACCCGGATTTGGTAGTGAGCCTGGGCTGCTGGAGGGCTGGCTGGGGGAGAGAGATTAAGCACCTGATGGGCCTCTCCCCCTCTCTCTCTCTCTCTGGGGAGGGGTGGGCTGCATTCTCCACTGCTATACTGCCATCACCTGGGTGACCACAGGTGCTGACAGTGCGGTAGGGGAATCCAATAGTAGGGGAGAGGCTAGCATCGGCTGGGGACCTGAGTGGAGGCATGTCTCAGTGTGCTCCCATCTCTTTGGTCCTCCCTAGACTGCCGTTGCCAGATGAGGGTGGGACCGAACTAGGAAAAACACCCCACAGTTGCACCTGTATATTGCTTGTACCCAGGCCTGTAATGACTGTATATTGCTTGTATCCATGCATGTAACAGCTGTACATTGTTTGTGCTCTTGCGTGTAACTACTTGTATATTGTTTATACCATGCCTGTAACTACTGTATATTGCTCGTACCCGTGTGTGTAACTACTGTATATTGCTTATACCATGCGTGTAACCACTACATATTGTTTGTACACGTACTTGTAACAGCTGTATATTGCTTGTACCCATGTCTGTAACTACTGTATATTGCTTGTACCTGTGCATGTAACAGCTGTATATTGTTTTAACCCTTGCGTGTAACTACTGCATATTGCTTGTACCCATGCCTGTAACTACTGTATACTGTTTGTACCCATGTGTGTAACTAATGTATATTGTTTGTACCTGTGCATGTATCAACTGTATATTGCTTGCACCCGTGCATGTAACTACTGTATATTGTCTTTATCCATGTGTGTAACTACTGCATATTGTTTGCACCCATACATGTAACTACTGTATATTGCTTGTACCTGTGTGTGTGTAACTCCTGTATATTGTTTGTACCCCTGCCTGTAACAACTGCATAGTGCTTATACCCATGCATGTAACTGCTGTATGTTGCTTGTATTCATGCCTGTAACAATTGTCTATTGCTTGTACTTGTGTGTGTAACTGTTGTATATTGTTTGTACCCATGCATGTAACTACAGCATATTGTTTGTACCCATGCATGTAACAACTGTATATTGCTTGTACCCATGAGTGTAACTACTGTATATTGCTTGTACCTGTGCCTGCTACAACTGTATATTGTTTGTACCAGTGTGTGTAACTACTGTATATTGTTTGTACCCATGCCTGTAACTACTGTATATTGCTCGTACCCATGTATGTAACTACTGTATATTGCTTGTACTTGTGCATGTAACTACTGTATATTGCTTGTACCCATGTGTGTAACTGCAATATATTGCTACCTAGCGTGTAACTGCTGTATATTGCTTGATCCATGTGTGTAACTACTGTATATTGTTCAGACCAGTGCATGTAACTACTCCATATTGCTTGTACCAGTGCCTGTAACAACTGTATATTGCTTGTATCCATGCATGTAACTGCTGTATATTGCATGTAACTACTGTATATTGTTTGCACCCAAGCATGTAACTAATGTATATTGCTTGTACCCATGTCTGTAACTACTGTATATTGCTTGTACCTGTGCATGTAACAGCTGTATATTGTTTTTACCCTTGAGTGTAACTACTGCATATTGCTTGTACCCATGCCTGTAACTACAGCATATTGTTTGTACCCATGCATGTAACAACTGTATATTGCTTGTACCCATGAGTGTAACTACTGTATATTGCTTGTACCTGTGCTGCTATAACTGTATATTGTTTGTACCAGTGTGTGTAACTACTGTATATTGTTTGCACCCATGCCTGTAACAACTGTATATTGCTCGCCATGTATGTAACTACTGTATATTGCTTGTACTTGTGCATGTAACTACTGTATATTGCTTGTACCTATGTGTGTAACTGCAATATATTGCTTATACCTAGCGTGTAACTGCTGTATATTGCTTGATCTATGTGTGTAACTACTGTATATTGTTCAGACCAGTGCATGTAACTACTCCATATTGCTTGTACCGTGCTCTGTAACAACAACTGTATATTGCTTGTATCCATGCATGTAACTGCTGTATATTGCATGTAACTACTGTATATTGTTTGCACCAAGCATGTAACTAATGTATATTGCTTGTACCCATGTCTGTAACTACTGTATATTGCTTGTACCTGTGCATGTAACAGATGTATATTGTTTTACCCTTGAGTGTAACTACTGCATATTGCTTGTACCCATGCCTGTAACTACAGCATATTGTTTGTACCCATGCATGTAACAACTGTATATTGCTTGTACCATGAGTGTAACTACTGTATATTGCTTGTACCTGTGCCTGCTACAACTGTATATTGTTTGTACCAGTGTGTGTAACTCACTGTATATTGTTTGCACCCATGCCTGTAACAACTGTATATTGCTCGTACTCATGTATGTAACTACTGTATATTGCTTGTACTTGTGCATGTAATTACTGTATATTGCTTGTACCTATGTGTGTAACTGCAATATATTGCTTATACCTGTGCGTGTAACTGCTGTATATTGCTTGATCCATGTGTAACTACTGTATATTGTTCGGACCAGTGCATGTAACTACTCCATATTGCTTGTACCCGTGCCTGTAACAACTGTATATTGCTTGTATCCATGCATGTAACTGCTGTATATTGCATGTAACTACTGTATATTGTTTGCACCCGAGCATGTAACTAATGTATGTTGCTTGTACCCATGTCTGTAACTACTGTATATTGCTTGTACCTGTGCACGTAACAGCTGTATATTGTTTTTACCCTTGAGTGTAACTACTGCATATTGTTGCACCCATGCCTGTAACTACTGTATATTGTTTGTACCATGTGTGTAACTACTGTATATTGTTTGTACCTGTGCATGTATCAACTGTATATTGCTTGCACCCATGCATGTAACTACTGTATATTGCCTTTACCCATGTGTGTAACTACTGCATATTGTTTGCACCCTGCATGTAACAACTGCATAGTGCTTATACCCATGCATGTAACTGCTGTATGTTGCTTGTAATCATGCCTGTAACAATTGTATATTGCTTGTACCTGTGCATGTGTAGTGATAGTATAATATGTTGATTATTGTTACTCCATTTTGTATGCTATTTCATGTAATGTATGTCATTTTATACCCATTTTGTATTGTGTGACTCCATTTTACATGCTGCTTCATTTAATTGGTGTTTTGCTCTTTAGATAGCCTCATTATTATGTTTTGCTTCAGACAGTGTATTTTGCTGACTTGAAGGTCACATATTATCAGGCAACCTGTTTTTGTAGTTTTGTTTAAACTTCTGCTTAGCTCATAGTGCTCTAGGCACCCGGCCAGTGTTTGGAGCACAGTGACCTAGCAGGTGTAGGGAATTCTGAGCAGTCCTTATCGTGTGAATTTGCAGCATCCTGGGAGCCCGGCCAGCTTCTAGAATGTAGTAAAACAACACTATAAAGGCTGCACGGTTATTTTTAGCATAGAATAAGATATAAATGTAGCTTTCAATGCCTGGTTAGAAGCCTCACCTGCAGGGTGGACTGACGCTGTGGGGCCAATTCCGTTCGTGAGACTCCTAGCCAGGCTGAAGGGGCTTCCCAGCCATTGGAACAGGCTTGGATGTAGCTTTTGAATCGGTGATGTATAACCTTTTGTATTATATTTTGCTATAATAAAGCTTTGGCTTGCTGTGCTTATTGTAACCTTTTATATTATATTTTGCTATAATAGAGCTTTGGCTTGCTATACTTATTGTACTGTTATTGTGTGTATGTGAGTGTGAATGGCAAATAGCTGCTTGGTTTGAGTTGGCAGAACATTTTTGGCGTGAGTCGGCAGGATTCGAAAATAAAATGTCTATTTTTAGGAAAAGGATGAGTTCTTTTTAAAGGTGTATTAAGGTTCAAACAGCAAGGCAACTGCCCTTTGTACTTGTAATTTGTGCTTGCTGCAAGTATATACTGTTAGAGCCAATGATGGCTTTCACAGTTCAGGCTGCTTTAGGAGAAAAGCAGCGGCTGGTTAAGTAAAGTTAGATAAGCAACATCTAGAAAGAAAAATAAACTACTGTGGATGTACGACAGTAGGACTACAGACGGGATGATTTGAAAATCTCCCATGTTGCCTATCTGTGTAGTTTCAAGTTTTTCTGTATCAATTTCAGTTCCCTTGCCTCCCATAGAGGCTGAAACATTTGATCCTAAACCCAAGTACTGGGGACCTCTACCAGATGGATCTCAACCTAGTACTGTTAGAGATTTTTGTTTGTTTTGTTTTAAACTGCAAACCAGAGCTCTGGAAAAGACTTGGTTTGGCAGGTTACTAAATGGCCAAAAGAAAACCTTTGAAAGGGTTAAAACCTTTGAAAGAGTTAATAGCTGCAGCATTTGGAAATTATCATGAAGGTCCTGCAGTCAGTTTTCTTACTTAGACTAGTGTATCGGAAAAGAAGAAAAATACCTTGGCACGGGTAAGTCTGAATTTTTTTTTATTCAAAGTTGTTTTATGTCTGTCTGTTTTATTTCTGTAATACGTATACTAAACAAGGTAATGCTCCGTCTTTCTCATGCATATTTTCTAGCTTATATCTGTGTTCTGTAATTATGTTCTGTTGTCAAGGTTGCGATAGGATTGACTGCCTTCAGTGCACAACAGGTTACAGAAAAAAAAAGGAAGAAGAAGCTTCTTTGCCTCATAGCTGACTGTTTTAATTGGCTTTATTTTAATGGAACATTTGTGCTGCCTAGATAGGGTCAGTGAAAACTTTTGTTTGTAGTTGTTGCTTGGAGCAGGTAGTGTTGATGGTGAAGAATTATGACGTCATATAGATTGCAATGTGCAGAAAGAGTTGTAGTTTGCAAGCAATGTGCCAAGCCACTGCTAGGTGAAATGTAATGTGTTAACAGCTATAAATGGCTTTATCATACTTCTAGTTAAAACCAGAAACTTTTGCAAAATGGCAGAGTGCCATATTTTAGTTATGTGCCAAAAGGTGTAATCATGTTATACGAGATGTGTCCACTTACAGATGATGTGTTTAAACAGTGTTTTGTTCTGGAAAGATTTGGCATGGCAATATGTATAAATGTGTTGGTTTAAAATTGTCAGTGTTACAAGACAGGCAGGAGGCAGCACATATATCTAAACCACGTACAGTTTTCTAATGGAACTATGGGCATTACCTCAGCAAATTGGTGTGAAACAATGTCAGTCTTATTTTGTGTTAAGTATTTTTTTGTGTATGTGTATGTGTGTGTACTGTCTTGGCCAGCAGTTTTATTGTGTAAAGATATTTTAATATTGGTGGTGTTCAAGGACACTACAGGAATGGTTGGGTTTGAATGACCTTGCATGCACACTGTGACCTTTTACGTTATTTGACCTTCTTGTGTTTCAACATTTTATGTTACTACCAGTTCAAACTTGATGTGTATTCCATGCCTAAAGCACAACTTTTCACACAAAATGTATGTTTTCATGAAAGCACACCAAGAGTGAACCATGTAATTTGACTTTTATTGCAAAACTAGTATTCTAAGTGAAGAGGAACAAACTTTTACAATTTTGAAAAAGGACTATTACAGCTGTTTTGAGAGTTTACCATCTACAGAGATACGACGTACGGTATTACCATCAATCTGGACATTTTGTCATGTTTAGGATAAGGAACCCAGGGACGCTTGGCTTCTTTTTTTCCTATGGAAATAATCTTGTTTTATTTTTAAACTGATGTGTGTTTGTTTTTGTTGTTTGTCTGTGTTTCACAGCTAACCTTTTATTGCTACAGTATTCGAGCTGTCTCTTGCACCTCGAGCTGTGTCTTCCACCAATAGGAGCTTGGAGGAGGGGTGTTACCTTCCCTCCTTCCAGTGTAATACCCACAAAGGTTGCAAGGTACATGTCATATTTATACTGATTCATGGTCTGTAGCCAATGGTTTAACAACCTGGCTGCCCACTTGGGCTAAGGATGAGTGGAAAATTTATTCGAAAGAAATATGGGGAAAAGAACTGTGGCAGGAAATATGGACTATGGTGCAAATACTCAGACCACTGTATTTCATGTTGATGCTCATTGTGCTCAGATACACTAGAACGATGGTATAATTCTATTGCAGATGGAAAAGCTAAGATTCTTCCAGTGGATATTGAAGAAACTCAAAGTCAGGAGTTATCAGGGCTGGCAAAATGGGCACATCAAAATGTGGACATTTGGGAGAGAAAGCCACTTACAGGTGGGCATATAGTAGGGTGTACCCTAACACTGGATTTGGTTAAAACTGTTATTGCTCAGTGTCCTATATGCCAACATGGCAACAAAGACCAATCCCTTATATTGTGAAAGGACAAATGGGGGAGAGTCTACAAAAATGGAAAGAGAATTTGCATGAAGTATTACAGATTTTAAATAATAGACCAATTGGAGAATCTGAGACCCCCTTAATGCTAATGATAACGCTTAATTTGCAAGTGCAGGCTTACTCAACTACAGAAACAGTGTTATATTGGGAAATTACATCAGGAGCTCTGTCTCTTGCAGGGCAACCCAGAAGCTGCTGGACTTGATTTACATGCCCTTCAAGAATACAGAATAAACAGCAGAAACATTCAAGTGATAGAAGCTGGTATTGGAATACAAATTCCACCGAGACATTTTGGTTGGATAGCACCTAAATCAGAACTAGCCCTCAAGGGAATACAAATTTTGGGAGGGTGATTGATTGTGATTACCAAGGAGAAGTGAAAGTAATTTTGTTGAATAGTAGAGAACAAAATCTGTTAATTCAACAGTATGACAGAGTGGCTCAATTGTTAATTATTCCAGTCAACAAAGTGACCCCTATAAAGGGACAAGCCCCCACACGCTTAACAGCAAGGGGGGATAAAGGTTTTAGATCTACAGGAGGTTTTAACAATGGTGCCAACATATGGGTTACAAACCCAAATGGCCCTCCTGAACCAGCTGAGGTGATAGCCACCGGACGAGACAACACTGTGCTAGTCATCAGATCAGGGAAAGAAAAATGGGAATACGTGCCTGCACATAAATGTTATCTTCGTGAATAATGAAATGTGTGTCTTTCTAGGTCCAGCAATGGATTTTAAAAGGAATGCTGGTGTGTCTTATGGTCCATTTGGCAGAGCTAGTTACCCTGGAGGAAGGATTCAAAGGGTTAACTGTAATGACACTGGTTGTAAAGGAACCTGGAGTTGGAAAATGATACCAAAGATAGAACCAGGGGAACTTTAGCTGCCCATCCAGACAGAAGTGTGTGGTACTGAACATGACATTTTCACCAGGGTCAATCTCTGGATGACAATTGGTGGCCCAGGACAATATGCCTACGAAACAGATGAAATCTCTTTGCAGAATAAGACTGCTATTAAATGCTGCAACTTATCAGACATGTGCATGATAACTCCTCACCGAGGACGAGACTGTTGCATGAATCAATCAGACATTTTAACAAACCATTGAACTAGTTAATGTAAATACTTTGTTTTGCATGAATGCTACTGCAATAACTAATAGAACTACTTGGCAGATCACATTACAGTGTTGAAAAATCATCCTGTAATTAGCAATGATAGTATAGTTAAGGTTCCATCCACATGTACATCAGTAGCTCAGCGGTATCAGAAAAATGTAATCCATTTTAACATAACGTTTCTGTTTAGTAGAAAATGCAAATATAAAAGAGCTTGGTATGATATGCTATTAGGTGGAGCAGGGCAGGCATGGAATTTTAAATAGTGTTGATATAGAAACACTGACTAACAGGCTTCAGGCAGTAGGAATTGATGTATTTAGCTTAATTAACTTACAAGCTCAATGGATGCCAACTGTTTTCTTACCCCAAAGAGTAACTTTGAATTATGATTTTGAGTTCTTGCAGTTATTTAATGCTTCACAGGTATGGGGAATGGGAGAGCAGAAAATATTTCAGATTTATTGATTGGACAGAATGCACAATCGACATATGTATTCTATAATGCAAAGAAATAAGGCCCAGAGTGATTTAATGAGTAATAATGAATATATGTGGAGGACCGTGTTCAAATCATGGATTCCTAGTAATCATTGGATTGTAATGTCATCCACCACAGTAAAATGCACAGATCCCTGATAATGAGCAGAAGCTTATTTTGTATTGGCAGCCCAATATTTTAGATCAATCAAGATTGAGTATCTCATTAAATAAAATTAAACAGATAATTCAGGAAACAGATGTAATGCAGGCTCATTTGGCAATAAGAAATAAATCATTAGTGCAAAGTCAGGTGCAAACTACGATAGTTAAAATAAAATGATTGATTTAAGTTCCAAGATTCAACAAGAGACTACTCATTATTGGTGGGATATTTTACAGGATGGTCTCCATCAGCTACAAAGTGTTAAATATTCTGATACATCCTATCATAATCATTGCTGTAGTGACAATTATCTTGCTTATTTGGACTTGTTACTTATCATGTTATATTCGTAGTAATTTTGCTATGGTACCAATATCATACAAATCGTATTCACAATAATCAAAGGACCGAATGTAGTGATAGTATAATATGTTGATTATTGTTACTCCATTTTGTATGCTATTTCATGTAATGTATGTCATTTTATACTCCATTTTGTATTGTGTGACTCATTTTACATGCTGCTTCATTTAATTGGTGTTTTGCTCTTTAGATAGCCTCATTATTATGTTTTGCTTCAGACAGTGTATTTTGCTGACTTGAAGGTCGATATTATCAGGCAACCTGTTTTGTAGTTTTGTTTAAACTTCTGCTTAGCTCATAGTGTTCTAGGCACCCGCCAGTGTTTGGAGCACAGTGACCTAGCAGGTGTAGGGAATTCTGAGCAGTCCTTATCGTGTGAATTTGCAGCATCCTGGGAGCCCGGCCAGCTTCTAGAATGTAGTAAAACAACACTATAAAGGCTGCACGGTTATTTTTAGCATAGAATAAGATATAAATGTAGCTTTCTCAATGCCTGGTTAGAAGCCTCACCTGCAGGGTGGACGCATCGCTGTGGGGCCAATTCCCGGTTCGTGAGACTCCTAGCCAGGCTGACAAGGGAGCTTCCCAGCCATTGGAACAGGCTTGGATGTAGCTTTTGGAATCGGTGATGTATAACCTTTTGTATTATATTTTGCTATAATAAAGCTTTGGCTTGCTGTGCTTATTGTAACCTTTATATTATATTTTGCTATAATAGAGCTTTGGCTTCTATACTTATTGTACTGTTATTGTGTATGTGAGTGTGAATGGCAAATAGCTGCTTGGTTTGAGTTGGCAGAACAGCATGTAACTGTTGTATATTGCTTGTACCCACATGCATGTAACTACAGCATATTGTTTGTACTCATGCATGTAACAACTGTATATTGCTTGTACCCATGAGTGTAACTACTGTATATTGCTTTTACCTGTGCCTGCAACAACTGTATATTGTTTGTACCAGTGTGTGTAACTACTGTATATTGTTTGTACCCATGCCTGTAATAACTGTATATTGCTCGCATTCTGATGTAACTACTGTATATTGCTTAGTCTTGTGCATGTAACTACTGTATATTGCTTGTACCCATGTGTGTAACTGCTATATATTGCTTGTACCTGTGCGTGTAATTGCTGTATATTGCTTGATCCATGTGTGTAACTACTGTATATTGTTTGGACCAGTGCATGTAACTACTCCATATTGCTTGTACCCGTGCCTATAACAACTGTATATTGCTTGTATCCATGCATGTAACTGCTGTATATTGCATGTAACTACTGTATATTGTTTGCACCCAAGCATGTAACTAATGTATATTGCTTGTACCCATGCCTGTAACTACTGTATATTATTTGTACCTGTGCCTGTAGATACTTTCCTTCTACCCGTGCATGTAACTGCTGTATGTTGGTTGCACCTGTGCATATAACTACTGTATATTGTTTGTACCCGTGCCTGCAACTACTGTATATATTTGTACCTGTGCCTGTAACTGCTATATATTGTCTGTACCCATGCCTGTAAATACTGTATATTGTGTGCCTATGCCTGCAACTACTGTATATTGCTTGTACCCATTCCTGTAACTTCTGTATATTGTTTGTACACATGCATGTAAATACTGTATATTGTTTGTACCCTTGCTATAACTACTGTATATTGTTTGAACCTGTGCCTGTAACTGCTATGTATTGTTTGTACAGGTGCGTGCAACTGTTGTGTATTTTTTGTACCTGTGCGTTTAACTGCTGTGTATTGTTAGTATCCGTGCCTGTAACAACTACATATTGTGTGTACTCGTGCCTATAACTAATGTGTATTGTTTGTACCCATGCCTGCAACTAGTAGAAGTCCATCTTCTTCCAAGTTGTGTGCTTTGAAACAACTGAGAAGCTGCGTGGGATATACTATATTGGACTAAATATCTGTAACTAATCTCTCTCTTGCTTACATCTGAGAGAAGTTTTCTCACTTTTACAGAGGTATTGCTTTGTGTTTAATTATTTTAGTTTTAATTCAGGAAAGGGTTTTCAAAACTGCTTATCTTGTCAGCATCTTCAGAAGGGCTGAAATAACTGCATATTTGATTTTCCTTTGTGGCTAACTGGACTGATTACTAGAATTCTGTGACAATCTGCATCAATATATTTTGCAATACTTGGTGGGGTTGTGTGAGTTAGAATAGCAAAGGCTGCAGTTTGTAATTGGATGCCAGACATAGCCTGAGGTGGGGGAAATTGTCTTCACAAGTCAGAGGTTTGCATCACAGCCAATTGTCTAGCTTGACCATTTCAGCATTGTTTAATTACTATAAACTACTGGTGTGACCCTGTTTCAGACAGAAGTCCATCTTCTTCCAAGTTGTGTGCTTTGAAACAACTGAGAAGCTGAGGGATATACTATATTGGACTAAATATCTGTAACTAATCTCTCTCTCTTGCTTACATCTGAGAGAAGTTTTCTCACTTTTACAGTGGTATTGCTTTGTGTTTAATTATTTTAGTTTTTAATTCAGGAAGGGGGTTTTCAAAACTGCTTATCTTGTCGGCATCTTCAGAAGGGCTGAAATAACTGCATATTTGATTTTCCTTTGTGGCTAACAAACCACCAGGCTGTTTTGGGGCTGGAGAGGTTTACCTGTGTCTGACTTGGATGTCTGGATTTTTCTCTGTTTGATTAGCAGGGTATTTTCTCTGTCAAATTGTTGTGTAGGGTATCTTGCTGACAGGAAGGTACTCATCGCAGCGGTGGGTGAGAGCTTTTAGCTGACTGTTGTGTGAGGGCACAGTTTAGGCCCAACCCCTTCCCACCCCTCACCCCACCCACCCCTGGAAATAGTTCCTTTATACCTGAGGTTCTGACATCATTTCCTCAAGACTGCAAGGTGCATATCACTGCCATATCCTCTCTAGCACACTGCACTGACAATATAAGCACACGCATTGTATAATATATATATTTCTATATAACCAATCACACACGCACACACACAAAACAAACAAACAAAAAAGTAGATAAACATGTGGGAGTAGTGCAATGTAATGGCTGTGGGGTAGCAGTCTTCCGGGAGTCTTTCTGGAGGCTGAGATGCTGCCCTATTTGCAGACAACTCTCTGCCCTGAGGGAGGAAGTTGCCTGTCTTCAGGCCGCACTGGACAGTAGTAAGGAAACCTTTCCCCAGGCCACACTGGACAATAGGAAGGGAACCTCCCTCATCCAGGGAGCACTAGGGCCACCACCACTACCTCAGAGGTTGTGAAGAAAGCACAGCAGTTGGACCACAGTGGGCTCAGGGAGGGTGAGGATGGTGGAACAGAGGCACACCCAGTCAGTTGTTCCACTCCACAATCCATACACCATTCTGGGGGAGCATAGCTCCCCTATGGATGCACCCACAGAGAAGACTGATGACAACTATCACAAGGGAGGCCCACAGGAAGGAGGCAGAGGACACCACAGGGAAAGGAAGCAGCTCCTGGTGGGGTCTCAATTATTAGAGGTATAGAACTGGGGGAGCTGGGAAAATCAGCGAGAGTGCCTGCCTGGTGCCATGGCTTGAGGACAGGAAGCGCATCCTCAGGATCATGAGAACAGCTGCAAGGGAGTCTGAGCTGGACGTAATTGTCCACCTAGGGACAAATGACCTGGATCATCATGAGATTAGAGCAGTGCAGGAGGACATTGCAGAGTTGGGGAGGGGCCTAAGACAAGTAGCACACACAGTATCCTTCTCAGAGGTGCTGCCTGTCAAAGGCATGGGGGAGGTGAGGGTAATTAGCACCATGCAGTTTAATGAATGGTAGAAAAAATGGTGCAGAGTACAGGGGTTTGGCTTCATTGGGGACTGGGGTTCCACCTGGAGGGACACCAGGCTATACTGGCAAGATGGTCTGCATCTGTCCAGGAAGGGAACAAGTCTTTTGAGCAATCGGTTTAAATGCTTCATTGGCAAGTTTTTAAACTAGTCAAAGGGGGAGGCACTGACAAGCAGCAGGAAAATCCCAGCCTCTCCCTACAAAACAGGGTACTAAATGAGAAAAAGACCGAGGTAGAACGGTCAGTGGTGGATGATGCAACAGAAGGTAAAGCCATCAAAAAATGGAGAGCAATGTGAACCAATGCCCGTAGTCTGGGTAACAAGCTTCCTGAATTAGTGGCCTTGATGGAGGAGGAACATCTGGATATCATGGCAGTCACAGAAACATGGTACACACAAAACCATGACTGGGACGTAAACATACCAGGATACACTATCTACAGGAGGGACAGGGAGGATAAAAGAGGAGGAGGAGGAGTAGCTCTTTACATAAGGGAGGGAATAAAAGCAACAGAACAAAAGGGTAAACAGGAGGAGAAGAAGCACTGTGGGTAAATTTGGAGACAGGCAATGGCACCACAATCCGCACAGGGTTGATACAGACCTCTTCTCAGGGGAGGAAATGGACAAGGAAAGATGGAAAGTATACTTAGAATGGCAGAAAAGGGGAGATATTGCTGATGGGTGATCTGAATATGCACAGATGTTAACTGGAGTGCAGTTGCAGCTGCCACTCAAGAGTGAGTTATTCTAGATGCCCTACAGGGGCATGCCTTAGACAACTAGTATTGAGCCCACTCAAGAGGGAGCAATATTAGACTTGCTTCTCTCAAATGGAGATGGAGAGAGGATCACAGATGTAGAAGTGGGTAGCCATCTGAGAACTGGCGACTATCGAACAGTATGGTTCACAATAAACACAGCAGTAAGTCCAAGCCATACAAGACAAAAGTACTGGACTTTAGGAGGCTGACTTTGCCAAAATAGGTGAGTGCCTAAGGAATGCACTAGCAAATGGGTAGGAAGGAGGGGTGGAAGAACAATGGGGAATAATAAAAACTGCCATCACAGAGGTAACGAGCCTTTGTGTGAAGCAAATAAAACAAAATGATGTAAGAAACCACTATGGTTCTCAAAGGAAGTGGCAGTGAAGGCTCAAGAGAGAAAGAAAGCATTCAGGAAGTACAAGGAATCGCAGAATTAGCAGGACAGAGAACTGTATCAGTTAAAGCAAAAGGAGGCTGGGAAGGCAGTCAGAACAGCAAAGGCCCAAACCGAGGAAAAGATAGCCAACTCAGTTAAGAAGGGGGATAAAACCTTTTATAGGTACATCAGGGAGTGAAGGAAGACCAAGGAGGGATAGTGAGGCTTAAAAGGGAGGGAGGGTGGGCAGGGAGATTGTGAAAAGGCAGAGATACTAAACAAATATTTTTGCTCAGTATTTACAAATGAAGAGGGGGAGGTGCATAAAACAAACAGTAGAAACACTCTGGATATAGAAGTTGATACCAGACCATTTACAGAAGAAAGGGTTCTGAAAGAACTCTTAAAACTGAAGGTGGACAAAGCAATGGGGCCTGATGGGATTCATCCCAGAATTCTAAAAGAACTAAGGGTAGAACTAGTGACACCACTGACTGCCCTTTTTAACAAATCATGGGAGGATGGGGCAGTACCGAGGACTGGAGGAGGGCAGATGTGATTCCCTTCACAAAGTGGGAGCAAGGCAGAAGCAGGAAACTACAGACCTGTTAGTTTAACCTCAGTGATAGGGAAAATGATGGAATCACTTCTGAAGGAAAGAATTGTTGAGTATCTAGAGGCCAGAGGGGCACAGGACCCAAGGCAGCATGGATTCACAGCGGAAGGTCATGCCAGATGAATCTGATAGATTTCTTTGACTGGGTGACCAAAGTAGTAGATCAGGGAGGGGCTGTGGTCATGGCTACCTAGACTTTAGAAAGGCATTTGACACAGTCACACACAAAAGATTAATATAAGTTAGCCAGCCTGGGAGTGGGTCCCAAGATGACAGCCTGGGTAAAGAATTGGCTGGAGAATAGGACACAGAGAGTAATAGTAAATGGAGTCCACAGAAGAAAGGAAGGTTACTAGTGGGGTACCGCAGGGTTCAGTATTAGGACCGGTCCTCTTCAATGTCTTTATAAGCGACATTGCAGAAGGACTGGAAGGAAAAGTATGTCTCTTTGCAGATGACGCAAAGATCTGCAACCGAGTTGATGCACAGGGTGGGGTGGAAAGGATGAGAAGAGACTTGGCAAAGTTAGAGGAATGGTCAAATGTAAGGCAGCTTAGATTCAATGCTAAGAAGTGCAAGGTAATGCACCTGGGAAACAAAACCCAGGGAAGAGTACACAATGGGGTGAGATACTAACAACAACAAAATGGAAAGGGACCTGGGGTAGTCATATCAGATGACCTAAAGGTGGGAAAGCAATGTGAGAGGGCAGCAAGGAGGGTTGGGGATACTGGGATGCATAGGAGAGGCATCACCAGTAGAAAACAGGAAGTTATTATCCCTCTGTACAGACAGCTGGTGAGACCCCATCTGAGTACTGTGTGCAGTTCTGGAGACCCAATCTCCGCAAAGACATAGAAAGGATGGAAGCTGTCCAGAGGAGGGCAACTAAAATGGTGCAGGGTCTTCACCGGAAGACATATGAAGAGAGACGAAAGGAGCTTAATATGTATAGCCTCGAGGAAAGGAGGGAGAGGGGGGACATGATAGAAACGTTCAAGTACCTCCAGGGAATCAACAAAGTCCAAGAGAGAAGCATCTTTCAAAAAAAGAGGTGTGCAAGAACAAGAGGGCACAGTTTGAAGATGGGGGGGGCGGCTCAGAGGTAATTTAAGGAAGTATTTTTTCACATTGAGGGTTGTGGATGCATGGAGCGACCTTCGGAGGAGGTTGTGGAGTCAAAATCAGTGGTGGAATTCAAGCATGCATGGGACAGTCATAAGGCAATTCTAGGGGTTGGGGGTAGGAAGAAGTAGGCTGCTGGTTAACTAGGATCTGCAGCTTATCCAGTAGGTAGGGAAATGGGCAGACTGGGTGGGCCAAGTGGTCCTTATCTGCCGTCAAATTCTATGTTTCTATGTAACTACCGTGTATTGTTTGTACCCGTACCTTTAACTACTGTATATTGTACTCATGTCCCTGTAACTGCTGTCTATTGTTTGTACCCATGCCTGTAGCTACTGTATATTGTTTGTACCCATGCCTGCAACTGCTGTGTATTGTTTATTACCGTGCCTGTAAGTACTGTGTATAGTTTGTACCCGTGCCTGTAACTACTGCATATTGTTTGTACTTATGCCTGTAACTGCTGTGTATCGTTTGTACCAGTACCTGTAACTACTGTATATTTTGCACCCATGCCTATAATTACTGTTTATTGCTTGTACCCATGCCTGTAGCTACTGTATATTGTTTGTACACGTGCATGTAAATACTGTATATTGTTTGTAACCGTGCCTATAACTACTGTAAATTGTTTATACCTGTGCATGTAACTACTGTGTATTGTTTGTACCTGTGCATGCAACTGCTAAGTATTGTCTGTACCCATGACTGTAACTGTTATGTATTGTTTGTACTGGTGCATGTAACTATTGTATATTGTTTGTACCTGTACACGTAACTGTTGTGTATTGTTTGTACCAGTGCTTTTAACTGATGTATATTGTTTGTACCTGTGTCTGTAACAAATGCATATTGTTTGTACCCGTGCCTGTAACTACTGGGTATTGTTTGTACCCATGCTTGTAACTACTGTATATTGTACCCGTGCCTGTAATTGCTATATATTGTTTGTACCTGCGCCTGTAACTACTGTATATTGTTTGTATCCATGCCTATAACTGCTGTGTATTGCTTGTTACTGTGCCTGTAACTACTGTATATAGTTTGTACCCGTGCCTGTACTTACTGTATATTGTTTCTACCTATGCCTGTAACTGCTGTGTGTTATTTATACCCATGCTTGTAACTACTGTATATTGTGTTCCTGTGCCTGTAACTACTGTATATTGCTTGTACCTATGCCTGTAACTAGGGTATATTGTTTGTATACATGCGTGTAAATACTGTATATTGTTTGTACCCATACCTACAGCTACTGTATATTGTTTGTACCCGTGTGTGTAACTACATTATATTGCTTGTACCTGTGCTTGTAACTGCTATGTATTGTTTGTATCTGTGCCTGTAACTGCTATATATTGTTTGTACTGGTGCGTGTAACTGCTGTATATTGTTTGTACCTGTATGTGTAACTCCTGTGTACTGTTTGTACCCATGCCTGCAACTACTGTATATTGTTTATACCTGTGCCTGTAGCAACTGTATATTGGGCCCTATGCACGATGCCAACACACCACAGAAACCAGGTGTGTTGGCATCGCTATGACTGAATGCTGTGGAGCGGGGTCCCACGACCCCACACGGCATTCACAGAGGAGATGTGCTGCTATAGCACGTCTGATCCCCTGGCCGTGAAGATAGCAATGCACCAGGGTGGGCGGCAGTAGTCAGGGCGTGCTGGTAAGCACCATTCACAATGGCACACTGGTGCCAGTGTGGGGTGCAGGTTATGGCAGCTGGGACCCTGCCATAACCAGGTGCATGCCCCCACAGACATACCCCGCTGGTCGTGGCAGGATTGGAACTCAACCTCCCAGAGCCACCCCTGCCTACAGGGCTAAAGAGTGAGGGCAGGGGCAGCCATCTGAGAGTGTGCCCAGATAATGGTGCCATGAGCACCATGCCTGGCATATGCCCGACACATGCACTAATGCCCCAGGGGTGTGAGGGATCCACTCTGGGCCCTGGATGCCTGCTCGGGACAATGACTCCACTCCGGTTGTCCTGTGGAGTCCTGCATGCCGGGGGGGTGAGGCCATGGATAGGTAGTGCATACTGACCGGCATGCACCTGTCCACAGATGCAGACGCACGCAGGCGGGGTATGCACATTTCGCGAGTACCTCCACCCCATCCATGCATGGGGCCATTGTTTGTACCTGTGCCTGTAACTATTGTGTATTGTTTGTACCTGTGCCTGTAACTACCATGTGCTGTTTGTACCCATGCCTGTAACTACTGTATATTGTACCCGTGCCTGTAACTGCTGGGTATTGTTTGTACCAGTGCCTGTAACTACTGTGTATTGTTTGTACCCATGCCTGTAACTACTATATATTTTTTGCATCCATGCCTGTAATATTGTATATTGTTTATTCCCTTGCCTGTAACTGCTTTGTATTGTTTATTACCATGCCTGTCACTACTGTATATTGTGTGTACCCATGCTGACAAATGTGCTGTTTACTGTGATAATTTTGCTGTTTATTATCCGTGTATCTTTGTATTCCATCTCCTTGTCACAGCTGGAAATGGGAAATGAAACTGCACTGAGAATGAGGCATTCCATCTCTGTTGTGTTATCCTGGGGAAATAAACTGTGAAAAACAAAATGAGCTTTAGTTAGTTAGTGCTCTGTGTTGTGCAAAAGTTGCAATCAATGAATTCATTACTTAATTAATTAGTTAATAAGGTCACACAGTAAGTGTCAATAATGGAATTCAATGCGCTCCCACCACTAGACTACACTGCCTTCCAGACAGCTAATACCTACCAATAACCAAAGGGCTGACTACATTGCCATCATCCCACTGACTGCCCCTTCCCCCCACCATCCGAGTCTGGCTAACTGCAGTGCTTCTCATGTTTATAAACAGCAGCCATTCCGGCAACAGTCGCAGAGCTGGGAAGAGAATTTACCAAAAATGAGTCAAGTAATAGTAGAAAAATCTTTATTTTTTAACAGGATAAAACTGTTAGGGCCACCGTGATCCTATTTTCAGAGTTGTCATGTGTTGAGGTATAGTTCGTTGTGCGTGTTTAGGCAATGCAGCCTGAGAGAGGAAATCAGAAAACGTGTCTGGATGAGAGGGGAGGTATTTTTTTGTTTCCAAATGGGAACAGTTCAAGTTTTGCCCAGTATCAGCCATGACTGAACAGCTGGGCCAAATTAGGTCACTTCGTACAGCCCCACATAAGCTGTACCTGGCTCTGTGTGGACACCACTGGCTTAAATGCAGTTGAAGATGTAATACAGCTGCTCCCACCCTGCCATGCCATCTCTAATAGCAGTATAACACACATCAGTCTCTCTGCTTTCTGTTCCTTGGCCATAGTGGTGGCAGTGGTGGTGGGGGGGAGAGGCTTATCCCCACAAACAGCCTTCGTTTCAGTGGATACAGAGAGATCAATCCAACAGCTTCAGAGCTCAATTGTCTCTGCCAGTAAAAATCGAATCAAATAAAATACAAAAGGAAAAAAAGAAAGAGGCCAAATGAACATCTCCTGTTGTATCAAGTTCCAATTGATCTGTTCTTCTCGAGGGTGAGAGAAAAAAAGATAGAGAAAAAAAAGTAGGAAATAACAGCAATTGCGGGAACTTGACAGCCCAGCCTTCTTGTCAACAATTACAGTAAAGAGGGTTTGGCAAACTATAATTGCAGGAGTCAAAAAGATGAATGCAGAACAATACAGCAGCTCTGAGTCTGGCCAGTGGTTGGGCTTGTCTCTTGTGTGGTGTTGTTAAAGGCTTTTGATTATCGTAGGTACTGTATTTAGGGAAGGCCTTGCTGTTGGGTGTGTGGAGGGATGTTACACTGACCTTCAGATGGCTCATAGAATGCAGTGTGTGTGCGTTTGTGTATGTGTGTATGTGTGTGCTTATATGTGTGCGTGTGTGTGTGTGTGCATGTGTATGTGTGCTTGCATGTATGTGTGTGTGTATTGTGTGTTTGTGTGTACTGTGTGTGTGTGTATTGTGTGTTGTTTGTGTGTACTGTGTATGTCTGTATTGTGTGTGTGTGTATTGTGTGCACTGTGTGTGTGTATGTATTGTGTATGTAAGTATTGTGTTTTGTGTGTGTGTATTGTGTGTGCATGTGTGTGTGTGTGTATTGTGTGTGTATGTGTGTGTGTGTGTATTGTGTATGTAAGTATTGTGCGTGTATTGTGTGTATATGTGCGTGTGTGTGTATTGTGTGTGTGTGTGTGTATTTATTGTGTGTGCACAACAGATATGACGCATCTTTTGCCTTTAGAGCAACTCTGCTCTCATCACCGTGGGTTGCCTGTTGTTACTTGTCAGAAGAGTAGGGAAAGGATGATACGAGGAGCAAGTTATCTATTTTTTTTTTTTTTTCAGGGGGAGGGTGAGCAAGGCTGCAGTTATCTCCAATTCGAAAGTATTTGTCTATAAAGCGGCAGTGCAGCGAAAAATGTTTTTCCAAAAAGCTAGTTTCAGCTTCAGTTAATAAAGTATTAGCATACCTGTGAAATCTGATTTTCTAGGTTCTTCCTACATAGTACACCTTGACTTTTTCTTATTTTCTCTATCCTAACCG
The DNA here is from genome assembly GCA_016271365.2 of Neoceratodus forsteri. Lineage (NCBI taxonomy): Eukaryota > Metazoa > Chordata > Ceratodontiformes > Ceratodontidae > Neoceratodus > Neoceratodus forsteri. The sequence goes on along the minus strand of JADMNL010000024.1, from coordinate 254,299,868 downwards.
TTGCCGGGTCTACAGTGATATTTCTAAGCCACGTGTTGTGGCCAATTTTTTTTCTTGAGTAAAAATTCAAATAATACATTTATAAAATAGTCATGTTTTGGTAAAAATAGAAAATGTTACCACCAAATAAAACTGGAAGAAGCTTGGAATCTTATACTGTGAAAAGGGAAAGGGGAAATTGTTTAACTAGGAATGGCACACTAAGCCAAACCTTGTTTCCAAGGGCAACCTGGGAGCACAAGGAAGTTAAGTGACTTGCTCAGGGTCACACAGTTTGCAAGTGGGAGCTGTGGGTTTCAAGCCCAGGTCTCTAGGTTTGCAGTTCAGTGCAATAAACCACAACACTATACTGCCTCCTTAAGTCAAAAAAAGGTAGGGTCAATTTTTTTGCTCAATTCCATTGCACTGCTGCTTTCAACAAACACTTCCTAAATAAAGGGGGTGGAAGTATTGGACTCCCAAAAGGATAAAGAAGATAATTAGTGGACATCCAACTTTGTAGGCATTGATGACAAAACAACTCTGTACTTATTCTTTGTGATCGTACCAACAGTTGCATTCTTTCTGTTGACCTCTCAGCCTCATCATATCTCTGGGTCTCCAGTAAGCTCCCTTGGTGAGGCCTTCCTGACTAGCAACTAGCCCCTCCAGAGCACAATCTAGTGTGGAGATTCCCAGTTAACGGTGTGATGCCTCCGAGTACAAGTGAGTCGTACTGTAGCTTTCCATCTTTTCTGTGGTACCCCTCCCTTTATAAAATGGCAAGAAACAAATCTAGAAATTGAATAGGCTAACAGACATATATATATATGGAAACTTATAAACATGTCAGCAGATAACGGCCTTACGGTCTGTCTACTCTGTTCTATTGTGTAGCTCCCTATGTATTTACAAAGGGAACTGCCCCCCCACCCTGTTTCCCCTTTGACTCCCCTCAACTTCCCCCTCTCCCTCCACTCACTCCCACCTACAATGTTTCCCCTCACCCTGTCCTTCCCCTTCTTGAAGCTGTCCACCGTTTTAAGGGCTATCACCTCCACTGGCAGTTCATTCCACTTAGCCATCACCCTCTGGTGAAACCGTGTGCCTCCTCCTCTTCTTCCTGCTCAACCTTCCCCCAACCAGCTTGAGGCTGTGCCCCCTAGTGGTCTTGTTCCCTCTAAGGTTAAAGGGGCCCTCAGTTCTTGCCCTTTTAATATCCTTAAGGTACTTGAACGTCTCAGCCCCTTACATCCTCAAGAAAGTACATGATGCGCTTCCTAAGCCTCTCCTCATAGGTGTTGCCCTGCTAGCACTGGCTCATCTTGGTTGCCCTTCTCTTGACTGTCTCCAGCACGTTGATATCCTTGTTAAGAAATGGCCACCAAAATTGAACACTATACTCCAGGTGTGGTCTTACCAGTGCCATGTACAATGGCAGAGTGACCTGCTCCTTCTCAATGGTAATTCCCCTGGCTATGCAGGCAAGCATCCGATTTGCTTTGGCTGCTGCTCTCTTGCAGTGTGCAGAGTGTTTCAGGTCAGTTGTGATTATTACTCCCAGGTCCTTTTCTTCCCCTGACCTGATTACCTGCACTCCACCCAACCAGTATTTGGTCCACGGATTCTTTGCCCCCAAATGCATAACTTTAAATTTTTTAGCATTGAACCCCAGCTACCAAATGCCAGACAACTTTTCTAGATCTCCATTGGGTTACCCACTACTGAGGTCAGGCTGACTGGTCTGTAGTTACCAGGTTCATCTCTTGGCCTACTTTTATGTCACCTGACCGTGCATTAAATCTCTATAAATGCATGCTCAGGTGTCAAATCTCATTTTCCTCCTCCAAAAACCTACTTAGAGCCATTTCATTTGTGTAATAAGCCCCTCCACGGTGTGAATCATATGATGTTAATGCATTTCCCAGGGGTGTAAGGACACTTGATCTTCAGCCTCATGCCTTACTGCACCCCTGGGGCATGCATTAAAATCCTATAATGCACACACTGTCAATGATTATTACTTACTTGTGACACTGGTATAACCTGCTCCAAGGGCACTTGAAATGGGTATGCTTGGAGATGGCTACTGTCCCCTTCCCTGCCATCCTGCTTGAAGCATCACTGGTGGTACTTTGCTATGTATGTGAATTTCTGATATTGAGCCTTTGCAAAGGAGTCTTTAACTCAAAGGATTGTAATTCCGATCTCTTCAATAAATACATACAAATAAAATCCCAGTAATGGATCTACCCTGCTTTAGATCCCTTCCCTCAGGGGTTGTACTTTAACACAGTCTCATAAAATATGATATAAATTCCCTTCTCCCTTTTCACAACTTGTACATTCCTTAGAATTTATTCAGCCTATTTTGAATAAGTTGACTGGCGTACAATATAGGTTCAATAATATCTTAAACTGCATGAGCTTAAGATTTCCAGATTGTATGTATTTATATACATTTTACCGTATATGTCCCACTGCCTCTCCCCATTCTCTTGGGGTATAGTATGCTCCCAAATAGGGACCTAAGTTCTTTGAGAGACAGGATTCATGAATTGCTCTGTAAGCTTTGTACAGAGTGGAGACGACATTGGGTCTACTAGTCAGCATTCTCAGTGGAGCCACTTGGGTTGAAAGTATGGTATTCCATGGAGGAGGCCCTAAGCTGTGCCCTGTTGCATTGGGCAACTTGTAAAAAAAATTAAATGCAATGCTGTCCAGCATTCTGTCTGACCTGGAAAGTTTGGAATGGAATTAACCTGCCCCCCAGGACTAAGTGATAAACCATAAGAACCTGCAAGATGCTCCACAGTTCTCCTGTTACAGGTTTACCTCCTAAACAGATATTTACTACTCAGGAGTGGTTGGCCTGCATCTGTGCGAGGATTTAGCTTTAGTTAATTTTGAAGTGCAACAGTGCTTTTGCTGAAATATTCTGCTGCTTATGTAGCCATTCTTCTGTGTCGAGCCACTGTGACCTATACCCACCCAGCTGAGTCAGACCTTTACCACTATGTGATGCCAAGCAGTAATGCAAACATTAGGCATCTTGAGGCCTCCTCTGTTCTGAGGTGCAGCCAGTTTATAATGTGCTCTGCTGGCCACTTTCCCATCCCATATAAACTTTGCTAACATGGAGTGCATGTTTCTGAACCATGAGGTCCACATATTTAAAGTATTAATAAGGTAGAGGATCATGGGCAAAATGTTAATTTTGACCATAGTAATGTGGCCTATGAGATAGAATGGAAGTTTATCCCAAGATGTAATTTTTAAAGCAGAGCACTTACAACTGCAACCACGCAGCTCTCACCCTGTGCCCAGCCTCTGCCAGTGCTCGCTGACTCAGTGACTTGGAAGTGCTGTTCCCAGTGTTGCAAGGGTCCACCCGTTCAGAATCTCTAAAGTCTCTCCCATGGCTCTAAAGCACACTGGAAGTGCAACCCAGAATCCTATTTAGGCCCCAAAGCAATTTAAATTGTGTAGACCACGTAAATTAGCCAGTATAGTGAAGCTGACAAATCAGCCCACGTGATCTGTAGTCCACGGACATTCTCAGCAGTCTAAGCACCAGTACCTAGTCCTACTACTATAGCCCATGTAGCAGAGATTGAAACAAAATGGAACATTTAAAGCAGAGCACTTACAACTGCAGTCACGCAGCTCTCCCATGTGACCGGCCTCTGCTGTATCTGCCTTCGTCTGTCAAGGAAAGGAAAGGAGAGGAGTGGAAAGGGGAGGGGGGCAAAGGGGAGGGGCCGGGGGAGGGGAAAACAGTAAGCTATCTACCGGGTGCTAGAATTAGTGATGTAAGGAGGAACATAGGGGTTTGCTAAAAGGGGCAGGGGAGAGTTCTACTGTATTGCTCCATTTAGGAACAAATGACATAGGTCATAGAACGGAGGAAAACCTAAAAGCAGACTTTGAGGCAGTAGGTGAGTACCTAAAGGGCAGAAAATGCAAGGTTATGGTTTTCAGAAATTATCCCCATGCCAAGGGCGGGTACAGGAAGATCTAGGGGGATCATAGGGATAAACAGATGGCTTGAAAACTGGGCTAAGCAATGGGATTTTGAGTTTATTCATGTAAGCACCCCCTTGTTAGGATGCTTACTATACAGCCGTTCTCCTCCTCTTTGCCCTTTTTTGGTGAGGGCTGTGGCCTGCCTGCAGGACAGGTGTGGATTTAAGGCTGGAGATTTGGCACCAAAGGTGAGGCTGGCAGGAGGACGAGTGGAGAGCAGTCAGTGTCTGGGTCCCATTTGCCTCGGCCCCATCGGGGTTTAAGTGGGCATTGTGGTTAGTCTCCTGAGTCCTCGGTTGGGAGCTCTGCATCAGGAGCAGCTCGATAGAGTGGTTTGTGGTGTGTGCAGGACCCCCCTGAAGTTAGTAGGAGCTGCAGTCCAGGAGTTAGCAGTGGGCTGCCTCATGCACTGCGGCACTGGGGTGAGCCACAGAGGATCCTGTGGTGTTTGTTTGGTCCGCGGTGGGGTGGCGCAGAGTGGGTGGCCCATGTCGTGGAGTAGGTGGTGGTGGCAGCCCACCTCTCCTATCCAGTGTGGCACTCCACTGACCATGAAATGTGGCTAATTTTTAGGCCATGCATGGCTGATGCATCTCTGGGATCACCTGGACCTTAGCTGCTCTGTGGATGCCCGGAGCTTGGCATGGGGAAGGCCTGGAGGAGCGAGTATGGTGGAGTATGTATGGGTGGAGGCCATTTATCCTGTAGAGCAGAGTTAAGTGCAAGGAGCTGTGGAATATTTCAGTGCTGCTGCCGTCAATGGGAGTTTTTTTGGCTCCAGTGGGACCTAACAGTGACCTCTCGGTCTGAAGTATGTGCTGTGGCTCCGGCCACCAAAGATAGAAAAATTATGCCTGCTCTGGTCTGCTGCTGTGCCTTCTGTTCCATGGAGCAATATCTGTCTTAAATTATTTATTTAATTAAATATTTTCTTGTTGATAAAGATGGCTCTACATGTGGACATTGGACTTATTTTAATTAACTGTACCAGCTAAATTGAGCTTGCCTCCTTAGCCCTCTGATCCTGAGGAAGTGTGCCCCCTGATGCCATGTGTTGCCAAGCAAGCACAAAGGAACCAACCAGGTACTGTCCTTTGTTTTCTACTGCCAGGGAGTGTTCTGCATGTTTTGGTGGCCCCCCTCCCTTCTGGACAATTAACATCATACCCCTAGACATCGGGGAAGGGGGTGATTACATTCATAACTGGGAAGTATCTGACAGGTAGGGAGATTTGGTGTGTCAGAGATTTGGAGATGGCAGTGTCAGTGGCTCAGTAGGTAGCATACTCGCCTCTGAGGCCGGGAGATCAGAGGGCTGTGGGTTCAGTTCCCACATCTGGCACTTGGGTTAATATCCCACTACTGACACTGTAATGCAGCATGAGAGGGGTGCTGCATTTCTGAGGTGCCGTCTTTCGGATGAGACGTTAAACCGAGGTCCCATCTGCCTGGATTGGTGGTTGTTCAGGTGGATGTTAAAGATCCCATGGCACTTATCGAAAAGAGTAGGGGAATTTCCCCGGTGTCCAGGCCAAATTTCCCTCATTCACTAAAAATACTACCAACAGCTTAATCTGGTTCAAGGTCAATTGGCATTCATCTGTATCCCCCTCCCCTGGGTAGTGCCTGAAAATAGGCAGGATTTGTCTAGTGCACTTACCTGGTCAACAAAAGCTAAAATAAAAAAAAAATAACAAAATTTGAACCAGGGGGATGGTTTCCAGCTAAACAAATTTGGGGCAAGGCATTTGGCAGATAGACTGCTCAAGTACACAGATAAGCATCTAAACTAATAGTGAAGGGGCATGGGGAAGGGGAAACATTGGTCAAGTCAGTATTGAGAATAATAAAGAAAACATTCATTGGGACGGGATATGGCAATACATGCAAATGTATTCTAACTAGTGCACATAGTCTAAATAATTAACTAGAAGAACTAGAGAACTGAAACATGGTAGAACAATGATGACGACTGGAACAAAGAACTTCAGGGGTATAAGCTCTTTTGAAGGGACAGAATAGGGAAAAGGGGGGAGGAGTGGCATTTTTTGTGAAAAACACGTTATGGGCAGAAAAGATAACAAAGAATGAGGTTGCTGACGGCAATGAGAGGATATGGATGAGGGTAGGATCCAATAAGCAAGATTACATTGTAATGGGTATCTGGTACAGACCACCGGGACACTTAGAATCTATGGATGACATTTTTATAGGTGATTCAGAATAGCCAATGAACAAGAAAAACATTATACTCTTTGGTGATTTAAACTGATTGGGAATAAACTGGGAGAATGGCGAAGGAGGTTGTCCACAGGATAACTGGTTAGCTGTGAATATTTTAAATCTTAACTTAGAGCAGTACGTTAGGGAACCAACTAGGGACAACAACATTCCTGATGTTGTACTGAGTGATTTGGGAGATAATATTGGGCATTGTAGAACAAGGGAACCATTATGGGATAGTGACCACCAAATGGTTACTTTTTACAGTAGAGAAGTATAAGATGAAGAATATGGGAACAGCTAAATATAGCTGTTACAAAAGGGTTGACCTCACCAAAGGTTGCTGCACTTCTGCTTCCAGGGGAACCATTTTCAATTCAGGGCCCTCCCCTTCGAGCTGCCCTCAGCCCCCAGAGTCTTTTCCAAGTGTCTGGCTGTGGTTGCTGCAACCCTTAAGAAGCAGAGGTTTTCACATCTTCCCATATCTGGATGAATGGCTGCTCCAAGCCCCGTCCTGAGACTAGTGGATCAGGATCATGAATGCCACCTTCTGGTTGTTCAAGACCATAAGGATCACTTTGAACCTACCCAAGTCCTCCCTTTGGCCATGCCAATGATTGCAGCTTATTGGGGCAGTCCTGGACTAAGTGAGGGGCAAAGCCTTCCTACCCCCACTGGGTTTAACGCTTACAGACCTGGGCCCAGCTGAGCTCTTCCCTTTGCTAGGTCCCAGCAAAGTCTTTCCTAAGGTTCCTAGGACACATGGCAGTGGCCATACCTACTACTCCCTGGATCTGTTTGCACAGGAGAGTTTCCTTACAGATGCTTCCAGGCCGATGGAACCAATGCACAGACGATTTGGATCACAGCCCTAGTCTCTAACCCGGTAAGTCAAACCTTAGCATGAGGGAAAAACCCCTCCACCTTTCCTTAGGGGTTCCTTTCAGAACAGAAACCCCACTTCAGATTCTTCAGACAGACACACCAATATTGGGCTGAGGTGCCCATCTAGCAGACCGCTAGATGCAAGGGACTCAGTCGCTGCATGAGCAGAATCTCTACATCAATGTTGTGGAGAGGCGTGCGACCCTTTATGCCATGCAGGCCTCTCAGACATGCCTGTCCCTGGGCCCTCTGATGATTCAGACAGACAACTTGTCAGTAGTTTATTGCACCAACAAGCACAGGGGAACTGGGTCTTACCCTCTTTACAAAGAGGCCATGTGGGTATGGTACTGAGCCATAGGGCACAACCTGGAATTAAGTGCCAGGCACGTTCCAGGCATCCAAAACATCATAGCCGATGTCCTAAGTCAAGCCAGGTCAAAGTCACATGACTGTGAACTTCTGTCCTCAGGGACTGAATACCCCTTTGACAGGTGGGGTTTTCTGGAGTTGGACCTATTTTGTGTCCCCATTGAACATAAAACTGCCCATTTTCTGATTGCTAGATCCAGGGCCTGGTCTTTTCTGGTGAGAGGCAGTGTCCCTTTCCTGGACTGGGAGATTTCTGTATGTCTTCCTCCCTTCCTACTTCTCCAGAGGGTTCTCCTCAAGCCCACAGGCAGAAGAAGTGGAAATGATCCTCATAACTCCCTACTGGCCATGATACAGGTGGTGTCTACCCTCACAACTGCTGGCAGTGGAGCCTCCAGTCTCCCTGCCCATGTGCCCTGACTTGTTCTCCAGGAAGTGAGGCACCCCAGTCCATCCAAACCTCAAGTCACTGCACCTTCTTGCGTGTCTCCTGCAGACTTAGCTGTCACCCATTATGGAGTTTTCCCCCAGTTGGCAGATGGTTTTAGTGGCTGCTAGGAAAACCTTCCATGAGAGCCACTTATGCCATGAAGTAGAGATGCAGCACCATATGGGCCACAGCTTGGCACTTGAATCCTTTCACCTGTCCAGTGAACATCATTTTGGGGTGTCCCTTTCGGACTCAGCTCTGAGTCACTCCTCACTTAAGGTGCATCTTTCAACCATCAGTATGTACTATGTACCTATTGAGGGCAAGACTCTAACCCGGGGGGGCATTGTTCCTGCTCTTTTCTTCGGGGTATACCTCATTTGAAGCCCCCCATTAGGGACCCGGTCCTGCCATGGGATTTGCCGTTCATTTTAGAAAGCTTACTCTAACTCCCTTTGAGCCAGCCACAAGCTGCGAGCTACACTTTCTATAATGGAAAGTGTCATTTTTAATTGCCATTACCTCTGTTTGGAGGATTTCCGAGCTGCAACCTCTGATGTGTAAAGAGCCTTATTTAGTTTTCCACAAAGACATAGTGTCTTTGCAAACTAGTCCTAAGTTTTTGCTTATGGTGGTGTCTGAGTTTCCATTGAATCAATCCAGTCACCTGCCTGCTTAAAATCCTGAGTATTCAAATCAGGGGGAGACCTTACTTTTTACTCTGGATGATCACCGGGTGCTCTGTTATTATTTGGATCGTATCCGCACTGTTAGAACAACTGATCGGTTGTTTGTTTTGTTTGCCCCAAGGAGAGAAAGGTTTTATATATATATATATATATATATATATATATTATATATATGTGTGTGTGTATAATTTTTCAGCATGCTTACAAGTGCAGTACTACAACATTTTGTTAAATTGTAGGATTCACTAGTAGATGTAAAAGCTCATCATGAAAAGCTCAAGTAATTGAAATTCATCCGTAAAAGTTTGTAAATGGTGTAACCCCCTAGGTGGCGATATCCCAAGGGCTACTGCCTGCATGGCTAGTTGCAGGAGAAGGGGTCTGGGTACTGAAACGGGTGCCTCTACCCAGAGGTCAGGGTTGTTGGTAACAAGACTAACCTGGGTATAGCCCTCTGGGACACTGTAACCCCTCTCTTTCCCGTCTAGTGGCCTAGACAATATGCAACAGATACTTTCACAGTAGCCCCTGATCAGCATACTAATCTCCACACTGTTTGCACTTACCACCAGGGCTGGTTCCACCAGTTCAACCCTGGACATCCCCTGTAAAACAACGTTAGACATAGCAAATAACAACAGTAAAGTGCTCTTCGTACAAACTGGGACCACAGTCAGATTAAATGCAAAAAGAGATAGATCTGATTTATTCAGGGGAATTGAACAAGGAAGGGGCATAATCAGGTTGACTGATTTGAAAACTCATCTAGTCAGGCAATTATGCATGCACTTTTAATCCCTACACAGTCACACGTTCTGGGTACCCAGTTTGGATTAAGGTGGGCTAGCCTGGAACGTTGCCTGGGGTAGGCTGGCATCACAGCTGGTTGGGGACCTGTGATGAAAAGAAAAGGCTGCACAACCCCATACAATTTGTAATGCATAGCCTGAACGCTCAGTTCATGAAAGGAAAAATAATAATGCAATCAGATGACAACACTTGAGATTTAGCTGTTGTTGCAGGGAGCTACCCTGATTGTTACTCACGCTACCCAATACGAGACACAGGCTAGACGAAATGGAGACTGCAGGTTGATGACTGGTTTGCCAGGAGAAGCAGGTCCCACACAAATCACCGAGTTGTCGTTCCTGTTCGAGATGGTTGAGCAGGGGGCTGATCCCTGGGTGAGTCTCTCATCGATGATAGTTTCTGTGCCTGAAGTAGCTGGCTGAGCCAGGTGGCAAGGCCCAGGCTGGGTGAAACAGTTTAGATTTTGAGTCCGGTAGTGCTGGATGCAGCTTCCAGCAAGCGTGGCACATTTACACAGAAGGGAACCAAATCGCGACCCACTAACAGCGCACAGCACATTTATAGTAAAGCAATCACCATACCACAGTGCGGATGGCAGTCTGGCCGCAATATCAGTGTCTCTGAGCAAAACTGGGAATTCTGTGGTAAATGGATGTCCTGACAGGCCTATCGTGTACAGCAAATCTTTGGTCTTCTTCAGGTTTAAATCTGGTCACTCTTCAGTGGCTTTATCACACTCCAATTCAGATACAGTCCGATTGCTAAGCTTTCAAAGGATTCTCTCTCAAGGGACAGCAGGCAGACAGGCCAAACTCAGACTTTCCACCAGTCTCCCGCTTGTACTACGTAGGGGCTGCTGCTCGAATCACTTGAGCTGTTTACTCTTCAAACTCTAACTCCAGACTGACACACTGAAGCAAGCAGCTTGGGAATTTCCCTTCAGTCCAAAAGGTTTGATTCGTTGATTTATATGTCTGTCAAAGCAAGTGCTCCCCCTCCAGGTACATTTTGGGTGCCAAAGTCTCAAAACTACAATTCCTACAGAAATTCACTCCCACAAGGCCTCTTGGGACAGACTCCATTTTAGGGTCCCCAAAGGTACTGATTGGCCTATTCTGGCAGCCCAGGACCAAGATGGTGGTAATAAACAGAACTGTCCATACTTCAAAGAAGGCAGGTTAGACAAACTACAATATCATTACTATCCTAATAGATAATCAGCAAATAAGTACAGCTTCTAACAGAGTTCCCTCTGCGCAACTAGTGATGGCAGAACGGAGTGATTATCTGGCAGCCTGGGTGGGATTCGAGCATAGAAATGCTCAGCCCCTCCCAGATTAAATAAGCACCATGTTATAGGCAGGTCTTAAAGAGACAGAGCACATAGGCATTAAGACACTCTCCTACAACACTTTTAAAATGCTAAGACACAGGATACCAGACTGACAGTGGGCATTTAGGCAAGCCCAAGGAAGACTTTCGGGAACCTCCATTTGTAGGGGGGTTACACCGGTATTTAACAATCTTAAAATAACCATGCCTCTGGAGTTCATGATTCTGTAGGTTCAATTACACGTGGAAAGGTTCTATTATATTTTTTTACTGAACACATTATTTAAAAAAAATCTCAATATAAATATTCTGCACATGACAGATATCAACTAATATAATGCTACTAAAAGTTAACTGTAACAGGCCTATGTATGATCTCCTTCTGACAGTGGGTATACCGTAAGCTCAGCGACTTAATTTAGGCACCACAATTAGGGCACCACACAAGGGCGAAAGTGATAGAGGCAATCTTAATTTTAGATTGCCCCTCACACATGCCGTCCTTTGCGCCAACATAGTTTCTGCCCCCTCCATGGCATGCATGCCCTGAATGAGGTTATCTTTACTTTTAAGGGGGTGTGGTTGGTGAAGCCTCCCGTAAAACCAGACTGTTTCCCAGGATGGCACTTTGGAGCTATACGTCCCGGGAGCCACAATGCCTGGCGCCGTAATGCCAAGCAGCATATTGCCTTCACCCATATTGGCGTTGGCGAAATGATTGTCGCACCGATATGGGCGAACCCTGACAGCGCAATAAATGCAAATTGATCTATCTGTAAATCTGAAAATGAAATTACAAAATACAGACCTGCAGTAAGAAGTGACAAAACGTTTGCCAAATTCAAGTTTAATTTCACCAGTCTCATGCCAAAGAAAAAGAAACAACAGTATCATCATTTAAAGGTCAAATTCAGCTTTTTACCAACTAGTATGGGAGCCGAACTTAGTTATTTATCCTTTGATCTCTACTCTTAGCCATAGCAGGTCAACATATTTTTTAGCTGCTACCAGAAAGACCTTCTACTCTTTGTTCACTCTGAACTGGAAAGCTAATTTGTACTAAAACACTGACATTTCTTTTCTTCATGAGGCATGTCACTCCTCTTCAGGCGGGGAGACCACCCATCCCCAGTAGTTACTAGCCCATCACTAGCTGGTAGCTGATGGGGCCATGATGGGCAGCCTAAGTTTATTCCTGCCAGTCATTCTGATAGATTCAGGGATTTTACCTGTATTTTTGTCCCTGCCTACCACCGATCCCAGTGCCCACTTGATGGCACTGCCAGTACCCATTTGAAATGGACACCGTGGTACATCTCCTAGGGAGAGCAGGCTCTCTACATCACTGCAGATGTCACTGCAGTGCCATAAGCTGGTTGCCAAGCCCTCCCCGGCCTGTGAAGCACTGTCATTGGCAGCACTATCTCCCAGCCCCACCCACTTGTGCATTCCAAGCCTCCCTTAGGCTTCGATTGCTGGCACTGTGGCATGATTGAGGACTGCTGAGGAGCCCTAGGTAGTGATCATTTTTAATCTTACTCTGTTCAACCATTTCCTGGGCTTCAACAGACCTGATAGGAAATAATTGTCAGCCTCCATTACAATCTTTATATCGATTCACTGATGACTACTCACTGACTATAACATTCGAACCCCATGTGTCAGACAAGCAGGAAAAGCTGCAATACTGTTTTCCGAATAATGGAACATATTTGGATTCTGTGGGATACAGTCACTTACTGTACAAACAGATACTGTTACTAGAGCAATGAGTCTTTGTTAGACATTTATTCTGCATTTAAGAGCTTATGACATGATTACTCGGCTACAGTCTTGGTGTAGTTCCAGAAGGGTCTGAACCTGATCCCACAAAGGACCATTCCATGCCCCCAAATCTAGCGTAACAAATATAACAAAAACAAGAGACTCTCAACTTTTTTTGGGGCTAGGATCCAGTGTGAATTACATGCCATGGAGGGGTGGGTGGGATGGGGTATGATTTCTAGGAATCTTTGATAGTCTGTTATGCAAACTGTCTTGCAGCTTCTTTTAGTATCACTCAAAGTCCTCCCTCAATACTTTGCTCCTGAAACTGGGCCTAAAATGCACCAAAATGCACCATTTCACACATTACATTTTCAAAATTTCCTGGGAGGGATGCCCCCAGACTCCCTTAGAGAGGTTTGGTTTTCCAGGTCAAGTGCACCCTCTGTTCTGCAAATTCCTGGACCCGCCACTAGGACTGGACCCAATACTGAGCCCTGAAATACTCCTGCTGGTCACTCCCCCTTCCTCCAAAGTGAATTCCATTTACCACCACCCTCTGTCACCTAACCATCAATAAATTTTGTACCCAATTTACCACTTTAGGATCCACCCCCAAACTGCCCACTTTCCTAATGAGCCTTCTATGTGGTATAGTGTTCAAGGCCTTGCCAAAGTCTAAGTAGGCCACATCCACCACCCCACCCTGATCTATTTCCTTGGTCACCCAATCAAAGAAGTCTATCAGGTTCCTCTGACATGACCCTCCCCAGTGAATCCATGCTGCCTCCGGTCTTGTAACCCACTGCATTCAAGATACTCCACACTCCTTCCCTTCAAAAGTGACTCCAATAGCTTCCCCACAACTGATGTCAGATTGACTGGCCTATAGTTGCCAGCGTCCTCCCTACTACCGCTTTTGTGAAGCAGGACTACACCTGCTCTCCTCCAGTCCTTTGGAACCACTCGTGTTTTCAGTGAGTTGTTGAATAGGGCTGTCAGAGGTGCAACCAGTACCTCCCTGAGTTCCCTCAACATCCTTGGGTGTACCCCATCTGGCCCCATAGCTTTGTCCACTTTCCTGATCCTCCTCTGCACAGTTCTCCCCTTCTCTTTTTAACCTCATAATCCCTCCTCTTCTCTTCTTTTTTTCTCACTTACGTATCTCAAAAAGGTCTTATCCCCTTTAGTTACTCCTTTTCCTATCCTTTCCTAGATTTTCGCCTTTGTGCTCCTCACCATTTGCCCTGCTGCCCTCTGCCTTTCCTGGTACTCTTCCTTATGCTCTTCCCTCTGCCTCTCTATGGGCCTGCTGCATGATGTCCTTTTAGCCTTAACCTTTGCAACCACTTCCCCTGAGAACCATAGTGGTCTCCTTTTTCCTTCTGTGTTTGCTCACTTCTTTTGCAGAGATTTGTTGCCTTCACTATGCCATCCTTTAATTTGGTCCACTGTTCCTCCACCCCACCCTGGTTATTCCCCCCTACCAGGTTGTCTCTGAGGCATTCACTCATTTTTTTTTTAAATGTTTCCCTCTGGAAGTGCAGTAACCCTCATCCTTGTGGTGTTTGCTTCCACTGCCAACCTTATGCTGAACCACACTGTACAGTGATCACTGGTCCCCAGGTGGCCTCCGATCTTGATGTCTGTAATACTATCCCTGTTACTGAGCACCAGGTCCAGTATTACCCATCACAAGTGGGCTCCCTGACTAGTTACCTGAGAAATGCCCCCTACATGGAGTCTGGGATGTCCCTACTTCTAGTCGAGACAGTGGCTGGAAGGCTTCAATCTACATCCGACAGATTGAAGTCCCTCACCAACAGCACATCCTCTATTTCTGCATTGTGCTTATAGCTTCCCCCAGTGCCTTATCCAGTTCTTCCCCTGTGTTGGAGGTCTGTAGATCACTCCAGCTTGAATAGTGGCTCCAGCTCCTCTCTCCAAGGTGACCCATCTCACCTCCAACACCTCCTTACACCCTGGTTTCCCTCTGTTTCCATTGCTTTGATACCCTCCCTTATATACAACTCCTCAACCCCTCCCTACCTCCCAATCCTGTCCTTTCTGCACTGAGTGTAGCTTGGTATGGCCATGTCCCAGTCATGGTTACCTGTGCACAGCAATTCAGTAATGGACACAATACCTAGGTCAGCTTTTGCCATGATGGCCTCCAAGTCTGGAATTTTATTTCCAAGTCTATTTGTATTTTCACACATGGCCTTCTACACCCTGTTCAAATTTTGTCTACCGCCCTACTTCTTTCCCTTTTGCCCCACCTCCTTTTCCCCTCTTTGTTTGCAACTTTTGTTCCCATCCCTCTTGTCTACTGTCAGCGTACTGTTTTCTTTATCCTGCTCCTTGGGGGATTTTCCTTCCTTCCAGTCATCCCTTCTTTTTGTTTTAGTCTGTGGGGGGGGCAGTTTATGCTTCCCTTTTTTTTCTGCTATCCCCCCCCCCCCACAGCTAATGTAAATGTTCATCAAAGTAACATTTAAACTATCCACTGAAGACTGCAGTTCCCCTCCCAGATGGATGCAGACCATCACCTCTGTATAGGGACATATTCTTCCAGGCTGGTCCCCAGTCCCCAATTTAGCTGAACCCCTCTTCTCTACAAAATCCCTTCAACCATGAGTTGAAGCTCCTGGTGCAGAGAATGGTATCCAGTGATATGGGTAAAGCAAATTGAGTGACTCAAAATGAGCGGCTCAATTTTGCGCGCCTGCAAAGAGCATGAGTATATAAGGACAGAAAGGGTACATGGATAGCGAGGTAGAAAGGACAGTGAAGGTTGAGGGGGTTAGTGAGTGCAGAGGTAGGATTTAGGTAGTTGGATTGAAAGAGCTGCTGCCAAGCTGGCCACCTGGCATGGTGGTTACAGTCACTGCCTATGGTATGCATGGCCCCAGGTTCGGGACTGCATGCAGGTGTAAAATATTTTTACGTTTGGGTGTTGTGGGCTACTTTAATATTTTATTTACTCACCTACTATTCCCCCCAGGATGTTTCCCCACCCATGGGTTGTCCCACCCTCAACGGTGGCCCCTCCCATGTTTTCTTACCTCCCCTAGTGTCCACCCCCTCAGAGTTGAGAATCTTTATTTGGGGGCAGCGGGGACATAGCCCCTTGCATAAAAAGCAGGTCAGTATTGTCTTCGATATTGTATTTGGTGTACTACTGTTTGCCGATTTTGATTTTGTCATTTAGTACTCGCCGTTATGAAACTCGCTGTTTAAAAGTCACCTATATCACATGGAACCACAGAGAGTACAATCTGCCCCCAGTCAGAAACAGACAGCACCTCAGTGAAAACCACTGTGCTTGCCACCTGCCTATGACCCCTCCCCAGTTTTCTGAAGTCTTCCTGCACTATCCCAGCCCTATCCCTAGCCAGATCATTAGACCCCAGCTGGACAATGACATCAACTTCCACTCCTGTTCCACTTCCCTAGCTATCCTTAGGATCTGCTGTCCATCCCTCCAAGTCGAGGCACTAGGTAGGCACCTTACCACCCTCTTTCCCTCCCTTTCTATTCCCAAATCGGTTCCACCAAGTTGTTGATGGATTTCACAGTGACAAGATTTTGTCAATGGCAATCACATTGCTTGGCAAATGTGTCAATGACCCCCACAGAGACAGGATACAAATGACTGTTTGCGAGAGGGGGGTTCCCCCCGCTTTCCCCACATGAGTGGCTCTGCCCCCCTCAGACTTAAATATAATCAACTCCTGGGGGGGCAGATTACTGGGGAGAGTGGCTATCAGTGAGATGCTGTACCGTTACATCGACAATAACCCATTTGAAACTGTGGATGTTGAACGGCTTGTTGTCGATGTAATGGTTTCGCTGTGGAGGGGGTCACTGTACTAACGGTACACCTCTCAAATATATCCTCCTAACAATTGAGTCTACCACCAGAAGTTGTTTCCTCCTCTGATAAGGTCGTCTACCTCCCACCTTGGGACCCCCCACAGAGGACCCCCCATCCTTTACCTTACTGAGCATTTTGTGCTTTAGCTGACTTGGGATTAACAACATGCTTGTTTGATGACCCTACCATTACTTTCTTTCTTCCCCCCCCATACAGCATCCTGCAATCCCCAGGACCTATGCTGTAGCAAGAGCAGTTAATTAAATTATCACTTCTGTTGCTAATCATAACCTTCATTTCCTG
This sequence comes from Neoceratodus forsteri, assembly GCA_016271365.2. Taxonomy (NCBI): domain Eukaryota; kingdom Metazoa; phylum Chordata; order Ceratodontiformes; family Ceratodontidae; genus Neoceratodus; species Neoceratodus forsteri. The sequence continues at coordinate 254,283,178 of JADMNL010000024.1, read as the reverse complement.
TACCTAATCTCAGCAGTCTCGATATGTGATAGTCATAGTTTTGACTTCTTGTCTCCAGAATGGGAGAATCAAGCAACAATGGCTTGCTCCTAATTGAACTGTTTTGTGATGAGCACAGTTCAAGTTTTGAAGAGGGTCTTAGATTTTTCCATCTTCTTGCTCACTCGTGTTCATTCCTCTGCTGTGGGAATTGGAGAGACTTGGCCCTGTGCTGCTTAGGTAGGGACAGTATGCTTAGTCACATGTAGCATTAACAACTGGTTTGCATCCCCACCTGCATCTTTCCCCTTAGTATCTGGTGGTGATTTCTTGGGATGCACCTCCATTCCCCTCTGTCATCAGCTTTGCTCAGCTGGTATAATGGTCGATTGTGTGAACCCATGGATTTGTTTCTACAGGTGCAGGTACTGCCTGAGTCCTCAAGGACTCGCTTCTGTGTCCATTGCTGCTTCTTTTCCTCTCCACATCATTTCCTGCTCTGCCACCATATTGAAACTGCGACCTCATGTTTGGTTTGTGCAGGCTTCCATATTCATTTCATCCTGTCCCTGCTTTGTTTTGATTATGGGCTCATGGTAGCTGATAAACTTGTCAGCTGGCCTGAGTTGCAATGACCATTTCAAAATTTCAAATTGTTCTTACCAATATATTGACTCATGAGCCCTTGAAACGCTAACCAGATCTGGAATCATGGGAGGAGTGTTTGGACTCTCCCAGCCCAGGCTATTAATTTAAAGGAATTTAGCTTACCATCAGACAGTTTGTAAATGCCAGGCAATCATCCTTCTCCTCCCCTCTGTTATTAGCAATGTTCCGTTACCTGGAGACGAGGCTGGTTCAGTCCCTCTTTCTGGTGTTTCCTTGGGATCACCCTGTTTTATTTGTTGAGGGGAACAAATTGGAAACATCAGTGTATTTTTTTTTTTTGTAATTCATAATTTTATTGAATTCAAATTTTTTAAAAACATAACAACCAGAATCAGCAATACATTTGTTCAAAACACAACTACTACATAAAACAGGGTAAATTGAATAAATATTGCAGTATAACAGATAAGGAAAACAAGATCCCTTCAACTCATTGTAACAGTAGAAATAAACAAGATAACTTCCAAAGGTAAAAAAGAAAAGAAAAGAGAGAAAGATAAAGGAAAAAAGATAATAAAAAATAAAGAGCAACATGTGTAAATATCTGTAAATCTTATAAGGTCCAGTATAAATATACTACTATGCATGGGATTTGTTTAAGAATGGTTCCCAGATTGATGTGTATTTGTCTAAATGATTTATGTTTACATGTGACACTCTTTTTCTTAACTGGATCTAGTATCTTGATATTGGAGCCATTCTTTTATTGATGGACTCTCTGGACTATTCCAGTGCCTCAAAATAACATTTTTTGCAGTAATGAAAGCTGCAAGTAACCAGAGTTTTTGAAATTCTGAAAGATTATTAAGCTTGGAACAAATCCCTAGGACTGCGAATTTGTCTGAGCAATCCAGTTTACATTTTTTCACAGCCCCACAGACGGTCACAATGTTCCTCCAGAAGGATAGCATGTGATGACATGTCCATAGAATATGGAATAATGAATGTACCCCTGTCCATTAAACATCTCCAACATTTCTCATCTGATGACAGGCCTAACCTAACCAATTTACAAGGGGTGTAATACCATCTATGTACTATTTTATATTGTATGAGTCTCCTTTTAGTTTCCCTACAAGCCTTTAATGTCATGTACCAAATGTCTTCCCATTTTGCATTAGAAATCTGAATATGTAATTCCTGTTGCCATTTATCAATTAGCAGCTCCACCGGATCTGTTTTTGAATCTAAAAGCATCAAATATATTTTCTTGTGCCGATTATTGGTAGTACAGATTTTACCCAAAACATGAACTGAAGGAAAGGATACTTCATTACTTAATTTCTACTCTAAGAACATCACGCAATTGAAGATATTTATGGAATTTGGTTCTGGGAAGTTTGAACTTAAGGGTTAACTGTGAGAATGACAATAGGGAAGCTGAAACTGGATCTATGATGTCATCTAAGGATGATATACCCTTGGCTTTCCAACTTGGCCATTTGATACATTTATCATCTATTTTTAAAACAGGGTTACCCCACAAAGGACAGTGAGGGGAGGTCCTAGGATCCCATTGTAGTGCGGCAGCAACTGTTTTCCATGAATTATTGACTTGACATACTGGATTTCACACATTGGGCAGCTATAAAAGCATCATGCCTAAGTTTAAAGTTGGGAAGGCCAAAACCATCTTTGGACCTTGGCTGCTATAATTTATTCAGAGAAATCTGTGGTGATTTATTATCCCAGATGAACTTTTTAACCGAGGTGTAAATTTTGTTAAAAAAGAAAATTGGAATGTGTACCAGAAGATGTTGTAGTAGTCAGTATATTTTTGGTGGAACCATCGTGCTGAATTCCTGTATTTTGACCCCAAAAGAAAGAAACATTCTTCCCCACCTTGTAAAGTGTAATTCAATTTTTCCAAAAATCGCATTGAGGTTTATGGATAAGATTTGGGAAATGTTTAAAGTGGGAGTTATTTATGCCCAGGAACTTAATGCCATGTGTTGCCATTGCTATGTTGTTTGATAAATATTGATTTATCTGTTTCTTTTGTTAGAGAAAAAGCCTCTGATTTTTTCAAGTTTATCTTGAAGCCTGATACAACCAGAAATTCCTGGATAATTGATAATATGTGAGGTAGTGATGTCTATAGGTTTGTAATAGAGAGCATTACATCATCTGCGTAGGCCGAAATCTTCTGATCATTACCTATTTTTATACCTGTTATTGTTGTGGATGCCCTGAATCTAATGAGAGGAGGCTCCACGGCCAGTAAGAATAGAAGAGATGAGAGGGGCATCCTTGTCTGGTACCTCAGTGTTTTTTTAATTTTCTCAGATATTTTTAAATCAGCTTTTATAGTTAATTTTGCAATTAATGACTCATGTCATTAGAGATGGCCGCCACTCACAATTTTTAAAAGCCTCTTCTGTTGAGGTTACCTATTGAATTTACATGCTAGTTTCATACTGTGTATGTATTAGGATGGTGCTACCACATGTTTTTGATGATAACGCAGCACTGTACCAAGATATGTGATGTTTTCATAGGGGTCATGGCACAGAAGTGAGAAATTTCAAAAACTTCAAAATCACAATCTTCGTTCAAGAATAAAAGAAAATGAAAAGAAAAACTGGCATAATAATATTTGTACTACACAAATATTATTGATGGAAAGAAACTGCACAGTGACTAACAAACATTGTTGCTTTAAAGGATTTAACCAGTACACAGCAAAGTCTGGGAAAGAGTTGCATGTTAGCAATAGCTGTAATGCAGCAAAAATTCAAATGAGTTTCTGCAGAGGGCTCCCACATGTTCCGTTAGTCTTCTTTTTATTTCTAATGTGGCAGTGTCTCACTACTTTAGGTAGCATGCTGCTTTCTGAGGCCAAGCTATCAGAAGGTTATGCATTCTAGCCTGGCATCAGGTACTTGGAGTAATGCCACTACCTGACACTATAGTGTAGTACGGTGGGTGGGGAGTGGGGTACTGCATCGTTGATGCACTTTCCTTTGGATAAGACACTAAACCAAGTTCCCTTCTGCCCATTCCTGGTCACTATCCAGGTGAAAGTTAAAGATCCCATGGCACTTATTGAAGACGAATAGGGAACATTTAATGGAGAAAAAGACTACACACAAAGAAGTTAGTCACAGTTCTGGTTTACGTCAACCAGATCATGCAGAAAATCAAGCAAAAAACAAATATGATCATGGCACTTACCAAAAAAGACAGACAGAGGAGTCATGCTTACCAGAAGAAAAGGAAAAACAACTATAAAAACAAGTCACAGTCTCCAGCTGTTAACTTGCTCCACTCCAGGCTTAAGAAGTCAAATATCTACAATTCTTCCAAAAACCTTCCTTGTGGCAGAGTCACTTTCTTTTTGATAAAAAGTTTGTACAAAGTGAGATTGTTTTTGCCTTGTTGTCACCAATGATGTTAGGGAGCTCACAGGCCTCCCTGGGGTATAAGAAGGTGAAGCCCACTGGTCTTCACTGCTACCTGTATTCCTCTGCAGGGAGAATCTAAGAAACAAGTAAGAGCGCTTCAATGCTCATTTAAAACATCAGTTAAACTCAGTTTATTTGCAGAACATTAATTAAAATGATAAAATGGATGCTAAGAATCCTGCAACCTGATTGGCTGAATGTGTTCCTACCCATTGAATTGAAACAGCATAACCAATGGGTAGGAAAAAGTCCCAGTACCAGTGATGCTCAGTTACTACATAACCCTGGTTTCACTTTCATTCCCACTACTGCCTTGCTCATGCACTTAGTCACCGAACAATAGCACCTGAAACCAGTTATTTCGAGTTCAAATCCACAAAGTAAAACATCAAAGTTTTTTTAACTAACAAAAAGTGCAGCAAAACCAGGGAAAGAGGTGACACCAAGAGACAGTTCAACACATAAAGCACACGCCACAGTGACTCACACAGTGCAACTCAGGCTAGCACTCACTAATGACAGTCAATCTGTGGAGGGATTATTTCACACAAAACTACTGATTTTTAACCATTTCAAAGTTTTAATTTTTTATTTTATTAACACAAAACAAATTTTAAAAGTGCAATAAGACACTCTGGGATGTTGGTTTTGCTGCCACAACCACACTTGGCCCATGGCCTCATGCCTTACTACACTCCTGGGCATGTCGTTATGCAACCCAACCAGCACACCATTGTGTCTTAGTGCTTATATAATTAGCCTTATAGAACACTGTAAAACCTAAATTCTGGTAAAAAGCAACTTCTAAGGACATTAACCAGAATGTTTACCTTTAGGCAACATGAATTAAACCTGAAAGAGGTCATGGGCTGGATTTTACAATGGGTCCAACTCCCACAAGCCCTGGGTGCACCAAACATATAACACACTGGGCTTATGGCAATCTAACAAGATTTTACATCCATGTAGCAAGTGCCACAATCTTTTTGTGGTCTAGCTTGTGTCAATTCTGGGGACTCTTTTTACAATGCTTGCACCAGATATTTGTATCCACCTAACAGGGTCCCGATTAGCAAGATACATGTGTTGGTAAGTGTGTGTGCAGGAGGTAATTTTTTGGGGGGTGAAATTTTTTTTTAATGGAAACAAGATGTCAGCCATATGAACAGGATTTTTTTCCTCATGAAAAAGGATTACCCCATACAAAAAAGGATCCTTTTTCATATGGGCCAAATTCTTTCTTTGTTCTAAGCAGCTATCCACAAGACCATACTGAGCACACTCAGAAGCAACATTTTAAAATGTAATTACTTTGGAACAAACCAGAGAAAGGCACCACTGTGGCCCAAGCCATTTTTACTCTGAAAATTTCAAACCAAAATTCCAAACCTTATGGGTGCTAGATGTTGACAAAAAAAAAAAAGCAAAAGAAATTGCACTTTTTGCTATCTGCTTCTCAGAATCCACAAATCAAACTGCAATGAGACTTGTCACATCAAGAGATCTACCTTCCGAGACTGTGCATGTAAAATTTCATGCAAATCCACTGGACAGTTGCAAAGCTATTAAAGTGCAAAATTTGAGGTTTAACATATAAACCCCTGCTCAACCCTAACTATAGTGGTATTGCTGTACCATTATATATCTATATCTATATATACATGTGCGTGTGTGTGTGTATATATATATATATATATATATATATATATATATATAAATATATATATATATATGTGGATATATATATATATATATATGTGTATATATATATATATATATATATATATATATGTATATATATATATATGAGGCTGCTTAATGTTAATTCCCAATTGTTACACCTTAAAACTTTGGTGTCATTTCACGAAACAGCACAACATTTGACATGTATAATCAGGCTATCAGAGTCTCAAGACATGAAAAGCTTCATGACAGCATCTGGTTTGGTTTTCAAACATGGAGCGCCAAAAATGGAAAAAAAAAAGTTTGATTTTCCTTATATTTAACATTGTAGGTTTTTTGCTATCACCCACAGCCTACATGGTGTGGAATTTTTTCATGAAATTTTCAGGGTTGAAGAGGCCTGTGCCAGGGTGTGCCTTTTGAAGGTTTCATGAAAAAAATATTTCATGGTTCCAGAGTTATAAAGACTTTTTGGATAACTGACAAATGCAAACAGTAAAATGAAAACAAACAAAAAAACTACTGCACATGATTCTTTTCATGATTTACTTGTCACGTGGGGAAAAATACTAATCATGTGGAGAAAATATCTATTGTGTTGAAAACAATACTGATTGTGATGGCTGCCATCTTGTTTTTTTTTAACTCACAAACATTAGAAATACTTAAAAATGGTATATTTGCAAAATACAAACATTAAACTTAGATAAACAGGACCATTCGCTAGAATCTGGAGTTTGTTTTTGGAAAATTACCCTGGAAATATTGTTTCTAGACACCCAAAAATCATGGGTGCCCAGCTTAGCAAGAGCAGTCATTCACTCACATTCTCAGAATGAGAACAGTAGAACTTTCTTGAAATGTGAAGCTGCACACTGGAGTCATGTCACTGGCTTCAGTTACAGCAGTGAGCTGGCATTCCTGTGCTCTGTATGTTTGTGTGTGTGTGTTATATATATATATATATATATATATGAAATACAAAATCACACATGCCCCCACAATACAAAGCATCATGGGCTACATATGCAAATCACCACAGAATATTATGCTGGTTTAACTTTAAGCAGAAATGCATGGTGCCAAAAGGCCTCTCACACAGTTTGCAAAGGGTACCAACAGAAGACATAGACATGTGTTTCATCTTACCAGGACTCATCAGTATGCCTTGTCTGTTTGACACCACTGTGGAATGAACCAGTTACCCTAAGATGGTCTATCTGGGTTATATTGTGGTGAACCCAATTAAAACAAAATACAATTTAAAAGACAAAGGACCTCTGTGTGCAAGCACTGAGGCAATGGTTACCCCAGGGTATATATATATATATATATATATATATATATATATATATGTATGTGAGTATGTGAGTATATGTGTGTGTGTGTGTGTGTGTCTGTCCATCTATCTGTCTAGCAACAACTGCAAGAATTAAGCTGAGAAATTGCTAACAGAAACCAGTTCTGGGATAATATATTTCTTAGCGAGTGGCATTGTGGACCTCAGAGTGGTTATGTAAGGACCCTAGATTTTAATACTATGAGCAAGTCACTTGACCTCCACCTCTTTCAGTTCCTTCTAGCTGCAAACCTGCACATAAGCAGAGTCCCCACTGACATTGAGACATACCAGCTGATGGGCAATTCTGGATAAATAACAGACAGACCGACAGACAGACTGACAGACGTGTGTTTGGTTGCCACATTCAGGACAATAATTATGTACCAAAGAGTACACAGTGTTTGTTGGATTAACACTCAGACTTTCTTCTGTTAAACTTCTAGCTTCTATATGGGAGGCGGGAGACCTCTTTCCAAATTCTTTCTCTAGTCCTCGAACTCCTAGGGCCATTTCACAATGACATGTGTCAGCATGCACAGCCAGCATGCTTCTTCCATTCTGACTTCCTTATATGATGAATTCACCTTTTAAAATTACAAATCACACTATAAAATAACTGGTCATCAAATTACTAATATACTCAAAACCACGTATGTCATCAGTTCATTATGTTTTACTGACCTACCCCTCAAAAAACTAGTGACCTAATAAATCATTATCGCAAAATATCAAAAACAAATGGTTATAAATCAGTCAATACTAGGTGGTTGTGAACAGAAGTTGACTCCCTTCCCCCCCACACAGGACAGACAAATGCATCACGGACTGCAGATCCAAACACCAGACCTTCATTGTACTTTGTGTTTATAAAAGCAGTAAACCATTCTGCCAGCCACCTGTACCTAAAACCTGACCAGTGATACGTGTGGGTGTACTGACTCTTGTTCTTCTCTGTGCTACTCACAACATATGCCCATTGGACTGTGGTGTGACTTTACACTGTTACCAGCTCGCATACCATAAAATCATGTTTAAATGACACAAAACATCTTAGGACCCATAGTTTCCACTCATCATTTACACATACAATATGACTTACTTCTGCTGAATATTAGGGCTACATTTGATCAGGCTTGTGATGTATGCAGAAGCTCGTCTCTCAGATGTGATGAGTGATAGCTGCAGTGCGAACACAGTTCCCACCCACCCACCCACCAGCTCTGATGGCAATGATGTGACTGCACGAGTGTGCACATATGCGACTATGGGTGGGGGTGAGTACAGCACGGCTGCATGTTGGCACATATAAAATGCATAAGGAAATCCCTGTGTCCTGATTGGCTGAGACTTGGTTCTAGCCATGGCAGTAAGAGAGTACCACCAATGGCTAAAAACAAATCCCTGCCAACCAGGGCAACTCACAGAATTCATAAGCCACTTAATTCCTGATTTTCATCAGAAACATGGCTGCAGCCTTTATTCATATATAAAAAATCTCATTTAGGCCCTAAAAATAAAAGTCCATTAAATTAAATAAAGTAAGTAAATAATATAATGTTATTTACACTCATGAGTCCCCCTTACACACATACACACATTTTAAAAATCAAGTAATTATTCAGAGTTTTCATTGCTGGTGTTTCTTCGATGACCTTGAAAAATCCCCCTCCTAACCCTACCACTTTGCCAGAGAACTCCTGCTTCTTTCCTGGCAACAGATAAAACTGAGGTTCTGGCTCCACTTGAGGCCTGTGTGTGTGTGTGTGTGTGTGTGTGTGGTGTGTGTGTGTGTCTTTGTGTATATGCTAGTGGAATTTTGAAATGGTGTATTCCATGTCACCATTCTGTGTGTGTGTGTGTGGAGGGGGGTCGGTCGGGGGCATTCTACTACTGGAATAATGCAGAGCTTTGAATTTTTATATTCCATGGTAAACAATCACACAATGTATTGAGTGAGAAGAAAGACAGATGACTGACAGGTGCAAAACATCTATGGATGGACTATTTTACATTATTTAGCAACATTTTATTATATTTTTTGTGGCTTTGAAAACGTTTAGAATGTTATTTTTTTTAAAAGTTGCCTATGGGACCATTTTATATAAGCAATAAGATATGGCTGGGTGTTGGTAGTACTGAGATACCCACACACCCAGGGGCTGAAGGCACGAGGCCGCACTACACCTCTGGGTGTGCGGGTATCTCAGTACTACCAAGTAACACCCAGCCATGTCTTATTGCTTAGATGAAGCCCAAGTCAGATATGGTTTCTGATGTCACATATACTCGGGCTTCACTGCCCATCGATCCTGTGGGGGAAAAAGGCAGTTTTCTTCCTGTTTTGATGGTTTGTAACAACGCAATTAGATGATACCAGTTTGAATAAAAAACATGACACAAGACACTGGTAGGAAAAACAAGCTTTATTGCACTGTCGATCATTCAAAATTACTGTTGAACATAGTTCTGTGTTCATATTGTGCTCTGTCTTAATATTGTGTACATATTGCTGCAGAGTACAGCTTTGGAAGAAGTGTGTGTGTGTGTGTGTGTGTGTGTGTGTGTGTGTGTGTGTGTGTGTCGGGGGACTATACACCAGTGCAGCAGAGTGGAGTGTACAGGAGGAAACTGGGGTAGTAGGGGGTAGAGACTACTGCAGCAGAGTGGAGACGGAGGTATGGGTAGATCACAGAGCTGTAGTCAGCTGGGGGCTAAACACATTGCTGCAGAGGGGAGAAGTGTTAAGGATATGACAGGAGAAGTAGGGGTGTGTGTGTGTGTGTGTCCATGCACCATTGCAGGAGAAGTAGGTGTGTTTGTGTGTCCATGCACCATTGCAGGAGAAGTAGGGGTGTGTGTGTGTGTGTGTGTGTGTGTCTGTGTCTGTGTGCGTGTGTCCAGGCACCATTGCAGCAGAGGTGGTATCAGAAGCATGTAGAATGCAGAAGAATGTGTGGATGGCCACTGTTGCAACTGTTTGGGTACCGGTGCAGCAAAGTGAATTAGGAGAAAAGGGGAGGACATCGGAAGAGAAAGGGGAGGGGCTACAAGCCAGTACCGCCAAGTGGAGTCTGAAGTACGGAGAGGGAACAACTAGCTTGAGGACTAGTGTAGTACAGCAAAGACAGAGGTAAGGGTAGATAACTGAAGTGAGGTGGTGTGGGGGCTGAACATAATATTGGGGAGACCACCGAAGATGAGGTGGGTGTGTGTGTTGGCACCACTGCAGCAGAGCTGGAGTCAGAAGCAAGTAGAATGCAATAGAACATGTGGATGGCTACTATTGCAACAGTTTGGGGATAAAGGGGATGACACAGGCAAGGGCATTAGAAACCATTGCAGCAGATGAACAATGGAGGTGTAGTGAAATGGGTGTAAAGTGGTGGTGGGGACCAGCTGGAGACTGGGGCAGCAAAATGGGTTGGGAGAAAGCAGGAGGCTGCTGGAGGGGAAAGGGTGAGCTATATGACACTGGCACTGAGGGAATCAGGAAATATGACTAGGTGGGAGCTAGCATGAAGAACCGTGCAGCCACCACTCTGAGCCTGGGAGAGTATTGTGCAGTGTTGTATTAGAAAGGCGACACCTTGTGACAGCCTGGGGAGCCTTCCCTCTCAAGGGGATGACATGCATGTCATGGCCTGACGGAGTCATGTACTGCATCAGAAGAAGTGGGTTTGCATTAAAAATGGGGTTTCAGATACCACCACCACTCTGTGTATTCCATTTCTAAAGTGAACTGCAGAACTGAGGATACAATTTCACAATCAAAAACAGGGACATTCATTAAAAAAACTACACTAATGAAGACATTCTCACTATTATAACTCTTGTACAAGAATGTGGTAATTTTTGCCACATTTGAATTAAGCATTCTTCCACTTACACCTTACCAGATTATCTCCTAAATCCCAATACCCTACCTTTAGTTAGTCAGTTCTGTCTCTTTTTCTTTTTGTTTTGGTGCCCAAATTCACTGGTTAACCACCTTGTATATATGTGTTTATTACTGTACCTGTTCATTTATAAAGTCTCTGTTCTTGTACTCAATTTGTATTTGTATATATGTGAAATTATACCTTTATGTTGTTTCTGACCAATCAGGTCCATCTTGTAAATGAGCTTTGCTCAATGATGTTCCACATTTGCCACATAGGCCCTTTGATGGTCAGATGGATTGAAAACTGGATAGCTGGACGCACTCAGAGAGTAGTGGTCTGTGGGGAGCTCTCGAACCCTACAGAGGTTGGTAGTGGGGTACCACAGGGCTCGGTCCTGGGTCCAATCCTGTTTAATGCATACATATCAGACATCAGGGATGGTATAGGGTGTGAAATGAGTCTCTTCGCGGATGACTCCAAGATGGGAGCAGTAGTTGAGGGAGAGAGGAGGTTGGCCTGCAAGGGACCTGGACACCCTGGAAGCTGGGCTCACATGGAAATTAAATTTCAATATCACCAAGTGCAAGGTGTTGCATCTTGGTCGAAACCCTAAACACAGGTACACCCTGGGAGGAGGTGCTGGAAGCCTCAACAGGGGAAAAGACCTAGGGGTCATGGTGGATACATGTATGAATAACACTGAGCAGTGCAGGAGAGCAGCTAGCAAGGCAAACAGGATGTTGGGATGCATCATGAGGATCACCTCTAGGAGCAAGGAAGTGATTCTGCCGCTGTACAATGGACTGGTTAGACCACACCTTGAGTACTGTGTACAGTACTGGAGACCACACTTGAAGAGGGACATACAGCTCCTGGAGAGGGTACAGAAGAGGGCAACAAAGATGATACGAGGGCTAGGGGATTTGACTTACGAGGACAGACTTGAGGAGCTCTGCCTGTTTTCATTGGAGGAGAGGAGAGACAGGGGGACATGATTGAGGTCTTCAAGTACCTCAAGGGAATAAATAGGGTAAACATGGAGGGATCTTTAGACTAAAGCAGGAGGCATCACCAGAGGCATGGCTTGAAGTTGGAAGGTGGAAGGGTGAGGGAAAAGGAGGAGGTTTTCACTGAGAGGGTGGTGGACCCTTGGAATGCTCTGCCTGGTGAGCTGGTTCAGAGATCCACAGTGGAGAGCTTTAAGAGAGGTGGGACAGACACAGAAAGTGGATGTATCAGATGATGGCCTGTCCGGGGGTGGGGATGGATGATAGGGGTTTCTGGAGCACAAAGGATGGGAGGTCTCGGCACCCAACTAAGGATCTAGGTTCGAGCAGACTTGATAGACCATAAGGCCTAATCTGCTGGCAAATAGTATGTTAGTATGTTCGCCTGAATAAATAAAGATTTTGATTGATTGATTGATTGATTGCCTCTATGTTATCTAGCCCCAACAACTACACAGCAAATATAAACAAGTAAACATCAGGCATTGACAGGTGCTTGTTCTTTTATGCTGGGGGGCCCGTGAATGTACTAATCAGCATGTTACTGGATCTGCACATACTAATGTGTTTTTTGTCCCAGTTTTTGTAAAACATCCTTTGGACAAAGATGATTCCTGTATTGTGTCATTAAGTTATGGGATGCATTGCCTGATTCATTGTTGTCTCTTGATTCCATAAATGTTTTAAGAAATTCTTAAAAGAACACTGTCTGACTCTTTCCCAGTGTTCCTGTAATGACCCATGATGTATTGTGTACTGTTTTGAATTAGAGTATGTGATCAAAACTCATGCAGTTTATGCAGAGCATGCAGTAGGAACTGATGCAGTTTATGCAGAGTATGTGACTCGAACTGATGCAGTTTATGCAGAGTATGCAATCAGAACTGATGCAGTTTATGCAGAGCATGCAATTGGAACTGGTGAAGTTTACGCAGAGTATGCGATGGAAACTGATGCAGTTTATGCAGAGTATGCGACTGGAACTGATGCAGTTTATGCAGAGTATCACTGAAGCAGTTTATACAGAGTATGCAATCAGTTATGCAGAGTATGCAGTCAGAACCGATGCCGTTTATGCAGAGTATGCGGTTGGAACTAATGCATTTTATGCAGAATATGTGACTGGAACTGATGCAGTTTGTGCAGAGTACGCAATCAGAACTGATGCAGTTTATGAAGATCATGTGATTGAAACTGATGCAGTGTATGCAGAGTATGCCATTTTATCAATTTTTCAACAAGGCTGACTCCATTAAGCTGAGTAGTAGCGGCCTGCTCTGGCACTTTGGTGACCCAGGTTCACCACCTTATATCCAGGACATTAGGAGTGCAGGCCAACAGAAAGGGCTCAGAGCATCCCGCAGATACTCTTCTATTGAGGTGGATGGGTCAGTTGCACACCACACTTCACTGGCACCTGGAGATGGCATAGTGGGGGGGCCCTTGATGTCAATGGGCCCGGCAAAACAGGGTACACTTGTCAGAGCCATGCATGTGCAAATTAGCTGCAAGAGGGGGGAGAAAATAAAAAATAAATCCCTTGTTAGTAGCATGATGACATGCAGCTGTTCTGCCCATATCCACTGGGTATGCTGACAGGTCTGTACTCCTAGGACCATTGGTGCAGCAATCCAGTGAGGCAGAGGAGGACACAGTTGAGTTAAGAACTTTGGTGGGTGGAAAGTGGGCCCCCACCTCAGGTGGTTAAGCTGGTGGCAAGGCACCAAGGTAGGTGAGAGGAGCAGAACTGGGTAAGCAGAGTTCCATGACAAAAGCTGGAGTTGATGTACTGATGGTAATGCACAATGGGGGGATTCTCCAAGGAGCGGGAATAATGTGCCAGAGGCATGTATCCTGCCCACGAAGCCCTGCACCCATGGAATGATGTGCAGTGGCTGTATTCACATCCACTGGCCACTGCATGGCCCCCTTCCGTGGCCCGCCCCCCCAGCACACAGGTACACAGGGACTGTTCCATGGACATGGGTGGGCATCCAGTGGGATGCCCGGACCCTGTCCACCACTGGATCCCTTGCACCCTCAAGGCACCATGGTGGTCAGGCAGCCATGGTACATCTGTGGCATCGGGGCAGGCGGTTGCCCGGTCAGTCACTGCCAGCTCCCCATGTGGTACCTGAGGGCTGGGGTGGCATGTTGGGGCAGTTCTCTGTGCCTCTACATCTCCACCACGGCCAACGATGGCATCCTGGGGAGGGCACGTACCAGCTATGTCTGGGTCATGTTGGTGTTGCTGGCCATCTCCCATGCACAGTGCACAGTACTCTGTACCTTCAAGAATGGTGCAAAGTGCAGTGACACCCCCTGTACCACCCCCCAGACCACCCATGCGTGGAGCTCGCCGTCTGGGGGATCTTGTGTGGAAAGTCAGTGCCTCCATGGAGAATGGGGCACAGTGGCCGTGGAGTGTCTACACATCCCTGATACATGGTGTATAGCCACTCTACACCTTTGAGAACAGTGCCCAATAATAACTGGTGACCCCCTATATCAACTCGTTGTGGAAAGTTTTCAAAAGTTGTAATAATCCAGAGTGACATCACACCGAGTTATTACTGCTTTTTCAGGCTCGTGCTCCACTGTCTCATTCATCTACTTACTGTCCAAGTGGGAAGTGGGACTGCAACCATTGTACAAGAGACACATAGAGCCATTAGCGCTTAGCATGCATTCTACAATTGCGCTTTACTGTTGTTGCGTGAAACACATTGCGTGCTGGTTTTCAAACTGGCAGCCACCACAGAAACAAGCACAGACAGTTCACTTTTACTTACTGTGCTGAGAAGAAGAAGGAAAATATTATCTTACTGGAAGCAATCATGTACAGTGCTCCATAGGAAACAGAAAAAAAATGGCCAAGAGCAAATGGGTTCTTTGCAAGCAGCATAGGTGGCAAGCACCATGCCTGCCCACATTTTGGCTTAATTTTAACATGTTTGCAGTGATTAAACACCTAGTACCAGTTAATATAAAAAATAAAACATATGTAACTGTGTGCCTATGAGTTGTTTTTTTACATACCCTCAGTGTGTGATGACTACATAAACGTCTCAAGCTTCACTCTCAAGGTTTATGTGTCACCACACACCTCGAGTGTGCAAAATAAACTCATAGCACACAGTTACATATGCATTATTCTTTATATAAAGAACTAAAGAAATGAAAAGGAAAAAATATCAACAAATTAGCCCTGAATAAATGAGCATCTGGCACTGGGTAACAATAAGCCAAGCTTAGTAGACAAGGAGCAGTGATGAGCTGGACGGGTGTTAACTAGAGGAAAATCACAAATATTATTGCCGATGATACTCCATTTGAATAGGTTTCTTAGGAAAGTGTTCACGCAAGATAAAATGCTGTTAGTAAAAGGCGTTAGATCACCATGGGCAGTAACTAGCTGAGCTCTATCTTTTAAGCTGAGTATAATCCTACAACTAAAGCCCAGCTTGGTACCCAAATTTAAAGTAGTATTGTGCAGTGAAGTGAAGGGATGGATTCAGTAAAATCCCTGGATATATAAAAGTATTTATCACTTTGAAATTTGATCCACTGTTCTGGAGACCACAGCTCAAGAAAGATAGGGACCACATAGAAGTCATACAAAGGAGGGCCTTAACGATGACCCAGAGGCAGCAGGGAAGGTCATATGAAGAAAGTCTGGAAGGCATATCTTAACGTGTATACACTAGAGGCCACGAGGGAAGGGGTGGAATATGATTAAGACATACAAGTTCTTGCGAGGTGTCAACAGGGTGGATTGTAAGAGCTGGCTCTTGAGGAATGGGGACACAGTGATTAGAGGATATTTTTATTGATTTTATTTTATTTATTTAGATTTTGATTGGGAAAGGAGGGATAAGAAATACTTCCTGTTTTCTGCCTCATCCCAGGGGAATGGGACAGAAATGCAAACCATGATATATCCTGAGCCCTTGACAAGACCGACTTGCTAGACTAAAGATCAGTACATACTTTTAAAACCCCAGCACTGTGTTTTGTTAAGTATGTTTCCTTTTATTAGTTGCAAGTTCATACCCACGGGCCACAGCTGGCCAGCGGGATTTTACATTAACTGTTTTGAAGGGAGAAGGTGGAAGAAAAATGAATGACAGCTATGCCCCTGAATAGTACTGTGGCAGGGGAATAAATCTCCAAAACATGAATAGAAACATTAACACAGCTGAGCAAGTATGGTAATGTCTATGATTGTCATTTTCTTATCAACTGAATTCACTCAGTGTATTGTGTTGTTGAAGAAGGCATACCGTTAGGATAAAGAACCTCTGTGTGCAAACACTGAGGCAAGGGTTACCCCAAAGGGCATTTGGCTGGGAAGCCAAGTTTCAAGAAAATACAAAATCACACATGCCCACATTTAGGATGGCAACTTAATATTGCCGCAGTCATTACAGCCACAGCGGGTTGCCGTATGACACTGTTGTGACCTGGGCTTTAGAGTGCCAAGTGTTCTGGGCTTTTGGCAGGAGGTGGGATGATTTGGCAAGTGGTTACTGGGGCGCTCTCGAGTGGTATCAGATGTGTGTCTCGCTGCGCTGTTGGTGCTGCAGTAGTCATGGTGCCGCAGGTGCTTTGAGTTCAAGCAGGTGAGGGAACCAGCATGATTTGCTTGTGCTGCTTAGTGGTGCACATTTGGTCCCTGGTGCAGTTTATCATTCTGATGCTATGGTGTTGTACTGCCCGTCGATGGTGTTATTTTCTCACTTGCAGCATCTGAGCCTCCTGTTTTTTTCTCCTGTCTCTAACTGTGTACAGCCTGTAACAATTACTACTCCCTATCAACCTTGGTGTGATGCAGAGTTAGTTATATTAATTTGGGAGGGGAGTGCAGGAGGCACAGCCTATGCAAGTATTATGTGTCTTGCTGTGTGGGGTAGTGTGGGATGTTCTGTGGTCTCTGAGGTATCGGTTCGGCACTTTCTTTTTGTTTTTCAGCTGGTTGCACCTCGCCCATATTGTCGGGTGCACAGGTTCCCTGTCGTGGCTTTTGCTGTTAGCAGAATGCTGGAGCTGTAACCTACCAGGTCAAAATGTCGTACGCTTAATAGTATACGACAAAACTCCGAAACTGCAACAGCGCAGTATAACACAGCGAGAGGGTGCAATACCGCAAATGGGTCTGTGTGCGGTAGTGCACCCTCTCACTGTCCCAGGCAGAGGATAAGACCTCTACTGGGACAAGGTTCCACTGAGCAGCTGCTGTGGCTTGATGGAATGAGCCACTGGCAGCAAAGAAACCAGGCAATGTGTTTGGGACTGGGTTTGATTCCTGGTCCCAGATGCATGTACATTTTTTTTTTTCACACTTTGTGCAATATGTCTGTTAAACCCTCCTCCCTGGAGTTAGTTATTTTAGTTGGGGGGGGTTTGGGTGTAGTCCCCATAATGAGAGCAGAGCCCCTACAAAAAATAGACTTATGCCACATAGCATATATGATGCTGTTTGGCAGTCACGGTATATGCATACGCTTTCCTATGCCGCACTATGGTAAATCAACAATATTATTGTTGCACCGTCAAGGGTGAACCATTAAAGAAACAGTACTTGTCAAGAATATTATCTTCTCCAATAAAGCCGAGTGTTAACACAAAGAAATGCAAACCGACCAATATTGAATCAGTTTAAGCTCTTGTGGTTTTTTTTTTTTTTTATGAGAATGGGGGATATTTTAACCAGGACACTGGGGACATTACTTTATTCTTTTTAAGACGTTTCATCGGGTCTTTAACTTCCAGCAGAACAGTCAGACGGGACCTCAGTTTAATGTCTCATTTGAAAATGATACTTCGAACAGCACAGTGTCCCTCCTGAAACCACACTTGAGTATAGAAAGGTTAGTTTTAGCAAAGGGGAGAATGTAACCCTTGCAGAGCTACCAGCACCACTTACTGCCACATCTGGTCTTCATTGGAGGTCTCCTATCCTACTCCTGATCAGGCACGACCCTGCTTAGCTTCTGAGATGTGACGGGATCAGACTCCAAGATGGTATGGCTGCTCCCAAACCTGCAGGAAGACACAGGTGGAGACTGGTGGGAGAGAGATTCAGAATGGACACGAGGAAGGTCTTCTTCATGGAGTGGGTGGTGGATGAATAGTATAGACTGCCCAGAAAGGTGGTTGAAGCCAAGACTGTGACTGGGTTTAAATGTGAGTGGGGCAGATATGTAAGCAATAATACCCAACAGGATGGGCGGTATTGGGCTATACCGTATCACCCAGGGGCATAATGAGGCCTGACACTATAGATGGAGGGCCTTATAGCCCCTGGAAGGTCCAGTATAGTCCATACCACCCACCCTGGAGGGTATTATTGCACTTAGAAAATGGGCTATCAGTAATATTTTAGTAAAATTCAATAAAAGAAGTAAATTAAATGTTAAAAAAAAGAGAGAAAAACTTCATTTTTGCAGTAAAGTAGGCCATGTACTGCTTTATTTGAACAGTAGAGGGGGCTTCTGTTTAGGAGACCATGTTTCACTAGTATACATAGCTGTCCCATGGTTTCATGGGAGTTGTAGTTTTTTAGTGCTGGGTGGCGGCTTAGTTTAGGCTTGTTAGCACGGTCTCGGAACAGAGGAGATTTTCTTTAAGTTTGGCAATGCTATTTTTTTTATTTATTTCTCTTTCTTTTTTCAAACTGAGTTTGGCAGTTTGTGGAGTTAGAGTTTGGGCTGATTGTAGCAAGGACGGTGCTGAAGAGAGTGTGAAGGGATGATTGGGAACGTTACATTTATAAAAAGAAAAAAAGGTGATTTTTCTTTTGCTGTTACAAAATATGAAATACTACTGTACTAGTCTGTACTCCCCATGCTGTAGCGTTTTTGACTGTTTGAGCATGGCAGAGCAGCAGCAGGAGCATGATTGAGAAGCGGGATGGATCGGGTAGTAACGGGATGTGCTCCGAGTCCTGCTATACAGTAGCGCTGCTCACGTGACTGACTTGCTATCGCTACAGCTTCTTTGAAAAAAAAACACAGTTTTTTTAATTTAAAGTTGATTTTCACATTTCAAATTGTATGTGTCAGTAAAATGTGACTTGTAGACTGGGGGGCAGGGAGGGGCGGATCCAGGGGATTTCAGAAGTGGCACCGGTGATCAAAGATGAATTTAGTTTGGTGGCAGTAAGTCTTGTAAATTGAGGAGATTGAGCGAGTGCGGGTGAAGAGAAGGAACCTGGGGGTGTATTGTTTTTCCAGTCTCCTCACTATCGCAGTGTATTTCCAGTAGTTCAATTGGGGAAGGGGTGCTGACTTGCTCCGTTGTCCTGCTAGCAAGTGAAAAAAGATGGAGCCTACTTAAAATTCAACATTCTGTCAGCTCGGTGATTTTGAATGCAATCAAGTCGGTTGGGGCTGTCACTTTTAATACCCAGGCTCTGTTGTTTGATAGACACCTGCCTTGACATGGGTAGCAGCCAATCAGAGCCCGGAGATTTCTTATCCCATTTTCTAAAAGAGAACAGGGGGACCGACAGGCAGAGGAGGGGAAAGGATGCCTGGAGATGTAGGTGTCAATCAGCCACTAAAGATATCGGATCTCTAAATCCAGTCCAAGTACTGAGCTAAGTAGGGACATGAGCAGATTGGATGGATTTCTCTGTTTTGTTTTCTGCTGGCACAGTCTATGTTTCTATGTAACATGGCCTTAGTTCTACTACTATTTAACTATAGCATCTTTTTTAGGAACCAAAATTGAATAGTACCAAAATCATCATTTAGATTTGAGTCCCCAGTCTGTAAGACATTTGGAGCAGCTGAAAATGATTAGATTGTCTGCGCAACCCAGAATGTTACACTTTGTGCTGACTAGACAAGTCTTGGCTTGTGTTGCATTCTTTCAGACACATCTTTTGTAAAGCCCTTTAGTGCAGTATTGGCCACGCCAATATCGCTAAGCTTGCCGCAAAGAAGCTCATGAGCCAGATGATCTATAAGACAGAGGTGCTGCGAATTTTTACTTTGTCAGTGAAATTCAGGCAAAGTTGCGAAATTTGCCTACATGAATAACTTTGTGACTTGCCCACTTTTCTACTTTGCATTGAGTTTTCCTGGGAAAATCCACTTTTTCAGGCTAAGTCAATGTGAAGATGCAACTTTGCCAGCAAATTTGGATGACTTCACCTAAAAAGTATAACTTACCCTGATGAAAACTTTTGCGAAGTCTGCACTTCCCTCTTCGTGAATTTGTCAAAGTTCACAAAATAATTTGCAGAGCAATGTTTGCCAGCTTTGCATACCTCAAAAGATAAAATATTTAGCTGGCTCCATGGTGCCAAGAAGTGAGGCACCTGCTTGGCACACACTGGCAACAAGGGTTCAGGCCCTGCACCTGGAACATCTGGAGAAGAGACCAGTAAGGAGGGCAACATGCACCTGTGCAAGCTATTTCCTCCTTGGGAGGGAAGGCATGGCATTCATCACTTCTACAGTGGCTCCCGGTGTTGGCACAGTGAGCTGCACTTGACGGTGTGGGGGTGACCACATGCTGCCATGTGCCCCACCCCCGGACATCATGATGTACCACTATGATGTGGGAGGTGGGCAGAGGGATGGGAGTACCTGGAAAAAGCCCACCACTGGTGAGTGAGATGATGGTTCTCTGTGTTCCGCCTATGCAATGTGAGCACTCAGAGCACTGTCCTCACTGCCCTGACCATCCCCCCTGACAAGGCACTTCCTCCCTGGTGGCAGCAGGAAGGCCCCACTCCCAGCAGGGTTACAGCCAGAAATGCTCAGGAAGCATCTAAGGAGACAGCAGCAGGGGTTGAGTCTGGTGGGAAGATAGGGGCACTTGACGGGTACGAAGGAGAGGGCCTCCAAGGGGCATGACAAGGGTCAAACAAAAACGCCAAATACCTATCAATGTGAGTGACAGTTGTGATGCAGCAGGACTCTGAAGCCTCTGTAGACAGCCCCCACATAGCCTGACTGTCTTTTTTTACTTCTTATGCGCAGGTTGCAACATCCTGATTTGTACTGTGGTGGGAGAGGGACCATCACAAACATAAAAACAAGAAAAACAGTGCACTGCCGGAAAAGCTTCTAGCTTTGCGGTGTAGCTCTTTGTTATACATTTTTCCTATAAAACCACTTGAGACATTATTCTGTTGTCAGGATTCCTGGCAGGGAGAAGTTCAGACTGGCAATACTTCCTGACCACAAATGCAAATTAGGGCCAGACTCATCCAACCAAGCTGGTTTACCCATGACTCCTCTTCCTGTCCCAAATGCCCAGTGTGGAAATGAGGAATAACCAAGGGGAACTCTGCCCAGGAGTGAAAATTAAAGTTTAATTCAGTTCCAGAAGCAACATGGGTCAGAACTGCTCCAGTGTAAAATGAAATCCCCTAAAGGCATGACGCTGACTAAATACAGGGTAAAAATGCTGCATATGGTGCACTGTATCACAAGAAAACTGGCCCCCAGCCTCCTCTCAGGTATGTTTTATCCTACATCAGAGTTGGTGGGTTCCTCCATTGAATTATTTTTCAGGTCTGACACCACAAATGCCCTTCCCACGCTGTAAATGTCCCTCCTGCCAATAGAAGGGACTTCATTCTGGTGGCACCCAGCCTGCATTGATACCCTGATACCCCAAATTCCTTTCCCACACTGTTCAGGCTGCCAAGGTGGTGGTGGGGGTGGGGGAGGGGTTGAGAATTTACAAACCCACACATTTTGACAATGACTTCCAGGTGGGTCTAAAAAAGCCCATGAACAGCAGCCAGTCAGAGGCTAGCCAAAAGGGGATGTCAGGGGACCGCAGCTAATACTGTCAATCTTTTCTCTCCCAATGCAGTTTATTTTTATGTTGATTGCGCGCATGTGCAAGAAACATATTGCGTCAGCTTTCTCCACAAGCAGGTTGTGGAGGCATGGCACTGTTGTGCCCAATGCCCCCACAGCCTGCAAATGCTTGTCCCCTGTCCCCCAATGCCATAGCGCATGTTGCTGATACTAGTTCAGCCAGCGTGCCACAACTTTCTAAAAAATCAGCCGCTGCAATCAGGGTCCGCCTCCTCATTGCAGCGTCAGCCATCCGCTGCAATGAGGGAGCGACCCATCATTGCAGAGCGGGATGTAGGATCTCTGATATTGTTTGTGAACATGGCGGCGGCTTGCTGCCATATTCACAAATGATATCTACCCCCCCATGTTTATTTGCCGATGGGGGAGCCCACTCCCTGTTGGTATAATGTAACCTCCCCCCGCTTTTATTGTCTGCCGGCGGTGCCCAATCCCGTCGGCAGAAAAGAATCCCTTTTGTTGTTTGCCTATGGGTGCCCAATCCCCATTGGCAGAAAAGAATTCCGTTCTTTTTGTTGTTTGCCGGCAGGTGCCCAATCCCCGTCGGCTGTCTCCCAAAAAACAGGACTCGGTGGCACGCTGGGGCCACCCCAGTGTCACATGCCCCTTGGTTGTTTGCCGCGGGGTGCCCAATCCCCGTTGGCCAGCTTGCCCCAAGCAGGACTCCGGTGGCACACTGGGGAGCTCACCCAGCATGCCACATGCCTCTGTAAAGTGAAAACGATCCTGCAACGCATTTTTGTTTTTTTCCCTGAAAAAAGGAAACGGTCCCTCATAGTCTCCTGCATCCCTCCCACAGCAGGCGTCCATCCACTGCACCTGCCTCCCCACCCTCCCCTCACCCCATGCCCACCTCCGGAGCTCAGTGCGATGATCTTCGCTGGACCAGGAACACGTCTGCACTCTTCAAAGCCGACCACGAACTGAGGAAATGCCGGTAAGCTGTATAATGTAATAAATAGGGTTTTTTCAACTTTAGTGCATATCCCGAGCATTTTCAGGAATTTTTGCCCCAAATTTTCAACATGGGGTTTTTGGGGCCCCTCCTCATGAATTCTTGAGCTGTCATGGTGCTAATCGGGCCTGAAAGGTGGTTTCGTGGTCACTGTGCAGAATCACCCTTCAGCGCCGATTAACGAAATGACAGTGCCACTGTTCATGAGGTGGGCTCTCAAAAAGCCTATGTTGCAAATTTGGTGGGAAAAATCAAAAAAAGGACTGTTTTGCGAGCGTGCGTTGCGCGGTGCTCGTATGCTCGTAATCTTGAATTACAATATTTTCACACGGATATTCAACATTGGCATTTTGTCATACCTCCTTGTGAGCAGTACAGCTGTCATTGTTCACATCCTGGCCGAAATGTGGTTTCACACTTCCGGCGCAGAATAGCGCAGTCACTGTGGGAAATCAGTGTTCAGGACAGATTAAGAAAATGACAGTGACACTGTTCATGAGTAGAGGTCCAAAAATGACTATGTTGAAAATTTAGTAACGATACTCCATAAAATGACTGTGTTACGAGCATGCGTTGCACAGTTAGTATGCATGCTCGTAACTTCGCGAATTTATAATATCTTCACTCCAGATTTTCGACATTGCAATTTTCCCAACCTACATATGAACAGTACAGCTGTCATTTTTCCCATCCTGGCCGAAATGTGTTTTCTCACTTCCGGCGCAGAATAGAGCAGTTGCTGTGGGAAATTGCTGTTTGGGACAGATTAAGAAAATGACAATGATACTGTTCATGAGCAGAGGTCCTAAAATGCCTATGTAGAAAATTTGGTGATGCTAGCCCGTCAATTGACTGTGTCACAAGTGTGCATTGCGCACTATCCATGCACCCTTGTAACTTTGCAGATTTGTAATATTGTCACACCAGATTTTCAACAGTGCCATTTTTTCACACCTCCTTATAAGCAGTACAGCTGTCATTTTTCACATCCTGACCAAAATGTGTTTTCACAGTTCCGGCGCAGAATAACGTGATCACTGTGGGAAATCAGTATTTGGGACAGATTAAGAAAATTACAGTGGCACTGATCATGAGCAGAGGTCCTAAAATCCCTATGTTGAAAATTTGGTAACGAAACTCCATAACACGACTGTTACAAGCGTGCGTTGAACTGTTTCCACGTACCCTTAAAAATTTGCAACTTTGTAATACTGTCACACCACATTTTCAACAGTGGCATTTTTTCACAACTCCTTATGAACACTACAGCTGTCATTTTTCACATCCTGGCTAAAATATGTATTTGCACTCCTCCCGGACAATAGCACAGTCACTCTGGAAAATCAGTGTTTGGGACAGATTAAGATTGACCGAGTGAGAGGGAGGAGTGACTGAGCTCAACTGAGGTCTGTCGGGACTGCTGCAGATTTGTTTGTGGGCAGACAAAGGCCCCAACACAAGAGCCCAGTACAAAAGGGCAGCCTGCAACACTGGGAGAAACAGAACAAGAGAGCAAGTGAGGGAGGGAGAGTGAGTGAACTCACTGAAGCGCTGTCAGGACTGCTGCGGATTTCTTTGTGGGCAGAAAAAGGTGTCAGTACAGGCAGGGGCCCAGTACGAAAGGCCAACCTGCAGTGGCAGGAAAAACAGTATGAGCGAGTGAGACAAGGGGACTTAATGAGCTCAACGGAGCTCTATCAGGACTGCTGGGATTTCTTTGTCAGCAGAAAAAGGTGTCAACGCATGCAGGAGCCCCATACAAAAGCGCAGTCTACAGCCCCAAGAGAAACAGAACGAGCGAGTGACAGAGCGGTAGTGAGCAAGCTCAACAGAGCTCTAGTGTGACTGCTGCAGATTTGTTTGTGGGCAGAAAATGCAGCAACACAGGCAGGAGCCCAGTACAAAAGGCCAGCTTGCAGCGCCGGCAGAAACAGAATGCGAGAGTGACAGAGGCAGAGTGAGCGAGCTCAGTGGAGCTGTGTCAGGACTGCTTCAGATTTCTTTCTGGCCAGAAAAAGCCACCAATGCAGGCAGGAGCCCAGTACAAAAGGGCAGCCTGCAGCACCAGGAGACACAGAACGAGCGAGTGAGGGGGGGGGGAGTCAGTGAGCTCAACGGGGCTTTGTTGGGACTGCTGCAGATTTGTTAGTGGGCAGAAAAAGGCAGCAATGCATGCAGGGGCCCAGTACAAAGGGCAGCCTGCAGTGGCAGGAAAACCAGAATGAGCGAGTGAGTGGTGAGCTCAACAGAGCTGTATTGTAACTGCTGCAGATTTTTGTGGGCATAAGAAGCGCTAGCAGAGCAGGAGCCCAATAGAAAGGGCAGCCTGCAGCACCAGCAGAACAGAATAGATGCAGTGAGAGGGAGAAAGAGCAAGCTCAACGAGCTTTGTTGGGACTGCCATAACATGACTGTGTTACAAGCATGCGTTGAACTGTTTCCACGCACCCTTGTAACTTCGTAAACAGTGGCATTTTTTCACAACTCCTTATGAACACTACAGCTGCCATTTTTCACATCCTGGCAAAATATGTTTTTGCACTCCTGCCGGACAATACCATGGTCACTCTGGGAAATCAATGTTTGGGACAGTTTAAGATCGACCGAGTTAGAGGAGGGAATGACAAAGCTCAACTGAGCTCTGTTGGGACTGCTGCGGATTTGTTTGTGGGCAGACAATGGACCCAACACAAAAGCCCAGTAAAAAAGGGTAACCTGCAGCACTGGGAGAAACAGAATGAGAGAGCGGGTGAGGGAGGGGGAGTGAGCAAACTCACCGAAGCGCTGTCAGGACTGCTGCGGATTTCTTTGTGTGCAGAAAAAGGCGTCAGTACAGACAGGGGACCCAGTACAAAAGGCCAGCCTGCAGCGGTAGGAGAAACAGTATGAGCGAGTGAGACAAGGGGAATTAGTGAGCTCAATGGAGCTCTATCAGTACTGCTGGGATTTCTTTGTGGGCAGAAAAAGGCGTGAATGCAGGCAGCAACCCTGTACAAAAGGGCAGCTTGCAGTGCCAGGACAAACAGAATAAGCGATGAGAGAGGGAGACTGAACGACCTCAATGGAGCTCTGTCGGGACAGCTGCGGATTTCTTTGTGGACAGACAAAGGTGCCAAAGCAGCCAGAAGCCCCATACAAAACCGCAGTCTGCGGCACCAAGAGAAACAGAATGAGCGAGTGACAGAGTGGTAGTGATCGAGCTCAACAGAGCTCTAGTGTGACTGCTGCAGATTTCTTTGTTGGCAGAAAATGCAGCAATGCAGGCAGGAGCCTAGTACAAAAGGCCAGCTTGCAGCGCTGGCAGAAATGGAATGCGAGAGTGACAGAGGGGGAGTGAGCGAGCTCAGTGGAGCTGTGTCAGGACTGCTTCAGATTTCTTTCTGGCCAGAAAAAGCTGCCAATGCAGGCAGGAGCCCAGTACAAAAGGGCAGCCTGCAGCGCTAGGAGACGCAGAACGAGTGACTGAGGGAGGGAGAGTCAGTGAGCTGAACAGGGCTTTGTTGGGACTGCTGCAGATTTGTTTGTGGGCAGAAAAAGGCAGCAATGCATGCAGGGGCCCAGTACAAAAGGGCAGCCTGCAGTGGCAGGAAAACCAGAATGAGCGAGTGAGTGAGCTCAACAGAGCTGTATTGTAACTGCTGCAAATTTCTTTGTGGGCATAAGAAGGCAGCAACACAGGCAGGAACCCAGTAGAAAAGGGCAGCCTGCAGCTCCAGCAGAACAGAATGAGCGAGTGAGAGAAGGGGAATGAGCGAGCTCAACAGACCTTTGTCGGGACTGCTGCAGATTTCTTTGTGGGCAGAAAAAGGCACCAACAGAGGCAAGAGCCCAGTACAAAAGGGCAGCCTGCAGCACCAGGAGAACCAGAATGAGTACATGCAACAGGGGGGAGTAAGCAACCTCAACGGAGCTCTGTTGGGACAGCTGTGGCTTTCTTTGTGGGTAGAAAAAAGCCACCAACACAGGCAGGAGCCCAGTACAAAAGGGCAGCCTGCAGTGCCAAGAGAAACAGATTGAGCGAGTGAGAGGGGGAAGTGAGCCACCTCAATGGAGCTCTATCGGGACAGCTGTGGATTTCTTCCTCAGCAGAACAAGGTGCCAACGCAGGCAGCAGCCCACTACAAAAAGAGCAGCCTGCAGCACTGGGACAAACAGACAGCCAGTGACAGAGGGCCACTGAACGAGCTCAACAGACCAACGCAATCAACATTCGGCATTGACAAATGCTCGTTTTAGTTAGCATCTGCCATAACCAGACATGCATTTATTCCTTTAATACAAATACAGTGCAATCCACTTACAACAGACACAGATATGCTGGACACCTGCTTAAAAAGGACAGCACTGTGAAACGATTGCAGACAATGTTAATGATCACAGTTATATCAGATAAGGCTTTCTATATAGCAGACACCTGTTATTTCCTGATTCCCTGAACTACTTTAAGTAGGAGTAAAAGGCAACAAGCTGGCTTAAAACAATGAAATTAATACTGCACAATTAAAGATAAAAGTTTACACTGTAAGCACAAGCACCACTCTACAGTAGCCCCCCTCACCTACACCACCACCACCGCACCATGTTTGGTATTTTATTTTATAGAAAATCAGTAAAGTTTTATTTCTTAATACAGTACAGGCCAACATCTTCTGTTCAGCTTACATCAGACATCTT
The DNA here is from genome assembly GCA_016271365.2 of Neoceratodus forsteri. NCBI lineage: Eukaryota > Metazoa > Chordata > Ceratodontiformes > Ceratodontidae > Neoceratodus > Neoceratodus forsteri. The sequence continues at coordinate 254,255,739 of JADMNL010000024.1, read as the reverse complement.
ATGTAACGGACAAAAAGCCAAACGAAATGTGCCCATTATAAGAGGGTTCCACTGTATTACGTACATAGACACATACACAGAGAATACAAAAAGTTCAGAGTTAAAATTATCAGATTAGGTTTGTGCTACATAAAATATAATTTAGGAATAAAGTATGGGCACCCATACACAGTAATCCTGTGTTTCCATTGAGGGGCTGAGATACCAGCTCTCGAGGTTTACTTGGTTGTCATGACAACCTCTCAAAGTGAACTCAGCATTGTTGTTTACTGTTGCCCATCCAATGTCTTGTATAGTGCATGGGTAACAATAAATCAATGGCTGTCCACTTCTGGAGCGTTGCAACACACTTTCAGTCTTTGCTCCCCCAACCAAAGAACTAGCCCAACTCCGTCCCCGGTTCTCCAAACTCACAGACTAAATTATTATTTTTTTCTATATGTAGTTTGTGGTGTATTTCCATTTTTCTCCCCGTAACCCAACCCCCTACCTCAGATGCGTGCATGCATGTACATGAAGGCGTATGTACGCCTTGTCTCGAGGTACCCACCCACTACATGTCACCCCCATCACCTACGCTGACCACCGGGCTTCCACCTGGTGCGAGCAGGACTATGGGGGGGGGGAGGTGGCGACCACTCTCCAGAGAGGAGAGCTGCCTTCCAGCTGCTCAATCCTGCTCTGATCCTCCCCCCATGCCGGCTCCCTGACAACCCGATTCTGTTCCCAAACACTGGTCGTTGGCATAGTGCTAAGTAAGGAGTCCAGTGCCTCAGCCCTCAGGGCCACTAGGCCGGCCTAAATTAAAAAAAAAAAAATAAATGTGCACACACCAGCTGTTTAGTGGGCAAAGGTAAACCAATACTATACCCTCACTTTTCTTCTTTTACTAGCCGCTGATCACGTTCGGGTCCATGTCTCACTACCGCAGTCATTTCCTGAGGTGCGGTGCTTTACTGATGCGCATGTGCAAATGTGTCTGAAGCTGTTGTACCATTGATGTGACATACACAAGATGGTACAACAGCAAGTTGTCATCACATTGATGGTCCAAGAAGGATAGCTTTCAATGGAATTCAGCCCATAATAACATTGTACCATACACTGTGGGTCTCTTATTTAAAAGTAGCAGGCTGTATTGCGCGCAAGTGCTTGTACTGCACAACTCAACTGCACCGGCACAAAACAATGGTATATTCAGAAGATGCACCATAATATGCAATTGCACATGTGTGGCTGAATATTCTGAACATGCGTGATCATGCAGTGGAAGATGTGCGGCATGGAAGGTGCCCAGAGCCTAATGTGGAGCATACAGAAGTGCATGATATAAAGCCACTTGCGCAGCATGCAGATTTGCAATATTCAGACAGGATATGCAAATGGCCTCACTGCACAGTCAGCGCCCAATTTGCATCTCATTACTGGAATGTATTCAGGCCATTTGCATACCAGTGCCATGCGCAGTTCCAACACTGCAGGGCAGCACCACCACCACTCCATAAAGGTGATCAGGAAGAACTGCAGCCTAGCAGGCAGGTGAGAATGCATGGATGAGTGTGGGTGAACTGCATTGGCCTGGGTACAGTGCTACATACTCCCCAACCCTGTAGCATCCAAATGTGTGCCAAGGTGCGTGACAACAGGTCAGAATGTGTGACACAGCAGAAAACATTACAGTGCAAGCTCAGAAGACTGTGGAAACATGTGCACCAATGGTGTTACTGTGTGCTGATACCTAGCATCTCATATTATCATACAGTTCTGCATAACAGTCCCAGTGGCCAGTGTGTAATATCACCCACTCTGTGTGGGTCAGTGGGTGAGTGATAACATGAGTGCCGTACCCCATACTGTGTGACAGCTGAGAGGTCTGCAGTGCTACTACCCACGGCCATGGCCGTGTCCTAGGTGGCTGCATGCACAACACTGCCAGGGTCCGGTGTCTGTGGGGCATGCCCCTGCCACCTCCAGGCCACAGGTAGTTCTACCCCTGCCCTGCACTGCTCACAGTTGTGCACTGTCCACCACCAGTACACAACAGTAACCTAAATCCAGGTCCCCAGTGGCATTATCGCACTGCAGGGATGGCATTGGTGACATGTATGTGGTTCCAGGTGGCATGAGTGCTGTGTGCACCACTGGTGTTCCACCATGGTTGTGTGCCACTGGGCCATCCCTGACCCATGCCATGCTGCCACCATTACCTCCATGCATCCTGCTCACCATTGTTCCTGATGCCACTATGCCTCCACCAGGTGGTATTCTGCTGGCCACATGGGTGCAGGCCATGGCACCTGGCACATGTGCCGCAGTGTAGCAGTCTGCTTTGCTGGTGTGCTGGGGGGGTGCCTGACTAGCATGCGGCAACTGGGCATCCATGACCTGGGTGTGGGAAGGGGGATGGCTGCCTTGGCAGTGCCAGTGGTGTCACCCAGTGGCACCTGGCAGATGCCCGATGTGCAGGCACAGAGCGGCTGTGGCTTTGGGTACTACCATCCTGACATGACTGCTGTGTGTGGGTGCCTGGAGCACATCCTGGTTTACCTCCAAGGGCTGTCTCAGGGTCACCTTTCTGCAGTTCTGCAGCCTGCCTGTGGGTGGCTGGCTGATTTAGGCCATTCCCTTACATACCTAACTGTACGTGGCACAGTTTTGTGTTGCATGACACATGCACCGCACATTTTGGCTGAATATACACTTAGCAGCATATTCAGGTGCCCACCCCCTATTTTTGCACTGCATACATTATTTCTGCGTGATCGCACATTTGGTTTTGTGCTGCACATCTCTCCCATTTGAATATCATGCCTCTGCGCATTTCCCAAGATGTGCCATGCATCTCCACTTTGTGCCACACATCTCTTTTGAATATGTGGGCCTATAAGGTTTTTAAAATGTGCACAACAGCTTTAGAATGTGCACAATAACTTTAGACCATGCACAACAAGGTTTTCCAGCTGCTTGAATTCCGTGCACAATAAGCCCTAACCATACACTATAAAAAGATACACTGTGCAGTCTCCCATGGCACTTGGATTGTGTTTACGATTTATTCAGAGTTAGACTTCATTTTTCAAACAAAGTTTTTCCTTAAAATGGACGCTTTGGTGTACAAAAGTAACCACCTATTCTATTATAGTGTATAGTGAGGGTTTGTTCTGCATGGATTACCATGCCATCTGAAACCTTGTTGTGCCACAGTTCAAAGGTCATGGAACGTGGGTGTACCCTTCTGTTGTACAACAATGTTCCAACTGTTTTCATAAATCCACAAGCCACCTGTTTTCTAATGATAGAGCAGCCATGCACACTCTAACAGTTGAAAGGGAAAGTGAACTGTTACAGTGGCGGCAGTTTTTTTTTCTCAATGGAGTCCAGCTGGCCTAAAAAGTTCATTGTAAAACACAAACGCAAGCTAGATAAAGCTTTTCTTTTACTGCAAAGCCACAGAGCCTTTGCTGCAGCTTAAGAAAAATGTCATTTTTGTTAAGAAATGCTGGTTCTGATCTGTTCTTGTCACAGTTCTAAAACAAATTGTGTTTTATTTAAAACTCATGATCTCTTAACTTTTTGGGGCACTATACACTGTATAAAATGTGGGATGTGCAACTCTTTGCACAACCAGCCTGTGCTGCCACCTTGGGATTCTAATTCCCTCAGACTTTCTGAGCTTCTCTCTCGAGGCCAGAGGGAGTCAAAATCCCTCTGTTGCAGTACAGGTTGGTGGTGCAGTTTCCCATCTGGTATTCTTTATATTTCAGGATCCTGGGAGTTTAGTTAGAAAATCACTGTAGAAATGGAGTCAAGGTGTAGACCACTGAGAATTGTGCTGAGTATAGTTTGGTTGATGTTTTCATAAGTAAGACAGACCAAAATGTAATGTTTATTGTTTCCAACTTCCCAAAATTGGCATGGGCATAGTCTGTGGTCAAGTGGAATACTTTCAAACTGATCAGTCAGGAAGGCCATTTTCATTTGTTCCGATCCTAAATTTGTCATAGAAATATCTCTCCTACTCAAAAATCCTTTTGCGTCTCAGATAAACCTGGATTGTTTTGTTTCATAGAAACATAGACTGTGATGGTAGGTTAGGGATATTGGGTCCACCCAGTCTACTCATTTTGTTTTAGTTCAACTTTGTTTCTTTGCTGCAGACCCTACTTGACCTATGTTGCAATTTCTCCCCTTCCCCCTTCCTTACCCCTATGATTCCCTTGTTCCTGTCCCGAGCATTTTTGAACCCCACCACTGTTTTTGCCCCCACTATCTTCCCTGGAAGACTGTTCCAGGCATCCACCACCCTTTCTATGAAGAAGTAGTTTTTCACATCCCTCCTAAATTTACCCCTTTTAGTTTCATAGCATGCCCCCTTGTTCTAGATCACCTTTTCTCTAAAAAACACTTCCCTCATTTATCTTATTTGCCCCCATGAGGTATACTCTGTCATATCGCCTCTCTCCCTTCTGTCCTCTAGGGTGTACTTATTTAGCTCTTTTAGCCTCTCCTCATAGGGCTTTTGATGCAGACCTTGCACCATTTCAGCAGTCCTCCTCTGGACTGCCCCCACTCTGACTATGTCCTTCTTGAGATGTGGTCTCCAGAACTGCACATAGTACTCAAGGTGGAGTCTTAACACCACTCTATATAGGGGCAGCACCACTTCCGTCTTTCTGCTGATAATACCCCTTCCTATGTGCCCCAGCATCCCTCTAGCCCTCCCAACTACCTTGTCACAGTGCCTGGCCACCTTTAGGTTATCTGATATGATTACACCCAGGTCTCTTTCCTGCTTATTCTTTGTCAGCAACAGTCTGCCCATTTTGTACTCCACTCTCGGGTTTCTCTGGCCCAAGTGTACTATTTTGCACTTTTTACCATTAAGACCCAGCTGCCATACCCTTGACCATGTTTCCAGGCCTTTCGGATCCCTTCCCATCCTTTCCACTTCCTGCAGTGTCCTCTTTGTTGCAGATCTTGGTGTCATCCACAAAGAGAAGGACCTTCCCTTCCAGTTCCTCTGCTATGTCACTTATGAAGACACTGAAGAGGACTGATTCCAGCAATGATCTCCGAGGTACCTCACTGGTCACCCTCCCTCCCTCCCTCTCTCAGATTGAGCTTCGTTTACCACTACCTTCTGTGTCCTATCCCCTAACCAGTTTCTTACCCAGGTTGCCACCTTACTTCCACCCCCAAGTTACCCAACTTGCTTAGCAGTCTCCTATGTGGAATGGTATCCAAAGCCTTGTTGAAATCCAGGTAGGCCATGTTCATCACTCCTCCTTGATCTAACTGCTTGGTTACCCAGTCAAAGAAATCTATCAGATTTGTTTGGCATGACGTTCCCCTGTGAAACCATACTGCCTTGGATTCTTTAATCCACTGGATGCAAGATATTCCACACTCTTTTCCTTTAGTAGTGTTTCCATTAACTGACCTGCCACTGATGTCAGGCTGACAGGCATATAATTTCCCGCCTCTTCCTTGCTACCACTTTTTTGATGTGGGACTGCATCTGCCCTTCTCCAGTCTTTTGGGACCACTCCAGTTATCTGTTAAATAGGGCTGTCAGAGCTGCAGCTAGTACCTCCCTGAGCACCCTTGGGTGCACCCCATTTTGGCCCCATTGCTTTGTCCACCTTCTGTTTAGTGAGTGCTTTCCAGACTCTCTCCTCTGAAAATGGACTAGTGTCCACTTCCCTCCCCTCAAAGCTCCTGGTGCCTTTTCATGGTCCCTGCCCTTCTACTGTGAACACTGAGCAGATGTGTTTGTTCAAGATGTTTGCCTTTTCTTGATCCACCTCCGTACAGTCACCCTCTGCCCTCTGTAACCATACAGTCCCTCCTTTGTCTTCCTGTTTCACTAACATACCTATTTTATTTATTTATTTATTTATTTAGAGTTCTTGGAAAACCTTTGAGCCAGAGGCTATTTTACAAAGGTTCCACGTCAAAAATATTAAACATTGGGAAAGTTAGTTTACAGAACAAGTAACATACAGGGATGCAAGATAGTACAGCAGATATAGTAACTGAGCATAAAGCACAAAAAAGAAACCCATCATACAAACATTTGTAAGCCCTAACGTACCTAAAAAATGTCTTGTCCCCTTTTGATACACCTTCGGCTATTCTTTCCTCAGTTTGTGCCCTTGCACTCCTTACTGCTTTACCTGCATACCTCTGTTTTCATTGATTCACTTCTCTATCCTCCTATCTCTGGATCACGTTATACCTTCTGAATGCTACTCTTCAGCCTTTACCTTTTCTGCTATCTCTTTCAAGAGCCACAGTGGTCTCGCTCATTTGCATGTTACGGTCGACAAAGGGCCTATATATATTGACCCAAAGGAAGCCACTAAATTGGTCGAGAAGTTAGAAGTAGAGAAAGAAGCTCGAAAAGGAGATTTGTTCTCAGAGTCAGAACTGGGAGATACATGAATGCTTAGCTTGGGTGAGTGATGAGTTTCTTCACCACTGCATAAACTCTGAATAACCCTCATCATTAGAGACTTTCTTGAACTGGATAAGCCTCAGCTATTTAATTACACAGGGCTCTGTAATGTTAAGCTGAGAGTTTGATTTATATGCTGATTGCTGAGCACCTTAGAAGAAGTTTTGTTGCGCTTTATGTTGGGTTTTCCTCTTCTTTCTAGACTCAGGTTGGAAAGATAAACTGATCATGCTGAAACTGGATCATACACAGTTGGCCTGGTACTAGGAAATGATGTCATCTCATTACTTGCTGCTATACGAGGTCTGACAAGGATTTAGTAACATAGGGAGAGGGGGTGTTGGTGCTAAAGTGGGATTTGGTTAAATAAAAATCATTTTTGGATGTTGTGGGAGTGAAAAGGGAGAAACTGTGTAGTTATAAATAAAGAGCATTTAGTCTTAAGGGCATAATAGCCCATTAATGTTATAAAGTGGAATGCACTTATAGAGTTACTTTAAACAGTTATAGCATTGGCAGCATCGTCTAACAGATATCAAATGTTTCATAAGTGTTATTCTGGTATTCCCCCCAAATGTGTAACACAAGTAACAGTGTCTCTTTTATCTGCTTATCTCTTTTATGTCGTAATAATATGCCAGTATTGCATTGCACAGAATGTTTTGTATGCAGTTTTACTGCATAAAATTTATAAATAACAAGTAAAGAAAAACAAAGAAAAAGAATGACAGTGGTCTTCTCTTCCTTTTGCTTACTTGCTTCACACAGAGAATTGTCGTCTTCACTATGTCCTGTTTAGTTTGGCCCACTTCTCCCCTCCCCCTCCGTTTATCTCTCCCTGTCAGGTCTTTTCTGAGGTACTCTCCCATCTTTGTGAAATCCACCCTTCTGAAGTCCAGGACCCTCAGCATTGTGTGGCTGGATTCCACAGCTGTTGTTATGTTGCGCCACACTGTACAGTGATCAGTGGTCCCCACGTGGCTTCCCACCTTGATGTCTGCAACACTGTCCCTGTTAGTGAGTACCAGTTCCAGTATTGCCCCATCACGAGTGGGTTCACTGACTAGTTTGTTGAGGAACACCCCCTGCAGGGAGTCCAGGATGTCTCTGCTTCTAGCTGAAGCCACAGCAGGGAGGCGTCAATCTACATCTGGCAGACTGAAGTCCCACACCAGCAACATTTCCCCCATTTCAACCATCCTGCCAATTGTTTTTAACATTACCTTATCTAACTCCTCTCCCTTTGCCAGGGGCCTGTAGATGCCCCCTGTCTGGATAGTTGCCCCATTTCAAAACTCGACAGTAACCCACATCAACTCTGTCCCCCTTGAATTCCCTGTATTGCTGTTGCCTTCAAGATTTCCTTCACATAAAGCACCAATCCCCCTTCATGTCCCTTCTGAACATCATGTAGCCTGGTATGACCATGTCCCAGTCATGGTTGTCCATTCACCATGACTCGGTAATGGCCACAGTGTTCAAGTCGGCTTCCACCATGATGACCTCTAGGTCTGGGACCTTATTTCCCCAGACTTCTCGCATTTGCACACATGGTTTTCCAGATTTTGTTAGCTTTCTGCTAGTTGCTTCCCTCTTTTCCATATTTTGGCCCCTTACTCCTTTTTCTTTTTTGACAGCTGCCCCCCCCCCTAACCCTGTTTCCTTTTTAACACGCACCATGTTGGGACTCTCACACCTTGTAATCTCCCTACACGCTATCTCAGCTTATGGGGGGGCAGTTTCTGCCTGCCCTTTTTCTTCCACCCCCCTGATAGTTTAAATGTTCATTGAAGTAACATTTAAACCTTCCACTGAGAACTGTGGTTCCTTTCCTGGATAAATGCAGACCATCACTGCTGTATAGGCTCTTACCCTCCTAGGTGGGCCCCCAATCCCCAGTGTAGCCATACTCCTCTTTCCTTCACCATTCTTTCAACTATGAGTTGAAGACCTTGGTGCAGCACTCCCTCTCCATCCCCCTGTTGTAGACAGGCAGCACCTCTGCAAAAGCTACAGAGTTTGTTACCTGCCCAAGACTTCTTCCCAGGTCCCTAAACTCCACTTGCACTGTTCCTGCCCCATCCCTAGACATATAATTTGTCCCCAAATGGACATGACATCCAGCTCCCCGCCCTAGCAATCCATAGGATACGCTTCCCATCCCCCCCATGCCATGGGGCCGGGGTAGGCACCTGACCTCCCTCTCCTCCCCCTTTCCTATTCCTAGCTCTATCCCACTGACAATGGAGTTCCCCACCAGAATTTGCTTCTTCCTTCTCTGGGGTCCTTTTTCACCCTTCTTTGGGCCTCAACTCAGGAGGGCCTACAGCTTCTCCCCGATCACAACCATGGGTGCCTTCCTTTTGCAGCCCCACTCCACCAAAGTGGCAAAGGAGTTTTGTAGTGGTACCTGCTGCTTAAGGGATGGGCTTGTGGCCTTACAACCCTCTGGATCCCACTACCCCCTCCCTTCTCAAGCCCACTGTAGTCCAGCTGCTCCTCCTATCTGGCATCCTTTGAAGTAACGGTGTCGGACTTGTCTCCTACTGGAGCAAAATCTTACTGTTTTGCAATGCTGGTTAACATAACTAGGAAGTTCTGTGCTAACACCTCCTCAAGTAGCAAATCCTGGAATTCCCAGTTTAGACTCGATTCTATATTGTATAAAGTGTCACACAGATTTCTAATCCAGAAGAAAGCTGTATTTTCAAAGGTGTGATTGTCTAGGGCCACTGGGTAACATTGTCTGGGGATTCTTTTGCCTGACATTTGAAATAGTCCAGTAAGAAATACAGTAATTCTAAATTTAACTTGGGTAGCAACTGTAAGGAAACCAGTCTCTGCAGTAATGCAAGCGAGGGGGGGGGGTCAAAAGGAAAACAGAGAGAACATCTCTTAGGAATTTGTTTCGTACTCAATCTAAAATAAGTGTATTTTTCCAGCCCCATACAACATCTGTGCATTGTCTTTGCTTGAACAATTGTCAGGGCACCTCGATTCTAATTTCCTCTGTATTGTTTGCTGAATTTTACAATCCCCTTTCTCGAGGTTGTGGAAAATGTTGCCTTGCTACTTGTGTTTTTTGGACCATATTGTCTTCAACTATTACACCAAGATAACTGTAGATAAGGTAGGTAGGTAGGTAACATTTTTATTCATAAAATAATGAATATGGATAACTCCACTGAGCGAAAGCTCCTTTACAGTGAGGTCCAAAGCATCAAAACCAGTTACTCTTCAGGTCTCTTATACATTAGTCATATCAGTATAATAAATACAACATATCCCTTAACATTAAACAGAAAAACAGAGAAAAACAAATGGAAATACATATGCCTTTACACTAACTTAAAAAACAATACATTCAACACACAAAATACAGATTTTCCATACTTTTTCCTAAACTAAATCCCCCTCAATACTTATATGCTCTACGAGCCAGTCCTTTATTAGATTTAACTGGAATTTCTTATTTAGCGGTCTTAGCATCCCAGGTAAGGAATTCCATAGGAGTGGTCCAACACTTATAAAGTGATTATTTCCCCAGACCATGCTCCGTTTTGGTATCATACATTCCAGACTATTTGCAGAACACAATCCCCTTATAGGATTCTTAATTTCAATACCCCCCGCCAAGTACTCTGGCACTTTCCCGGATATACATTTTATCACAAATAAAATTAAACTTAAGCCTCTCCTTTGAGATAAAGTAAACCAGCCCAAGTTCCTGTACATATCTAGTCTATGTGACATCCTTGGTACACCTAATATAAATCTTGCCAGTTTATTATACATAACATCGAGCTTGTATAACTGCTCTTTTGATGCACCCATGTAAATCAAGTTCCCATATTCTAACATGGGTAATACCACCACACTGACAACACATTTTCTAACTTCCAGAAACATACTATTCCTTATTCTATATAGAGATCTTAAACACTTTCCTATTTTCATCAAAGTATACTCAAAATGACTATGCCAATTAAGTTTTTTGTCTAAATAAACCCTCAACTATTTATCAACTTGTTGCAAAATACCGCCAGTACAGGTTTTAATTTGCAATCCATCTTGCTCCAAATTTACCCCATTCCCCCTATGGAATACCATTACCTGGGATTTTTTTTCATTTAAAACTAATTTAGATCTCAACAAAAAAATCCTGTAAATAATCAAAAGCCTGCTGTAATACTGACTGAATAAGTACCACTGAAGAATCAGCCAAATATATAATTGTATCGTCAGCATAAAGGTGATATTGTAACCCCTGTTGCACAAACTTTAAATTGTTCATGTAGAGATTATACAATATGGGGCCCAATATAGATCCCTGTGGTACACCTGAAACAATTACTTTTAAACCCGAAGACCATTCCTTAATAGTTACTTGTTGCTGTCTTGAATCCAAATAATTTCTAAACCAATTCACCACTGAATCAGATATACCACAGGATTTCAATCTGGACAGGAGGATGCCATGGTCCAAGGTATCAAAGGCCTTTGAAAGATCAACAAAAATGGTCCCCACTGGCATCCCCTTGTCCAGATCCTCTACAATGTCTCCCGTAACCTTCAATAAAGCTGTAGTAGTTCCATGTTCTGGTCTAAAAACCGATTGATATTTGTTAAGGATTCCATCATCTTTTAAAAATGTCTGTAGTTGTTTCACTACAATCTTTTCCAAAATTTTTGATATTGTTGGTAACGGGGAAATTGGTCTATAGTTTTCCAAGAGCATCCTAGATCTCGACTTATAGACTGGCACAATCTTTGCTGTTTTCCATATTGAGGGTAATTCCACAGAAAAAAGAGATATATTAAATAGATTTGCTAAAGGTTGATCTATAATAGAGGTTGCATACTTTAATAAAATATTAGGGATCCCATCCATGCCTTCTGCTTTATTTATACTGATTTTAAATAATGATTCCCTATCTTCCTCTCTTGTAATAGGGGTAAATTCAAACTCCTCTTTCTCGTCCGATTGTACATTTTCTTTACCTGATTTATCTAAGTCAATATTAAGTTGTAAAACCTCGTTCATATTATTCCCTCCAGATCTTAATGCATCTGTACCCATATTAGTAAAGAATGCATTAAACTCATTTACTACTTCCTTTCCTAAATCTAATTTGTCCCCATTGATCAAAAATTGATTGGGATAACCCATATTTGGACCCTATGTAACTTATTTATTATACTCCAGAATACCTTTGGATTCTCCATCATTTCTTTGGATAGTTTTTTGTCACAATAATCCTGTCTGGCCTTCCTAATTTCTTTGGTATACAAATTCCTTAGTTGTTTATACTTAATCCACTCTTGATTTCCTTTAATTAATTTAGCTTTTTTCCATGCCTTATCTCTGGTTCTTTTAATTTTAAATAATCCAGAATCATACCATGGTGCATTATTTGATTTAATCAGCCTAGTTTTTATTGGGGCATATTTATCACAAATTTGTGTAAAATCCTTTTGAAACATATCCCATGCATCCCCCACATTGGGAATTAACTCTAGTCTTTCCAAATTATACCTTTCTAATTCCTGCATAAATGCAACCTAGTCAAAATGTTTGTATACCCTAGTATATATAATGTTCTTAGGTACTTTCCTTATTTTTTGATTTCTTATACAGAAAACTATCTGGTGATCAGACATTGAATCTGGCAACACCCCACTTCTAACATACCTATTAGGATCTGAAGTAAATACAAGGTCCAGAATAGTTGAATTATCAGGGTTATTTACGTTTAACCTAGTTACTTCTCTCATAAGTTGTATTAAATTTAAAGTTGTGGCCATATCAATTAAGCTATGATGAGCATCTATTGTTCCCCAATCAACATTTAAATCCCCAATTACCATTATTTCATGTGAATTTAGATAATTCTTCAGGATATTTTGCATTTCATCAAAAACTACAAAACTACTTTTGGGTGGTCTATATATACCAAACAATAATATGGGTTTGGAATATGGTAACTTTACTTCCAATGGTAGAATTTCTGCTTCAGTCCAGTCATTTAGACTACCCTTTTCCTTAATATCAATCCAATTTCTAGCAAAAATTACTACTCCGCCCCCCCTTTTTAGATCTATCCTTTCTCCAAACATTAAAATTTTCCAAAGCTATATCATTGTCTTGAATTCTTGTATGCAACCATGATTCAGTAATTATTAATATATCAGGTTTACAGCACATTACCCAATCTCTCAGGTTGTCAATTTTTTTTAAACAAACTACATATGTTAATGTGCACAATCTTCAACCCCTTTTCATTTAACATTTCTAGGGTACAATCATTATTCAACTCAAATGCAGGCCCAGGATTTAGATGAACATCCCCACTCATCATTAACCCCATAATTACTACTAATTTACTCAATCTATACAATTTGGGGTTTATTTGTCTTCCATTTCTTATATTTTTATTTATATTAGAATCTACCAAGAGAGTATTTGTCCCCCAGCCACTTAAAACTTTACTAAAAATGCATACCCACTTGATCAGAGTGGTCTCTGTATTACTATCCAATAAAGTAGCCTGTATTACCCCATGCCATCCTACTAATACATCTATCTTTCCAAGCATGGTACTTTTATGCACTGTTATTATATATGGCTGTATTACAAAATCTTTTTCTTCCTGAATAGGATCTATATTTAAACAAAACTGGCATCCCACTAATAAAATTACCCACCATAACACTATCATTTTTGCCTCCTTTCAATTTTAAAAATATTTTTAATTTAAACTCTATTGTTAACAATACCCCAATTAATAACAAGAACAAACCTCTATGTATAGGGGTTATTCCAGTCAGTTATAATATCAAAAGATATTATTTTTAAACTCTGCAATTTATAAAACCAAAAAGTTGTTCATGCACAACTCCAGTCATTAACCACTGGAATTAGTACATGAACAACACCTATAAAATTGAGCAATCAATGTCTGTAAACAGACAGAATTCCTGTTCAAAACATCAATATTTCAGGCTGTAGAACGTACTATTTAATACAGTAGTATATCATGCTGTTAAATCAAAACAGTCTAAAACATTTTAAAATTTAAACATTTAATCAAACAATATATGCCATTAAATAGATACAGCTTTCCCCACTTAATATATTGGTTTTTCAAACAATGAGTCTCATTATCTCAGACACCAATATCTCCCCCACACAAACCTTACAACAAACTCAGGTCATGTGAGAAACAATAAATAACAGCAATTATCAAACTCATTTAATTGAGGATAAATATTTTTACCACTATACACACAGGTAACAAATATAAATTCACCAACTCCTTTCCGTGAGTCCACAGTTACTTTTCTGATGCCGAGTGGCCCTCGCGCCACTCACGCTCACGCTGCCGTGCTCGCGGACCAGGCAGCACGGTTCTTTTGTAGTATGCTGCCCCTCCTCCTTTGCTGATGTATTCTCCATTTCACCTGGTCCCTCTCACTTGAACTCAGGTATAATGGGACAAAGGGGAGCAATGGCACAGAAACAAACAAGGCGCTTTTCAGATGTCAGGCTCACAGTTCAGGCACACAGTTCGTTTTTACCACAAGCAGCAGCTGCGTTCTCAATTCCCGGTCTCTCACTTCAACAGATAGGGTCAAACAAAACAGTTCAGTGCACACAGCAGGCGTAGATTAGCTGGCAGATAAAAGCTGTGCTAGCAGTTGGTAAATGGCTTCAGCATACCTTTAGACAGTAGTCTTTAACTCTACAAGTTAACAGTGCTTGTTAGAGTTTGAAACCTACAAGTGCCTCACAGGAGTGAACAAGCTGCAAGTGGAGGGTTTTTTTCAGAGAAAGGAAGGCACAAGAGCAAGGGTACATGCAATGAAGCTAAAGGGGGGAAGTTTAGAAGAGATGTGCTGAACCACTTCTACACGGAAAGGGAGGTGGATGACTGGAACAGCCTGCCAGAGCAGGTAGTGGGGACAAAGATTGTGGGGAGCTTCATGCATGCATGGGATAGGCACAGGGGCATATTAGGTAGAGGAACGGGGGAAAGGAGTGACACCTATGACCAACTAGGCTCAGTGGTGATAGAATAGGCAGGGACAAGAGGCAGACTGGGTGGGCCTAAGGGTCCTTTTGTGCTGACAAAATCAATGTTTCTATGTTTGTACCAGTTCAGTATGTATGCCGATGCTGTAGCGACATTTCGATAGCAAAGTACATTACAGGGACAAGTCGCTGTTGCTACTGTAATGTACCCACGGGACCCTGGCACTGCTTTCTCTGGGGTTTGCCCCCCTCCTCGATTCAGCTTTGAGCTGGAGTTGATAATCCTTAGTTCCATGGGATGCAGGGGGCAGAGTCCCCTGCATGAGGGGTTCAGGAGGCAAAGCCCTCCAAAAAACACAGACAGTTTCCCAATGGATTTATGCTGACCGCGACATGCAGTTGACATAAATCTATAGTGTCGCATCTGAAAAAAGTTGTCACTGTTGTGTCATGGATCAGTTCAGTATTGTCAAGTCACCAAGTAAAGGGACATGTAGTCTTCCCTGTCACCATTACCTTTGATTTTTTCATACTAATATACATACTCCAGGACTGGATTAGCTCGTGCAGTCAGTGTCACTTTCTTTGAAGTCCTACTAAGGTGAGGGATATTGGTACCAAATCATCGGCACATAGCAGAAATTGAGAATGTGCCTTTCGTAAACCTTGGACGGAATGGAATTCATCTTTCTCCAGTTCTGTTGGCAGATCATTTAAGAGGATATTGAAAATATTGGGTGCTAATATGCATCCTGGATAGCGGCAACAGGTCAAATAGATTTTGATGGTGAGCTCTGCTTGTGTGACAATCTTTAAAGGGGAACAGTCACCACAAACAGCTGGTCCCAATGTGCACTTTTTGTGCAAAAACATTTTGGTCTGCTTACTGTTTATTGTAGTATAGTAGATTGTATCAGACTAATTCCATTTTACTTCTAGGCTGATATCTTCTGTTACTACAAATCCCAGCCCGAATCCCCTGCAGCTGACATCACAGCAGTAGGCAACAGTGGGAGATTCAATAACCTGCAGTACATGTCAGAGTTTTTATAATCTCTGATCAGATGTTTTCGGTTCTGCTTATCTCCAGGTCTTACATTCCCTCTGTTATATTAGAAAGGAAGCAGGCGGGTCACCAGAGACCAGATAGGGTCCATGGAGGCAGATTAGGTAGGGAACATCTGGGCAGACTGGGTGGCCAAGCAGTCCTTTCCTTTTTCTGACATTAACATTTTTATTGATAAAACACCCAAACAATACAGTAAATTAAAACAAAGAACATAACAGCACAGACTTTTTTCATACAACACTTGTATATACATAAATACAACCAGCAGCTCAATACAATTCTGAACAGGTACTTATATAAGCATGCACAGTCAAGGTAGCGCCTGTGTCTGTAACTGTACAGCCGGTTTCAAGTCTGTGTCAGTAGACAAGAGTATTCGATGTTCAACAATTGATCTGCCTACTTCTATCAGAGTACAGGAGGGGAAACATTCCTTTTCTGCCAACAAATTCTATATTCTATGATATCTACCAAAACGTTTTGTAACTGTATCCATAAATTTGATAGACCTATAGTTATTGGGGGGGAGCGGGTTCTGTCACCTTTTTGGTATATTGGGATAATGGTATTGCCTTTCCAACTTTGGGTAATTTTCTTGTTTTCAGAATGTCTCTTGCCTTTAAGGCATGCATGGTAGCAGATAAGGGGCAACAGTTGATAATGCACTTTAGGATAAGCATATGGTACATTTGGGATGCTTTTCAAGAATAGAAGCATCCATCTTGAATTTCCTCAGCTGCACATTGAGCAGACTCGATAGACCACATGGGCCCTATTCTGCAGATTAATTCATATGGTCATATGTAACAGTAATCAAAAGAATTCTCTACAGTGCTAGAGTTCTGTTCTCTTTCTGGGCCGAAGGTGCTTTACCTCACACTTGATAAAACAGGTTGGAAATTTCCTGCTTTCTGATTGGCTGTGAAAGTTCTGAGACCCATATGTTACTTCCCCAGAAATGCGCAGGTTGGAACAAGTTCAGGGAATGGGATTTGGAATGTGGGCTAGTAGTCACATACAGAAGTCAAGAGCCACTTCACTCATCCCTGACTGCCATTACAAACATAGCTACCCCCTTTACTCCCTGAAAACCTTCAACAAGGCCCTAAAAAGACAAACTCCCCTACGTTTAAAAAAATAAATTATTAAACATTCTTTCCACTCTTGATAACCTCCTTACAAACATAAGAAAACTAAAAAATGAAGTATGAGTCACAGTTTTAATTCCTGGTGTTTCTTTGGTGACCATCAGAAATCCCCTTTTTATTCCTATCATCTTGTCAAGGCAGTCTCTTCTGGTAACACTGCTTTAGATACAGTTGAGACCATATAAGGCCTTCTGTTGT
The DNA here is from genome assembly GCA_016271365.2 of Neoceratodus forsteri. NCBI lineage: Eukaryota > Metazoa > Chordata > Ceratodontiformes > Ceratodontidae > Neoceratodus > Neoceratodus forsteri. The sequence continues at coordinate 254,238,835 of JADMNL010000024.1, read as the reverse complement.
GTGGGTGAACATTTCATCAAAAGAATTCTGCAGCAGTTTAAATTTCTGTGTTCCACAATAAACAAATATTCCATCTTTTTTTTTTTCCTTCTTTCTTTTTCCCCTGCTCTCCAACTGGCCCCCATCCTCTACCATCTTCACCCCCCCAGCCATTCCTGTGACTTACCACTCTGGCTCCTAGTATCCCCGTGGCTTACCCCCCTCCCCCTTGGCAGGGCTCTTTTATTGTGGTCCTGAGTGGGCAACAGAACCCATTAATGTAACTCAAGCCAGTGTTCAGAGCTCGGAGGTGCTGCAGTCAGCAGCGCAGGCCCTGCGAGGCAGATGGTGAATCACCCTGCTTGGTTGGGGTATTTCCTTCAGTTTTCCTCCCTTCCCACTGGATGTCAGCTCACCTGGAAGGACCAAGGTATGTGTGTGTACAAAGGGCATGCATTGCACTGGTCCCTGGCCTTGCATTCCTGCCTCCCTTGTGTCCTGAGCTGCACTGCCACCTGTGGTCATCCAGGTAGCAGTGTTGCAATGAGGATGGGGACCCGTCCTCCCTAGAGAAGGAGAGTGTCTCCTGGGACACTCGATCCTCCCCACCTCAGCCAGCCCCCGATGACTAGGGCTTGCACCCAAGCCCCGATACTTGGCGTCACAAGTGGTAGTGCTGCCACTGCACCGACAGGCTGGAAAAACATTCCATATATTGGATATGTGGAAAAGCAAATGATTGACAGTTGATAATGATTGACAGATGGAGAAGCACTTCTTTTTACTAGTTATTTTTAACAAAAAAAATACAGTTTTTACTTTTAAAAAATTGCATTTTTTAATTTTTAAAATTTGTCTTAATTTACCTATTTTATAATTGCAATAATGCACTCTAGGTCATTGGTTGTCTGGGGTTAATGCACTTCCAGATGCTAAAGGCACTCGGAGCAACCACTTTGTATCTCATTACGCACCTGGACTTGCATTACCCCTAAGAGTCAATGCCTTGTCATGTCTTATTGCTTACTTCTCACACTGAACTGCATCTGCTGTCTGTCTGACCAACATCTCAATTTATTCAGGTCTGCTGTCATTGCTCATGGTTCACCTTGCGGTTGACCACCCTTGTGAGCTTTGTATTATATCAGCAATCTGGCAGTTATTCCCAGATACAAGATCACTAATACATACTATACAGTGAACAGAATCAAGCCCAGAATTGACCCCCCATGATACTCTTCTAGTCATTCACTGCCTTCAATCCTAACACCACAACCCCTGGTATATCAGTCTCCCATGTGGTGCCTTGTCAAAACTCAGGTTTATAAAACAATGTGTCATAATGCAAAACTGCTATACACTGTAGAATGACATCCACCCTATGTTGCAGGCCCCACATTGCTGACAGGGGCACTCACACTGGACAACACTCAAACTCTGTTGGGGGGGAGGAAACAACTCTAGCGGCCATGGTCTGTGGGGTAAGTCCTGCAGAAGGCCGGTGATGGGGCAAGGTGTGGGGCAGAATCCTAAAAGGGCTGACTGGGGAGACTGGAGAATAAAGAACAATAAATAAAAAGAAAAACAGAGGAGAGGGAGGATGATGTAAAGGTAACGGTGATACGTGCAGGGAGGAATATCAAGGGCAAGCCGGCAGAAGGCATAAAGGATGGGGTTCGGTCTAGTGAGGGTGGATTTGAGGGCAGCACTAAGCACAATGTCCCTGTAGCCAAAGGCCGCGAGAATCATGTTCACCACAAACTCCTGGTGGTCAGGGAGGGGGATACTGGATTTATTCCTGCAGAGTTTACCAGGTTTTGAGTGGAGCTTCTTAGGGATTGCAGAAGAAGTCAAGGGGAAGGTCTAACCTAGCCAAACACCAAGGTATGTGTAAGAGGAAACTTCATCCAGCTGAGAGCCATCCAAGGATGTGAAGACTGGAGATGCCTTGAGATTGGCCAGTTGCTGCCTGGAGCAGAATAACAGATGGTTTTCTTGGCATTGAGTGTAAGCTGATTGGTACTGAACCAACATTAAATGTAGCTGAAATCACATTGGAGTTGTTGGGGACAGAGGGCTCTACTGTATACATAATTGAGAACAGAGTAACCAGCCTGTTTCTCAGGGTCTTTCTTCAATGCCTCTCTGAACAAGGCAATCCTGTGATCTATTTTGCAATCCCCAATATTTGTTTTCATTGTCATTTAAACTTCATGAGGTAACACTTTTGGCCTATTCTCCTTCATGTTTTGGCAGTTCAATGTTTGTGGAATAGCAATAGGGAGAGATGGGTATATAGTGCTTGTGTAACTTCTAGTACTTTTTGTGGCATTTACCTATTCCCACCCTTGAGTAGTAGGTATGTAGGTATTAGTTTGTAGGGAATAGAAGGCACATGATCAAGGGTGAGAAGAGCGCCGGAGAAGGAGGAGGAGGGGGGGATGGAGGTGGATGAAAACACTCTTAAGCAAGGGAGGTGTGTTAGAGGAAGGCTTATGTAGAGGTTGTGGGAGGAGCTATTCCCCACATTGAACCTTGGGCAAGCCTTCCCATTCAATGTTTGTGGAATAGCAATAGGGAGAGATGAGTATATAGTGCTTGTGTAACTTCTAGTACTGTTTGTGGCTTTACTCTATTCCCACCCTTGAGTAGTAGGTATGTAGGTATTAGTTTGTAGGGAATAGAAGGCCCAAAAAGATACATCCTCCAACTCATGGAGAGTATGACCCCCTGGCACTCAGGAGAGGAAACCCCCAGGTGGAGGAAACCTCTGAGGATCCCTGGCCGGAGATCTACCCGTCCTTTTGGGCATACTAAATGGAGAAGGATCTAGGTTCTAGTAACCATAACTAATTTGAGGTTGGTGAGTTGCCTGAAGGAAAGATAATCCATCTTCGGTCCAGGGATGATGCTGATCACATGATGATCCTGAGGCTGAAGAGGAGATCTGTTCTGCATGAGCAATAGAATCCTAAGTATGAAGAAAATCTGAGTAAGGGAGGATGAAGAAAGTCCAAGTTTCCAATATGATGAATAAGGCTTGTCCGACGGAATTGTAGTAGGCAGAAGGATCATAACTGGATCAATAATGTACTAAAATGGGATGGTAGAAATGCAATGATAGGAAAAATCATTGGTGGATGATCCAACTTGTAAAAGGCTTGACTGGAAGAGTATAGTCTTGAGGTTAGGAACTCTGTAATGAACAAGGAGTTGTTAAGGAAACATCCATAAAGTAGACTTTGTAATAGAGCCTTTGAGTGCCCTGGATATGATAGTTCATTCTCTATCTAAGGATAACACAACTAAATGATGGTCCTGAAGATGCTGGGTACAACTTTTCCGTATAGATGGCAAATTCTAGATGTGAAGCAGATCCAGTTAAAGAAAGGCTAACGTAGGCCATATTTGCAAAGAGACAAAGGATGCACGTCCAAAAGATTGTATGGTGTTATGAGTCTGGGAGTAAAATTTAATTTATGTAAGACCAGATAATACGTTATGGACATGGTAATGATGAGTCAACTTATGAATGCTTGCTCCAATTCCTATGCAATTTGATATTCAAAGTAGTCTGGAGGTAAAGATCGATTAAAGAGTAAAACTGAGTAGAAAGAGTTGTAGTGCCTGATAAAGTAATGCCATACATGCTTAATTAGCATTAGGAAATTATTTGTGGAGCCGTACTGATGATAGCCTAATATATACATATGAGGGAGGATTGGAATCTTGGTATAAGGATTGGATGCTTCTTGATTATGATGAGCATAAATTTTTGCTCCATTCTCTGCTGGTACACTGCCTGAAATGAGTGTGGGTATTCCTGTGGCGCGCTCATGTAGGAGATGCGCTGTGCTAGCATAGGTAGTTAAGTTTACGAGTAAGCCTGATGTTGAAGTACATGAGAGGAGATTGGGGTGAATGAGTGGAAGAGTCTGTAGACTGGAGTGGTAATTAGATTGATAAATGCAAGATGGCATAGGATTTAATGCTACAGCTGATTAATACCTATTAAGATGCTTGGCTGAGTTGGTGAATTCATCTTGGCTGTTATGGATTGCTAGTTAGAATTCAGGAGAGCCAGTTCTCTGTGATGGTCTTTGCTACAGAGGTTAACGAAGATACTTTGAGAAGAAGAGGCTGAAGGTATACTGGAGGAAAGATGAACCTGGCTGAAGGTACTTAGGCGTAAAGGTGTGAGTAATGATGTCCAGGAGTGAAATCCAAGGTGTGGATAGTGTAGATTCAGGAATGAGCTATGCAATGGAGATCCCATGATGATGATGTTCTGTACAATTCCTAAAACTAGCAACAACCACTGGGAAGTATGAGTCAAGTGCCTTGGTTGTCAGAGTCATTACTGTAGAAGAGGCAGCATAATGTAAATGAATGACATCCATGGTTGAATGGGTTATCTGCAATTCTTGGAATCTGTAAAAGCGAGGCTTATTACAAAATCTGCCTATAACAGAAGGATTTAAGTTCTTTTCCTGTATGTGGACGGCTAATGAAACAAGGCATCTGGGGACTAATAGGGATTGGATGTACAGGGATCAGAGGGTATATCCAATATAGACGGAGGAGATCATCTTATAGTCCAGGTGAATGGGATTCCAGGATAATTGCGATGAACTGATTAAGCAGTGTGACACTTCTATGGTAACGTAAGAGTCCATTGGGCATGTGAATGAAACTGTATTTACTGGCAGTAGTATTATTCCAGGGTGATGATAAATGACTGATTGAGTAGTGGATGGGTACTGTTAGAAGGGCAGGAGTAGATGCAGGGGATGGATTGTATGGGAAACAGATGACTATTAGGAGTATGACTGGATTTAGGATTCAAGGTCAAAAGGGCCACAGCGAACAATATAAAGCCCCGACCCAGCAAGGCAAAGAGGAGATGGCAGCCATTCAAATAAGAAGTAAGTATGACGTGGATCCTGAGGAACTGAAGGAATACGGAGAGAAAGCTATGGGCCAGGCAAAGCCAGATGACATCCAGAGCAGGAAGGAGCAGGACGACATCGGTTTCATGCGAGAAAGCTGAAGAGAGGCATAGGATGATGATCCATGGAAGGCCAAGAAGCCAAGTCAAGACCTATGAGTGAAGGAAGTCCCATATCTGATGAAAGCTGGAGACAACCAGAGACAAGGATGGAAAGTGATGGAGCGACGAAGGACAAGGTTCCAAATCAGGAAGGAAAACAAGTTCATACAGCAGCTAGACAGGGGACCTGTAGCAAGGAAGTCCATGAGGCAATCTAACAGGAGTGAAAAGGGGACCAAGCACACCAGCAGGGTCCATGTGAGCAGGGAAGGAGGCCAAGGGGCTAAAGAAAGAAGTGATAGTGAGTAGAATCATTCAAATCAGAAGGGTCCAGCGATGGAAGAGAAGTAGTAAACTGGCAGGATGGAGGCAAACCAATCGATGATGTCCTGGTTCCACAGTTGAAGTCTTTAGGAAGAGCTGAGAGGTGTAAGGCTGGATGACTGAAATGCCCTAGTCTTGAGGAGAAGCAGCAATCCTGAATTAGGGAGAGAAGGAGACACTGGGCATAGCAAAGTAAGCTAGGGCCATAGATTAGGCAATGTAGTCTCTGTAGTGTGTAATGGTGAGGCTGGAAGAACAGCAGCAGCGAGAAAAATTGGAGAACGCTCAGCAGTAGGAGGCCCAAATCCAGAAGGTTTGTGTCATCAGATAAGAGTGGAGAAAACACATGTGAAACAGTGGAATGGAGGATGGGCATCCAGAGGGAATGAGTGAAGCACTCTGGTCTGGCTGGATGTGATTAGGAAATACAGGACGAAGAGAATGAGGTTGAATATCCGTACTTGAATGGCAATCCATATCAGTGGAGCTGCAATAGTAGAGACATTACGTGTCAGAGCCAGACTCCTGGCTAAAGGCAGCAGATAGGAAGATGAGTCTAGGCTGCAGACCAAGGCAGATGGAAAAGCACGTAGGTAAAGTCCTGTTTCTGAAGGGAGCGGCAGCCATGTACCGGACTGAGAACATGAAGCAGAATACTGTAAATTCAAACAATCATCAAATGGCAGAGGTGCACGGTAGGGACACTGAAGCAACATGAGTAGCAGAATTATGGTATGCAGAGCAGAGAGTTCCATTCCTGAAGGGAAATGACAACTAGCATAAGGTAGAAAGATTGGAATAAATTTGGAGACTGGAGACATAGCTCCCTTCCCTGGTAGTCAGAGTGGGCTATCCTTCACTCAATGCTATCAGTGGAGTTAGAGACAGAGAATGTCGAAGTGGTAAACAGGATGAAGTTCCATTCCCGAAGGGAAGCAGCAGCTGGTATGAGGTAGAAGGTATGATAACAGTCCATAGATGGTAGACATGACTCCCATGCCAGGTTATCGGGCAAGCGAACCTTCACTTGATGCTGTCCAGAAGAGTTGGGGATGGAAGATGTCAGGCTGGTAGAAGTAGGGTGTAATGAGTGAAACGGACTCCCATCCCCAGTAGATAGGGGAAGCCTACCTTCACTCAACATTTCAGAAGGTGCGAGTTAGGGATGGAGACCGGAATACTGGTGGTATGGGCTGAACGAAGTACTAAACTGCTGCAAGGATAGTATATAGACAAGTGATTAATAAGTACAGAAATGAATGCAGTTGAGAAATAATAATGTAAGTAGAATAAGGTTGAGATATGAACTGACATGTACAGAGAGTGGTGAATGTTTGGGTATGATACACAATAAGAGAAATAGTCAGGTAGATAACTAGTGGTAAAACATAGTCAGGTATCTCACAGGTGGCGTTGGTTATTGGTCTATGGTGCATTGATGACATTAGGACAGTTCCTGAAAGATGGTCCTCCTTTCCAGGTCAGGTAGAGAATGGTGCATGCTGGATGGGTGATGGAATGCAGAACCAAAGGAAACCTAGAAATGACTGGTATAGTGGTCCCTGCAGTGATGGCTTGGAGGCACTAATGTGATGATGAAGGTTGTAGTTTAATTCCTGGGGATGGGCATCATAAGATTCAGCATCCCCTAGGAAAAGGAATACTATGGTCTAATCCGAGTAAGATACAGCAATGGATCACCATTGTGCTATTTAGGCAGAATGGCTGACAGCTGAAGTCTTGACTAGTAACTGATATAATACAGCTCCAATATACCCAAGCTGAAATCCCAAGTCAGAATGGTAGTTATGATAGATATGCCGTTATGGCTCAAATACAAAGCCCCCAACCCCCAACATAACAGTAAGTCAGTGTGAATAACAATAATGTGAGGCAGGCAGCTTAAAATATTTAAATGCAGGTGTCCTGTAAGAACAAGGGAGACCCACATATTTAAATGCAAAGTTACGAGGCAACGTACCTGACAGAGTGGAAAATGGCGCTTGAATGCCAGTTTACCTGGTGAAAGGCATAGGAGATGAGAAGCAATCGCTAGGGGGAGAGTACACCGTGATGCATGAAATCGTCATGAATAATGTCCACAGAGGTCTGGTAAAATGTGGGAACTAACTTAGAGCTGAAATAGGAAAAGGTGCAAACATAGGCATTGGTGGGGAGCACAGAGAATGTCCTGACAGTCCTGAAGTCCTCTTGATGGAATTCCGGGGAGTGGTGAGGAGGCTCAGTCTGAGGAGAATAGGAGATGGACCACGGAGGAAGCAGAATGGGAAGACTGATGGTAGCGTGGGGCGAGGAGCCGGGAAAATAAAAACAATTGAGAGGGAGAAAGTGAGGAATAGAGGAGTCAAGACAAAACAAAAAAAAGAGCTGAAGCACAATCCGGAGGACTTGGGGACCAGCAAGAAAGATAGGAAGGAAGGAAGGCGGGGGTAGGTGGAGCAGGGGATAAAAAGAAACAACAAAAAACAGAATGGGAGGCGAGCGGGGGGAGGGGAGTACAAAAAGGAAGGGCAGAGGAGACAACAAGCAAACAGAACAATGGAGCACAAGACAAGGTAGGGGAAGGAAAAGAAGGAAACTAGACAAACCAGGCAGCAGACAGGCCAGGCACAGCCATGCAGGAACACAGGAAAACACTCCCTAAGCAAGGGAGGTGTGCCAGAGGAAGGCTTATGAAGAGGTTGTGGGAGGAGCTATTTCCCACATTGAACCTCCGGCAAACCCTCCCAATAACAGACTCTCTTGTATTTTGTAGGGACCTCTCAGATCTCTTTCTGAAACAAGGTGATCATGTGAGCTGTCTTATCCCATCTACCTCACCTATTGTCACTGTCATAAGGTCTTTCCAAAGAGAAATTTTTATTACGCCCCCATAATAAAGACTACTGAGAGAAAATGGGTTCTCACTTCCTCAGCATGTCAGCACTCCTTTTGCCCTTCCTTGACAACTAACTTCATGTTTCACATTTTCGCTTATACATGTGTAGGCTGTACAAGCAGCTGCAAGCTCAGTCACAAGCAAGGCCCTCAGAATTCCACAGCTCCAGGGCCATAGAACTAATTTCCCACTGCAGAACTTAGTTATATAGACAGAGTACTGTAAGGCCAGAAGGGTCTCTAGGCCAGTAAGGTCTGCCTCCCCTGCTTGCTTACTGTATGTTTTACATCTTAATTAACCATCTGTGCTAAAACAGAAACTAGTTAGGGTCTGCATGATGATCAGTGCACATCGGGCATCTGTGCCCATTACCTGGGGCTGGAAGCAAACTCTGGCACTGGAGTCAGGCAGCTATGACTGGGAAAGTGCTGCTAAGTGCATATGCATGCCCAGGGAGGGCTAATGTCACTGCATGCCATTGTAGTCACCCATTGTGGAAAAGCTGGAGGGCTTTCTCCTCCTATGGGGAGGGTGGTTGTGCTAAGAACTGCTGCAGTGTATGAGGTCAACAAAGCTTGGATGTTACTTTAGGATTGTGGTGGGGTTTAGGGGTTACAGCGGAGGTGAAGACTGCAGCCAGGAGGGTGATGGGCTCTGCACTCCTCCCACTGTGCTATCTAGATCCTATCCCTGCTGAGACAGCAAAGATGTCCCCTTGAATGCCCACCCGCCATGGGTCAAAGAGTAATGGAAGACCAGATACAGAGACGGAAGTGGTCAGGGCTGGCAGGTTGCTGGAAAGGGCATGGTGTTTTGTGTATGTGTTCGTGCAGGGGTGTGTGTGTGGGGGGGGGGCGGCGGGGGTGTCTGGTAGGAACTGGATAAAAAGAGGATACAAAATACATTAGTTTTACCCACTTTCAGGCTTCGCCCTCTTGCTCAACATCTGATGGCATAGCATGGCAAGCTGGAACTCCACCACAGAAGTGAAACAAATATGTTCCAGATATTTAGAAGCCCAATCACAGAATCTAGGGCTGAAGGCCAACAGAGAACCAAGGGTCCCTGATCTTTACCACCACCCCATTACAGTTAACATAGGGCTGAGGGGCAGGGGGTATTCCAAATCCAGCTTTTAACTCAGTTCATACAGAGGAAGCTAGTTTAAAATGGTGTGATCAGAACTTTTATTTACTACTCGATTCTGGAAGAATTCCAAAGACGTAATAACTTCCAAAGTGAAGGGAGGGAGACATCTTAGACGCTCAAAAGGAATAATACAAATTAAATGATACCCAGTTCTGCAAGCATGAAAACTAAAAAGGTGGATTTTTTTCCAAAACTAAGAGTGTTTTTACAAGAAAGCAATGGCTCCAGTGTGGTCCCAATGACCCTAAAACAGGAAAGATGGCTGGGAGGAACCGGTGCCAGCATGGTTTGTAAACTGCTATTAGAGTGGTTGGGACAATGACGCACTCACTGCTCAGATTTTGCCCTTACAAATGTATTCACATTTGAATAAATAAATAGATAAATAAATAAATAAAAATACGGTAAATCTTTGCCCAGTTAGTCTCACCCATGTTTCATGAGTTGGATGCCCACTGCTGTAGGGAGAGCAGGTTTTATGTGCCTAAAGTGAAATTATCAAGCAATGTACAACTATACTGGGAGAATTTTCCTGGAGGGGAGCAAGTCCCCCTTCATTGTTAAAAAAACTTTACAGACTGATTATGCTATTAGAAAAATACCAAACAAACTGTTTGAATACACTGCTTGCAATGTTTAGTCAGGTATTGACAGGTATTTCAGACAGTGTACTAGGCACCGGCAAACCCCAGGGATCAGTCCATCATTATCAGGCAAGGCAAGGCAAACTTTATTTGTTAAGCACACACCCTATCCCAAAAGGTCAGTGCATGTTAAATAAAACATAATTTACAAGAGTAAAAGAAAGAGCAAATAAAACTCATGATTATAAAATTACAACCAGAGATGCAAAACAAGATTATTTCAGTTTAGTGTTACATGCTACATTAAATAGCTTCTCAGACCTCTTTTATATGCCTCCACCGAGGGGGAACTCCTCAACTGGATCGGCAAGGATGTCCATATTGTCAGGGGAGCCCTGTTGCCACATTGTAAGGCATGATTTCGGGATGATCAACAGTAATCCATCAGTGGAGCAGAGAGAGCTACCGGGAGTATTCTAGACCAATAGTTTTTTGAGGTAGGCAGGACCGACTCAATGGGGGGCTTAGTACATTAAAGCGCTAGCGTACTGCCTAAAACTAATATTAGTTTTTAAAGTGGTCAGCCATTACCTTTTATATCTGAGGTACTTATTCTTTTCCTTTTGTTTAATTAGAAGATTGTTTACCTGATGTTAGTAGTGTGACATGTGGGACAGAACTCTGCCTGGCAGCTGACATATCTGTCTCTGTTCTCTCCTGCACTTAATCATCAGCATTGTGACCTCACTGACTGTGACATCACTGCTGCTTAGGAACAGCCACTCAGAAGCTGCCATGTCAGCCACCTGTGATGTCACTGTCAGTGAGGTCAGAATGCTGATGAGGTACTGGGGGGGGGGGCTACAGATAGATATGTCAGCCGTCAGGCTGAGAGCTATTCCACACATCCAGCACCTTCTAATGAGCAAAAGAAAACAGAAAAATATTTCAGAAATAAGTTACAACTACTACTTTTAACAGTTTGTGTTATTTTCCTGTCTGCCTGTTTTGGCTCTACCAGCTCTTTAACTAAACAACCTTGAGGGTGGTGCAGCACCTAACCAAAAGGCAGTACGGATGCTGCAGCACAAGTGTAATATGGTCACTACATGACGACCCCAGGACCAACCCAGCTATGACATTCTGAGGCAGCTGCAGGCGACACACCAAAACCCCCAGACAGCCTGAGGTATTGAGAAATTAACTAGTGTTACTCCCTCCCGTTTCCAGAGGAAGGGAGCTTTGTAACATCACAACTCTATCCAGATGACAAATTAAAAGCAAATAGGAGCCAGGGTCGAGGAATTTTCCTTTCACCTTCATTAGAAGTGGATTTGAGTGCTAAAACAATTAATGGTTTCAGGCATGGTTGGGACAGAGTGAAGGGTATAGCGGTCATTCGGGGTGACAGAAAATGGAAGACTAGGAGAGAGGAGGGAGCACTATTACCCTCGATGGCCAGTAGGTCCCAGGGTTAGATACAGAACTCGGGCAGACTGGATGGACCATTAATCTTTTTCTGCGATCATTTTCTATATTTCTTATCAGAATTTACATTTTTTTCCGACCTCCTGAAACATGAGATTGACCAGGCAAAGATTTCTTTACTTTGTGTTTTTCAACTCATTTTCAAGAACATAATCACAGTAGTGGGTGTAGGACGCCAACCACTCTGACAACAAAGGGTACTTTACCAGTAAAAGTTTTATATTACTGTAACTCCCCAAAATCGGTCACTCTCTAAGAATACTGACTCCCAAAATACGAGATCTAGGAAGTCGTTTTGCAAACTTTTTACACCTCTCTATTTTCAGGGAGGCTGCCTGATTTTTTCTTTTTATCCCCACACTTTTTATGGCACCTTTCAACCCCCTCCACCAATCATTAGAATCAGGAGCTGTCCATCCTTTGAGGAGTGTGGACTTAGGACACTTTACTTGGCTTACAGACACCTGGAATGACTTTCAGATTTGGGCCCAAGGAAGTTTTTGACTTCCATATAAAGACAAATTCACCGAAACTCTTAGCTGAGATATATACACACATACATATCCTCAGAAGAATACCCTGCTGAGCAGTGTGTGCTGCTCCCACATGATTCAGTGTCCCAACTGAATAAGAGGATTACAATGATCCCACCACAGTTAGGGGATCATCGGTAGTTGCGCAACAAGGCAAGAAATTCATAGGTGCCGGAACAGGGGGGGCCACTAGGGCCATGGCCCTACCACTTTCATAAGTGGCCCTATCAGTTTTTGCAATCACATTAATGTATTTAATAAGGGAGAATTTACCTCTTACATCTTTGGCCCTACCACTTTTCAAACCGTTCTGGCACCAATGGCAAGAATAAAGCCTTTTTTTCCCACTGTTGAACAGCAGTACCCCTCCAGAAAACAGGAAACTCTTGAACTTTACCAGGATCTGTTGCTGGCAGGGTGCCAACTGCTGCTTCAAGGCCTCCATATGGACTTGGAGTTAGGTGTAGGTGGACCAGAAAGGGTCTATATGGCTCTTGTGTTCAGACCAAGGCATTTACAAACATCTGTATACAATATGCTAATTGCACACGAAGTTGTTGTTTTTAGGAGGAAGTTATTAAATAGACAGGTTCGGGTGGGGGGAGGTATTTTAGAGAGCTACTGATGCCTCAAAGAAACTCTAAAAAGCAATAATTAGGTGCATTTCTGCTTGCATTCCATTTATATTTCATATATTTCTCCTCCCCAAAATGTATTACTAAGGAAATGTGTATGAATATATGATCTTTATCCATTAGAGTCCATTCTGAGTTCATCTGCCTCTGTAGCTTACTCCCTACTTCAAGTCATAATTCTATGTTATGACATCATAATCTGTTGCCATGGGAGTAACTGTGATGTCACAAGCAGTGCATTATGACCTCAGGAAGGGAGAAAGCAACAACAATAGATGAACTCTTCAGGAGCAAAGATCCTGTTTTCATGCAAAAAAAACTAAGTAATAAATAATGGGGGAGGAGAAATATAGAACTAATGTGAAATACAAGGTGGACTGTGTCCAGAAATTATGTTTTGTTAAAGTTCTCCTGAACATGTCACCAGCTCTTTAAACCATTTTTCTCATCCCTTAGGGAAGCAGTTTTGCATAGTGGCTCAAGTACAGATCTGTGATCCTGGAGACCCAGGTTTGAATCCCACCACCCCCGTCACTTACTCACTGTCAGACCCCAAGCAAGCCACTTAAATTCCCTGGGCTCAGTTCTCAAAATGGGCTTCAATTGGTGCAAGCGGTGGAAAACAGCAGCTTGCACTGATGCCCGGTGCGCCAGGGACCTTGTGCCCGATTTTCTATCAGGCAGGGTCCTGCCAGCAATGTCCCGTGGCTTACGGCAACTGTGGCCATGTGCCTAACAGAGGGTGCACCTGGAGGGCTTGCCACAAGCTGCAGAGTGGCCTTGTGCCACTCTAGACCCTGGTGGTCTAGCGATCCCCCTTCCCCGATCCCTGATGTCCCTGAAATGAACGTATGAAACCACCCCATCATGGTATAGTGCCCCCATCCCTGATCTCGCTGGTTGTACATGTATATACCGTAGTAATATCTTTCCCTGGTGGACTAGTGCCCCGCTCCATGATCTGCGATGTCCCCGAAATGACTGTATGTAAACAAAAAAGACACATTCACTCAGAGTCAGAAAGGGGCACATGAAAGCAGCCCATTTACTCATTAAACAAACTGTGCTGAGCTAAAGAGGCAAACTGTGCACTTGTAAAGAGGAATCATCGCCTCACAGGTCCATAAAATCTGTGAAACACTTTTTTCTATCTCTCCCTCAATTGCTGTCTCTCTCTGTCTCTGTCTCTCTCTCATGAACACTTACAAACAACCCCCCCAGCGATGTCAACAAATATTTTTGATATAGACAGTCATGAGCACTATTTAGTATATTACATTTCTCCACATAATTCCAGGATACACTCTAATTACAAAGTGTATTACAAGAAACAATTTAAATCGCCAGCTCCACTAATCTGTAGTAGGTGAGGGGACAACGATGGTTTAAATGAATTTAGTGATTGAAGAGTGTTCTTTTAAAACTGCCTGCACTACCTAACATCAGAAATATCAAAATCAATGTGCCTTCAGAGTTGATCCTGACTCTACACTGTTTTACAGCTGATGAAGAAATACTCTGCTTGTGCTATTCCACAGCTGTCAGTCACACTCACAGGGGACGCGCATGTGGGGGTGGGGGGCACCATAATAATCAAACACAGGCGCATAGCGATGAGCAGCAGAATCAGCAGGGGTTCTACTGTATCTTTAATTAACGTCACTTTTGCAGCTGATTCTGCATTCCAGGCTGCTGCGATGTTTTTCCAAACAGGTCAGTTTTCCCTATGTGGATGTTACAAACAAAACAAGTGAAAGAAACTAAGAAACAAATTCAAAGACAGAAACACACCACTGAAGTTAGGGTAAATGTCTTAATTGTACAGGACAGCTTGAAACCTGAAAAGGAAAGAACACAATTAAAGTGAATACCTACTCTTCAAACAAGGCTGCCATTTCACACTGAGCTTATTTAATATCTATGTTAAGATTTTATTAACCAAAGAAATGGATCAAGAATTTGATGCTCCTAAGAAAGAAAGCAATTATTGTCATACTCTTGCATATGCAGATGATATGGTTCTTTTTCACTTTCAGCAATAGGTCTGCAAAGGAAGATACATGCTGTAGATCTAAATGTTTATGTCACCAGTTATAACTAAATATTAATCTAAGTAAAACAAAAATCATAATTTTCGGTAGTAATAATCAAAAACCTTTTTTCTCTTGGGACAGAAAAATAGAAGTTGTTAAGAAATATGTGTATTTGGACATCAATAGAAACATAGAAACATAGAAGTTGATGGCAGATAAGGATCGCAAGGCCCATCCAGTCAGCCTATTTCTTTTTCTACCTTATAAATGTGCCATCGGCCTTTGCTCTGTCAATGGCCTATCTATTCATACTCATCTGTATTGCTCCCTTATGCCTATCCTACGCCTGTTTGAAGCCCTGCACTGTATTCATATTCACCACTTCCTGAGGTAGGCCGTTCCATGAATCTACTACCTTTTCTGTGAAAAAGAACTTCCTCACATTACCCCTTAATCGGCCTCCCTCTAATACCATGCTGTGTCCTCTTGTCCTGCTATTTTTCTTATATTGAAACATGTTAGACACTTTCACCTTGTTAATGCCCTTAAGGTGTTTGAATGTTTCGATCATATCACCTCTCTCCCTCCTTTGTGCTAGGGTATACATATTGAGCTCCATTAATCTGTCCTCATATCTGCACCATTTTGGTTGCCCTTCTCTGGACTGCCTCAATTTGGTTAATGTTCTTGGGAAGGTGTGGCCTCCAGTACTGCATGCAGTACTCCAAATGGGACCTAGCCAGTGTCTTGTAAAGAGGGATTATTACCTCCATCTTCCAGCTTGTGATACCCCTACTAATACACCCCAACATCCCCCTAGCCTTACCTACTGCTTTAGTGGTCTGCTTGGATGATTTCAGGTCATCAGTGATGATGATGCCCAAGTCTCTTTCTTCCCTTGTGACTGCCAGCAACTCCCTTCCCAGCCTATAGGTGACTTCAGGGTATCTCTTCCCTATGTGCATGATCTTGCACTTCTCTGAGTTAAACCTCAGTTGCCACTCTTCCGACCATTTTGCTAGTTTATCCAGATCTCTTCTCATTCTGTCCACCCCATCTGGATCATCTACTCTGTTGCAGATCTTGGTGTCATCTGCAAACAGACAAACCTTACCCTCCAGTCCATCTGCAATGTCACTGATGAAGATATTGAAGAGGACTGGCCCCAGGACTGATCCCTGAGGTACCTCACTTGTGATTTGCATCTCTTCTGACTGCATACCATTTACCACCACTCTCTGTTTTCTGCCTGTCAACCAGTTTGCCACCCAGTTGACAAACTTCTGACCCACCCCAAGCCTACCCAGCTTATTAATCAATCTTCTATGTGGAACAGTATCGAAAGCTTTGCTGAAGTCAAGGTAGGTGACATCAACTGCTCCCTCTTGGTCCACCACTCTGGTTACCCAGTCAAAGAAATCTATAAGATTAGTTTGACAGGACTTTCCTCTTGTAAACCCATACTGTCTTGGATCCTGTGCTCCTATGGATTCCAGGTGTTGCACTATCCTTTCCTTAAGGAGTGCCTCCATAATCTTGCACACTACTGAGGTAAGACTGACTGGTCTGTAGTTCCCTGCCTCCTCCCTGCTACAGCTCTTGTGGAGCGGGATCACATGAGCCCTTCTCCAGTCTTCTGGGACCTCTCCTGTGCTCAGAGACTCACTAAAGAGTTCTGATAATGGCTCTGCTAGTTCCACCCTTAGCTCCTTTAGTACCCTGGGATGTATGCCATCAGGTCCCTTTGCCTTGTCCACCTTGAGCTTATCGAGCTCTTGTAGGACCTTTTCTTTTGTGAAGGGTTTGCGGTATTACTGTAGGTAGGGAAATTGAGCAGACTAGGTAGGCCAAGCGGTCCTTATCTGCTGTCAATTTCTATGTTTCTAAGGGACTAGTGCACCCCCCCGTGTCCATGGTGCTGAGCTGTGTGCCCTGCCCTACCTTCTCTTCAGTAAATACTGAGCAGAAGTATCTATTTAGGATAGATGCTTTTACATGGTCTTCCTCCTCACATGCCCCCTTATCCCCTTTGATCTTAGCAATACCAGCTCTGGACTTTCTTCTTTCACTAATGTATCTATAGAAAGTCTTGTCACCTTCTTACAGTTTGTGCTAGTGTTTCCTCAGTTTGGGCCTTTGCCAGCCTTGCTGCCTTCCCTTCTTCCCTTAAGGAAGTTTGGTATGCATCCCTATCTTCATCCTGCTGTGTTCCTTTATATTTCCTGAAGGCCAGCCTTTTGGCTCTGACCTTTTCTGCTACTGTTTTTGAGACCCAAAGTGGTTTCCGTCTTCTTTTGCGCTTCCTTTTCTCTCTAACACAATGGGATGTTGCTTCAAGTATTACGTCTTTAATGCTTGCCCACTTTGGCTGTACCCCCTCACCTGTATTTCTTTTTGCCAGGGCTAGCTTAACTCTGTTGGCCATCTTATTAAAGTCAGCTCCTCTGAAGTCCCATATTTTTGCCTTGGAATGGCATGATTTAATTCTAGTGGCCAAATTGAACCATACCATGTGATGGTCACTGGCCACCAGGTGACCTTCTACCTGGAGATCTGTGATCCTTTCCCTGTTGGTCAGTACTAGATCTAGGATAGCCCTGTCTCTTATGGGTTGTTGTACCAGTTGTTTGAGTCCCTCCCCCTGCAGGGAATCCACCATGTGTCTAGTTCTGGCAGATGTTCCTGCTGGTATTGACTAATCTGTATCTGGCATGTTGAAGACTCCCATTATCAGAACCTCCCCTTTAGATGTCATGTTTTGTATATCTTCTAACAGTAATGTGTCTATGTTCTCCCCCTGGTCTGGAGGTCTGTATACAACCCCAGTGCATATGGCTGTCCCATTTTCTGTTTCCAGGGTGACTCACAATTCTTCTGGCTCCTTATGTGTATTCTGAATTTCTGTAGCTTTGATATTTTCATTGACATAAAGGGCCACTCCACCCCCCCCCTTTTTGCACCTTGGTCTCTTCTGAACAGTACATAGCCAGGTACTGAAGTCTCCCAAGTGTGGTTACTGGTAAACCATGTCTCGCTAATGGCTACTATGTCCAGTTTAGCCTCTGTCATTATTGCCTGCAGGTCTGGGATCTTATTTCCCAAACTGTGAGCATTTGTGTACATGATTTTCCATTGGCCAGATTTCAGTGTGTTAGTTGTTGGGCGAGGTCTGGCGTGTCCCCTGTGCATTGTATGGGGAGCAGGACCTTTTTCCTTACCTGGTGATGCAAATGAACTACAAACATGCTGAACTCCTGTTTTACCATTAGCTGAGGGGGGAGGGGTGTTCTTCCCATTCGATGTATGGAGTGCTGCACCCCTCTCCCCATTTGCTAGTTTAAATATTCTGCAAAGACATCAAACTTCTGCCCCAATGCACTGACTCCCTCCTTAGTCAGATGCAGTCCATCAAATTTAAAGAACTTTCACTCCCAAAACTGTTGCCAGTTCCCTACAATTGTGTGTCCTTTTTCCTGGCACCAGCCCTTGAGCCACATGTTTAGCTCCCCTATCTCCTTTTCTCTGACCTTCCATCCATCTGCGCCCCCCCTCTCCCAGACTGTCAGGATCTCAGAGAAGGAGATGCTGGATGAAATGGATAATAGTTTGTCACCCAGCCTGGTCAGGTGTTCCTTGGTTTACACAACTGACTGGCTGGGGAGATTGTTAGTCCCTGTGTGTACCAGGACATCAATGTTTTCTCCTGCTTCCTGAACAGTTTTAGCAATGCAATCAGTGTCTCTCCATGCTGATGTACCTGGGAGACATCTGACCATTACTCCTGGCTGGAGATAGGTATCAACTCCCCGAATCATGGAGTCTCCTATGATCAGAAGTTTTTTGTATTTCATATTTGCTTTTTTTGTTTTGGTTCCTGTATTGGGCAAATTTTGTTGTGCTAGGTCCTGTGCTACAGTGTCCTGCTCTGCAGTGTCCTCTGCCCCTTTGTTTGATTTTGGAGATAGAGGCAGATACCTGTTTGTAGTTTTATATGGTTTGTGGAGGTGATATGTTGGAGAGCACTGAGTGATGGGGCACCCGATTTGTTCCTCCTAACCACCTGCCAACCTCCCGGACCACCTACCCCTTGCGGTCGAGGTGCTTCTGTTGAATGTTGGAGAAATGGCAGGCAGTTCTTGTAATATATTTCCTCTTGAATATGCAATTTGAGGTGCACAATCTCTACCCATGCTGCCTGGAGCTGAGCCCTTAGATCTCCAATGGCCCAGCATGTAGGACAGTGTCCTAAATCCTGTAAAACTGCCGTTCTGGAAAGTGTTCCGCAGTACCTGCAGTTAATGATATCCATTCCAGAAAAGTTGCCGGGTTTATAACCTGGTCAGAGTAATTAGAAGAAAAAAATGAAAGCAAAGGTTTGATTTTGTGTTTTGTTTGTTTGTTTTTGTATAACTTGTTATAACAAGTTAAATTGCTAGTGCCCCTGTAAATGAGGTCACTGTGTGCATACCCCTCTGATCTGCCCCTTCCTGCTTTGCTACAGGAAATGTCATGACTGTGCTACCCTATAAAAGGAGTATAGTGTGGGGTGGTTGAGCCCTTCCCCTGCCAAAACAGAAGAACCATGGACAAAAGGAACAAGGAGGTAAGAGCAGAAACAATCAGTCAGCAACAAATGCAGTAGCCCTGAAAGCTTATCCAAATGATAGACAAAACTGTAAAACCTGTAAAGCACCACCTGTAATAATTTCACAGAAGATATACTCTGTAAGAAACATTTTGCTACAGAGAAAAATAAAGCAGTAACAGAAGATATTCCTTGCAAAAGACAATTTGAATCAGAAGATTACGGCAGTAATCTGTAAGCACACACCTGTAGGCACACCCTGTAATAATGCAGCAGAGGGTATACCCAGCAACAACAATTTGAATCAGAGAAAAATAAAGCAATAAATTGTTAGCGACAAACAGTAACAATCCCTGTGAGTACAAAATAAAAATAACAACACATAGTAAATCTGCCTAGCCAAAAGAAGCCTTAATCGTTTTCCTTGCTCTGGTAAGGTTATTTGCTCTGTACTTTCAAGCAACCTAAAAGAAAAGAGTTTAGGTGAAGCTACGTGCCTTGGCCAGCAAACCTAAATTGTCCAATTATGGTAAATGGGCTGAACACATTAAAGATCAAATTATTAAGGCAAAGCATACATCAAAAGCTTCGTTGAAATTTAATTGCAAAATGCTGTGAAACTTCATTGACACCCGCACTTACTGCAGGAGAAGAAATTGGCATTACTTTATGGTACGGAAGTCTGTGGGTCAAATGAACAAAGAATTAGAAACCTCCCTACTGCTATTTTATAAAGTTTTATTACGAAAACCACTATCTACCTCAACAGTATTGGTTAGATTGGAGTTAGGAAAAATAGATTTATATTGTATATTCAAGTAAAACTGAGAGTTATTTGGTATTGGCCGAGAATAAATAATAATCAGTATACAAAATTATCACTGGAATATTTATCAGTAAACATTTCTGGGGAAAATCTTAATATTCAATCAGAATGACTAAAATCATTGAGGTATTATCTCAAAAGTATTAAATTAAACCATTAGTGTTCAGATTTTAGTAAAAATATCAACATTTCTTTAACTCACTGAAAAGTGGTCCAAACTAAGCTATTTCAAAAAGCTCACGAAGCAGATGCGAAGTTGGTGAGACAGTCAAAAGTAGCAACACAGTATAGAGCTAATAAAATGTTCACTATTACAACCAGTGACCAGGGTCAGGATTTATAAAGCTTTGCCTGTGGCAAATTGTGAATAGTTGGTATTCACAAAGCCTAGTTGGCCCCTACAAACTGGGTTTGCGACTCGGGCAAAACAGTGAGAGGGGGCCGCAATTCAAATGAAGGGGTGGGGACCTGCAAATCCCCTCAATCCCATTCACAAAGGAACTGCTCCATGCAAGGGCCTTTGCGAAGGTCCTTGTGTGGAAAAAATTACTACTGGAAAAACCCTGGCGGTAATCTACCCAACCCTAGTGGTTGGCAGATGTACGGCAGACCCCCACCACGGTCTCCAATCCCCTGAGCTCCCACCTGTTACTATAAATACATATTTTCCATAGTGTAGTGGTCCCACCCCATCCCTGATTGTCTGAACACCCACCCGTTAATTACAGTACTTATTTTCCATAGAATAGTGTCCCTCCTCGGTCTCCGATCACCCGATTACCCACTAGTTCTTAAAATAAAATCCTTTCTGTAGCATAGTGACCCTCCCTGGTCCCCAATCACTGCTCATCCACCCTTTCTTAAAATCATTCTGTAGTGTGGTGGCCCTCTCCTGTCCCATATCACCCAATCACCCACCCATTCATAATACACAATTGTTTCCATATTGTAGTGGCCCCCCCAACCCCTCACCCACTCCAGTAATGACATATCACCCTACTGCCTCCGCCCAAGCACAGCCCTCCTCACACCTCCATGGTTGCCCACCGACTGAACTGTCAATGATAGCTTACGATATACACTACAAGTCCATTGGTTGATACTGTCAACTAATGGGCTTGTAATGTATACTGTAATGTCTCATTAACAGTTCCGTCAGTGAGCAACGATGAAGAACTGTGAACTGGTGGCCATGCTGAGGTGGGGAAGTGGGGTGGTATGTCTTACCGGAGGAGTGGGGGGTTGGGGGGACCACTACACTTCGGAAATGATTGTGTTTTATGGATGGGTGGGTGATTGCATGATCGGGGACTGCGGAGGGCCACTACACTACAGAAACTATTTTATTTTATGAACAGGTGGGTGATCAGGTGATCAGGGACTGGGGAGAGCCACTACATTACAGAAACAATTTCATTTTAAGAACAGGTGGGTGATCAGGTGATTGGGGATGGGGTGGGACCTTACACTATTGAAAAGTTTTATGTTATTACCAGGTGGGTAATTGGGCAAACGGTGATTGGGGAGGGATCCTACACTATGGAAATTATATTATTTTAATATTGCAAGGGCGAACGGGAGAGCAGGGACTGAGGAAGGACCCTACACTATGAAAATATCTTTTTTTTACCATCGGGTCTGCAATCAGGGTGGGTTGGGCACCACTACACCATGGGGAAATGTGGCTGCATGGGGCTTGGACTGGTGGGGGGCTGTACACTGCCACACTAATGGCATGCAAATGAGCCCGTAATGGGCATGCTAATGGCCACCAGCACCTTGCATGCCCAATTAACTTATTTGCATGCCTCCATTTGTGAATATAGCTCTTAACTCTCCTGGGTTGTCTGTAACCCTCCTTCCCCGGGCTTGTGTGTTTTTTACTGGTAGTCATTCTTCTATATAACCTGATATCTCATTGTATGTAAAAGCTGATTCGTCACTGTACCTGTATATTCAAGTTTGTAACTCTCTCAGGTCGCACCTGGAAATAGGCACTTGGCTGTCTAGTGTGACTTACCCGGTAAACAAAAGCAAATAAATAAATCAAATAAATAGCACGTGAACGCTATTGGCTGTGGGGCCATTTTCCTGGCTGGCTGTGAGAGCAGCACTACTGGGGTTCCTGGTGCTTTTCCTGGGTTAGCACTGCCCCCACCAGCCCCTATTCACAGTTGGATAGCCCACTGGGCTATCTGGCTGTGAATAGCTCTGTTGCCCATCAGCGCAGCCAGGAAATGCAGTGCAAACATTTGTGCCCACTTTGCATTCTCTTTGTGAATCCTGGCCCAGGTGTCCAATTACTTTAGCATGGTTTGATCTCTTACCAATAAAAATGTAAGAACTACTTTACATGAGTGAAGAAAATTCTTCCAGGATTGACTTGGAGTGCTCGTGTAAACTAGATTTTGATGAAACAATTTATCATATAACTATACAACGTCTATTATATAATGAATGGAGAAGATATTTTATTGGTAAAATGAAAATATATTCCACTAATCTATATGACAGTCTCTTTAATCCTCTTCACCTCATGACTGTATCTGAAGCTGAGGCTATCTTGAAATGTTACTATGCATTCATCAGAAAAATAGCTAAACACTCTGAATTAACAAAACAGAAGCAACCCAGTGAATAAGTTATTCTTTGCTCTAAGAGCTTCCGTTAGTATAGAGATTATTAAATGGATTAAGATTCTGTGGGATGGGACCCAAGCTCCCGAGCATTATCTGTTCAATTTACATGCTTAATTTATGACAGGCATTATCTGATGCCTTTTCACTGAATTTTCCCAGCTAATTTGTTAATGTTAATAATCACTTGTGCTACGATACTATGGCACAATAAACTGTGTTAAGTGAATGCAATGGTAAAATTCTGTCATCTAATATTTATTGTGAATTTTTAATTTAAATGGATTGTAATGACTTTTAAAACTGTCAAGCAATAAATCAACTACTAATACTGTACAGGGAGATTCAAACAGCATAGAGAGAGACAGATTACAGAGAGGCAAGGAGAGATTCTAACACCCGAGAAACAGATTACAGAAAGGCAAGGAGAGATTCAGACAGCAGAGACAGATTACAGAGAGTCAAGGGGAGATTCAGACAGCAGAGAGACAGATTACCAAGAGGCAAGGGGAAATTCAAACAGCAGAAAGACAGATTACAGAGAGGCAAGCGGAGAGGCAAACAGCAGAGAGACAGATTACAGAGAGGCAAGGGGAGATTCAAACAGCAGAGAGACATATTACAGAGAGGCAAGGGGAGATTCTAACAGCCAAGAGACAGATTACAGAGAAGAAAGGGGAGATTCTAACAGCCAAGAGACAGATTACAGAGAGGCAAAGGGGAGATTCTAACAGCCGAGAGACAGATTACAGAGAAGCAAGGGGAGATTCAAACAGCAGAGAGACAGATTACAGAGAGGCAAGGGGAGATTCTAATAGTCGAGAGATTAATATCAAATTCATCAATGACTATCTTGTTTCACTTTGCTTAAGATAACTATTTCTGTCATTCTTAATATCATTTCTTTTCTAGAAAGTTTGACTCAGAACTTCAGAGATAGTCCCTTTATCAGCAGGTTGTAAGTTTTCTTGCCGAGTGTCCCTAACATTGTGGTCTATTTCCACGTTTTCTATTACTGGTTCCATTTCTTGATTAGTGCTAACTATATGTACTTCAGCTTTCAAACCTTTAAGTGGGCTTGTTCTAATGTATTTTCCCCGGGATTGGTTATAAAATGGCTCAATAAATTCACCATCTTTGTTATGTTGAAAATGTATCTAATTTCCTCCCGAATCAGACAATGTGGTTGATTAAGAGGAGTCAGTTTAGTATTTTTTTATCCCCCCCATGTTTTTCTTTTTTGCTGTCTTACTGTTTTTCTGCTTTCTCTGCTTATTTATTGGTGTATCTGGGATTACCATGGGTGTATCCCGGATCACCACTGTAAAGAATGATAGGGTCTTATTCTGAATTTCACTTTATATTTAGTTATTTTTTTGTTGTAAATTACCAAGATTTTCAGAGATTATATGTTGAAATGATTCCAGATTTGATTTACTATCTATCAGTACTATTTGCCACCATTGGGTGGGATAAGGCCTTCATGGTATATTTAGATACATTAGTTGGATATTGATTAAGTAAATCAGGATACAGTGCATTATTATTCACTTGCTGGTTTAGTTGGTCAAATAATGTATCTGGTGAGTTAACTGCATTTGCCATGTTTCTGAATTCTTCTTAAATCAAATCTGGAGTTTTTGTCACAGAATTATAACTATTATGGCACATACTAACTCTGTGAAAAGTGTCTTTTTTTATTTATTTTTAATTGAAAGTTAAACTTATATACATACATCAAACATAGCTTAAAAGTCAGTTGATCTTACATCATCATTTCTTTAGTTATACTTGCATAAACATATAAAGACAGTATATAGGGTCATCTTATATGGTGTTAATAGAACAACAATAGTATGACCAATAGCAGTTATATAATTAAAACATTAAATCAGGTCATGTCCAATTACTCCAATATCACTTTAAACTATACTCATAGTGAAAAGTATCTTCTGATTTACAGTGGCAGCTGGACTTTATTTTAAGTGACTCTGAGCAAATGTGTTTTTATTTTCTTTTTCTGAACTTGGAGGGATACAAAACTTTGAACATTTTATAAGACTTTTATTTTGATTCTCATTATGTGATGGTGGTGGTGGAAGGGTTGAGATTACACTATAGTGGATTTACTATGTTATGGCCCAGTTTCTTTCATTACCAACATGGAGGGATCCTACCTTCACCCTGCTTGAGACTTGTATTGCATGCGATCACTGAGTTGAGTTGCGCATGCAGTTGCTTAGTGAACCGTCCTGACTAGCCACAATGTTATGGTACTTTGGAAGTGCTGAACGCCATCTCTAGATAACTGTATATATGCATGTATGTCATTGCCTGGAGGAGGGGCTAAGCTACAGTTGCTATGTTGCACATGAGTTATGATAGACAGTTTGGGCCAGATATTCCTAACTTTGCCCTGGGGCTAAATTAGCACTGCCCGGTGGGCAAACTTAGCCCGGAGCACAAAGCAAGCTATATTCAAAAGGAATAGCCCACGGCAAACAGCTTCTGAATATAGCATGGGAATGAGGCTGTGCAAACTGGGCTGGGAGTGCAGGGCAAATGTAGCCCTGGAATAAGACAGCACTGAATATAGCAACCAGGAAGTGCAAACCACAACAACAACACAGTGCACAGCGATGTGAGGGTAGGTAGAGGTGAACTATGTAGCTAATGTTTGTGCCAGCAAATGCGTGGACCCAGTACAGCTGCAGGCAGCATCAGATGTGAAAGAACACCGTTCAAAACTGTACAATATTCCCCGAACCATTAGCACTGTACTAACACGTTAGCATGCCTTTAGCGTGGAGCTAAGCCGTTTGCCTGGTGCAAACACATTTGCCTGGTGCTAAGATTTGCCATATTCAAAAAGTGACATGCAAATGAGCCTACTTAGGTAGTCTCTGGGCAAACATCCAGATTAGTATCCCATTATTATGCCCTTATTTGCATGCACTTTGCCCAGCATTACTGCAGGGTCCCACAGCTCCACCTGTAGGTCAGTCTGGAAGTACAGGGACTGGCCAGGTCTGGCCGCAGCTCCACCTGTAGGTCAGTCTGACAGTACATGATGGTTGCTGCAGGCTACATGCATGCAGTACAGCATAGCATTGTGTACCCCAGGGGACAACACAGCATAGGCACAGGCGGTGGTGGTGATGCATGCAGCTAGCACACTGTAGGGCATGTTACAGTGCACATCAGACACCACAGTAGCAAGGGGGGCCAGTAGTATGAGGGACACAGCAATGCCTATGGGTGTGTAGGTTAGTGAAAACAATTGCACTGTACACAGTGACAAGCCCATCTTGCAGGTGTGTACTGCAAGTGGAAATTACTGTCACACTGTTGTGTGACCCACAGATGCTGCACCTCTGGCATGGGATGCACATTGTGACATAGACATGGCCGGCTGTCTGTGCTGTGATGTATGTACAGCTGTGCAGCGTGTGACTGGGGGAGCATGTACGATCGGACAGGCACACTGGTATTGGCATAGTCCCAATACTGGCCCATGTGCACTGCATGCTGTGTCCCAGCCTTGTGGCCCCACCCAGTCTGTGGTGAGGCCTGGCCACCCGTACACCCTCTCCTCAGCACCCACCATGCCCACAGTGCTGCATGTGTGTGCTGGCATCTGTTGGTCACCACAGACACATAGTCTGCAGATGTGTACTGTATGGCCACACTATCATGGTGGCCCCGGGGGGCCGGGTCACCACATACTGCCTGGCATGGTTGTGACTGGTGGCAGCAGTTGGCATCATTGTGGTGCCATCAGTGAGCAGCATGTTTCCTCCATGTCTGGCATTTTCTCTGTGTCATAGTCATATGTTAGGGTCACACAAGGCCGCACTAAAGCCGCGCTAATGCTGCACAAGGCCACAATGTCACACAAAGCTGTTTGCCCAGAGTTAAGACCAGCTTTTCCTGGGTGATAATTTGTACCACACAAAGGGTCGCACTAAGTCATGCTAAACACCTTAGCACAGCGCTAGTCGCTGAATATCCCATAGCACCTGTATTCATGTTCAGTTTGCCCCTTGCATATAATTATGGTTTGTCCTGTGCTAATACAGTTTGCGCACGCTATTGTCCTTTTGAATCTAACAGACTTGCGCTAATCCTGTGCTAAACCTGCACAAATGGTTTGCGCACCATGCAAAGCTTTGAATATCTGGGCCTATATCTGTTAACCAGTTAAGTTACAAGTTTAGCTAGTTCTTTAACATAAAATCTATGATCCAGTACCTTTATATAGAAAAAGGAAAGGGAAACGGGAAATTGTTTGACCAGGAAAGGCACACTAAGACAAAGCTTGTTTCCAGGTGCAACCTGGGAGCACAAGAAAGTTAAGTGACTTGCTCAGAGTCACACAGTATGCAAATGGGAGCTGTGGGATTCAAACCCAGGTCTCCAGGTTTGCAGCTCAGTGCCCTAAACCACAACACCATACTGCCTCCTGTGATTTCTCTTAGGGGAATATACCTATGTTCGCAAGTTCTAAAGCATAATTAGGGATATTGGTAGGCTTAAATCCTGGATGGTGACCAGGAATTTGGAATTCTACTGTGCATGTATCACTGTAGAGTTCTTAGGTAGCAGTTAGCGTGCGATTTGTACTATCAAATGTTTAAGGATCATGAAGTAGTTCCCTCCGTATGTGTACCATATGGGAAGGTGTCCAAGACATCCTTTGTAAGTGGACTATTTTGCATGTACAGTATTTGATATTGCTGTCCTTCCATGAGATGTATTATGAGTTGTATGGCTTGCAAAATTATAAATAAAATTAAAAAGTAAAACAGAATTATAGCTATTGCCTGATATGTTAAGAGGACTGAAAAGTTACAGTTTATGTTTCTGTATTTCCAC
This sequence comes from Neoceratodus forsteri, assembly GCA_016271365.2. NCBI lineage: Eukaryota > Metazoa > Chordata > Ceratodontiformes > Ceratodontidae > Neoceratodus > Neoceratodus forsteri. The sequence goes on along the minus strand of JADMNL010000024.1, from coordinate 254,211,239 downwards.
TTGACTTGGGAAAATTAGATTAACCATATTCTTATTATTTGTTTCTTTGTTGGTTACCTTCACTGGGTCTATAGCTATAGTATCTGTGTTCCTTTTTCCATGATTACTTTCTAGTGGCCCCATATTCAAAAGTCTCAGGCTGCATCGTGTAAGTGTGTGTGTTGCACAACTGAGATGCGCCGGCACAGATTAATGGTATATTCAAAAGTTGCACTGTAAGATGCAATCGCGCATGTGTGGCTGAATATCCCGAACATGCATGATCATACAGTGGGAGATGCGCAGCACAGCAGGTGCCCAGAGCCCAGTGCAGAGCACAAGGAATTGCATGATGCAAAGCCCCTTGTGTAGTGCGCAGATTTGCAATATTCAGCCAGGAACTGCACATTTGCAACTCATTACTAGAATGTATTCAGGCCATTTGGATACCCCGGGCATACTCAGTTCCAGCTCTGTAGGGTTGCCCCACCTCCCCACAAAGGTGAACAGGAGGTACTGCAGCCTAGCAGGCAGGTGTGATGGAATGTTTGTGTGTGTGTGAGGACTAGGTACAGTGCTATTATCCATAGCCATGTACAGGGTCAGACTGGGGTACAGGGGGCCCACCTGAACAGTGTCCACAGGGGCCCACCTGAACAAGCAAAAGGGAAGGGCATAGGGCGACACTGTCTGAGCAGTATACCACATGCATGCAATACACCAGCTCCATATGCTGCATACAGTCACCTGCAGTGCTCCACACATCCCTGTATGTGAGGAACATGATGAGAACTGCAGAGATGGCAGTGTGCAGAAGGTGACTGAGCACGGGGGAGGGTGGGTGGGTCCACCTGTGTGCACCTATGGTGTACCACCGTGAGTGTGTGCCACAGATCAGTCCTTCTCTCATGTCATGCTGCCACTAGTACTGCCAGGCTATCTGGGCACTGTTGCCACAGACACACCCTTGGTGCATGCCACCACTGGGTGACCCCCTGCAGGTCAAATGTGTGCAGGCCATGGCTGTACATGTGCTGCATTGTGGCTGTCTGCTCTGCTGATGTGCTTGGGTGGCACCCAACAGCACTGGCATGTGGTTGCTGGGTGTCTACTTCCAGGGTGGGGTGTGGAGGGTTACTTCCTCAATGGTGCCGGTGGTGACATGGCACCTGTGGCTCTGGGTACATCCATTCTGGCATGCCTGCTGTGTGTGGGTGCCTGAAGCATGTTCTGGTGCACCTCCAAGGGCTGTCTCTGGATGGCCTGCCTGCAGTTCTGCAGCCTGCCTGTGGGTGGCTGGTCGATTTAGGCCATCCTTTTGTTTGCCTAACTTTGTGCAGCTCATTTCTGTGATATGCGGCACATGTGCCGCGCATTTTGGCTGAATATAGAGATGCACAGCATATTAATGGATCCACCCCCTTTATTTGCGCTGTATACATTATTTCTGCATGACTACGAATTGGAAATGTGTGTTTAGCCTCCTTTTGAATACTATAGCCTGCATATTTTCTGAGATGCGTGGCACATCTCTATCTTGGGCTGTGCATCTCCTTTGAAAAAGTGGGCCAAGATCTTTATTCTTGCAAATTGGTGAAAAAAGTTTATTATTGTTATTTTATGATTATTTTCTCCATTTAAATTCTCTTTTAAATTTTGTTGTTCTTGTTTTTTTTCCCTGATTTTTGTTATTGTTTTTGGCCCGGATATTCAGACTGCGCCAGGGACAGGTCCAGGTGATATTCAATGGGGATGTGCCATGGCACAGCACCGTTGAATATGGCACAATCAGCGCACATACTGCACATGGTGCAGTGGCACTGTGCCAGCGCAAGCCACAGATAGGGGGCACGGGGATGCACCAGCACAAGTGCATTTGCGCTAGGTGCATCACCCGTGATATTCAGCGGGAGACATGCAAATGAGGCCATAATATATGCAAGGCACAAATGGGGCCATTTGCATGTCATTATGGCCCCATTTGCATGCCTTGCTCAGGGCAGCCTGGTGACTTGCACCTGGCACCCTGCACAGCATGGCATGTGCAGTAGGGATCCTGGGGCATCCCCCCCCCATTAGCCATGATCACGGGTAGATATACAACATAACAGCCCTCTGGTAGTCTAGTGGTCCCCCTCCCAATTCCCTGACTCCTGATAAATGGAAAGAAGACCATCCTGGTGGTCCTAGTGGTCCCTCTCCCCACCGTCACCTCGATCACGGTACATCACCGTCAAAATATCCTGGTGATCAGTGACACCCCCCTCCACCCACACAAAACCCTTGCCCACCCCGAATGAAGTAATTCACATATTTGGGACTGTCTACCAGTATGCCCTGCAAGTCATTGGTCCACTGGGGAGCAATGGTCACAACCATACTGTACCTGTCATTCAGCAGGTGGCCAGGTGGTATGGGGGAGTGGGAGTGACTATGGTTTCTTTGTAGGTGGGAGGGGTGGGGGATGCCACTGGATCACCAGGGATATTTCTGATGGTGATGTACCGTGATCACAGCGATGGGTGGGGGGGACCACTAGACCACCAGGGACGGACTTCTTTTACATTTATCAGAGAATTAGGAGGAAGGGGGTACCACTTGACCACCAGGGATGGTCATCTTTTACATTTACCGGGGAATCAGAAGGGCGGGGGACAACTAGACCACCAGGGTGATGTGTGTGCTTGAGGACGGTGTTCTGGGTGGATGGGTGGCCACCCATAGCTGGTGGCTGCTGTGTTGCACCCTGCAATACAGCAGCCCACCTGTGGGTGGCCAGTATTTGTTCCCACTCCTCACAGGCTCAACTTTGAGCCCTCCTATGTGGCACACTGCAGGGTTGCACCAGCATGTGTGCCGCACATCCCAGGCCGAATATTGGGATGTGCCGCATATGCATGGGCACGCCCCCTGCATCTGCACCGCATACAATTACATTGTGCATTGGGATTTGTGCTGTGCCTGGCAGCCCTTTTAATATCCTACCGGGGTGCAATGTGGGGTTGCACCAGCGCAACTCTGTTGCACCAGGTGCAACTTCTTTGAATATCCGGGCCCTTATGTTTTTGAGGTGAGTAGTTAGTTTCCCTTTCCTTACTAATATAAATAGGTGATCTATTTTCTGCTTCTTGCATTTGACATGTGTTTACTATATCATTTGCATGGATAGATTCTTTATTACTAATCTTTGGTTAAACGTCTTCTGTATCAGTTACCAGCTCCTTATGTCTCGTTTCTTTTCTCTTGTGAGTTGGTATCAAGCAGAAAATATTTAATTCTCCACTAAAAATGCAGTTATTAGACCTTTTCCTGTTTGTAGCTGATTTGTTATTTTCCCTGTTTGTTGCAAGGTTAACCAATTTGCCACTTCTGGTATTTATATGAATAATTTCTAAATTACAAATAATGTAGTGATGATAAAAAGTTAGTCAGAAAAATTCTTGTTAGTCAGAAAAATCCTTATTACTTATACAATTGAATAAAAATTCTACAAACACAGTATCAGCCTCGGTTAATTTTTTTTAAGCATCATAAAAATGTTGATTGATCAGTTTAGACAGAGACTGAATATACACTATCAGAGCAGGAAGAGTCACTTTATACTTCCTTTGCTGTACTAAGGTTTAAAAAGAGCAGAAAAAAATACTTAAGTCTTTCTGATTGCTTTTTATGTTGTCTTGCATGCACGCACAAGCAATATCTTGCAGTAGTAGCACATTCAGAGGTGTGTCAGTGTTGTAGTGAATGCAGGGGACACTTTAGTGGGTGCATCCCTGAGCCACCAATTAGCAAACATGCTGGTGATGACAGCAGTTTCAGAGAGAGCCACGGAGTTGAAAGAAATCTGCCACTCAAATTGAGATGCAGTTTCCTCATTGGAGCATCAGATGACAAGGTTCCATTATGAAGCCCATCTTCTTGAAGTTGGAAAAGGGTGTGCTTTGAAATGGTTTTACCATGCCGCAGCAACAACGGCTACGGAGACATCCCCGACAGCGACAGCTGCATTTGCAAGTGTTGGCAGTGTGGTGTCAGGGATGCCTCCATGTTTTCATCAGGGGCTGGCATGCACCATGAACCTCCCATATGGGGGGCTGCCCCCAACACACCAACCGTCTCTAGGATTTTAACTTCGAGCGGAGTTGACCGGGGAACACCCAGCGAGGCTGTCCCGATCGCCGCATGGACCACCACAGTGGCGGGCGGATTTTGCCTGATTTCTGACGCTGTGGTGGTCTTTGCAGTCGGGGATTCACTGAGGTGACAGTATACACTTTGAAACAACTGAAAGTTGCATGGGAGATACTATATTGGACTAGAAATCTGCAACAAATCTCACTCTTGCTCAAATCTGAGGGAAGTGTACCTTATTTTACATTCTTACATTGGTATCACTTTGTGTTTAATTATTTTAGTTTTTAAATCAAGAAGGGGGTTTGAAAAACTGCTTGTCTTGTGAGTAACTTCAGAAAGGTTAAAATACTGCATATTTGATTTCCCCTTGCGGGTAACTGGACTGTCTACTAGTATTCTGTGACAGTTTGCATCAAACTATTTTTAAATAATTTACTGGTGGTGGTGGCTGATTAGTTGTCATAGCAAAGGCTGCAGTTTGAGTATTTGAATCCAGACAGAGCCTCAGGTGGGGGAAATTGTCTTCCCCCATACCTCTCAACTGTCACACATTACAAGGTACGTCACCCATTTTCCCCTCAGAAATTCTTTGTCCCACATGGAGAAGGTGATATTCTACTTTTCCTACTGAGACTTTAAAGCATAAATTCATAATACTCTATTATGCTCAGTTAGCAGCAAACATTGAGAACATTAATGTACTGATAGCCGTAGCATTCTGAGCTTGCAGTGCCATGTTTTACACTATGTCACACATTCTGGTCATTTGTCACACATCTTGTCACACATTTCGGTGAAGAAGGGTTGAGAGGTATGTTTTCCCCTGATTGCTTTCAGAGCACACAACACCAGGTTGTACAGGGCCAGGGAGGCTTACATGTGTTGTGCTGAACTGCTTGATTTTTCTCTGTTTCTTCCTTTGCTGGGTATTTTCTCTGTTAACTCATTGTGTAGGTTGTCTTGCTGAAAGGAAGGTCAACACTCATCATAGTGGTGGGTCAGAGCTTGTAGTTGATTGTGTCTGGAGGGCACAGCTTAGGCCCAACTCCCCCACCCCTCACCCCCCCTCCGGTGTCACTTCCTTTATATCAGGGGTTCTGACATCATTTCCTCTAGGGGCATACAACTGTTATATCCTTACCAGCACAGCACACTGCATTGACAGTAAAAGCACACATACTATTTAAAAAAGAAAAGACAAACAAACAAAAAATGTACACAGGGTAAGCTGGAAAGAAGGCAGACATGTGGGGAGAAGTGCAATGCACTGGCTGCTGTGGGGCAGCAGTCTTTTGGGAGACTTTCTGGAGCTGAGGTGCTGCCCTATTTGGCAACTCTCTGCTCTAGGGAGGGTTGGCTGTCTCAGGCCAAACCTGGACAGGAGAGGACCCCCCCCCACGCAGGGAACACCTGGGCCACCACTTCTGCCTCAGAGGTTGCCAAGAAGGAGCATCGGTTGGACCAGAGTGGGTTCAGGGAGCGTGAGGGTGGTGGAACAGAGGCACATCCCTTCAGACCTACCACTCCACAATCCATATGCCATTCTGGTGGAGCATAGTTCCCCTATGGAGGCACACATGGTGGAGACTGAGGTTGCTGGCAACCATCACAAGGGAGGCTCACAGAAAGGTGGCACAGGACACCACAGAGAGAGGAAGCAGCTCCTGGTGGGGGAACTCAATTATCAGGGGGATAGAGCTGGGGGGGAAGGGAAAGTGAAGTAAGGTGCCTGCTGGTGCCATGGCTTGGAGGGACAGGAAGCAGATTCTGAGGATCATGACAGCAGTTGCATGGGAGACAGTGCTAGATGTCATTATACACCTAGGGACAAATGACTTGGCCACGCATGGGATTAGAGCAGTGCAGGAGGAGTTTGTGGAGTTGGGGAGGGGCTTTAGACAAGTAGCTCATACAGTATCCTTCTTGGAGGTGCTGCCTGTCTATGGCAAAGGTGAGGCGAGGGTACTCCACACCATACAATTCAATGAACGTTTGAAAAACTGGTGTAGAGCACAGAGTTTTGGCTTCATTGGGAACTGGGATTCCACCTGGAGGGATACCCACCCTATACTGGCACGATGGTCTGCATCTGTCTGGGAAGATGACCTGTCTCCTGAGTGATTGGTTTAAATGCTTCATTGGCAAGCTTTTAAACTAGCCAAGGGGGGGGGGAGGCACTGATAAGTGGCAGGGAAATCCCAGCCTCCCCCTACAAAACAGGGTACTAAATGAGGCAAATACCAAGGTAGAAAGGTCAGTAGGGAGCAGGACTTGGGTAAATGGAGAAAGCAAAGTCACTAAGGGCAGGGATGGGACTACAAGAGGTAAAACCATCAAAAAATGGAGAGTAATGAGTAACAATGTCCATAGTCTGGGTAACAAGCTTCCTGAACTAGTAGCCTTGAAGGAAGAGGAACATCTGGATATTGTGGCAGTCACAGAAACATGGTACATACAGAACCATGACTGGAATGTAAAATACTAGGGTACACTATCTACAGGAGGGACAGGGAGGGTAAAAGAGGAGGAGGAGGAGTAGCTCTCTACATAAGGGAAGAAATCAAAGCAACAGAACAAAAGGGTAAATGGGAAGGAGAGGAAACACTGTGTGTCAACTTGAAGACAGGCAATGGCACCACAATCTGCACAGAGGTTATATACCAACCCCCAACCCAAGGGGGTGGAAAAGGACAAGGAAATGATAGAAGGTATTCTTAGAATGGCAGAAAAAGGGAATATATTGTTGCTGGGGGGATCTGAATATGCCAGATGTTAACTGGAGTGCATTTGCTGCAGCCACATCCAAGAGCGGGGTCATTATAGATGCCCTGCAGGGGGCATGCCTTAGACAATAGTATTGGAACCCACTCGGGAGGGAGCATTCTTCGACCTGGTTCTCTCATATGGAGATGCAGAGTGGTCACAGATGTAGAAGTGGGTAGCCATCTGGGAACTAGCAACCATCGAACAGTATGGTTCACGATAAATACAGCAGTAGAGTCAAGCCATACAAAGGCAAAGGTCCTAGAATTTAGGAGGGCTGACTTTGCTAAAATGGATGAGTGCCTAAGGCATGCACTAGCAAATGGGCAGGAAGGAGGGGGTGGAAGAACAATGGGGAATAATCAAAACTGCCATCACTAAGGCAACACGCCTTTGTGTGACGCAAATAAAACAAAACGATTTAAAAAAACACTATGGTTCTCAAAGGAGGTGGCAGGGAAGGTTAGGGAGAAAAATATAGCATTCAGGAAGTACAGGGAATCACAGAAGGAGCAGGATAGAGAACTGTATCAGTTAAAGCAGAAGGAAGCAGGGAAGGCAGTCAGAACAGCAAAGGCCCAAACCAAGGAAGATAGCCAACTCAGTTAAGAAGGGGATAAAATCTTTTTATAAGGACATCAGGAGCCAAGGAAGATCAAGGGCGGGATAGTGAGCTTAATAAAGGGAGGAGGTGGGAAAGAGTGACTGTAAAAAGGCAGAGATACTAAACAAATATTTTTGCTCAGTATTCACAAATGAAGAAGGGGAGGTACCTAAACCAAACAACAGAAACACTCTGGATAGGGGGGTTGATACCAGCCAATTCACAGAAGAAAGTAGAAAACAGGAAGTTGTTATCCCTCTGTACAGACAGCTGGTGAGACCCTATCTGGAGTACTGTGTGCAGTTCTGGAGACCCAGTCTCCACAAGGACATGGACAGGATGGAGGCAGTCCAGAGGAGGGCAACTAAAATGGTGCAGGGTTTGCACCAGAAGACATATGAAGAGAGACTTAAGGAGCTTAATATGTATACCCTCAAGGAAAGGAGGGATGGGGGACATGATAGAAACGTTCAAGTACCTCAAGGGAATCAACAAAGACCAAGAGGGTAGCATCTTTCAGAAAACAAAGTGTGCAGGAACAAGGGGGCACAATCTGAAGACAGAAGGAGAATGGATCAGAGGTAATGTGAGGAAGTATTTTTTCATGGAGAGGGTAGTGGATGCATGGAGCAGCCTTCCTGAGGAAGTTGTGGAGTCAAAAACAGTGTGGGAATTCAAGAATGCATGGGACAGACATAAGGCAATTCTTGGGGATGGGGATAGGAGGAAGTAAGCTGTTGACTGTTAACTAGGATCTGCAGCTTATCCATTAGGTAGGGAAATGGGCAGACTGGGTGGGCCAAGCGGTCCTTATTTGCTGTCACATTCTATGTTTCTATGTGCCTTTCCTGGTGAAACATTACAATAAATATGGTGGCTCCTGCCACCCGCCACACAATCCCCACAAAGCCATCATCGGGGATGCCCAATCCCCATGTTGGAATGCCCCCCCCAGTTTAATTTGTTTGCTGATGGGGGGCCAATCTCCATCTGCATCATGTCACCCCCCTCCCCCACACACACACACACTTTCTTTGCAGACAGGGCTGCCCAATCCCCGTCAGCATCAAGTCCCCCCCAAGTTGTGGCACACTGGGAGCCCACCACAGTGTGCCCCAAATATTTTTTTACCTGTAAATACAGAAAACAGTCTCCCGAAGTCTGGTTTCTTTTTTTTTTTCACCTGTGGGAAAAAAGATCCCTCATCATCCTGCTGTGCCCCCTCCCCCAACCTGTACCCACCCTCTGTGCATCCCACCTCCCCACACCCCCCTCAACCCATACTTACCTCCAGAGGGCCAGCACTGTGAACTTCTGTGGAGCAAGAACACGTCTGAACTCTTCAAAAGCTGACTGGAACTGAACAAAATGTGGTAAGCTTTATAATGGCAGACAATGGGGGTTTCAACTTAGGTGGATAGCTCAGCCATTTGGGGGAATTTTGGTACCAGATTTTCAACATGGGGTTCTTGGGACCCCACTTCACGAACACACACACTGCCGTCTTGTTACTCAGTCCTGAAAGGTGATTTTGCAGTCACTGCATGCAATCACCTTTTGGGACTGATTAATGAAACGACAATGCCACTGTTCGAGAGGTGGGGTCCCAAAAAGCCAATGTTGTAAATTTGGTGAAAAAATTCCAAAAAATGACTGCATTATGAGTGTGAGTTGCATAGTTTCCACGCATGCTTGTAACTTCAACAATTTTTAATATTTTCACTCCAGATTTTCAACATTGCCTTTTTTTTCTCACCTCCTTATGAACAGTACAGCTGTCATTTTCCACATCCTGCCCAAAATGTGTTTTCGCACCTGTGGTGCACAGTGGTGCAGTCACTGTGGGAAATCAACTTTCGGCAAAAGATTAACAAAATCACATTGCCACTGTTTATGAGGGGAAGTCCCAATATGCTTATGTTGAAAATGTGGTTAAAATAATCCCAAAAATAATTGGATTACAGTCGTGCCTTGCACAGTTTCTACGCATGCTCGAGACTTCGCCAATTTTTCATATTTTCACTCCAGATTTTCAACATTGCCATTTTTTTACACCTCCTCATGAACAGTACAGTTGTCATTTTTCACATCCTACCCAAAATGTGTTTTCACACCTGTGGTGCCAAATGGCGTAGTCGCTGTGCAATATCACCTTTTGGCTAATGACCTGATAGTGCCACTTTTCGTGAGGTGGAGTCACAAAAAACCCATGATGAAAATCTGAAGTGAAAATACCAACAAACGCCTGGGGCATTAGGGTTTCCAACTGTAATGCTCCACCCTGTAGAGACTGATAGGCATCAGGAGTGTGACTTTGGATCGTTGGCTATAATGCTCACGCCATTCCACCCTTCCCCCACCCTACAGCTAGTGACAGGCACCGAGGTGTGCCTTGGAGTCTTCGGCCCCAAAGTTCACCACATTCTTCTATAATGCACCCATCTCAGCATATTTCCTTATGGAATATGGTGAGTGTAAGGCCTGAAGACCCCAAGGCACAACGTGACACTTGTCAGTGTCTGCAGGGTAGAGTGAGGTAAAATGGCGTGAGCGTTATGGCTGACAACCCAAAGGCACATCCCAACACCTGCCAGTCTCTGCAGAGTGGGGATGGGGTTGGCGTTAGTTCAATACTTCACTGCCATTCCTATTATGCATCTCTAACTTCTGCACTACCAATGCCAATGCCAGCAAGACAACGTCCGGCACTGACAAATCCTTGCTTTCTTATTTGTTAACTTATTTATTTTGATGACCGGGTAAGTGCACTGGTGCCAAAACACCTTTTTCAGGCACAACTAAGGTACAGAAGCATACACAACAAAACTGTGGAACAGGTAGGGCTCATGAGTATCATAATACAAAATAAAGTGACATGGTGCAAAAGTAAAACATTCAGACTGCACAATAAGTCAACAGTATTTTGTAAGTGTAAGGCATATGTCCATTTTTGTAACATGGATATACATATGGTATCTACGGGTTCGAGGAAGGATGAGGTTACCTGGCATAAGAGATCTAGGTTTGGCTACTCTGCACAGGGGCACCCAAGTAAATCCAACTACAGGAAGCAATAACTGTAATGTCCAGAACCAGAATTGGGATTTTTCAGTGTGGCTTTATTTTTATAAACTCACTGAACATAAACAAAGCACTGCATGGTCCCCCACAGGGCTACGTAACTGTAGTATAGATTAGAGGTTAAACACAGTGGTCCATTTGAGGAATGAACACAATACAACAGTTGTCTGGCTTTGGACCCACCAGGCACTCAGCCCGGACTTTGCATGCGCATTGGATACACAGCCCGACTGGCCCGGCTCCCCTGCCGGCCACTCGACTGACAGTCCACTTGGCAAATGAACCCAAACTCTACTTGGAAAGACATCCCATCAAACAAGGAGGCTCCCAAACTGTGGCTCCCACACCACTTGAAGTCTGCAACTCCTAGAGAGATTTTGTTTCGTGCTTCTAATTCGAAACTCCCATCCAACAAGGAGACTCCCATCCAACAAGGAGTAATTTTCCCATCCTGTGGCTCCCCACACCACTTAGAGTCTGTGACTCCTAGAGAGATTTTCAAGTTGCGACCCACGTCTGGGTACCCACCCCATCACTGGCCAAGCACATGAGGCAAGTAGCAAAAACACAGAAGAAATCCGTAGAGGTGGACCTGGTTACTAAAGATGGGGGGTTTTCCCACCTCCAGCTCACACAGCCCATACCCGGCCATTTCTCTGGACACACAGAACTTTAGACTTTAAAATGTAGATTGACGGTGGATGACCTGAAGCACCCCCTCTACAATGAAATTTAAATCCATTAACACTTTAAACAGAAGACTGCTCTATTTGTTTGTCCCAGTTGACATAGTCCTCCCAAATAGCAGTCCCCAATACTGAAATCCAACTGAAGAAAAGAAGTTGTTTGCTCTTTCCAATGGGGCCAAACACTCACCATTCGTTGCAGGTGCCCCACAGGCGTAAAACTGTAACCTTTGCTGTTATATGAACAGACTGAACTTAAATTAAAACAGGCAGCTTTCTTCCCAGGGTGGGAGAAGGGGATTGCCCCTGGAACCCACAAAGAACTTTTCCTCACCCCCTCCAGAGGGAGGGGGGTAAACAGACAGCTACTGGTGTCCTTCTTGTTTGCTTAAGGACAAACTGAAGACTGACTTTGAATTCTCAAGGTTCTAAACTTACTCTGAGGTGAAGATTCCAAATGTGGCTCATGCAGCTGCTACAGTTCTATTATGATGTCATCTCTCAAGTCTCAGCTGTGACTGAGGACAGAGTGAGACAGTGTGAAACCCATTTAACTGGAGTTTCACAAGCTGCCTTCCCTGCCTACCACTAGGTCTTACTGGGATTCTAGTAACCCCGGGTAACAAAGGGGTTACATAGCCCTTGACCAGGAAAATGACTGTCTCCAGTCATTATGCACCCAACCCTAGGCCATCCCACCCTATGTGCTACCCAAGCTGGAGGGGGGGAAACAGGGCTCCCCCTCCTACCATGTGCAACACAGGTAGGCAACACTAAGGGCCTAGAGGCCTAGCTGACATATCAGCCTCACTCTATCCACGACTATGGACACCTAGTGGCTCTGGTAGAACCGTCCCAGAGCATAGCCCTGATAGATCAGCACTGCAATCCCTACGGCCGCTCAGGATCACAGCCTGTCTATCCCCCAACCCTCTAGGGAAAACCTATCTGCCTCTAACATAATATTCCCAAATTAAAAAACAAAACCCAGGGACCTCCCGACCTTGGGCAGCCTGCAACTACAACCATTAGCAATAATAACACAGTACATTTAAATTCTACACCATAAGCACTGATGAGGGACTCCGATGAGCCCCTCCTCCTCTTCTTGTCTTCTCTTCTGTCTTCCAGGAACACCTGTAAGAAAAGACAAAAAACAAAAAAACCACATCATAATCTGCATGTACAGTCTATCTAAACAACAACAATGACAACAACAACAACAACAACAACCCTTACCACACAGAAAAAGCACTGAACAATCCCAAAAAGAGAAAAAGATTTTTTTTTTTTTTTTGTCGAAAAAAGGGTAGAACACAGTATTTACATTAAAGTACAATGACATTGGTAGCAATACATCTTTGGGGGGGATGGAATGCCCTAAATGTCCCACTAGTGACTACAAGGCCCGAAGGCCAGTCCATTAAAGAGTCTCTCCTGTGCCGGAGCCCCTTGAAGCAGAGTTCTTTAAGGCAATAACCCAGAAGGGGAGAGTCTTTGCGGACAGTTCACACACTGTTTGAAGTCTGTAGTGTAGGGTGTGTATTGCAATGTCATAAAGATAGAATAAAAATAATTTTTCTGACTCACCAGCCTCTTGAAGTTTTCGAATGTCACAAACCTGGTCCCTTCTGAAGACTCTCCCTGGCAGCATTTCTTCTGATACAGCTGGGCGGACATCTTCTGGGAACCCACAGGAGTGCACATCTGGAAACAGCTGGGCTGATGTCATAACTGGAGAAGGAACCTTAGAACAGGAACAAAAAGAGAAGCAGCTGGTCAGGCGTCATCTGATTACCAGGCGATGAACAGGAAAACAGCTGGGCTGGTGTCCTCTCTGGATCTGAAGTCATCTGGTGGTACCAGTAGATGGTTGCTGATTAGGGCAGTACACTGTGGACTGAAGAATACGGGGCACCTGATTTCTTGTTTATTCATATTGGCAGTTCAATAAGGTTACTTCACAGTGTAGTTGTGGCAGTATTGACTACTACTGCTCGGCTCTCCATTTTGTAGGCACGGGCTTAATTACTGGGAGGTCCTTGCACTGAGGCCAATAGTAGAGTGGGTCAGGGGTTTGAATTATTACTCCATCAGGAAGCACATAATTCACACAGTGGGAGACTTCACGTCCCTCTCCGTCCACTATTCTCACTCTGTCCATAAACAGTGTCCTGCCTCTCTTCCACTGTGTATACTTTTCGTGGAACAGTCTATCCTTTACATGCTGGTTAGCCCCAGGATGCACATGTTTCATTGCTTCATCCCAGATCCAGGATTTCCTGCAGTTCTCAATCTCCTCCCAGACTCTCCGAGGAAAGGTAGGAAAGGTCATACCAAAGATTTCATTGGCCTTTCTACGAACTAGTCTCTCCTCTTTACTTGCTTTGGTCAATCTGAGACTGCTGGCCTGGCTTGGGGGTGGCCAGTCCTGGTTCTGCCAGCTTCGCATCCTCAATGAAATTAAAAACGGATCCCTGACTTCTTTTTCTTCTGGTGAAGCCAGGGCAGTGGCATCACCACCTTAGCGGAGGTCGACACCTCCCATTCAAAGGCCTCCCGCATCTCATCTTCACCTTCGAGACTTGGGCTAGCCCCCCACAGGGGACTATTGATGCTTTATCTGAACTTGCTTTCTGAGATCCAGCATCCAACGCTTCAATTTCAGATTCAGTCTCTAATTGTGCACTCTCTAACTTTTGCCACACTCCCCCGGGGGACCTTCCTACACAGGCTCCGCCTGATGCTGTGTGCTGCCAACTGCAGATTCTTGAAGTTGTGTCCATGTGGGAACCAAACGAATTTGAGGCACTTTATACAAGCCATATTTTTGAAGACATCCAGCACAGTGAGGAATCATGAAGATATCCCTTCCAGCACTCAAGCACATCTGGCATACACGCACTGGATAATTAGGAATTGCCACATCAGGAGGGAGTTGCCCTCTATAGCACCAATTTTCAATATCTCTCAATCTATTTACTGCTGCTGTTACTGCAACCCGGGCATGATCCGGGTAACGAGCTGGTCCTGAGGCCATAACTGCAGAAAAACAAACAAAATTTCACTGTAACTGAAAGTCCCACTTTAATGAACACACTCTGTAACTTTAAAATGGCTCCTCTGCTGCTGTGTTTACTTTACTACCCCACCCTGTAATGGCAGCGGCAGCACTCCTGTGCATCAACACTCAGACTCTGGGTCAAGCCACTGTGCACCCGATTTACATCAGCTACTAATAATTTTTATTTCAAACTGCACAACTTGCTCTGTTCTGGCTGTTCACACATTTACAGGATTTTCCTTGGACTTTTCACTTGCTGGCAACATTCACTTAAATACAGTCCCTTTTAAAACTTCAGGTTTCAGCACAGGATTGCCTGCTTCTACTAGTGTTGCACTTATTTTACAACCCACAGTCTCTCTCCAGCTGCAAACTTTAAACTGAGGCTACTTTCATTGCTATGCACACATTTAATGGCTTTACAGACTTGCACTTGCCAGCAGGACATCACACAATCGCTACTTGCAAAGTGACCACACAGCTGCACACACATTTGATATGGCATTATCTGAAAATCACTGATTGAGCAGTTTTAAAACGCTTACTCACTGTTATTGAAGCAGGATTGCTGCGATAGGGTAAAATGGCCTGCAGCCAGATTTTGAAGGCCTCAGAATGCAAACGGTGGGCAGTCTCCACATCGTAGTATTAGCCACACAATCTACTGATTCCATGATCGATAAGCGGGTTGAGCCCGATTTTAACTGGAAAGTCACTTTTTACTGTTTACAGCGCTTTGAACACTTGCGACGGCTCCTCCACTGCCAGTACCGCCTTTTCTCTCTGTCTCCCTCCGAATGCTGAAGCAGACAATGAAGAGCTGGCTGAGGCGGGACTAACGTCAAACTGACCAACCACACGATGCATGCAGTGACCCTTCTTCCTCACGAGGGCCCTCTCCTCACGGAGATCGTCGAGCAGGCAAATTTAAACTGAAAAGATGCACTTTTTTAACTGACTCCACAGGGAGCCCATTTCAACCATGTAACATTGCCATTAACTCTGCAGTCTCTAGTATTGCACAGAAAGCATTTCCAATGTCCAGGGTATAATTTCTCTGTTGCTACCCTAGTTTTCCACACTCTCCTTCACAGAACTTTATTTTAAAACTGACAAACACTGTAAACTATGTTGATGCAGGACAAGGACAACTTTGGCTTTACAGTCCTTGGTAAACAGTTGGCATTTTTAAACAGCAGCACAAGATTCACAGCACAGCACACACTAGGAAATTGCTTCAACTTTTTTTTTTGGGCTACCACCAGCCAGATAGCCAAAATGCTAGCCTACTTGCCCAAGCACCTTCCTTCCCAAACAAATCCCAGCGGTGCCTCCATTTTTGTAAGGCATATGTCCATTTTTGTAACATGGATATACATATGGCATCTACGGGTTAGGGGAAGGATGAGGTTACCTGGCACAAGAGACCTAGGTTTGGCTACTCGGCTCGTGGGCACCCAAGTAAATACAATTACAGGAAGCAATAACTGTAATGTCCAGAACCAGAATTGGGATTTTTCAGTGTGCTTTATTTATTAACTCACTGAACATAAACAAAGCACTGCATGGTCCCACAGGGCTACGTAACTGTAATGCAGATTAGAGGTTAAACACAGCGGTCCATTTGAGGAATGAACATTACAACAGTTGTCTGGCTTTGGACCCACAGGCACTCAGCCTGGACTTTGCATGCGCATTGGATACACAGCCCGACTGGCCCGGCTCCCTGCCGGCCACTCGACTGACGGTCCACTTGGCAAATGAACCCAAACTCTACTTGAAAGACATCCCATCAAACAAGGAGGCTCCCAAACTGTGGCTCTCACACCACTCTGAAGTCTGCTACTCCTAGAGAGATTTTGTTTTCGTGACTTTCCAATTGGAAACTCCCATCCAACAAGGAGACTCCCATCCAACAAGGAGTAATTTTACCATCCTGTGGCTCCCACACCACTTAGAGTCTGTGACTCCTAGAGATTTTCAAGTTGCGACCCACGCCTGGGTACCCACCCATCACTGGCAACACATGAGGCAAATAGCAAAACACAGAAGAAACCGTAGAGGTGGACCTGGTTACTAAAGATGGGGGGTTTTCCCACCTCCAGCTCACACAGCCCATACCCGGCCATTTCTCTGGACACACAGAACTTTAGACTTTAAAATGTAGATTGACGGTGGATGACCTGAAGCACCCCCTCTACAATGAAATTTAAATCCATTAACACTTTAAACAGAAGACTGCTCTATTTGTTTGTCCTAGTTGACATAGTCCTCCCAAATAGCAGTCCCCAATACTTGAAATCCAACTGAAGAAAAGAAGTTGTTTGCCCCTTCCAATGGGGCCAAACACTCACCCATTCGTTGCAGGTGCCCCACAGGTGAAAACTGTAACCTTTGCTGTTATACATGAACAGACTGAACTTAAATTAAAGCAGGCAGCTTTCTTCCCAGGGTGGGAGAAGGGGATTGCCCCTGGAACCCACAAAGAACTTTTCCTCACCCTCCAGAGGGAGGGGGGTAAACAGACAACTACTGGTGTCCTTCTTGTTTGCTTAAGGACAAACTGAAGACTGACTTTGAATTCCCAAGGTTCTAAACTTACTCTGAGCTGAAGATTCCAAATGTGGCTCATGCAGCTGCGACAGTTCTATTATGATGTCATCTCTCAAGTCTCAGCTGTGACTGAGGACAGAGTGAGACAGTGTGAAACTCATTTAACTGGAGTTTCACAAGCTGCCTTCCCTGCCTACCACTAGGTCTTACTGGGATTCTAGTAACCCCGGGTAACAAAGGGGTTACATAAGTCATGCAAAACAAGTGCATACATTAGACTCTTGGAGATGTACTTTCAGCTGCTTTACCCATTTTGTTGCGACACCCAATGGGGTGACAGCGATTAGGGCGACACCAAAATGCCAATGGCACATATCACGCCCAGCAATTGTGTCTCCCATCCCCAGTTGTGCTCTATGCACCGGGGCACATGTAGGTTCTTCACAGGTGGCATCGCCCACTGCACCCCTCCCACCATGGAGAGCTTTGCCCCCCACATCCCCAGGAATGGACCTGTACCTGTTGTTTTTCCACATATTATTGTACTGTAAAAACTTTTTTGTTGTCATCTGTAACCCTTGTACCCTTCCAGGTCGTGCCTGAAAATAGGCATTGCTATGCCTAGTGCACTTACTCGGCTACCAAAAGCAAATAAATAAAAATAATATAATCACCTCAACGTCAGAGGTGTAGGGAGGCAAAGAGTGCAACACCCCTGAGGTGGAAGCCACAACGGGTGCTGCAAAAATCCAGTTGTCAAAATGCCTGTCGAACTAACTTCGGCGGCCACATTGCCATTGCCCTGTGTTGATGGGATACCCTTTTAGCTTGGCAGCGAACGTTTTAGAGGTAGGGACATTCTGATAGAGAAAGGGATGGTGTTCCAGAAGGGCACTGCTCTGTATCTGAAAGATTTCTGGCCCATGCCCATGTGCATGAATTGTACTTTCAATAGACTGTTTGCAGAGGAGTGAGAGAAGGTGTAGTCCACATATGTGTATAGCTTGGATAGGCATTTGGGAGCACTTCCATGTAGACTTTTGTATATGAAATTTGCTAGAGTTAATTGGGATCTTGTTTCGGGTTGCAACCAACCAAGTCATTCAAAGTTGGTGCAGTGATGTGACTGTGGGCCCTGCGAGGATGAAAATTTGCAAACCTTGTGGGTTAAGACTCTTTTCTTTGCCTGGATCATGAGGAAAGTGCAATATGTAATGACAGAGCCATATTCAATCAGCGGGAGTATGCAACTTTGGGCGATTCTGACTTTAGTGTTGGGTGCTAGGTACTTTGAAATACAATAGAGTAGACCCAGGTTTTGATGAGCAGTTCTTATGGTGTTGGTCATATGACCATCAAATGGGATTGATGGTAACACCAATGTATCTGAAATCATTAACTAGTTCCAGTTTCACTCCATCTAAGGTTGAAATAGTGAAATCTTGGGAAAATCTTCTAACCTTTGGAGACCACTGAGTAGCATGGCTTTTGTTATAGGTACGTTTAGGACCAAGTTCTTATTTCTGAACCGCTGTTGAAGGGAATGGAAGTTGTGCCCTGCCCAAGGACTTTGCTGATAGTGGTGTCTTTCCCATGCTGAAAGCTGGCAGTGTCATCTGTATACAGAAGGGTCTTGGCAGTATTACAGATCTTGGGTAGGTCATTGATGAAAATAGTAAATAGAAAAGTGCCTAGAACTGATTCTTGGGGACCCCACTGAGATAGTGTTCATGCTGGACAAGACTTTGCCAATTTTGACAAATCATTAGCTGTCTTGCAGATAACTGGAGAATCACAGAGTAGCCGGGCCCCCAATCCCATCTCAATCAGCTTCTGTATGAGGAAATCATAGTCAACCAAACTGAAGGCCTTGGTCAGGTTTGCGAGCATGGCATTGGTCAACAGGCCATTGTCCATAGCGTGGTGTACTGCATCTGTGAAGCTGACCAATTTTGTGCATGTTCCATGATACTTCCTGAAGCTGTGTTCCTCCTCACAGAGTGGCCTGTGTTGGTCTATATAGGAAGCAAATTAATTATGTACTATCCTCTCCTGCACCTTAGCCAAAGCTGACAGTATAGAAATAGCATGTAGTTGTCCTGGACAAAAGATTCCGGGCTTCAGTTCTTAGTGCAAATAGACAATGTGTCCCATCTAAATGTTCTGTTCTAGTCCATAAAGTGCGGCGTGTTTCTACCCAATCAGTCCAAGTGACCCATTCATGCCTATGATAGCAAATAAATAATTCAGATAATTTGACACTTTAATAAGTAATTCCCAGATGCTTTTTACTAGGCTGTCTTCCTATTTAATCTCACTGTGTTAATCTAAAAAATCCCTGGTGAATATCCACACCATTTCAATACTAGAAACACAGATACATAGAATTTGATGGCAGATAAGGACCACTTAGCCCAATCAGTCTGCCTTTTTTTCCCTACCTACATTGTTACCACAGACTGTACTTCATTTTTTATATCATGTAAAACTTTTTGCTCCTCTGTTGCAGAGCGGGCCACAATGACTGCCGGCCGCCGGCACCTGAGGCCCCGGACCAGGTATGGCGTACGCTGCATTCGCCTGACTCACTCAGGCCTAATGAAATTAACGGGACACCCCTCCTCTGGGGGCCCGTGACCGGGAACCAGGTGGCCACACCTCTCATGTCTGGAGGCTCAGGGCTCGGCCATGAGCTGCCGCAGTCACCCCGGCAATTTTCCACCATTACTGCCCCAGGGAGCTGGACGTGCAATGACGTCTGATGCACCTACATGCAGACGTCTGCCGTGCTCCCTCCCCCTTAGAATGCACACCACTTACAGTGTGCCCAGCCTCCACTAGGCACTGCTGCAGCACACCACATACCCCTTACCCACCCCAGAGGAAGGAGCGCAGTCATAGCATGCTCAATCCTTCCTCTCCCCTGCCGGTCCCCTGCATCCTGAGTCCGTTCAACCTGGGTCACCAACGTGGCATGAGGTGTGGGGTCCAGTGCCTCAACCCTCAGCACCACCGGGCCAGCCCACAGTCTGTACTTGAGCTACCACTCTTTCTCCCTCCCCTCTTTCCTTTCCACTATGATTCCCTTGTGCCTATCCCATGCATTTTTAAACTCTGCCACTGTCTTCACCCCATCACCTCTGCTGGAAGATTGTTCCAGGAATCCACTACTCTTTCTCTGAAGAAGTACTTCCTAACATCACTCCTGAATCTACCTCCTCCAGCTTCATAGCATGACCCCTTATTCTTGAACACCTTTTCTTCTGAAAAAGACTTCCCTCCTGTACCTTATTTACCCCTGTGAGGTATTTAAAGGTCTCTATCATATATCCCTCTCTCTCCCTCCTCTCTTCCAGGGTGTACATACTGAGGTCCTTTAGACTTTCCTCGTAGGGCTTTTGATGCAGACCCTGCACCATTTCAGTTGCCCTCCTCTGGACAGCCTCCACTCTATGTCTTTCTGGAGGTGTGGTTTCCAGAATTGCACACAATACTCTAGGTGGGGTTGTACCAGAAATCTATACAGAGATAACACCACCTCCCTCTCTCTGCTGGTGATACCCCTCCCTATGCATCCCAGCATCCCACTAGCTCTCCCAACTGCTTTGTCACACTGCCTGGCCACCTTCGGGTTATCCAATATGATTACACCAGGTCTCTTTCCTTCTTGGTGGTTGTCCATACCACTCTACCCATTTTGTACTCTGCTCCTGGGTTTCTGTGCCCTAAGTACAAGTATACAAACATACGAAAGGGCCAGCAGATACAGGTCATAATGGTCTATCAAGTTTGCCTGAGTGTGAAGCTCCCAGTCTAATCCACTGCAGCTGCCCCCCTTCCATTTCCTGTCTACCTTATCCACCCAGTCCACCAACTCACTCCTCCCCAACCTCCCCTCAGTTTTTACTTTTCCTTTGGCTCTGTCCCACCCTCTCTTAAAACTGCCCACAGTTTTCAGTGATATCACCTCATCTGGCAGTTTGTTCCACCTTGCTACCACCCTGTCTGTGAAACAGTGCCTCTTCATTTCCCTCTTGAATCTTCCCCCCCTTCCAATTTCAGACTGTGGTCCCTTGTGTTCCTCCCCCCACATTGTATGAAAATGCCCTCAGTGCTAACCCTATTCATAACCTTTAAGTATTTGAAGGTCTCAGTTATATCACTTCTCTCCCTTGTATCCTCTAAGGAATACATGTTGAGCTCCTTCAGTCTTTTCTCATGTGGTTTGTCTCCCAGTCCAAGCATCATCTTTGTCACCCTATGCTGCATCCCCTCTAGTAGTTTGACATCCTTTTTTAAATAGGGGCACCAGAACTGCACACAGTACTCCAAGTGCGGGCTCACCAGCAACCTGTACAATGTCAGGATGACTTCCTCTCTCCTTGAGATAATTTCTCTGGCAATGCACACCAGCATTTTGTTAGCTTTGGCTGTTGCCTTCCTGCATTGTGCAGAATGTTTTGTGTCCCCTGTGACGTGTACCCCCAGATCCTTCTCCTCCTCCTTCTCCTCCTAAGTAAGTGACTATGCACTCCCCAGCCAGTAGCTATTCCCAGGGTTTCTGGCTCCCAAGTGCATGACCTTGCACTTCTACATATTGAACCTCAGCTGCCATATATCTGACCAGCGTTCAAGCTTTGCCAGGTCATCTTGGAGTTCTTGCCTCCCTTCCACACTGTCCACACTCATGCAGATCTTTGTGTTGTCTGTGAACAGGCTGATTTTACTTTTAATCAAATCTGCTATGCCACCAATGAAGATGCTAAATAACACTGGTCATAGTACTGAGCCTTGTGGGACCCTGCTGGTTATAGCTCTGGGTTTTGAGAGTTCTTCCTCTACAATTACCCTCTGCTGCCTATCCTGCAGCCAGTTCCTAACCCATCCCACCAGTTTCTCCCCGACTCCCAAGCTGCTCAGTTTACTGAGCATCCTTCCATGTGGCACTGAGTAGAAGGCCATGCTCAAGTCCAGATACAGGACATCCACTGCATGGCCCTTACTGAGTGCCTTTGTCACCCAATCGAAAAAGTCAATCAGGTTGGTCTGGCAGGGTCTTTCCAAGACAAACCCTTGTTGCTTTTCGTCCTGGAGACCATTCGCTTCCAGAAAAATCAGTAGTCCCTCTTTAAGAATGGTCTCCATTAAATTCCCTACAATGGAGGTAAGGCCAACTGATCTGAAGTTACCTGTCTCATCCTGGTCCACTCTTGTGAAGAGGCACCACATGTGCCATCCTCCAGTCCTAGGGCATGAACCCTGTCTCCAGAGAGGTGTTGAACTGGTCTACCAGAGGGCCTGCCAAGACCTCCACCAACTCTCTCAGGACTCTTGGATGCATCCCATCCGGTCTCGGCACCTTGTCCACCCACAGAAACTTAAGGTCATCCAAAACCCTGTTCTCCAGGATTTCCCCATCCATTACCTCTGCTCCTCCCATGCCCATCCCACTTTTCCCCTGTGGCATAGGCCCATCATTTCCCCTGGTGAACACCAAACAGAAGTACTCATTGAGTGTCCCTGCCTGACCCCCTTTTCTGCCCACCCCCATTTCTCTTGATCCTGACAATCTCATCTTTACAGCTTCTTTTCTCCCTTTTTTTGAACTCCAGCTGCCATACCCTTGACCACTCCTCTAGTTTTCTCAGTTTTGTTACTACACTGTACTTAATGAATTTAGTTGGGTTAGTTATATAATAGAAATAAAGGGTAAATCCTTCTGAAATGTGCATCTAACTCAAATAATAAAAATAATGTAAATAATATAAAATTGTACAAATTTACAGTCATTACTGGCAGCTACATGTACCTGCTTTGTATTTTTAAATATAATTATTTGCAAAAAAACTTTGCTAATGCACTAGTTAGGGTTAAAGCAACAAAAGCAGGGAAATGCTCTGTTAGGTTTCCCAACCCTAACACCCCACCCCCACCCCACAGGCAGCAACAAGAAAAAGCATTGTGGTTTGACCTCTCTTGCGTCTTCACAAATCAGGAGTGAGGTGTGCCTTGGGGTTGTCAACACTAATACTCACCCCACTCCATCAGTAAATAAGCTGAGATGTGTACAGTATATGAGAATAGAGTGAGCATTAGAGTTGACAACCCCAAGGCACACCCCATGCCTGATTTATGAAGATGCAGGAGAGGTCAAACCATAATATATTTTCCTGTTGCTACCTGCAGGGTGGGGTGTTAGGGTTGGGAACCCTAACACCACGTTTCCCTAGTTTTGTCACTATAACCCTAACTAGTGCATTAATTGCATTTTTTTTTTTTTGCAATGAATTTCCTTACTTTTTGAGATGGTATAATTTAATTTGCCTGTGAAGCACAGGGCCCTCTTGCCCTGCATTTCCATCCCTCTATTCATGCATACATCTATGTTGCTGTGGAAATTCAGGGTCCTCTGGGCCCTGTGCTTCCATTTCTGCCAAAACAGCAATTTTTTTCCATTGTTGTGTGGCTTGATAAAGTTCCAATGTTATCCGTTGGGAATTTGCATTTTCTTATTTTTTAGGCTTTTTCATATTGCCCCTTAATATTTAGGGGAGATATGCATTATTATTATAGTACTCATTAAGACCTTTTTTTGATATATAGATTGCCCTTTAAGTTCAAATATTGAGGGAGTTATGGCTTGTTGAAGTTTCAGTGTTATCCTATGGGAATTTGCATTTTTTGTTTTGTATATTGCCCCTAAATGTTTGAGGGGACATGTATTATTCTTGTAGTGCTCATTAAAATCTTTGTTTTGATATATAGATTGTCACTTAAGTTCAAATACTGAATGAGTTATGGCTTGTTGAAGTTCAAAATCCAAAATCTTTTTTCGTATGAAGAAATCCTTTTTCATATCAAAGAAAAAAAAACATACAAAAAAGGATGCCTTCATACAAAAAAAAGAATCGGGGGGAAAACAAAGTTCAAATTCTTTTTCACTTGAGGGCATCTTTTTCATATGAATGGAAAAACATATTTGTAAAAGATTCTCTTCACATGAAAAAAAGAATTCAGGGAATTATGCAAATTATTTTTTCATGTGAAAGCATCCTTTTTTGTACGATCAAAAAAGCATATGAAACAGAATCCCTTCATATGAAAAAAGAATCTGGAAACAAATTAAGTTCAAAAATTCTTTTTTCATGTAGAGGGCATCTTTTTTCATATGAAAAAAAGCATACAAAAAAGGATCTCTTCATATGAAAACAGATGATTTGGGACTTAGTTTTTTTTCCCCAATTCTTTTTTCATATGAAGGGATCCTTTTTCATATGCTTTTTTCATTCATACGAAAAAGGATGCCCTCATGCGAAAAAATAATTTTGACTTAGTTTTTTCCCAGATTCTTTTTCGTATGAAGGGATCCTTTCTCATATGGCCGAATTATTTTTTTTGTATGGCCATATGAAAAATTGGAAGCGAAAAAGGATTTAAAATAAAGAAAAACAAATCTGGGGATAATTTTTTCAACATTTAAGTGCAGAATTCACCTAACTGGGTCCCGATGGCCAAGATACATGTGTTGATGTCTGCTCAAGAGTGCCATGTAGATAAAAATCATGAGAAGGCTTCTCATTCTGGTGTCTAGTGATTGTTACAGTCATCTAGGCCATTGAGTTATTATATCACAATTCACTGCCACCAGAGAGTGGGCTGATATAAGTTCAAATACTGAGCACAATGTGCCCTGCAAGATGGTAAAATAAATTTAAAAACTTTGATTTAGCATTGATTTTCGATTTGTGCCTCTCCAGCTCTGCTGCAACCCCCAAATGGTTTCTATGGCTTTGGACACCATCAGGTTACATCTGATCATATTGGTCACTTGTTACCATGTTTCCCCCTGCATCTGAAGGAGTGCACAAAAAATTAAATGTCTTTAACCAAAAGTCAATATTGTTGCCATAGAAACATAGACAATGATGGCAGAAAAAGACCAACTGTCCATCCAGTCTTCCTGAGTTCCCTGTTTAGCCCTGGGATCTACTGTGCCTCCAAGGTCTTAGCTTTCACATAAAATAGTAAATGGGAGTTACCATGTTTTCTGATTCCTAGGTTGCCACTATATAACATTTATGACTGCACTCAACTTCCCATTAGTTCAGTAGGCTTCCTTTTATAAAACCCAGTGACTTCAGTAAAAAAGAGAAATGATAAAATAACCATATATCAATACATAATAAAGTCAGGATCAAAATGTATTTGGCGTTTATTATAAGTCTTGCACTTCAGAATTCTCTCAGTTTAGCGTTATATTCATGAACCATTCCCTTCATTTGCAAAGCTGAGTGATTTAAACATTGAATGATCTCTCCTTCTTGTTCATTCTTCCTGAACACCTGTATGCTCCTTGCTTGAAAAGCTCTTTTTCTCCATTCCTAAAGTCTCCATTGTCTGTTATCATTTGACCAATCTCCTGATACCCGCTTCTCTCATACTCCTTCAGAAAATCACCATTGAGGGCTGCCACATCTTGAGTAATTCTTCCTCCAGTCACTCTGCTCCCTTTTCTCCACATGACTGTCAGCGCAGCAATAGATCCTCAGGCCCAAATCAGGTTATAACACTCAAAATACAGGGAGAAGAAACCACTTCTTCAAGGTAGAGTTTACTGTCTTATAAATTGTATAACATGTCCAAATCATTCTGGCTTAATATAGATGGCTTACCAATTCAAAATATTTAAAATGCCAAAAACAGTTACTGCTAGCCTGCCCAGTGGCGTGGAGGAATGAGGCGCTGAGTGCCTCATCTCCTGCCACACTAGTGACTTGAGTTCGGAAAAAGGCATGGGTTGATCGGGGGTTAGCTGGGTGAGGGAGGATTGGGTGTCCATAAGACTGCTCTCCTCCCTCAAGAAGGGGGATGTCCTACCTCACTGTTGGCTGCCACCTGGAGGTATTCGGGTGGTAGAGCAAGCAAGGCACACACACTGGGAAGGGACCCCATGCACAGAGTGCCAGGGGCATCTTCGTGGTGGTGGAGAATGCACATCGTGCTCATTGCACATCCGTGGGCCCAGAGGAGAAAAGGGGAAAAACATGGAGGCCTGGGCTTCGTCAATCCCTGCCTGTGTTCTGACAATCCATCCTACTGAACTGGTCCTGAGGCGGCACTGGATTGTCAGTGGGGGGGGGGATGGCCCTCCCTCTTCTACTCTGCTGTGAGGGGAAAATCAGTGGGGGTACCAGACCCAGAGGAGATAAATGGATGATCATTGGACACAGGGACAGGGCTGATAAATCACCCAGACCTGCCTAAGGAGGATTAGAACAATTGTGGAAATGAAAAAAAAAACATTTACTGCTGCTGGAGGCCCAAGCTGCTCTCAACATGTCTGTCAATTTGCCATCCTCCTCCCTCACTGTGCCTCTCATTAATTTCTCTGCTATTTAAATCTCCCTGCACCTCTCTAATCTCTCCCATCCTCATCCCTGTATTTCATCCATGTTACATCTGACTCATTCCTATTTTGTTGTTAGTTTTACATCTGACTCATCCCATCCTCCTCCCTGTCTTACATCTGACCCATCCCATCCTCCATGTTACACCTGACCCATCACATCCTTATCCCTGCGTTACACCTAACTCATCAGATACTCATACCTGTGACGCCCATGACCCACATAATCTCCATCATCAGCTTTAAATCTGACCATTTCCATCTGCCTCACAAGTGTTATATCAGGCCCATGCTATTTTCATTACCAGTGTTACATCTGATATATCCCATCCTCATTTCCAGTATTATATCTGACCCAACCCCACCCCATATCACCAGTGTCACTTCTGGCTCATCCCAGCCTCATCATCAGTGTTACAACTGGCCATCCCATGCTCATCAACAGTGTTACTTCTGAGCCATCCTACCCCATTACTAGTGTTACATCTTACACATTGCACTCATCAACAGTGTTACATCTGGGCCATCCCAGCCCCATCACCAATGTTACATCTGGCCCATCCCACTCCCATCATCAGTGTTACATCTGGCCCATCCCACCCCATCACATGTTACATCTGGGCCATCCCAGCCCCATCAACAGTGTCACATCTGGGCTATTCCACTCCCATCAATAGTGTTACATTTGGGCTACCCCACCCCCAGTACTAGTGTTACATCTTACACATTGCACCCATCATCAGTGTTACATCTGGCCATCCTACTCTAAAGACCATGTTACATCTGTGCCATCCCACCTCATCACCAGTGTTACATCTGCCCCATCCCACCCACATTGCCAGTGTTACATCTGCCCATCCCACCCACATCACCAGTGTTACAAGGGCAGTGACAAGCGGAGTACCATAGGGCTCGGTACTGGGACTGGTGTTGTTTGGGTTGTTCATAGCAGACATCTCAATGGGCATCAAGAACAAGATCAGTTTGTCTGCAGATGACACCAAGCAGTGGATGACCTAGGAGGGTGGCATGAGTTGCACGATGATCTGTCAAAACTGGAGATCTGGTTGGACACCTGGCAGTTGGGGTTCAATGCCAAGAATTGCAAGGTGCTACATTTCTGGGCAAAAAAACCAAGAAGGCGTTACCAGCTGGGGGGGGGGTATTCAGCTAGCCGTGACAGAGGAGGAGAAGGATCTGGGGGTGATTATAACGGGTTCAGTGAACAACTCAGCACAATCCAGGAAGGCAACTGCAAAGATTAAGTTATTGTCTCCTCCCTGTTTCTCATGGCATTCCTGTCTGGAGCCTGCCATCCCAATCTTCCACTGTGCTTTCAGCTGGACATCTACCGGCACTCAGGGACAATACCCACTGAGCTATGCCCTCCATATCTAACCACCTCCTGGACAGGCTTGCACCGCTCCTGGAATCAAGATGGGGTGATTTACATTTGCCTGTTCCCACTCATACTTCTGGCCTATGTCACCTCTTACTGGGATCATCATTTACAGAGTAGCTTTCTCTCCAATAAGAAACAGTCGAATAAAATCTCCATCAAACAGCTACACTAGTGCACCCTAAAACTCTTACTTCTACTACTACTTCTGTCTGGCAATATTCACCCTAACCCTGACCCCACAATTCCAAGCTCCAATCTCCAGCAGAGTCACTCTGGGGGACTCACCTTTGCAACGATTAACATCTGTAGCCTTCTACCCAAACTTGATGCCCTACAATTATTTGCACACCAACACAACCCTGATGTTCTTGTGATTGTTGAAACCTGGCTCACTCCAAAAATACCTGACAGTGCAATTACCCTACCAGGATATAACATATTCAGAATTGACAGGACCACTAAAAAAAGCGGTGGATGTGCTGTTTACCTCAAAGACTCTCTCCTGGGGCACAGTGTTCAATCTCCCGCCTCAGCCTCTACCGCCCAGATACTACCCATCAGAATTCTACTCAGGGTTCACAACAAGGCACTGACAACTGCTGCTGTCTACATCCCTCCCAAGGATCAAGGTAAAGGTCTCAACTCTGTCCTTGACCTTGTCCATTCCCAACCACCAGGCACCGAGATAATCCTACTGGGCGATTTTAATGTAAATTGGTTTGGATCAGATACAGGTGGCTACAAGGATGCCATCTCAGCTGCCAACCTCGCTCAGCTGGTCGTCTCCCCCACTAGACTCAACTATAAGACTGGGACAAGCACCCTCCTAGACTGGATACTGACCAGCCACCCATCCCGCATCTCAAAAGTCTCCGTTCTCCCAGATACGCTAAGTGAACACTCCCCAGTCGCATGTGAATGGTCTAACAAATTCAGCCCACCACCACCTAAACTAATAAACAGCAGACTCCTTCCATGTGGTCAATTGAAGCACCTCAAATTACTCCTTAGACAGCAAGACTGGTCACCTATCTTCCATGCATCAGATGTCAACTCTGCGCTTGACTTCTTCATCGGCTCCTTCAATGCTGCCTGTGATGTTTATGCCCCCTTCAAAAACAGGAAAGTAAAAGGCCTTAGCAATCCATGGCTCACTGCTGATCTCCTTACATTGCTGAAAGCTAGGGACCACCTCTGGTTTCAGGCCCGAGCCACTGGTAGGCAAGTAGATATACAAAACTACAAACGTGCCCAAAATGACTGCACCAAAAAATACACCTGAAGAAAAGTAACTATCACAAAGATGTCCTCACAAACACCTGGAGAAAGGGGAAGTACTTCTGGAATAATCTCAAGGAAGTTACAGGAATACTGCCCAAAGCATCACCTTCAATGTTGGACGTGGATGAGACTATAACTCTTGATCCTTCCACTATAGCTAACACGTTCAATAACGCATTCACTGACCTCAGTAGTATTGTTCCTCCAGACTTCTTTGATGAAGACCTCCCTCCTGCACCCTCCCCCACCCTTGCCCCCTTTTCAAGTCACCCCCCTTTTTACTTCAGAGCAGTCAGGACACATGAAGTCCATAAATACATCTCTAAAGCAATTGTTGGATCTAGAATAAGCAACGACTCACTCGACCTCAAACTGCTGTCCCTTACTCTTGATGAAGTGCTATCTCCTTGAACCTGGATTTTCAACCTCTTCCTCACCCTTGGCCAGTTCCCCGACAGATGAAAATCTGCCACCATGACACCAGTCCACAAGAGTGGGGACAAGGCCCTTCATGGAAATTATAGGCCTATATCCATACTACCCCCCCAAAGCCATTCAATGTCTAGTATCTGACCAGCTAATGGAATATCTTGACAAGTACAACATCCTTTGTAAACAACAGCATGGCTTCAGAAAAGGCCACAGCACCACATCTGCCCTCCTTGAATTCACAGGAGCAATTCACAACTCCCTGGACAATAATTACCTCACTGGTTCGGTCTTTATAGACCTGACCAAGGCTTTTGGCACTGTCCATCATCGAGTACTCCTCACAGAACTGCTAAAAGCTGGGCTCTCCCCATAGTCTACAACTTGGTTTAAGAGCTACCTGGAAAACCGTTCCCAAAGGGTGAAAATTGCTGATGTCCTCTCAGATGCTAGACCAGTACGCTCAGGAGTCCCCCAGGGATCCATTCTAGGGCCACTCCTCTTCAGGATGTTTTTGAACAATCTTCCACAATCTTATCTAGAACAAATCCTACTCTAGGATGGTGATGCTGTCATTCACACCACCCAACAGGACCCCCACCTACTCCAAAAAAGCTTCAGAAGGGTTTCACCTCCATTGAAACATGGGTTAGTAGTCAAAAGCTGGTTCTCAACTATAAGAAAACAAAGTCAATGCTTTTCTGTGGCTCCCACAACAAACATAGGCTTCACCGCTTTAATATTACAATCTGCCTTGGTGCTGTCCTTGAACAGGTTCACTCCTTTAACTATCTGGGGATCACAATAGACAGCAACCTATCCTACAGCATCTACATAGATAGCATCGCCAAAGCTGCAAACACATGCATTGGTCTCCTCTATAGGTACAGGCAATGCCTTACCTCGGATGCCTTAAGGATAGTAGTGCAGAGCTCAGTGGTCTCTCTAATTGACTATGGTCAGATTATTTATGGCTCTGCAACTGACACATCCCTCAGGAGCTTATCCTTGGCCCTAAACAAAGCTTGCCAACTCATCACAGGATCCCACCGACTCCCCATACGTGTGACCTCTATGCCCAAACAGGGTGGCTCCAGCTATCAAACCGTATCAAGTACCAAACTTGTCTAATGGCTAAGAAAATTATGCTACATCTTGCTGCCCCCGGAGCCCAAACTCTTCTCCATACAGCACGCAACCTCCGCCTCACCAGGGCTTCAGAAAATGAAATGCTTCACTTTCCTTCGTGCTGCACCACACAGGGCCAAAGATCCTTTGCATACCAGACTCCTAGCTGGATTAATGGACTCAACAAAGATATCTCCTCTCTGCAAAAGCTAGGCCCGTTCAAAGCCAACCTTCATCTCCACCTAGCTGCCTCTTGCTCCTGCAACTGTCCCTCATAATCTGATCTCCCTCCTAGCACTTCTACTCCTACCCTCTCTCTTCCTCTTCCTACAGCCTCCCCTCCTGTTTTGGCCCCCTCCCCTAAGCACTTTTTTGAGGACTGACAAATGCCCATGGCTGCACCGCTCTTTTTGTGTCCATTCCAAGCCTCAGTTACCTCTGGCTACCCTGCCCCTGGTACTCACTTTCCCTCAATGTAATGCATTTCAGCTGCTTAAAAATGTCTGTACACCATTTCTGCATTGTTACTCAGCTCTATGTAATGTTTGTATTGTACCTCAGTTGACGTGGAACCTTTGTAAAAGAGCCTTGGCTCAAAGGTACTTGTAATCCTAGACTCTAAATAAATAAAAAAATAAATAAAAAGATCAACAAAATGCTGGGTTGTATTGCCAGGAGTATGTATTCAAGGAGACGGGAGGTAATCCTGCCATTGTATAGGTCACTGGTTAAGCCACACCTGGAGTACTGTGTGCAGTACTGGTGCCCATACCTGAAGAGGGACATTAAGTTACTGGAGGGGGTGCAGCGCAGGGTGACAAAGATGATCCAGGGACTAGGGGACATACCTTACATGAGCAGGCTGAGAGAGTTGAACATGTACTCACTGGAGGAGAGGAGAGACAGGGGGGATATGATTGAAACTTTCAAGTACATGAAGAGAATAAACAAGACAGGCATGGAGGCACTATTTAAGTTAAGGGGATGGGTAGGGACACTCGAGGACATGATCTCAGATAGGGAGGGGTGAAGTTCAGGGGGAAATGAGAAGACACTTTTTTACGGAGAGAGTGGTGTATGGGTGGAACACATTGCCTGCGGAAGTGGTATCCTGAAGAACAGTGGACTGCTTCAAAAGGGGATGAGATAGGGTAAGATGGAAGGTCAGGGGAGGGAAGGAAGGGGCAGCTGCAGTATAAGGGTTGCTAGTTGCACACTCAAGCAGACTCAATAGACCATAAGGCCTTTATCTGCTGGTAAATTTGCATGTTTGTACGTTACATCTGGCCCATCCCACCTCCATCACCAGTGTTACATCTGGCCGTTCTGCCCGCATCACCAGTGCAACAGCTGGCCCATCCCACCCCCATCACCACTGTTACATCTGGCCATTCTGCCTGCATCACCAGTGCTACATCTGGCCTATACTTCCCCCCATCACCAGTGTCACATCTGGCCCATCCCACCCCCATCACCAGTGATACATCAGGCCAATCCCATCCCCATCACCAGTGTTGAATTTGGCCCATCCCACCCCCATCACCAGTGTTACATCTGGCCCATCCCACCCCCATTACCAGTGTTACATCTGGCCCATCCCACCCCCATCACCAGTGTTACATCTGGACCATCCCACCCCATCACCAGTGCTACATCTGACCCATCCCAGCCTCATCACCAGTGTTACATCTGGCCCATCCCACCCCCATCACCAGTGTTACATTTGGCCCATCCCACCCCCATCACCAGTGATACATCTGGCCCATCCCACCCCCATCACCAGTGTTACATCTGGCCCATCCCAGCCTCATCACCAGTGTTACATCTGGACCATCCTGCCCCCATCACCATTGTTACATCTGGTCTATCCCACCCCCATCACCATTGTTATATCTGGCCCATCCCACCCCATCACCAGTGTTACATCTGGCCCATCCCAGCCTCACCACAAGTGTTACATTTGGCCCATTTCACCCTCATCACCAGTGTTACATCTGGCCCATCCCGTCCCAATACCAATGTTACATCTGACCCATCCTGCCCCTCCTCATCACCAGTGTTATATCTGGACCATCCTGCCCTCATCATCATTGTTACGTCTGGCCCATACCACCCACATCACTAGTGTTACATCTGGGCCATCCCACCCCCATTACCTGTGTTACATCTGGCCCATCCCACCCCATCACCAGTGTTACATCTGGCCTATCCTGCCCCCATCACCAGTGTTACATCTGGACCATCCCACCCCCATCACCAGTGTTACATCTGGACCATCCTGCCCCCATCACCATTGTTACATCGGGCCCATCCCCACCCACATCACAGTGTTACATCTGGGTCATCCCACCCCCATTACCTGTGTTACATCTGGCCCATCCCACCCACATCACCAGTGTTGCATCTGGACTATCCTGCCCCCATCACCATTGTTACATCTGGCCCATCCCACCCACATCACACTGTTACATCTGGGCCATCCCATCCTATCCCCATTACCATAATGGGGATGGGATGGGATGGTTACATCTTACATCTGGCCCATCCCATCCCATCACCATTGTTACATGTGGCCCATCCCACCCACCCACATCACCAGTGTTACATTTGGCCCATCCCACCCTCATCACCAGTGTTACATCTGACCCATCCTCCCCCCCATCACCATTGTTACATCTGGCCCATCCCACCCCACCCCTTCACCAGTGTTACATCTGGACCATCCTACCCACATCACCATTGTTACATCTGGCCCATCCCACCCACATCACCAGTGTTACATCTGACCCACCCCCCCATCACCACTGTTACATCTGGCCTGTCCCACCCCCATCACCAGTGTTACATCTGGCCCATCCCGTCCCCATCACCAGTGTTGTACCTGGACCATCTTGCCCCATCACCAGTAATACATCTGGGCCATCCCATCCCCATTACCTGTGTTACATCTGGCCTATCCCAACCCATCACCAGTGTTACATCTGGGCCATCCCAGCCCCATCACCAGTGTTACACCTGGGCCATCCCACCCCATCACCAGTTTTACATCTGGCCCATCCCACCCCATCACCAGTGTTACACCTGTGCCATCCTGGCCCTATCACCAGTGTTACATCTGGCTCATCCCAGCCTCATCACCAGTGTTACATTTGGCACATCCCACTCCCATCACCAGTGTTACATTTTCCCATCCTGCCCCATCACCAGTGTTACATCTGGTCCATCCAACTGTCCTCACCAATGTTACATCTGGCCCAGCACACCCCTATCACCATTGTTACATCTGGCCCATCCCACCCACATCACCAGTGTTACATCTGGCGTATCCCGGCTCCTATCATCAGTGTCACATCTGGCCCATCCCACCCACATCACCAGAGTTACATCTGGCCCATCACCAGTGTTACATCTTGCCCATCCCAGCCCCATCACAAGTTTTACATTTGGCCCATCCCGTGACCTTCACCAGTGTTACATCTGGCCCATCCCATGACCATCATCAGTGTTACATGTGGGACATCCCATGCACATCACCAGTGTTACATCTGGCCCATCCCACCCCATCTGGCTAATCCAACCCCATCACCAGTGTTACATCTGGCTCATCCAATCCACATCAGCAATGTTTCAATTGGCCTATTCCATCCTCAGTGTTCAGTTTGACCCATCCCATCATAGTAACCTATGTTACATTTGACCATCTCATTTTCAGCCCCTGGGTTACATCTGCACCATCCCGTCCTCATCACCAGAGGTACACCTGACCAATGTCATTCTCATCACCAGAGGTAAATCTGACCCACCCACCCCTTATCACCAGTGTTACATCTGACCCACCCCACCCCTTGTCACTAGTGTTACATCTGATCCACCCACTCCTTATCACAAGTGTTACATCTAACTCACCCCACCCGTTATCACCAGTGTTACATCTGGCCCATCCCATCCCCATCACCAGTTTTACATCTGACCCACCCACCCATCTTTCATCACCAATGTTACATCTGATCCACCCACCCCTTATCACTAGTGTTATATCTGATCCACCCACCCCTTATCACCACAGAAACACACACACACAGAAACATAGACCTTGATGGCAGACAAGGACTGCCCGGTCCACCCAGCCCACCCATTTCCCCACCAATTGGATAAGCTGCAGATCCTAGTTAACCAGCAGCCTACTTCCTCCTACCCCCCACTATAATTGACTTATGTCGGTCCCATGCATTCTTAAATTCCCCCACCGTTTCAGTCCCCACAATCTCCTCAGGAAGGCTGCTCCACACATCCATCGCCCCCGCGAAAAAACACCTCCCCACACTGCCCCGAGCCATCCCCCCCCCTCCATCTTCAAACTGTGCCTCCCAGTTCCTGTGCATTTCCCGCTCTGAAATATGCTATCCTCCTGGACCAGTGTTACATCTGATCCAGCCACCCCTTATCACTAGTGTTACATCTGATCCACCCAACCCCTTATCACCAGTGTTACATCTGACTCACCCCACCCCTTACCACCAGCATTCATCTAACCCACCCAACCCCTTATCACCAGTGTTACATCTAACCCACCCCACCCCTTATCACCAGTGTTACATCTGGCCCATCCCAGTCTTATCACCAGCATTACATCTGACCTGTACTATCCCTTTCACCAGTGTGACACCTGGCCCCTCCCATCCTCAGCACCAGTGAGGATTTTATTGGCCTGATATAACTCTGGTGATGTGGATGGAGTGGGTCAGAAGTAACGCTGGTGATGAAGATTGGATGGGTCAGATATGACACTGGTGATTAGCTTGGGATGGGCCAGTTGTAAACACTAGTGACATGGCTGGGGTGGATCAGATGTAACAGTGTTGTTCAGTATGGGATGGGCCAGCTATAACCAGTGATGAAACCTAGAAACCTAGAAGATGATGGCAGAAAAAGACCAATGGTCCATCCAGTCTGCCCATGGGGTTCTATATAACCCGATGACCTGGCATCAATCAGGGTCTCACACCTGCCCAACAGTGGTCCTATTCCTTGTCCCTGCCAGTGATAACTATCCTCTTCATTCTATCCCAAGCACGTTTGAAACCCCTCACAGTTCCAGTTGCCACCACCTTGGTTGGCAGGCAGTTCCATTGAGCATGCAGTTGGTCCCACCCCAGGAAGAGGAAACAGATTTTCAACTGATAACGTGGGCTTTGAGACAGGTTCTCTGTTGGTCACAGATTACAATGAATGTGAAGTATTTACAGTACAGCTCTGCTTATTAACTAATGGAGATTCTCTTTCAGTCAAGTGATGGAGATGATGCCTTTTGGACCTTCGTTTGGTGGTTCAGTTCCCATCTAAGTTTCTCTTTGTCTATTGATCAAAAAAGATAAGCTTGTCTACTCACTGAACCAGACACAAGAGTGATGGGAGTCAAACCTTGGATTTCCTGGTTCACATCTGTAGTCTCTATCAATGGAACTATGCTGCTTTATTGAAGATATGCAGTGGAGTCTCTCGATGGTCAAATAAATGTGCATGCCACTTGTCAGTTAATTACATGTTATTATACCATGGACATAAGTGAACAGCCAATGAAATGGTCAGGCTGGCAGTTTACCACCGGTGTAAATCCTATGATAATCACTGGCTGATGAGAAAAAAAATGCTCAGCCATAGCCATCTCATCTGCAGCCCAGGAATAAATAGAATAAAAATAAGATCACAAAGCAACCTCTTTAAAAGTTGTATTTTATTATTGTAAAAGAATGAATCTTGGTATAATCGCAATAAGCCACTCTGAGGATGTGGGTTATTGGGGAATTTACCACAGCTGGAGAGGATTTACCCACGAGGCGCACTCCAGCCGTGGTAAATCCCCCAATAACCCACACCTCCTCGTGGCTTATTGTTTAATTATACAATGAGCTCCAAGAATCCAAGAACCTCATTGGCTGACTGGCACTTTTTACCTTGGGTAAATCCTACTATAGTCCACGCAAAATGTGCCAGCCAGCCGCATCTGCATTCCTCAGACTGTGAAAACAATCTGACCCCCAAAATTAAAATATCCAGCCACCATGTTGAATTTTCTGTGAACCACGATGGAGAACCCAACCTAGTAAAAGATGATCACTACTGCCCTGAACAGACACAAAATAGTGTACCCCAAACTCAGGACTTACCAAAATTAATTCCTGGACCTGGTCTCCTGATTATCTTCACACTGCTGCCTGTCCATCCCTGCACTTCCAAGCAGAGGACAGGAAAAGCATTCATAGCAGTGCTCCATAGTTCAGGTGTATGGCCGTTGCTGATCGACACCCGGGCACCTCAAACCCTCTGCAGCATTCCGGAGGCCGAGAGGGAGGATATACAAAAAAACTATGGCAACTTCTTTCCCTCGGCCCAGAAGCCCAAGAAATCCAGAAAACAAGGGTAATGAAGTGAGGCATGCGCACAAGCCAGAAAATAAGGAGCTAACGCTCAGAAGTGCAGCATGCGCATAAACCAGAGAAAAAAATGGAACCAATGCTCCATACTAGAAAAAGCTTCCACAACCAACTTCAGGAGACTAGCCCAGCTACTATAAGAAAAACAGAGACTGGACATGACACTGTGATGTCACACATCGGGAATACTGTTTAAATTTTCCCGACCCAAGGGAAAGAATCAGGGCCAGGAATGAATAAACAGTACTGCACATGCACAGTAACACCGGAGCTTAGCAACCCATTACTAATTTTTTTTGGTGCAGCAACAAATGGCAGAAAATAATTTCAAATACAAAAAGAAAAAAAAACTTGTTTTTATTATTTTTGACACATAGATGAAGGGGGTCATTGTATAATCACAATAAACCACTCCGGGGTGTGGGTTATGCTGGGATTTACCCACTTCTGGTGCGGATTTGGTCACTCGGCTGCACCTCGTAACCAAACCACACCAGAAATGGATAAATCCCAGCATAACCCACACCCTGTCGTGGTTTATTGCTTAAATAACTCATTTACACATAGAAGCATGGAACTTGTTTTAAGTAGAGGCTCATTTTGACCCTAAATTTTAGAATTTACCAGAGTTCTGGGGGGTTCTTTTCTGGAACCAGTTCTTCCTGCTCCTAGTTACCACTACAGTGGGATCTCACTGTGTAAACAGTTTGAAGCCGCAGTTCTAGTTTGCTAGAAGAAATTGGAGATGGGGGACCCACAACAGATTCTGAGGTACTAAAAGGTTCTGATCAGCCACAAAAGGTTCTGAGACTTATCCAAACTTTATCAGAACTTTCAGAACCTTTTAGTTGAAAAAGGTTCTGAGTGGTTCTGAACTTAAACAAACTGATTCTCCCATCCTTACAAAAAATGTCAGTCTACCTTTTTGTAATAGTAATATATTTGTACTATCCTTAGACTCTTCATCAGGGTATTTTTAATTAATTGACCTATTTTTTAGACAGCGTTGAACTGCAAATGTTGTAACCTATGTGGATCTACAATACAGATGGCAGCCCCTAGCATTTAAAAAAAATATCTCCTCCCCAGAGGGAGGTCACACTTTAACTGCACCCACTGATGTCATAATGCAGATATGTCAGGGTGTTGCCAGGACATGAATCGCATGACTAACTGCTGAGTACCACCCTTATCTGCTTACATCCACGATGGCAGACCTGGCAAAGGAGCAAGTCATTTTAAGAATTTTGAAATCCTCTATCTTGCCTCAGGAGCAAAATAAGGCAAAAAGAAAATCACAAAGCTCAGATGGATATGCAGAATGCAAAGTACATTGCAGTTTACAAATCATGACAAAATTCGTAGCCAATCAGGATTGTTTCTTTCTAAACATTCTAGGTACTCTTACAACCATAAGAGGGTGTCATATGCACATAGTTCTAAAATTCAGAAGTTCTAAGTTCAGTTGGCACAGACCATTTCCAAGAAAGGGGATTCTCTAGTATTCTGCAAAATAAAACAGTTTGATTTAGAATTAAAATTATACTTTTAAAATGTCATTTTTTAAACAAAGGTGTTTAATGTGATTAATACTATGTTTATATACAGTTTCTGTGTCTCTTATTGCTATGAGTTTGTTCCCAAGCCCTTTGTGTGCGAGCAGGGCTCAGCTGTGCTTTGCAGTTATTTCACCCAAAGAACTTGAGAATGTACTCTGATACCCAGATCAGATACAGTGGTCTCAATTTTCAAAGGGTGATACAGACCTTACATCAAGCCCTGCATCAGCCCAGTTGTTTGCACAGCTGCGACAAACTCCTTTGACACAACTGCATCTGATTTTAGTGTATTGGGCACAGTTGCGACACTTTTCTCACTTTATTAAAGATTGCGACAAAGATTTGCTACAAGCCCTGTAAACAGGGTACCCCAAATGGTGCAAGTTAGACCAGGGAAAATCTGGTCTAAGTTGTGCCATTTGGTGCTCGGGATTGAAAATCCCGATCACCGGCCTGGAGAATGCTACAAGCCCCGTGTGCCAAACAATCAGTGCACCAGGGGCTTGTGGCATCCTCAGGGCTCTGACAATCAAGCCCAGTTACTCTACATATAAATATATATATATATATTAGTGTTACACAAGGCTGACACCTGTTGGTTTAATGATGCAACTGCAATAGGTCATTGGGTGAGGTGACTGGCAGGGTTCAAGCTATAACTAGACTGATCGGGGACAGCTTCTTTGTTTATTTATTGATTGAAAATTGGTGCCTGGGAAAGACATACTGAGCCAAAACTCATATCCAGGTGTGACCTGGGGGAGGTGGTGGAGGTGGGGTGGGGAAGGGAAGGGGAATGGAAAGAACACGCACATTTAATGGTAAAGTACAGTTAATGAAAATAAAACAGTATGCACAGGCACATCTGAACTACCAGGGTATTAACCAGCAGTTTTTATTATTAAACAATATTTGCAGTGAACAGTATGCAGAGATGGAAAGTAGGGAGGAGTGCTGGACATACAACAACAAGTACTAGCAGGTTGTGGCAAACACGGTGGGGGGGAGGGGGACAGGCATAACCCACACTAGGATGGAGAAGAAGACAGCAGGAGTAAAATTAGGAAGACCTTAAGGTGAAAGGACAGACTAGCCATATGGCTAAAACAAAGAGATGTTAAGTCTGTAACTAATGTATCTAATCCTGTGGTTATTGATTAAAGCCATCCCGACCATCTGCACTCAAAACACACAGAGACTCACAGAACCAGAACTTCTCACCATGCACTACAGTAGCACAGTGGACACGGAAATTCAACAAAGCAATGTAAAAGGAAAGCACCTCAATGCTAAGCACTGTGGAAAGGGTTACACAAGATATGTCCAGGAGCTTCCCCATTATTTTTATAATGTTGTTTATTCCGCTCCATCTCTGTCACTGCCCTTCTTCAGACAAGCTGCTTTCCAGCCCAATCCTCTTGCCCAAGGCCAGCCCCCACGTCCTGGGTGCATTTGCAAACCTGGGTCACCAGCATCACGAGTAACAAGCCAACAGCAGTGCCCCATTTTAAAGAGGTGCACGTGAAACGTAGCACTGTGGCACATACTCCCTAATACCTTGATGCACTACTTGGGGGCAATATGTATCTTTCTGTGCTTTAAAATTCTGCAAAGATTTGTCATGTATGTATTGGTTAGCAGTAAAACAGAGCTGACAACTGGCAGTGTCATGGAAATTCTTGTGAAACTGAACATTTCGTGATATGTTTGCCACATCGCATTGCGTTTTTTTCCTGGTTCTTCAAGCAAACAAAGAGATATTCCATGCCTTATAACTTCGGTTGAATTCTGCTTGCAAAACAGTTGGAGTGTTTTGATGAAATTCAATGTCTTGTGGGGAGTCTTCTAGTTTCAAACAGTAAAGTAGCTTTGCAGCTGATAAGCTTGCATATGCATCTATGAGCAAATTGGGTATAGTCTCTGCTGTTGGGCAGAATGGGGTGGACAAGATGAAGAATAGGTTCTTGCTGTCACCACAGTGATTTGTCCCTGATTCAGTGGTGATTACAGTATCTCTCTGTCTGATGGGGACTGACCCATGGTGTGTACAGGGGCATTACAATATCCCTCCAACTGATGGGGACTGACCCATGGTATGTACAGGGGTATTACAATATTCCTCCATCTGATGGGAACTGGCCAGTGATGGGGACAGGGGTATTACAATATCTTTTCATCTGGTGGGGATTGACCGGTGATGCATACAGGAGCATTACAATATCTCTCCATCTGATGGGGTCTGGCCAGTGATGTGTACAGGAGCGTTACAGTATCTCTCCATCTCATAGGGTCTAACTAGTGATACATATACAGGCATTACAGTATCTCTCCATCTGATGGTGACTGACCAGTGATGCATACACGGGCATTACAGTATCTCTCCATCTGATGGGGTCTGGCCAATGATGCGTACAGGAGCATTACAATATCTCTTCATCAGATGATGGAGTCTGACCAGTGATGGGTACAGGGGCATTACAGTATCCCTCCATCTGCTTATGAAGTTTCTCTTGATGTACCCTGACTTCATTTGTCTCACTAGCTGCTGCCATGCACTATTGCCCCACACTGTTGCCCCCATGTAAAATTATTGTTGTTTATTACCAACAGATCCTTTACCTGTTGAGTTTTCACTATCAGTGCAGGTATACCTAAAGATAACTGCTTCTCAGGCAGGTGAGGCAGATTGTGTTGTTACGTGAGACCTCATTGCTGGAAAAATACTCATTGGGTAGGTCTCTCAAGAAAGAGACTACCTGGGGAGTATCTTACTAGCAGGCAGTTATCACATAATCTGCCTGCCAGGCTGTCTGTATGGAAACATCTGCATGAAGGCTGTGGCATAGTTTTGTGTGCCAGGCAGCACTGCCTTGCAGGTTCTTGAGGACAAAGGTGGTTCCTTGTATAAACCGTGGATCCTTTCCTTTATTAGAGTACAACTCTGTCATCATGTCATTGAGCCCTAACAATAGTGAAACACGTCAGCAGATGCTGCTAGGGGCCTACATGATTTGAGTATCACTGTTACATACTGCTGCAGAATGTGAGGAGTAATTATTATACAGAAAGAAGCCAGAGACTCATCCGTGACTCCCACTTTGCTAAATAATTTCCTTGTCGGCTTTTACCATGACTCCCCTGCAATGGTGTAACCAGGAAAGTAAAATTAATGAGCCAGAACCTCTTTGTGCCTCTTTGAGACCCCCCATAGTAGACATACTCATATTTGTAACTCAAACCTTGTGTACACCCCACGTTGCTCAATTTTATGTATTTAGTGTAATTTTTAATTCAAACAGAGCACAATAATCATGTTATGACACCAGTTGGGGTGGATATCGGACAGTAGGAGTAACCACAATCTGTGGTTAGGGCCCAGAATGTCGCCTCCCCAAAGTAAAATTGTAAGCCGCGGGTTACTTAGTGTATGTGTTCCTACACCCATGACCCCCCCAGCTTTTCTTATCATTATAACGTTCCAGGAAATGCTGCCAGCCAGCACCAGAAAACAAAGAACCGAGCCTCATGTTTAAAAATGGAACCATTGAATAATATTCGAAGTAGTGTTGATCAGAATCCAGGGAACTGAATCGGGTTCATTGGATTCCGATAAAATTTTCAGATTTAAGATTTTCAGATTTGCAGTCCAAAAATCCTAAATCCTAAACTGAATCCTAAAGCCTGTTTCACTTCGGCATTTGTTGCTAAATAACTGGTTTGGGTCCCTCCCCCTCTACCTTTCCTCACTC
This sequence comes from Neoceratodus forsteri, assembly GCA_016271365.2. Lineage (NCBI taxonomy): Eukaryota > Metazoa > Chordata > Ceratodontiformes > Ceratodontidae > Neoceratodus > Neoceratodus forsteri. Next base: position 254,168,987 of record JADMNL010000024.1, on the reverse strand, counting down.
CTCTCTCCTGTCCTATCCTCTTCTTACTCACTGCACTCCCATGATTCTCGTAACTTCTCCGTTCCCCACCCTCACTCCTGTGCTGGGCAAGCCACCTTCTCTTTCTGTCTCCCATGGTTCCATGTCAGGACCATGCAGTCAAAAACAGCATAGGTAATAACTGCTCCGTGTGGTCAGTACAAAACCAAGCGATCCAAAACTGCACAAGGTTCGATATACAAATTCCGAAACCATGCGGCGTTGTTATGACCATGCGGTTTTTGACCACACATATTTGCTGTTGCAGTTTTGACCAGACACTATCTCCCATCCCTTTGGAACATGCTGCCCTCCTTTCTCAGTCACTCCCTCTCACTTCCTGCCCTTAGACACCTGCTAAGGCTTACTCCTGCTCCCCCCCTGCACCTGTCACTCCCCCTCCTGGTTTCTTTCTTCTACTTCTGCTGACCCCCCACAACACCACCACCTAGGTCTCTGTATACCGGGCCTAATGGTGCTCTTGCCCTTGGCCTCTTCTCTGTATCTGTAGAGATGTAGTGAAATTTAATTTTGCTGGTGGAATTCCAGCAAAATCGCGAATTTTGCCATACAAAATATTTTGCAAAATTTGCACATTCCACAAAATATTTTGCGGATGCGAAATGTGGAATTTTGCCCGCAAAATGCAGAATTTCACCGATGAATGGCAGAATTTCACTCGCAAATAGTGGAATTTTGCCTGTGAGTGGTGAAATGATGCCATTTGCAGGTGAAATGCTGCATTTTGCCAGCAGAATTTCGCATTTCGCACTTGCAAAATATATTGCAAAATGCGAAAATTTTGCAAAATATTTGGTGTAATAAAATTTGCGGATTTCACTCATTTGTACTGTTGACCCAACCTATCATGCATGGCACAGTTGCAGCATTCATGCACATTTTTGTACACAATGCTTTTGTGAACTCAGTTTTTGTCTCATCACATCTTGTACCCTTGGTGCTAATTTGTTTATTGTTGTTACCATGTTCAGTTGTTTGTAATTTTTACTTTCCTGTGTTTCTCCATATACTCCTCCTCCTCCTCTGGGTCACACCTGGAAAATGAGTTGTGGCTCAGTAGGTCTTTCCCAGTTACCAATTTTAAAATAAATAAATAAAAATATTGGATTTACAATTTCAAATCCAAATCCTAAATCCGATTTGTAGGCCCTTTCAGGATTTGAAACGGACTTGGATTGGGATTAAAAATTCCTAAATTCTAAGACTGAATCAGAATCGGTCAGTTCTGAGCATCCTTAATCTGATGGGTATCAACGAAGACAAGCATGATGGTTTTTGCAAGTGAAAGTTAAAATCAGACACTGACTGGCTGAATGCTATAAATACTGGAACATGAAGGAACCGTAAGAGGTAGCTGCCTAGAAAACTGCCCTTCATATTCTGAAAGGGTCTTTTATTCAAATATACATAGTGGTACAGTACTTGGTAGTGATTCACCACTGCAAGAAGGCTATATGATTCTGTCTGAAGAGATCTGATTTTTCAGGCCGTATTTAGGAAAATACAATGCAATTATAAAAGTGAATACAGGGCTCAAACTCTATTTACAGAAACCACAACCAGTGTGTAAATTTTGATATGAAGCAGTGCACTGACGCAGACAGTTGTAGTTCAACTCATATAGATCCTGGGCCAGAGTTTATCAGTAATCGGTTGGCAAACATGTTGACTTTATATGATCTCACCAAACAGAAAGATCCTGGGTTTCCCTAGCAACCATATTCTACAGGTTTTTTTTTTTCTGTCGGTTTCGGTTTTCTTACAGTATAGTACTAAATTTAAGAAAAGCCTAAAAGAAAAGGAAATACAGAGATGTTCGGAGTTTCTGTTCAGAAGCAATGACCATGTTCCTGTGAAATTGAAACAAATAACCATTTGACCTATTTGGAGGCAATGCCATCCAGTGGCTAGAATTTATAGGGCACAGATGTGGGAGTGAGGAAACCCCAGTTCAAATTTCCAGTTTGCACTGTGTCTGCCATCAGCAAGTCACTTGCGCTCCATGTTCTTCAGTTATGCCACCTGCACAATTAGGAAGGCACCATGCTACAGCTTAGTAATAATGCCATCACAGCCCAGTTGGGATCCCAGGCATCAGGGCCTCTGCGTTCAGGTGATGAGGCCCCATACACTGTTACAAAATGGTGGGACAGAGTGACGGGAATGAACGTGTTGTGTCACTGTTCCACATTGTGCCCTGTTGCGCCATCTACAATGGGGTCAGAAGCCCTTCCCTGCTTGGTCGCATGGGGCATTGTGACCATGCAGAAAAAGGGGTTGGAAAATCAGCTACATCTGGTCTCACACCATAGTGCCATCAGTACAGCTACGACTGTGTGAAGCAGTTCCATTGGGTGGCACTAGCATGCCACAGGACACCAAGGAGCCAGTGAGGGATGATGTTTCCATTTTGGAAACACAATATCGTTTTAGTGACAGCGTTTTTTCTCCTGCTAAAAACTGACAAACTAAATCCACTACGGTTAAAAAGTTCATGTCACTATAGGTTTATAGTTTTCTACTTTAGTTTTATGTTTTATTTCATCATTTCTTTATTTAGCCTATATTTTTTTGTGCAGATTGACTCTCAACTCCTGTCCCAGGACTCCATTTATCTGGTCTGCTCCTCCCTCCAACCACGGCACATTTGCTGCCCTGTCTTCACCCTGAAGCAGAAGCACACTAAATAGCTGGATACCCTTGTTTGATGGCATAGTCTGGGTCTTCAACAGATTGCTCTACCAGTGGCCTTGGGAGAGCAGGCCGGTGAGCATGCCCCATTGACGTGGGTTGGCAGAACAGACGCACTTCATCCTGCTGCCAACAATGGAGCTTTTCCCTCCCTTGAAAGGTTTTAGTCGCTGCAGTGCAGGAGCGCCACCTCATTGCAGGGTGTGCCTTTCCTGGTGTACGTTTCAGAGCGACATGGCGGTGGCTGTGACATCCACCTCGCACAGTCCCCAGAACAGCCGACTTAGGGGGGTGCCCAATCCCCCTGTTGGCATCATCATGCCCCCTTCCCCAGTTCATCTGCTGAAGGTGGAGCCCCATCCCCATCGGCACCCCCCCCCCCCACAACAGACCAAATACAATGAAACAAGCCTGCATGGCTGTCCTCCGGGCCAGAAACTGACAGGAGAAAGTAAAAAAAAAAATTGCCACAGACTCAGGGAACAGAATGGCAAAAACAATCAGAGAAACACAAACCTAATGCACATGTGTTTTTATAGTTTTTGCATGTAGTCTTCTTATGCTCCACAGTGACATCAGATTCTGCCTCAAGATTCCATGAAACGGCCATTGCTTGATTTAACCTATGGATGATTTAGGTATTTATATTTTTAGACTAATGCCACCTACAGGTAAGCCTAATACATCATTTAAAATATCCTTTCATAGGCTTTCAGAATTGGGGGGACCTCAGCCATCATCCTTTCTGTCCCCTTTAATAAAAAGGGATTTTCTGCATCATTTCTCAGTAAAGAAAAACACATTCTTACCAAAAAGCAGAAATTTGTACTATTCGTGGGGCAGAATTTAGCGCTGTTTCAGAGTGCAGTCCTCCTCCCTCTACAGAACAGCAAACACCCACTGTTTACTTCCAAACAGTTGATGAATCTTTCCTCATGGTCTGGTTTCACTTCAGTGTTAATCACATGACCGGAATTGTGGTTGGGAGGGGTTGGAGGACAAGGTGTCAGAAGTGAAGCGAGGAAGTGAGACTCGGTTTCTTTTAAAAAGACAGAGAAAGGAAGTGTTGGTGGGGGAGGGAATAGAAACATAGAGCCCATTTCACCATCTCACCCACTCTAGTTATTTATTTAACACGAAAAGTGTTTAGCAAGTAAAACATTGCAAGATGAAATGATTGCGTAGTGTTCTGACAACGCTTACACTAAAACAAACTCTCCACATTTCAACAGACAGGTGCACCCTCCCAAGTTATAATTAGAGCAAGAGAAGGATGCAAAGTTTCTGCTTTAAAATTTATTTTCAAACTTAGCAATTAGCATAGATTTGCATATATATTACTCTACAGGAACCATGACACAAGGTGTACTTTACAGGGGCAACCTGGAAGCACAAGAAAGTTTAATGACATGCTTCAGGTTACACAGTATACAAGTGGAGGTTGTGAGAATCAAACACAGAGACATAGAAGTTGTCAGCAGACAAGAATCTCTTGGCCCTAGTCTGCCCTATATTCCCTACCTATTGGGCCACCACAGACCTTACTCTTCCCCCCCTTGCCTTACTTCTAAGGTCCCCTTGTGTCTATCCCATACATGCTTGAATTCTGTTAACATTTTAGCACCCACCACCTCTGCTGGAGGCTGTTCCAGGTGTCCACCACCCTCTACGTGAAGAAGTATTTCCTCACATCTTCTCTGAATAACCCCCTAGTATGACCTCTTGTCCTGGAGCATCTTTTTCTATGGAAAATGCTACCTTCCTGTATCTTATTAATACCTGTGAGATATTTGAACATTTCAATCCCCCTTTCCTGCTTTTCCTCTAGGGAATGCGTATTTAGTTCCTTGAGCCTTTCCTTGTAGGGCTTCTGATGCAGGCCTTGCACCATTTTTGTAGCCCTCCTTTGTACCGCCTCCACCCTATCTATGTCCTTCCAGAAGTGGGGCCTCCAGTACACAGTACTGGAGGTGGGGTCTTATAAGTGATTAATACATGGGTAATACTTTCTCCCTCCTTCTGCTGGTGATGCCCATCCCTATGCACCCAAGCACCCTACTAGCATTCCCAACTGCCTTATCACACTGCTTGGCTACTTTCAGGTCATCAGACATGGTCACCTCTAGGTTACTTTCCTGTTTTGTGGTTGCTAATACCTCACCGCTCAAATGACACAATGCCCCTTGGTTTCTGTGCCCAAAGTGCATGATTTTGCACATTTTTGCAATGAAAGCCAGCTACCATTCCCTTGACCAGTCTTCCAGCTTTTTCAGATCGTCCCTCATTCTTTCCACCCCCCCCAGTGTATCCCCTCTATTGCAGATATTTGTGTCATCTGCAAACATGCATACTTTCCCTTCCATCCCTTCCACAATATCGCTATAAAGGACATTGAAGAGGACCAGGCCTAGTGCTGACTGCTGTGGCACCCCACTTGTCACCTTGCCTTCTTCAGAGTGGACCCCATTTACCGCCTCCCTCTGACTCCTATTGTTTAGCCAACTTCTTGCTCATTTTCTACTTTTGGACCCACTCCTAGGTTGCCCAGCTTGCTAGCCAGTCTTCTACGTGGAGCATTGTTGAAGGGCTTACTGAAATCCAGGTAGGCCACATCTACCACTCTTCCCTGAACCACTTCCCTGGTCACCCAGCCAAATAGTTTGATTAGGTTTGTCTGGCAAGACCTCCCCCCTGTGAACCCCTGTTGTCTTGGATCCTGTAATCCAGTGGTTACAAGGCATTCCCCAATCCTTCAGTAGCAATTTCATTACTTTACCTACTACCAAAGTCAGGCTGACAGGTCTGTGATTTCCTGCCTCCACCCTATTTCCACTTTGGTGTAGTGGGACCACATCTGCCCTCCTCCAGTCCCCCAGAACCTGCCCTGTTTCTAGTGATAGGCTGAACAGAAGTGTCAAAGGTGCAGCCAGCACATCTTTGAGCTCCCTCAGTATCCTAAGGTACACCTCCAGTCCCATCAAACCCAGGTCTGCTGGATATGCCAAAATAATTCACAGCTCATTGCTCTAAACTCTGAGCTATACAAGCCGTGCCCTGGATAAGACTGAAAATAGGGAGTACTGTCTAGCCCTCCTCTCACTGTCAACAAAAACTGCACAAATAAAATAATTACTGTCAACCAGTAAAATAGCCATATTAAACAACATTACCAAGTTTATACTAAAATAAAATGTTTAAATGATTAAGTTAATCACAACTGCATTTAACTTAAATATTTTGTAGGTTTTTGCCTTCATCCCTGTTCTCAGTCTTGAATAGAGATGTTGCGATGTTTTAATTCACTGTCGAAGTTCCAGTGAAGTTACTGACTTTGCCTTCGTGAAGCAATCCATGAAGTTTGGCTGGACAAAAGGATGCAAAGGGTAATAGTAAACAGAGTCCACAGTGAAGAAAGGAAGGTAACTAGCGGGGTACCGCAGGGTTCGGTACTGGGACCGGTCCTCTTTAATGTCTTTATAAGTGACATTGGAGAGCACCTGGAAGGAAAGTTATGTCTCTTTGCAGATGACGTAAAGATCTGCAACAGGGTTGATACACAAGGTGGAGTGGAAAGAATGAAAAGGGACTTGGAAAGGTTGGAGGAATGGTCAAATATGTGGCAGCTCAGATTCAGTGCAAAGAAGTGCAAGGTAATGCATCTGGGAAACAAAAACCTAGGAGAAGAGTACACAATGGGGGGTGAGTTAATAACAACAAAAATCAAAAGAGACCTAGGAGTAATTATATCAGATGACTTAAAGGTGCAATGTGAGAGGGAAGTAAGGAGGGCTTGGGGGATGCTGGGAAGCATAGAGAGAGGCATAGACAGAGTGGAGGCTGTTCAGAGAAGGGCAACCAAAATGGTGCAGGGTCTGCACCAGAAGACATGCGAGGAGAGACTAAAGCAGCTAAATATGTATTCCCTTGAGGAAAGGAGGGAGAAGGGGGACATGATAGAAACTTTCAAGTATCTCAAGGGAATTAACAAAGTACAAGAGGGTAGTGTCTTTCAGAAGAAGAGATGTGCAAGAACAAGGGGAAACAATTTGAAGGTAGGGGGAGAAAGCTCAGAGGTAATGTTATAAAGAATTGTTTCACAAAATGCATGGGACAGGCTTAAGGCAGTTCTAGTGGGGGTAGAAGGAAGTAAGCTGTTGATTAACTAGAATCTGCAGCTTATCCATCAGATAGGGAAATGGGCAGACTAGGTGGGCCAAGCAGTCCTTATCTGCCATCAAATTCTATGTTTCTATATTTTACTATTATCTTGTAAATTCACCTATTAACTTTGCCAGTAACTTCACTATTAAGACAATTAGACAAAGTCTTCTCAAAACTAGGCTACTGGTAAGCAACTAGTGCTTGAGGTCACATGGAAACAACTCCTGCAGATCACGTAGTAATGTTCTATGTACTGACTCATCCTTAGTTTCACTTTGAAGTCTGAGCTAGTAAGTGGAAGTGGACGAATCTGCTCTTTTGATACTAAAATATAACCAAAAAAAAACCTGTACAGTTTTTGAGTCTTTGTTTAGTTTTAACTGTCATTTTCTTTATATATTTTATTTAACTTCATCTTGTTTATTGGTATCTCTTAAATACAGTACAACTGCTCATTTTCCATAAGGAAAAGAAAATATCAATCAGGTACAGGTCTAACGTTCTCTGATATAATAATGTACATTAATACAAAACTTAGGTTAACATGAACAATGCCTTCTATTCTTAGAGACTGGTCTGAGACATGGTAAAGAATTAAAGCAAGGGTCTACACTGCTTGAAGCCCATGGCCTCTAAACGATGGATACAGTTTTGCAGTGTAAACTCAGTCTCTGTCCCAGTCACCAACTGGGTGAATGGTCTCCAGTAGGAGAGTCGAAAATTGTCCCAGATGCTTTCCTAAAACTTCAAGAGCTATTAAAGTTAAAGGGAATAATAATAGACAAGAGGAACAAACATAACATATATATGCACAGTAGCAATTTGCCCTATATAAAATGCTCAAATTTACATAACAGTAGGCATTCAACTCCACCTTCATGCCCCCCCCCCACTAAAATTATAGGTGTTATGGTCAACCATCTCTGGCCCTTAATCCCTTGGTTAAGTAGTCTACTCCTCTCTCTCCAGATCCGTCTCTTCCCTCCAGGTCTACCAGGGTCACCATATCTCCAGGAATCTTTCTTTCCTTAGGTGTAGTGTGTAGGTAATGTTTTCTAAACTTTCTGTCTCCTCCATCTTAGAGACCCCTTGTCTCAAGATGGAGGGTCAGGGGTTAACCATTTAATTGTGATACATTTTAGGGCCACAACCCTCAGCGTCTGGCACAGTTCTATTAATTTCCATTTTTTAGAAGATAGAGTGGGGAGGCCTAGCACCAAGTCTTGGAAAGTATAGGGGGGAGATATTCCACCCACCTGTTCCAGAATTTCATGAATAAAGTGCCAAAACTGCTGTAGCTTTCCACACCCCCAAAAAATATGGTAGTGCGATCCTCTGAGTTCCATATACATACGCCAGCAGACTGAAGTACCCTGCGGGTTAAAGTGTTGGGTGACCACTGGGGTCCTAAAGAAACGCACCAATACTTTCCAGTTAATCTCCCTCCAGACAGTTGCTGATGTCACTTGCCAATCCCTTTGGAGTCTACAAGGCCCAGTCTTTCCTTAAGATGACTTCATTGATTTCTACTTCCCACTGTTCTCTGATTTCTTCTAGTGCATGGGCTCCTGGTTGAGAGGTGAGGACTGTATATAGGATGGACAAGTACCTCAGTTTATCTCTAATTCTAATAGAGTCCCACCAGTAAGTCTCCAGATGTGTTAGTTCTCTACCGATCTTCTGAAAGTTATCCACAGTATTAATAAAGTGTCGGGTTTGGAAGAATCTGTAGAAATCTTTCCTGCGAAGTGAGGAACGGTCTTTAAGGGTAGAATAAGGGAGGCATCCTGTACTATCCATCATTTGTTTAAAGGTGGTAGGACCTTTAAGTTCCCAGTAAGTGTATCCCTGATCCAATTCGGGAAGAATAAAACTATCTACATGTTGGATCAGAGAGAGAGAGGACCTAGGGTATTCGGGGTGTGTGTTACTTTCCTTAGTTTCAGGAGAATGCGTAGGGAGTGTTTAACCCATGGGTTAGAGATAGAAGGCCAGAACCAGGGACTCACAGGGCCTGTGGATAATGTCCATATTTTGTAGTTTTTAACTGCCTCGGTCTCAATTAGATACCAGCCGGAGTCAATACGTTGCTTAGCCCAGGTAACTAGTTGTGCACCCTGGCCTGCTAAATAGTAATTGTATATGTGTGGGAGGCCCAGACCCCCCTTCTCTCTTGGCCTCACCAGGATGTTAGAGGATATCCTGGGGCATTGTCCCTCCCCATGTAAATCTAGAGCTGTCCTTAGACAACTGAACCCAAAAGTGTAAGGGGATAGGTATCGGAAGAGTTTGAAATAAAAATAGCAATCTTGGCAGCACATACATCTCTATAACCTGGATTCATCCATAAAGGGTAAGGGGTAAAAGTTTCCAACGGGCAAAATCTGATTGCAGGGTATGGTATGGTACTACTTAATAAAGTTATTTTGGAATAGTTTAGTGGTGTCAGACAAAACCTGGATCCCCAGATACCGGAATGTGTTTCTCTTGGCGCACGTGAAGGGAAAGGTATCCCTAAATTGCCTGGAGGGGGTACCGCTCACACACAACTGCCTCAGACTTGGATAGGTTAATTTTGTAACCCGCCAGAGAACCACATTTTTTTAGGGATTCTAGCAGGTGGGGCAAAGAAGTTTGGGGGTCTTTTAAAAAGAATAAAGAGTCGTCTGCATAGAATGCCATTTTTTGTTCTGCTCCCCCTGCCTGAATTCCCTCAATATTTGGGTTGTTACATATCCAAATAGCTACAGGCTCCAATGATAGGGCAAAGAGCAGGGGGAGAGCGGGCAACCTTGCCTGGTGCCTCTTTTCAGAGGTAAGCGATCTGAGAAGTAGGCCATTGATCTGGACCCTGTCCACTGGCCAGTGGCACAAGGCCATTATAGCCGAGACAAAATGTTCCCTTAACCCAAACTTTGACAGGGTGGAGGACATAAAGTGCCAATCCACCCTGTCAAAGGCCTTCTTAGCATCCGTACTGATCGCCAGCTGCAAAGAAGTGGAGCTTTTCTGGGCAGTGATAATGTTTAGCAACCTACGTATGTTGTCTTGAAGAAACCTCCCAGAAACGAAGCCCTTTGGTTATGATGAATTAGAGTAGGGATACAGCTCTGCAGTCTGTGCCAGAATGCCCGTAAAAAATTTTGAGATCTTCAGGTAGCATAGAGATCGGGTGGTGAGAGCCACAGGACTCGGGGGTGGGGGGTTACCTTGTTTCAAACTCACTGAAATTTGGGCCAAATTCCAAGAGAGTGGGACTGGTTGTTTATCAGTCAGGATCTCATTGCAGGTGGCAACCAGATGGTCAAGTAAGTGGGATGTAAAGCTCTTGTAAAATTTGGCTGGGAAGCCGTTCAGCCCTGGGGCTTTACCCATTTTCATCTGTTTGCTCTTAGCTTGTATTTCCTGAGGGGTGATCTGGGCCTTGAGGGTTGCTTTGGCTGAGTCTGCCAGAGTGGGGATTGGGAGGCTTTCCAAAAAAGACTGTGCAGCTGTCTGATGATCTGGGAAGGTCTTGGACTCATATAGGGTGGCATAAAAAGTTTTAAACCTTTGGAGTATTTCTGTAGGGGAGGTGGTAGCTTGTATCCCTCCATCACCCTGCAAGTGCACTACTGCTCTACTGGCTATCTCTTGGCGGAGTTGTCATGTCAGCAGTTTCCCAGCACGATTTCCCTGCTCAAAGTATTTCTGCCTGGCATACCACAGCTGTCCCTCTATTTGAAGGTCCAGTAGTTGATTTAATTCATCCTTTGCTTTATCCAGGTCATGTTTAACCTGGGGTTCTTGGTGAGCCTGAAGAGAAGCCTCTAATTGTACTACTGTCTGTTCTAGTTGTACTCTTTTGTGTGTGCATTCTTTTTTAAGTCTGGCCGAGTATTTGATTATTTCTCCTCTGAGGCAACATTTAAGAGTATCCCATTTTATTCCCGCTCCTATTTCCTCTTTGGGGTTATCTTGTTCAAATTGTTGGATAGTGTTGATGACCACTTCCTTAAAGTCCTCCCTCATGAGTAGGCTCACATTCAGTCTCCAACATGATTGTGGAGGGGTTGGGGTAGTAAGCAATTTTAGGGTGACCGGAGCATAGACAGAGATAATGATGGGGCCAATATCACACCAATCTATCTTCTGTAACCAGTTGGAGGATATTAGAAAATAGTCTATTCTGGAATATCCCCCATGACGGGGGAAGTAATAGGTATAGTCTCTCTCTCTGGGATGTATAAAACGCCAACATTCTGACAAACCCAGTGCTTAGGTCAGTCGCAAGATAAGCTTCCCTGTTCTCGTGGGCCCTTCCTGGTTTCTCCTAGATCTATCCACCCCTGGGTATACGACCTCATTGAAGTAGCCCCCAATATTTACCATACTATGCATGTCTGTGACTACCTCTTTAATAATTTTCTCTAGGAAAGAGAGCCGGGGGTTCTTCATTTGATGCGTATATGTTTCAAAGGTACACGCCTGGCCTCTATAGGAACCCCAAATCTGAACAAACCGGCCTTCTGGGTCCGTTTTGACCCTCGAGACCACCAAAGGGATATCTCGTTTAACCAAAATTGCCACCACTCTATGATGTGAACTGGTTTCAAAATGAGAGGAGTATACACTCCCTACCCAGGACCTTTTTAACTGAGTATGCCCTACTGCAATAAAATGTGTTTCCTGTAAAAAGGCTACAGTAGCCCCTCATCCGTGTAGGTCCCATAGCATCTTGGCCCGTTCCTGGGGCTATTGATCCCATGCACATTAAGCGTGATTATACGTAGGTCAGCCATCTTCATTAGAGGGTATCTGGTACCAGCCTTCAACTGGGGAAGGGGTAGACGCCATCATATATCTGTTTGCTGTACAACACTGTGCATTATATATATAACACCAAATACAGCTGCCTATAAGAATACATTTTACAACATAACTGGAACTTAAAAAACTGTGTGATCCAACAAAACATGGTTTTCTTCAAGGTGTAATTACCCTATGTCCACCCTCTTCAGAACTTCACTTTTCGAGGTGTTGTTGGAGAACCCCTATGTAGTGGGCCTTCTGTCTGGCTCAAGTTGTGAAACAACCTGATAGCCAGAAGGGCTAGTTACTGGCGCTGCACCTAAAGGCACTAGATAACTTGTAACTGGTTTCTAATTAATACCCAGTCTAAATTTAGAAAGGTCCAACCCCGCCATTTCTTCTATCTTACACACAAGAGATAATCTTTGCTCCCACATTAGTGTATGTGTAAGGAAGTCATCTGTCCCTAACAACAAGGACAGTAGGAACAGAAAAAATCTAATAAACATTTCCAACTCTTTGCTCCCCAAAATGTAGGGGGAATATGAGGCTAAGGCCGAGTCTCTTCTGCCCAGTGCTAGTTCCCTGTCCTAGCAACCTAAAGGGTGGAAGGAGGGATCCTCCGGAGATCGAGGACAGCAGATCCCACATGGCATCCCATTCTACCAAATTCAGCTAGACAGGCTTCAATTTATAAGCCAAGACCAGGCAACCTGGGCCAGATAGCAGTCCAAATGTGCACTGAGTGGGTATGTACCCGCTTACCCAGTCCAAAGCCAGTTAAGACCACAGGGAGAAATGCGTCTCACGTAAGACAGTAATTGCTTTTATTTTTAGCTCCTCACCAGTGGTCTCACACTAAGGGCAAGCCAGCCTGGCCTCTGGACCTCAAAGGTAATGAAAGCTCTCCCTGGGAAACTAATCAAGGTAAAGCCCATCACTAGTGCCAGCACTAAGAGGCCGCAATCTAGCCACAGGGGCTACTTAGAAGGCTGTTTTGCATGTCTGACAAAGGCCTGTTACCAGGTCATGGGTGCCTGCAACCAATCAAATATTGTGTCACAGCTCTGGCTTGCTTGGTTCAGACCTTCTTAGCAGGCATCACAGTCTGACCTCACTGGATCAACCTCCCCCATGGGGCCAACGCTGGAGCATCAAGACCCAGCCACTGCCTCCAGCCCCCAACATCATGAAGCATTAGAGGGAGCTTTCACTACTTCCCCCTTAAAGTTAAGCAGGCTATTAAATATGTATTGAATTGGTCCCATCCTCCCTGCCTCTTTAGCAGGGTCTGCAGTAAGAATATCGCTTACAATTGTAAGCGTTAGTAGCCCCCATAAGAGAGTCTGTCATTGTCCTAAACAACATGATGTCAGCAAAGATAAGCAGAGTCCCTTCAGGTCGTTGTGTCATCTGTGGCATTATCTTGCTCTGGAGAAGACTCTCTCTCATCTCTGGGTTCAGTGGGCATTTGAGTCGAGATGGCGGCTATGTCTGTGTGTGTGTGTGGACTGAATCCCACAGACTGGAAGTATCTGGGCAGTCATGTAGCTCCTTCTTCTTGGTTCCTGCCTTCTGCCAGGCCCTATCAGTCAATCAGGCCCTTTGGTGTTGTGCTGTATCTTGGGGCAACTCCACATCTAAAGAAGATAAGAATTTCTTGGCTGCCATCAGGTCATAAAATCTCCTGATACCATTTTCTGTGGTTATTTTCAGTTTAGCCGGGTATTCTACAAACGTCTTCACCCCCTTTTGTTGAAGAATATGAACAACAGCCAGCACTTTTCTACATTGAGAAAACAGTTGGGGGGTATAGTCTTGCTTGAGAAAGAGCCATGTATCTCCAAATATCACCTCCTTCTTAGACCATGCAAATTTTAAAATCTCTTCTTTGGTACGAAAATCTAGGAAGGCGATCACCACAGAACGGGGGCGGGCTTTGGGATCTTTGGGTTTGGGCTCCAAAGAATGATGTGCCCTGATAATATGAAGAGGTTTATCTGCTGGCCATCCTAGTATTTCAGGGAGAAAGGATTCTAGAAAAGTGGGAACTGGACCTGATTCAGTGCCTTCAGGCAGCCCATGGATCCGAATATTGTTGCACCTGTTTCGGTTCTCTAGCTCCTCCAATCTAATTTCTAATTGTTGTTCCCTCCTGTGAAGGTCCAGTAAGGCAGCATTGTGCACTTCAGTGGTGATAGAGTATTCATTTAGCCCTTTTTCCAGCTGTTCTGTTTTTTGGGCAGTAAGTTCTAATTTTCTGTGGTCCTCCGTGGCTTTTGTTTCAAGTCGCTCTAGTGTTGCGTTCATTTTTTGGAGGGTTGCACACAGCTGCTTGGAGGTTATCATGCACTCCTGTTCTTCTGGTTCCTCCGAGGTGGGTAGATGGTGAGGTGAAGCCGTGGCTGAGCAGGCCAAGGTGGGCTAGGTAAAATTGAACAGCGTTTTGTGCTGTTTTGCCTGTTGAGCGCCAGATTTGTCCTTAGATTTGTGTCTGGAGGACATCGTAGCTTCTTTTCAGGTTGTTTGGAGTCTGGATGGGTCAGATAGCAGAACGATTGCGGTGGATTAGCTGACAGCAGGGTAGAGCTTCCAAATCAGGCTGCCATTAAGTTGGTGCGCTCATGGGAAGTCCATTTTCTTAATATTGAACACTTTCATTTGTGCTATTTTTCATCTCTGTTAGCATGTTTTGTTTTTTACTCTTTTTCCTCTGTATTTTTTGGAGAGGTTTAAATTGAGTGGGAGGGGTCTGGAAAACAATGGGGTGCAGGCAGCAGATGGGAGACATGCTTTCCACATCAAGAGGACCTGCCCCATGGCAGTGGCAGTAGGAGGAGACAGCAGCAGCACTCAACCCCCTCCCACAGTGCAGCACCCCCAGCAACGAGTTGAGACAAGGGCACCACCAACAAAGGAAGCTCCAGCCCAGCCAGCTATATTACCAGCACCAACACCACTATCACCTGAGCACCACAAGGAAGAGGAGATGCAGCCAGGACCATTTTGCTCCTCCCCTCATTGGTAGAAGCCAAAGTCCCTTGTCTGGGACTTTTTTGATGTTGACCCCACCAACAGTGTAATCACCTGCAAACTATGCCACACTGTTGTTTAGCGTGGGAAACAGCGGAGTCATTTGGGGACATGTGGGCAGCACACACATCTTAAAGAGAGGCATGGCAAAGAGTGGGAGAAGCACTTGCAAAAGAAAGTTAGTGAAAGAGGCAGATGTGGTGCCACCCCTACTAGTTCTTCTCTGCTGGGCACGGGCAAGAGAAAGAAACATGGTGCACAGATGCAGGAGGGGGGAGATGGAGGGGACTGGGACAGGGACCTGCAGTCAAACTCAGATGCTGCAGGGGGCACCCAAGAGACTGGCCTCAGATCCTCCTCCTACATCCACCCATGTGGAAGTATAACAGCTCTGCAGGGAGGTAGAGGAGCTCTCCCAGTAAGTTGCGGAGATGAAGGAGCTGTTGGTGGTGCTGTGAAATCAGCAAACCATTCTGGAGGGTTTGGCTGAACTTCAAAGTGGTGGTGCACCCTCTGTCCCCAGGGCATAGCTCTGTTAAACCCTAAAAATGAAAAAAAAATTAAAAAGAAAGAAATTGTTCATTTATCCTTATTTTTCTCTTTACATTTATTTATTTATGTTACTACTGCGCTGTTAAACCCTAAAAATGCAAAAAAAAAAGAATAGAAACTTAAACAGAAAAAAAAGTTCATTCATCTTTATTTCTTTCTGTCTGTCTGTCTGTATTTCTTGATTTCTGCTGCTACTTTGTTCTATTAAAATTTTTCTGTTATGATCCATTCAAAAGAAAAAATCTGATTTCAACTCTATTGCTGTCTTTCTTGTGCAACTTCACAGTCCTTAAACTTTCACTAAAATCGTTCTCAACTACTACTGCTACATGATGTTGTGCTGTGTGTCTCACTCCCCCCCCGCCACAGGCTGCCCTTACTAGCCCTATGATTCTTCTATGCAATCTTGCATGAATCCACAATGTGTCTATCTATATTTTCTTTCATGATGCTCTGTCTCCAATTTCCATACATCACACCTTTCCTTTCTTTCTGTTTCTCACTATCTTTACTGAAATTTTTCTCAGTTGCCAGAATCAATATGTCAGGCAGCTACGGGTTAGTAGTACTGCCGCTGCCACATGGTACTACACTGTGCATCACTGCCTCCAAAACTGTTCTTTATACATTTTGGGGCACTTTTTCAAAGGGGATGTGTGGCCCAACCCTAGATGAGCCACACATCCCCAGACTTGCGCAGCCTGTCGGGGTGGGACAATATTTGAAAGCCCCCAATGTGCCATGCAAGTCCAACTATGCATTGGTGCACAATATTGTAATGTACCCATGCAATTGAGGGGACCCTCCTGCATAGCCTGCACATCACAATATTGAGATAGTCCCTGGTGATGACACGGCCATCTTCGCCTTCACAGATAGGTACGCAGAACTCAGCTTTTAATTATGTGCTGGGCAGTGTGGAGCTCAGTGCACAGTATATATCCATGCACACAGTGCCCCCCACACAAGCCCCAGACACCGACCGCTCCTTAGCAATAGATATGGTATTATTCGCTGGTGGTAAAGTGGAGCCCCCCCCCTTTCCTTGTACCCTGATCGCTCCTTAGATTAAGATATCTGACACATCTTGGTGATACAGTGGAGCCCTCCCTGTCCCCGAACCCCTATCGCTCCTTAGATTAACATATCTGACAAATCCCCAGTGGTATAATAGAGCCCCACTTCCTGAACCCTAACCACTCCTTAGAGTAAAGGATAGGAATATTCCCTGGAGGTATAGTGCAGCCCACCTTTCCTGAACCCTGTACAGTAATGCCAGCACCCACACCCCTGGTAGCCTAGTGGAACCCCAACCTCGGTAATCAGAAACCCACCATCCAACCCCACCTGGCAACTGGTACAGCCCCCCACACCCTTCCATGGCCAGCCACTGACTGAGCAACACCAGAGCGCATACTGTAAATAGTATGTGCTCACTGGTCACCTAATGAGTGTGTACTATTTATAGTATGTGCTCCGGTGCTGTTCAGTTGGTGGCTGGCCATGGAAGGGTGTGGAGGGCTGTGCCAGTCACTGGCTGGTGGGTAACTGATTACATGGGTGGGGGGGTCCACTAGACTACCAGGGGTGTGGGTGCTGGTATTAATGTACAGGGTTCAGGGAGGGCGGGCTTCCTATCCTTTACTCTTATTTATTTATTTATTTATTTATTTATTTAATGCCTCTGTTTACTGGGTAAGTGCACTGATCCAGAGGACCATTTTCAATCATGACTCAGGCCACCGAGTGGCAAACAGCACAGAGAAGGAGCGACTCTAAGGAGTAACTAGAGCTCGGGGAAGGTGGAGCTCCACTATACCACCGGAGAATATTCCTATTTTTTACTCTCAGGAGTGATCGGGGTTCAGGGATGGGCACAGGGCTCCACTATGGCACTGGGGATTTGTCAGATATATTATTCTAAGAAGCAATCAGGATTCAGGGAAGGGGGTCTCCACTGCACCACCAGGGGCAACTAATATGTATTAATTGTAGGTGCGATCGGGGTTTGAGGATGGAGGGGCTCCACTATACCACCAGTGAACACTACAATATGTTACTCATTGGTACGATTGGGGCTCGTGGCTTAGGGGTGGGGACTGCTCTAGGGCATTCAGCCCAGCGCTGACATACAAATGTGATCATACTGGGCATGCATGAGGCCCCTTTGTGCCTTGCACGCTCAGTGAGCTCATTTGCATGCTTGGGCTGAATATCGCCCATGGGAGATGCTGCACATCCAGGTATGTGTTCTGCATTCCACTATGGCTGGTCCTGTGCCCTGCACCCTGGATGTGCCTTGCCATACATGGTGGCTGCCTGATACGTGCCATGCATCCAGGATCCCACATTCAACCAGAATGTGGGGTCCAGTAGGATGGTGCATTCTGTTTGAATATCACAGCAGAGTTGCCCGGTGCATCGTATTTGCGCAACACACTGTTTTGTGTGCTCAACCAGCCAGCTCTGAATATGGGACCCTTGTGTTAGTTGTGCATTAATTACAATACACATTACTTCTGTTCTCCCATGATTAGTCTCAAGTGTCCAAATCTCAAGCAATTTAGTGCACACAACTGCCAAGCATAATACAAAGGATAATGGATGGCCAACAGTGAACAACAACACTGTGTTCACTTGGAAAGGCTGTCATGACAACCAAGTAAACCTCGAGAACCAAGCTTGAGAGGTTTATTGTTATCATGAAACCTTGACAGCTTCACTGAGTAGTGTTGTTTATTCCTACCGGATCACGTAAGCTAAGAGACATGAGCGCATGTACTGGAGAGCATTCAATACAGTGCAGGGCTCTATGCATGTATGGGTCATTTCACTGCATACCAGTACAGCACATGGGGTGTCATCACAGCGCATGTCATGAGCCTGTACACCGCAACAGCACACATTACTGCCATGAATGTCCAGTGAGCCCACCCCAAAACGGCGCACAGCAACACCGCTCAAGGCCAGACAGTAGGATAGCCATATCCCCTGTGTCATTAATCTGGGGGGTTTCCTGCATGCGAATCGAACAGCACATCAAGACTTGAGCCAGCCAAACCCCTCGGCAGCACGTGTAGCACTGCTGGTGTGGCATCGACACATGGAACAACCAGCGCCATCCGTCCAATGGTTCGATACCTCCCACCCACACCTGGATCCACACACACCACTGTAACACTGTCCACACATTGCTACCCACAGACTGCCACCGAGTAACATGCCAGCCACCAGGATACATCACCCGCCCCAGTACTACCACTTACTGTGTGTCCGCAGGATCACCAACTGCAACAGACCATGGATGTGGCACCAGGAGGGCTCAGGAGGGCCATGCTGGTAAATGTTTTATTTTGTGCCCCACATAGACAGGAGCAGGACTGCAAAGTACAGGTAGTGCACAGCATCACAGAAGCAGTACTGCCAGGTGTGAGCAGTGCCCCCGACCCCCAGCCCATGTGAGTACCACACCCACAGCACTGCCACGTAGCGCATTCCCCCCAGACTAATGCACAACCCCCAACCCATGCAAGCCTGGTGCCACACACCTGCCAGTTGGACATGGTGAGTGCCCCTCACAGCAGAAGGCATCAGCAGTAACACTGCCACAGCATCCGTCACACCTGTCGCAAGACTACAAGGTTGGCTGTGGATGGGTCCTGCAACCCCACCCCAGGACCCTCTGTCACCCATCCTGTAGGATGTTGGATGCCCAAGCATGGTGTGCAATGACCCGTTTGACCCACCCTGCTGTGCTGCCCAAGGACACCACAGTACAACACACACAGACAGCACTCGGCCACCCTGCTGTAGGCACCATGTGGGGCTCAGCCTGAGGGTGGGGGGTGAGACTGTGCTGCTGTACATGTACTATTGCCTGCACACTTGTTTGCTATGTGCTGCCCTCACACACTGACCAGCTGCACCTGCACTTCATTGGGGCCTGCCAGCCCATTTCGGTTCCACTGTGGTTGCCATAGCATGGGGTTGGGTAATGCATGCAGCAGGTGCAGGCACTCTGGCAGGCAGCAGAATCCCATCTAAGGTCTCCCCCAGTGCAGGCCAGTCATCCAGACTGTAGTTACTGCCCGGTGTGTGAGGATGCCACTCAGCTACATGATGAGCCAGAGGGTACCTCTCTGCTACACCATGCCAGCTATCTCTACAGGCAGGAGAGGGTACACCATGACCAGATTTATTGGAAATGTGTGGAGTATGACAAGGCGTGGTGCCCGGCAAGGGTGCACACGCTGGGCGAGTCAGTTGTACATGACATGGCCAGCCACACGTATGTTCCAGATGCAGTGGGAATTACTGCATGGGAGGTGCTCGCAGCGGTTATGGACCATGCCAAATGGATAAATGAGACCTGCAGTGCCATGGTGGAGACAAGCACCTCAGGTGTGCCTACAGCAGTGTCAGAGCAACTGCCACCAATGCCACTCATCAAGAGGACCTGTGCCAGGGCCAGGACAGCAGTGCACAGGCCGCCATCACAGCCAACTTCCCTGTGTGACCTTGTGATCCCAGCAGAATATACCACCACGGACACAGGAGTATTGTTCCTCCAGCATGACAGTGGGTCTGAGGAAAGCAGGCTGCTTGTATTCGCCACACAGCCTACACTGGCACAACTAGCAGGGTGTTCAACAATCCTGACTGACGGCATGTTCCGAGTCATGCCCCAACTGTTCCAACAATTATATATTGTGCATGGGCTGCTCAAGGGCACAACCTTCCCAGCAGTGTATCTACTCATGAGCACCAGTACCTACGCAGCATGCACCACTACGTTCCAGCAGATCAAGTCCCTCTGCCCTGGACTCACACCAACAACAGTCCTGACCAACTTCAAATTGGCAGCCATGAGGGCATTTGGCACTGCACTCCCAGTATGCCTTCCATACCGATTATTTGTTTGACTGCTTGCACTTTACATTATGTTTACAAAGGAACTTGTATGGCTATACTGTCTTAAAAATGCCTAATCACCTTGCCTTCTCTAAAACATGTGTTATGCCATTTAAATGTTTCTACTTACTGTCTCATGTGCGCTACGAATGTCTACAATTGCCTTACTTTCTCTGATGTTGTGTATAAAATTGCCAAAACCCTACTATTGGTTGGACCTGCTTTCCCATCCTACTGTGTTACACTAAAACCTATGATGTACTTATTGTAAGTGGGTACTGGTCTCTCCTCTACTCCCCCCCCCGCCCCGCTCACCGCCCAACCCTTCTGTGCCTTGCCGGGTTCCAGTTCCATAGCTCTGGGTCACTTTCACGCCTTTTCTCACTAAAGCCATACATTATGTAACCCTCCCTGGTTGAATCCCTTCTTGTTCTGCGGCCTCGGTTCCGCAAGCCCGGACACAGACCATGACCTCGCCCCGCAAAAACTTTACTTGCCGTAACTCTCCCTCCTGTAGACTGTGTCCCTCTTCCTTGCCCTGCCGGTCCACGGTCCCAAAGGATCGCTCACACCCTGTCTTCCAGACCCTTTTCACCTCCTAGTCCACTTAGTCATGCACCCACCCTTCCCCGCTCACTTTCCCTCATCTTTCCCCTACCCTATCCAAATCATTCCCCCCTCATCTTTCCCCTACCCTATCCAAATCTGTACTTCCTCCAGTACCCTCTGCCTTTTCTCTAAATTGTACTTATTGTAAGTGGGTACTGGTCTCTCCTCTACTGCCCCCCTGCACACCACTCAACCCCTTTTGTGCCTGCCGGTTTCCAGTTCCATAGCTCTGGGTCATTTTCGTGCCTTTTCTCGCTAAAGCCATATATTGCCGTAACCCTCCCCCTGCTGACCGACCCCCCCTTCTTGTCCTACTGGCCCTCGGTTCCACAAGCCCAGACGCAGACCATAACCTTGACCCGCAAAAGCCGTACTTGCCGTAACTCTTCCTCCTGTAGACGCTCATACCCTATCTTCCAGTCCCATTTCACCTCCTAGTCTACTTAGTCATGCACCCACCCTTCCCTGCTCACTTTCCCCCTCATTTTTCCCCTTCCCTATCCAAATCATTCCCCCCTCATCTTTCCCCTACCCTATCCAAATCTGTACTCCCTCCAGTACCCTCTACCTTTTCTCTGAATTGTATGCTTGTACCAATGTGCCTTGTGATGTAAGTGTAAATTGTATGCTTGTACCAATGTACCTTTACTTGTACTGTATAAACCTGCACTGTCCTATTTGTATTGTAATTGTACCTCCCGGGTCGTGCCTGAAAATAGTCACTTGCTGGCTAGTGCACTTACCCGGTTAACAAAAACTAAATAAAAATAAAATAAAGGGAGCCAGCAGCAGGGGTGTTTCTTTCACCTGGCCCAGGCTGTGTGGTGCTGGTGCCAGCGCATCGAGGGGTTTGTGACATGGTACACTGAGGACGCTGAGTTTGTCCTGCATGCCAGGATGGTACCGGCCCTGGCCTTTGTCCGTGCAGGTGATGTTGTGGGCGCATGTGAGGCCCTGCAGGACCTTGCAGACATGAAGGTGCATGGGGACCTACTGGATGAACTGCTTGACTACTTCGAGGACACTTGGGTGGGTAGACCTGTTGGGCATATGGCCAGGAGGTGGCCTCTGCATGCCATTGAGTCCTGGAATGTGTTTGAGGCAGCCCGGGACAGTACAGTCCACAAAAACAATGCTGTTGAGGAGTGGCACCAGGGGTTTTCTGTGTGCCTCGGGATGTGCCACCCTAATCTGTGGAGATTTCTTAAGTCCCTATGCACAGAGCAGCAGCAGCTAACTGATGTTAAACTGGCCCAGCCCACTGCTGGTAACACTGTCCAGACAGCGAAGTGGAAGTATAAGGATGCCAGAAGGCAGATTGCTAGGATCGAGGCTGCCTACACTGACTGGTCCATCATTGACTACCTGAGGGGTACTGCCTTAAGCTGCTCCCTCCAGGTGTGATGGGACTGTTTGTGGTGGGGCAACAGTTTATGGGGCTGTTGGGGTACTGTCACCCTTGCATTTTGGTATTGCTGTGACCTGCACCAGTAAAATCACTTGTATCACATACTGTAACTGTTGTCCTACCTTTTCTGTCCGGGCCACACCATGTGGTCCTGCTTGCACTGTTATTGTCTTAGCCATTTCCTACGTTAGCTGTTTTGCCTGCACTGTTTCAGCATTAGCTGTTTGAGCATGCAACGTTATGACTCCATGCCTTGTTTACTGTTGCCCATCAATTGTTTTTTATAGTGTATGGGCACTAGTTAAACATCAACAGCAACAATACATTCAGGAATGTGCCCTTACTTTTGCTGTTTAGTTTAGTGCTGCTCTCTTTCAGGGCCAGCTCTCACTGCTGTGGCCATTTCTTGAAGAGCGGAGTTTTACAGTATGTGCATGTGCAAAGACATTCAATGTTATTGTACCATCACTGTGACGTACTCAAGAAGGTACAACAACCTCTTGACATCACAATGATGGTACAACAATGCTAGGAATTCATTGTTTATATATTTCTTTTATTTATTAAGTGAATTGGAATTACAAACCTTTGAGTTAGAGACTCTTTAGCAAAGGCTACACATCAGGGAGGTATAAAACAAGGATACAGGGAATGACAAGCATTTTTGGTACAAATAAGACAAAACAATATTACACAGGACAAAAACTATCCATGGTCAGGTAAACACATTATATAATTTATCAGGCAAACAAGAACAAGATTCCAATCTGGTAATAGTGCCAGGCAGGGCTGTGACAAGGAGAAAGAAGTAGGTATGGAGAAAAAAACTGAGGCTGGGAGGAAGTGGGAGAGGGAAGGGAGGAAAGGGAGAGGGAAGCAAGAGAGAGCTGAAGGAGTTATTAAATGACTAGTGAAGTGGAATAGAGATAGGCAGGAAGTAAGGTTAGAATCAATAGCAGGAGCATTGAGTTCCTTTGGTAATAACCATCTCCCTTACACTACATATAAATGTCTCACTTCTGAAAATTCTCTCCCAAACCAAAAATCAGTAATGCTGTACTGGTAATAAACTGCTGCTGCTGCTATGCTGTTTAAGTCACCTTCTAGAATAGTCTGTGTTGTCAAGCACTTTAGTACATACAACTGCCAAGCACAATATATCAATTTCTCACTTCTGGAAATTCTCCCCCAAACCAGAAATCAGTAATGCTAGTAATAAACTGCTGTTGCTGCTGTTATGCTGTTTAAGTCACCTTCTTGGGCAGTCTGTGTTATCAAGCACTTTAGTACACACAACTGCCAGGCACAATCTATAAATTTCTCACTTCTAGAAATTCTCTAAAAGCTAAATAATAAAAAGGAGCTCCTGAAAGAATTACATCGCTTCACTGTACCCCTCTGGAGGATCTATTTGAACCTGTTCATTGGCCCCTTCCACATTTACAGTTCTGTTAATGCCAAAATAATATACAAACATACATTTTACTGTCCTCTTTACTCAATAGCTTGGTGACCTACCAGCAAAGTTAAAAGGTTGTAACCACCTTATTTGTAACCATTTTTCCTTACCGTTTTCCTACAGTATTTTCAGGTATTATCGGTGATGAAATCATGTTGCTGCATAGGTCCAGCTAATATCTTTTTTGGAATTTGCCATCATGACATCCACACCATTATGACTTGATTTAGAGAATCAACTTATTAAGCCAAATAGTATAATGGACTTCATGTACGTGCCTATAACATCAACTCTAAAAAACAACCCTTGTCTGACAGTTTCCATCAATACTATTAAAAAGGCTAATGTCATTCTAAACCCAAATAAGATTCCACTTGTAAGCATGCCTCTGTAGTCAAATCCAATACTTAAATATAATAATAAACCACTATCTAATCCCACATGGTCAAAGGCAGGAATTGTAAGAATTAAAGATGTAATAGACAAAGAAACAGGAGTTCTACTTTCATTTACAGACATACAGAGGAAATTTGGGATAAGCAGATTACATTTGCACCAGTATTTACAATTAAGAGATCTGCTTGCCAAACAGGTTTTGACCACATATTTTCATATGCTTAAAAATTTTGAATGGGGACAAATTAAGACATGCAGAACCATTAAAAGGAGTGCAAGCATACTTTATAAATTATTAACAGAACCTATTTTGTCTGCAGAAGCTTGAAGCAGCTGGACTTGCCCCCATCACTGTAAGGTGATTTCAATCTTATCTATCCACCAGATTTCAATCTGTTAGAAATGCTGATACCACATCCTGCCATCCTGGCGGGCATCCCTCAAGGATTTGTTCTTGGTCCCATCCTCTTCTCCCTCTTCATTAACAACCTTCCCTCCTCTTGCACCAGTTCATCAATACACATGCATGCAGATGACACCATCTTCTTTACCTCTAGTCCCTACCTGCTTGAAGTCCAAGCTACCCTACAAAGCGACTTCAACAATATTCAGCGCTGGTTCAGCCAAAACCAACTGAAACTAAACACCACCAAAACTGTTTCCATGGTTTTCGGCTCTGCCCAGAAACTTAGCCATACTACCTCCCCCCCCCCATCACCTCTCTCAATGGCTCCCCACTTGACAAAGTCACCAGATACAAGTCAATAAATCAATCAATCAATCAAATCTTTATTTATCCAGGTGAACATCATTGAGCAAGCTCATTTACAAGATGGACCTGGTTAAGTCTAGATTATATTACAAACAAGCAGCAATATTTACAGTAGGAATAAAACATAGTAGAGGTGCAAATCAGGATACACAAATGTACATAACAGTTGATTCTAGAGCATCAACAAGACCAGTGAGCAGTAGGAGCAGGCAATTCCACGGAGATACAGAGATGTATATTGTTACAGTAATTTTCATGAGAAAAAAAGGGACAGGCAAGACCCAGGTATCGCTATCATGGCAGACAGACCGAAATAAGTGATAACAGCTTTTTTCTTAACCGGTTCACAAATGAGTAAAACAGGTATGGTTATGTCTGAAGATAGCAGGCAGCCTGCCAGGCACTAACACGGCATCTCCAGGGAGTGCTTACATTGGGGCTATGGGTGGCTGTACCGCGGCGGACAGGAGGAAGGTGTGAGTGAGGTACTGAGGCATGGGTGGAACAGCACCTACCACATATATCATCCAAGACTAGGTGATAGCGCTATCTGTCCAGGTACAACAGACCATCGAGCCATGGGAAGGTCACAAGGCAGGGATGGTATGAATACATTAGGGCACCTGGGGCCAGTCTCAGTCAATGATTCAAAAGGGAGCTTAATCACTCATACTCCCAATGATAACACTTTAGTCATATGGAAGGATTGCATCAGTCGGGGAATGAAGCGGTTACAGCTATTTTAGTGGAGTATGGCAGACCATTCAATTTACCTGTACCTGGACATTTGGTTGGACCCCCATCTGTCTTTTTCAGCTCATATTGAATCTATCACCTCCAAGCTGTGCCCCAAACTCAGCATGCTATACTGGAACAGGGACTCTCTCCCATTACCTGCCAGATGTGAAATTGTTTCTAAAATGATCCTCCCCATACTATATTATGTGGACATGGATTACAGCTCTGCCTCTGTAACCTCCCTTGCCTAGCTGGATACCCTTTTGAACTCATTTTTCCACTTTGCTACAAACTCCCCTCCATGCACTCACCACTGCAATCTTTACTCCCTCCTCAGATTAAGCCCCTTATCTCACAAGCACTATATACACACCCTCAACCTTATAACTAAGTACTGGTTTAACTTGCTCCCCTCCTATCTTGAGTACTGTCTATCCTCAGACTCCCTATCCCCCTATGAAGTCAGACACAGTAATGAAAGATCTTTCACCCTGCCCTGACCCTCTTTCACAGCAGGCAAAGCTGCTTTCTCCTACCAGCTTCCCTACTCGTGGAACAAACTTACCCCTACTATCAGAAACTCACCCTCTCACTGTAGCTGCAAGCAACAGCTATGTCTCCTTCCTCCACCCTTATGCTGCTGCCACAACTGAACTAAACCCACTACCTCTACTGACTTTACCTTCCTACAACCCTCCCTAGCACTTATTAAAGATTCATTATGTAGAACACTTACTATTGTATTGTTCAACTCCAGAGATTCATCACGTCATGTTTTTGCTCTCACTGCTGTATTATATTGATTGTAATTAGTTGCTATTGTTCTGTTGACTAATTCTCTGCATTTATTGTTTGTATTTCCACTGCTCTTCCCGCCGGGTTGCACCTGGAATTGAGCCTCAGCTCAGCGTGCCTTTCCTGGTTACCAAATGTTTAAATAAATAAATATAACTCTCACCACTAAAGCTAAAGAGTACTGAGAATTAGAACTCCATATTATTATACCTGACTCTGAGTGGGAGGGTACATGGAAGACTGCTTGTATCAGGCTTAAAGAAGTGCAAGTTAAGCTTATTCAGTTTAAGATCTTACGTGGTTTCTACTTGTCTCCAGATACGTTATATAATATGGGTTACTCAGTTGACAATGTATGTTGGTGCTGCAACCAGCAAAATGGGGGGCTAGCACACATTCTGTGGAGTTGTCCTTATTTGACAGAGATCTGGAAAGAAGTGCATGAGGTCTGCTCTACAGTATGTAACTACAATAACATTTTTTTCTGACTTTATATACAGTAGGTATATCTCCAGCAGGTAATGAATACAACTTCTCCGAAAACGTTTGGGTAAATCTTGCCTCACTGATCCTTAAAAGGATTATTTTGAGGAACTGGAAAACTAAACGTGTTCCTACTTTAGGCAAATGGTTCAATCAAATGAGCAGATCAGCAAACGTTGAGAGAATTAGCTACCTTGCTATGGATAGGTTAGACATTTTCCATAAAATATGGAACCCCTTTCTTAATCTTAGGTGGGCATACATTATTGACTAGTCTATATTGAGCCATATGATGCTAAGGATTTTATTTTACTGTTTGTAACTTGAATTCTGCTAAATAGAGTGAACGTTAATACTGCTAAGTAGGGTATTATCTATAGTAAATTAATATTATATGTTTGAAAATTTTTTATGACATTTTATTAATAATTGATAACTGTACAGAGCTTGGATTATTCTGTAAGTTATGTAACATACTTTTAATCAAAATGAATAAAGATTTATGATGAAAAAAAAGGAATTTAGCAATTTTTCCAACCTTGGAAGGTAAGTATTATTTATTTTTTTCATTTGGGGGGTTCAATGCTGAAAACTTTTGTGAATGTCAGACTAACTGTCTTCTGTTACTGTTGCTCTAACTTCAGGTAATTTTCTCAGCAGGTGTCTTTTGCAATGTTGCTCAGTCGGAGAACATTCTGATGGCTTGATTGCTGGAGCAGGAGACAGCAGCACAAGAGACCCGGGAAGACAAGAAAATATTATTTAGACTCTACTCAAGTCCCCACTGTGGTGGTGGCCACACGATATAGCTGTTGTTAACTCCATGTCTTACTGTACTGTACCTGTCACCTGTGAAAAAAAGAGAAATTATTTTGCCTGACTCAGCCACTGTGGTGGCCACACAGTGTAGCCATTGTTGACTCCCCATCTTACTATACCCGTCACCGGTGAAGAAAAATGGGAAATTATTTAGCCTCCCTTTGGCCACTGTGGCACACTGCGTACCTGTGAAAAAGGAGAACAAAAAGGAAAAAGGAAAAAAAGAAAATCATGATACTTGCCGTCACATTAGTGCTGCTGGCCATACTGTTTACTAGCTGGTGCGTGCCACTGAGATGGTGAAGGAAGATGTCATATAACTCCTCTTTGTTTCTTGAGGGCTGTCTGGCTTTGCAGCTGCCTTTGGCAGTCATCACTGTGAATGGTGAAACCTGCAGGGAGACAAAAGGAAAGAAAAAAAACATTTTAAAGTCTTTCTGAGTAAGTTGGAAGGCCTTTCATCCTCTACGAGGCTGAAGACTGGAATCACCTACCACCAGTGAGGATAAGGACTGTGAACAGTGAAAGTGACTTCCTGTCACAGCAAAGATTGGCCTTGCTGGAGCAGAAGTATTGCTGCCTTATGAGCTGGCTGGCTGGAGGGTCGGCTTGAGTATCCTGTCATACAGTTCCGGATTGGACTGGATTGGATACAGAAGAGTTGTGATGGCACCATCCCCAGTATCTATTCCGGATTCTCTGCAAAGTGTTTATAGCTGCTCCACAGGATGTGGACTGTCCATTCAAAATCCAGTCAATATTATCTCAGAGCGAACATAGTATTCATTTATATGAGTTTTTAAGTCAGGGAGTTTTGCAGCTCGTACCCTAGGATCAAGCCAAACAATATTCCATAGAGTCAGGACGTTTGCATCAGCATGGAGGCGGTCGCCCATGTTGTTTGTGGCTGTGTAGGACCCAAACAAGCCAGAGGAGGCGGGGGAGGCGGTGCTGTGTCTTGCTGACTGGAGTAGGCATTGCCTCTGGACATCACATTCAGATGGTGGAGGCAGGTAATCGATTAGGTGCAAGGAAACAGCAGCACAGCAATTGGGGAACAGTGAAACGACTGAAAATAACAGACCTGTGAATCATAAAGTAAAGGATTATACTGATGAGGAGAAAGGAGGGAAACAACACATTTTTTTATGCTTAGTAAGTAAGTAAGTTTATTGTTGATCGGTTATTTCAACCATTACAACATAGAACGTTTCAAATTCAATATGATACAATAGTCCACATTTAGATTGTGCACTGATAATCAATAACTCCATCTATAATATATACTAAAGATCACTCCTCATAATTAAATCACGATAATCATCTATAATCAATGAATCACACAGATGCTTATTTATAATGGTCTCTCTTGACCTCATTCCTCTCATTTTACTTTTTTCTTTATTCAGTTTAACCATAAACCCAAGTAGGCCAACTTTAATATCTTATAAGAGGCAGCCTACCCATGTTCTCCCTAAGGGTTACTTGCCACTCTCAGTTCTACCTTCCTTGTTCAGAGATCCTTCATTTTACCAAGCTAGAGATGAATTTGTGTCATAGACACTCAGCCTTACTCTGAAATCTGTTAATCAACATTTTGTAGCTACTTTAACCTGACTATGGATTAATAGGTCATCATCACAGGACCCTGAAAGGGCTCACCTGTACTGCCGGCTTAGTCCCTACCCTGGATCCCAATGGGGATACCCTGCAGCGCATGTTGCCCTGTATCCCTCTTATATGGGACCCAGATCAGATACCTTTTACTAGTATGTACTATGCACCTCACTTACTGGGTCAAGGATCTAGACTCATAATTGCACATTGGGTCACTTCGCTACATACGCCAAGCCAGAACTCAGAAGCAGGCCCGAGTAGCATAACTCAGGTATCACCTCCTTGCTATATTTTAATTTTTTTATTTTAGTTTTTGGTAACTGGGTAAGGCCCACTAGGCACAAGTGCATGTTTTCAGGGGCGACCTGGCAGCACTGGGCAGTTAAGTGACTTGCTCAGAGTCACACAGTATGCAAGTGGAGGTTGTGAGAATCAGACTCATGTCTGGCTTGCTGGATGAACCAAGCTCGTTCACACTTCATTCCTCTAACCTCTAGGTTATACTGCCAGCCAGATGGTCCATGATAATCACTTACTATAGGATTTAGCAGCCTATTTGTTTCAAGCTTTTACGGGTAGACCCGGAAGACCACCCCAAGCTCACCATTGGAGGTCCACAATATTATTTTATCTAAAATTTCCCAATCAGATTCTAAATTGTTCAATCAATACAATCAGGTCAGACATTCCAATGAATGTCTCTAACTTAATGGGCTCTAAATACCCTATATAATTAATGGAACTTACATTTGCTAAGATGGACTTAAATTACCTTAAAGAATCCCTAAAAGTGATTATTTCAGGTCCATAATATATGATTCCTGCCAATAAAATTTAAATATACAGAGAAATACTAATAAATACTAAGTAATTATGAATATAAACATTTAAAAACATACCAGACACATTTGAAATACGCATAAAAAAAATTCCAATCAATAAACATTAAATTCAAGAAGTCTAACCATGTAATGGTCTGAACGCACTATTATAATCACATGAGGCTCCATTAATGCAGGAGTCCATATTTCCTATCCAATAACTCTAATAGCTACCTGTCGCCAGGGCAGTGTCCATAGAAGCCTGATTTTTCCTATATGCAATATGCCAAAGAGCCAGACTCCATAACATATATCTCACAGAGTCACTGAAAATAGCATCTTTGTGAAGCAGCAAAATGAAAAACTGAGTAATCTTTTAAATATATGCCTTGACTATGGACTATGGACTCTGTAAAATAGAGTTCTGGGCCCAGTATCAGGACTTCAGGTAACAATAAAATATTCAGATTCCAGTCTCAGTGGGACCTGATTCCACCTCTGGTGCAGAGAAATAAAAGAGATAAAACTGTACCTCATAGGGAAGATACCCTTTATCAAATCACCAACAGACACCAGTACAATGTCCCACAGGGCCCTCTAGACAGGTCATCTCTCACAAGGCTTGTAAAACAAAATTGTGTTCCATTCCTTTTGCCACCAAACTGAGTTCCAGACTCAGTCACCATCCTATGCAAGATTCTCCCTGCTGGCTCCCACATTCTCCAAATCCTACTCCTGTCGCTAGGAAGTTGCAAACTCCAGACATCTTTCAATAATTCAATGCAAGCATCTCAGCACTTATTGTGCACATCTCTGTTGTCCATATCAGAAGTTTCCTGAACTCCCTAATTTCAGGCATTTCAACCTCATCTAGAAAGCACCCCTCACAGTCTTCAAGACTAGAGTTGTCACCAAATGGGAATTCTTTCTCTCTCCATTACTGCTTCATCCACCTCCGTGGTAGAAGACAATTTGCTAATGCTGACAACACCTTGCTCTTCATCTTCACCACCACCTTCATGTGGTAGGAACATTGACATGATTGTCTTGTGCAGAATGTGCCCCTCATTCATTTTAATAAATGTTAGTAAGACAACATTTTTGGGTGACAGATTGGTGCACCAGTCCAGCATAATGGCCTGAGCCAAACTGAATACATGCTCCACACTGACACTTGAGGGTGGGCAGCTGAGTTATTTCATTACAACCAAGGTCAGTGCTGGCCACTCAGTGACCTTGCTGCTCCAGTATAGCAAGGGCTCGTTAGCAATGGCAAGGTGCCTTGTGTCTGCCAAATATGCCTCCAAATATGCCTCTACCATGAGTTGTGCTGCCTGCAGTCCTGCTGCCTCATCAGCCTCCTCCTCCTCTTCTTCCATGTCATCAACTTCCACCTGATCTAACACATCCCAAATGGGATTTGGCATTTTTTCTTTTAACTTGTGTGTTTTCTCAGCCCGTTTCCCATGTGAGGTGGTGTTAGCAACACCCGGTCTCTGTGGAGTTTCATGTTGTGCCTCAGATAAATGTGTCTTTAGCATCTGTGCCCCATGTACCCTACCTATTAGACGATCGGTCAACTTTTGGACCTGCTGATGCTCACCTTCAATTATTGATGCCAGCCCATGTTTATAGCATGGGCCCAGTATGGTGGTAATCCCAAAATCTTCAGACTACAAAATACCGGAAATCTGCTTTACTGTCTAGGACATGGAGTATGTGTTCCATTAAGGTATAACTTCCACTATCACCTTCTGACTCCAGCACTTGCTACACATTCACCAGTGTCTGCCTCAGCACACGTAGTAGTGGACTGGACTGCCTGATACAGGCAGTGTTCCCACTCACTGCCTGTGTTGCATGTTTGAATGACCTGAGAATCATGATCAGGCCATCCATTTGGCGCCGCTGCTCTGTTGTCAGAGACACAGATACTCCAGCACTGTCACGGCTTGTATATAGCAGCAGATGTTCAGATACGGCTTTATACTGCTCATACAACCTCTCAATCATGTACAGTGTCGAGTTCCATCTGGTGACAATATCCAGCTTCATATGGTGCTGAGGTAGTTTGTTTTGTATCTGCAGGTGACGGAGCTGGTCATGGGCCTTTCCGGAATGGGCAAAGTGGACACAGATGCGATGGGTCACAGTCAACATGGTCTTGATATCAGGATGGGTCAGACATTCCTGCATAATGAGATTAAGACAGTGTGCTAGGCATGGTACCTTGAGAAGCCCCCACCACTGATGCATTTCACATTTGAGCCATTATCGCTTGCTGTGAAACCTTCTTTCAGTGAATGGGGGTGAAGTCACTCATCAGTCTTGGTAAGGAGCACTTCCGGCATTTTCACGCCCGTGTGTGATCCATTTATACTCTTTACTGTTAACATGGCATACCGGTGAATATCCAGAGTGTTTTAACCACCACATTTGGGCTTACTGCAATTTTTTCCATGCCCAGTGTCAAATAATGCCACAGGTACCTGTGGCCAATGTGCTTTAATGCACAAGTAGGAGTTACCACCTGTTTGGCCACTGGTTCACATATCCATGTTCAGATGTATGTATGGTGATGCTGAATGCAGCAGGGCATGGTTTACCATCTGTGACACTGTTTCATAGAGTTCAGGAATGGCACGTTATTAAAAGTATGTTCGTGATGGAATCCGCCATCTGGGACAGGCATTTGTGCCATCAGCCTCCGAAATCCAACATTCTAAACAAAAGAGAATGGCAATAGACCAATTACCAGCATTTCAGCAGTTGCTGCATTTAGTTCACATGCAGTAGCATGATTAGAAGTGAATTTGGAGTGACACTCAAACTTGCTATGCAGCATAGGATGGACCATTCTTGGGGTTGGGCTACCAAACAGCTGGACTCGTCGTGGTAGCATTGTTGGTGTGGTAATCGGCTTCTCAGGACTCATATGTAGTGTTGTGCAAAATTGAAATATTTCGCGAAATTCACGCATTTTGCAGAATATTAATTTCACCCATGGAGCGAGCACAATCTTGCCTGTAAACCTTCGAAATTCGCCACTTATGGGCAAAATTTCACAAGTAAACAAAGACTAGAGTAATTCCCTGGTGTCTAGTGGGTCTCCCCACCCCCCGCCACTCACTGGCCCAAATTAGAGATCAAATCTCTATTAAACCTTTCTCCCTGATGTCTAGTGATCCCCTCCTGGCCGATCACCGCACAAATTGAATAAAGCCCCCAGTTAGCGATTATTATTAATGAGATCCCTGGACCCCCAAGCCCCAATCCCAAAAAAATAAAATCCCAGTACTCCTGGGGCCAATGTATATAATCAAGGCCCTTGAATTCTGTGGTTCTGTAGTTGTAAATTTGCCACAGAATTTGCATCATGCCGCAGAATATATATAGTGCCGCAGAATTCATTGCGTTTGGTGAATTTTCATATATATATACTGTTTTTCCATAGTGTCAGGCTTTCTTTCCCACCTCATTTATCCTAAAGTCACTCCTCTATGCTCAGCATAAGATGTCATCGATGACATCACATCATATTTAGCCAATGACAGGACTGCATTCTGCCAGAGAAATGAATAAATCATGCTGCAGAAATCAGAAAATGCTGCCTCAGAAATCAAGGAGCCCTGCTGCAGAAATCAGAAAATTCTGCCACAGAACACCAGGGGCCCTGGCTGTAATGCACAAGTAGGAGTTACCACCTGTTATGCAACTGGTTCACATATCCATGCTCAGATGTATGTATGGTGATGCTGAACGCAGCAGGGCATGGTTTACCATCTGTGACACTGTTCCATAGAGTTCAGGAATGGCACGTTATTAAAAGTATGTTCGCGATGGAATTCACCATCTGGGACAGGCACGGGCCATCAACCTCCGAAATCCAACATTCTCAACAAAAGAGAATGGCAATAGACCAATTGCCAGCATTTCAGCAGTTGCTGGATTTAGCTCACATGCAGTAGCATGATTAGGAGTGAATTTGGAGTGACGCTCAAACATGCTATGCAGCGTAGGCTGGACCATTCTTGGGGTTGGGCTACCAAACAGCTGGACTCGCCATGGCGGCATTGTTGGTGGGGTGGTATTTGACTTCTTGGGACTCATATGTAGTGTTATGTGAAATTGGAAATAGTTTGTGAAATTCGCGCATTTTGTGAAATATTAATTTCACCCACAGAGTGAGCAAAAGTTCACCCACAAACCTTCAAAATTCACCACTCATGGGCAAAATTTCACAAGTAAACAAAGACTATAGTAATTCCCAGGTGTCTAGTGGGTCCCCCTCCACCCCCCGCCACTCACAGGCCCAAATTAGAGATTACATCTCTACTAAATCTCTCCCTGGTGTCTAGTGGTCCCCGGCCAATCACCGGCCGAATTGAATAAAGCCACCCCCCTTCACACAGTTAGCTCATTATTATTAATGAGATCCCCCAGACAGGAGCAAGAGGGGTTAACCTCCTGGAGCTTGGGAATAAATGGCAGGAAGCGGCTGGTGTCCCGATTTCAGATAGGTGGGGGGAGGGAATGCCTTAAGGGTTGGCGAATGTCCATTTCCCAAAATTGGAATGATTTCTGGTGGAAGACTATATCCAGGTTCTTTTACGTCCCAATCATTACCAAACACTCTGGGACCACAAACACAGACAGATGTTGGCAAAATTGTAGGGGGGAAGGTACACCCTACCATATGTTGTGGTCCTGCCCCAAACTGAGTGACTTTTGGACCCAATTAGACAGGAACTGTTCAGGATGTGGGCAGAGGATATGCTGGAGACCTTTTACCATTACTTGTTGGGCCTTGGGGTACCAGGAATTGTAACAAGGAAAAGGAAAGAAGTTTTTTAATGTGTGATTATGGCAACCCTTAAAACTCTGATGTCTCATTGGCTTGATCTGGCAGTCCTTGGGGTGGATGAATGGCGGGAGCAAGAGTCCCAACTTTTTAGAATGGAACATCTCACAGTACGACTCCATCTCACAGAACAGAAATTTATAGAAGCCTGGAGGGCATGGATGGTACATATGAACCTGGTAGCAGATTAGTGGGGTTTTGATCTGGAGGTATATAGAAAGGGGTGGGGGGGAGGTTCGGCCTGACAGAAATGAAACACAGCCAACTATTCCCCTTTTATGGGGCAGGTTGGGACAAGGCACACACAGACAGACACACACATAAACACACATTATATGACAGTTTTGGTTCACTTTATTTGATGATTGTTCTGCATTAAATTTCAAGTTCCAGTTCAAGATCTAGAACTTGAATGTATGGGGTTGATGTGGTTTACTCTCTCTCTCTTTACTGTATCACTATTTCCTTCATCTTAATTCATAGTTTAGTATATCTTGATGGTTCCAGATGGGATACCCACTTGGATAGTTCTGCTAAAGTTTAGTGGCTACCAAGGTACAACATATAATATGAAGCTCGATTGGTATAAGAAGGTGTGCTACATTTATCTGATAGATTCATGCTTAAAAAGGGTGAGGAGATTCTGACAGACTAGAATATGTCTAGCTATATAAAGAACTGACATAGAAGTCTGTAAATGGTATGAACGATTGACAATCAGAATCTTTTCAGATTAACAGAAGATGATAAGTAAAAATCAATTAAATGACGTGTATTTGCTTAAAGTGTAAAGGACAATGCACAACAACTGATTGAGAGGTGGAGGAAATGAAATAAGTACACTGAAAGTAAAATTCTTCTTTTAGTCAGGATTTTAATAAAGCTGAGTTTAAAAACAATATATATATATATTTTAGGGTCATGGTCCTTATTCACCAGTGCTTAAGGTAAAATGTTCATATCCTCCGCACCCTAGAAAAGAACACATGACACAGACATCATTTTTTAATATACCTGAGGATATTGATTCTATTATTTAGGCCTGGTGGGACCAATACGCCTAATGTGTAAATTCAGAAGGATTCCTGCTGAATTGATTTGTGGTACAAATCCCCCCATATGGTCCTAAACTCACTCCCTCAATATCACAGAATTTAAAAGTGTGGCATGTTCTAGTATGTCTTGCAATAGTTGACAAGAACTTTCTTGTTGTCCTCCCCAGCTATGCTTCCCAGGTGTTCCCCTATGTGAATTTTGAAGGGCCTTATGGTTTTACCCACATAAAAGGCCCCACACTCGCAGACTGCCAAGTACACCAAATTATTGGTAACACAACTGAAGAATGCCCTGGAATTGTATGTTTTTGTTGCATTGACAGTGGTAAAGGTTTCATTTTCATAACTGATGGACAGAATTACAGTTACCACATAGATAAGAACCATAAGGGTGGTTATGCCACCACTTACTAGACTTTGGGCTTGTTTTTAGTTCCAGCTGGGAACTTTGTACCAATTTGTGACTCAAGTTGGCACCCCTTTTATATACCATTCTTGGGTAACCTGCAGTGGCTTCCTTGAGAAGGGGGTCTGTCTGTACAATACCCCAGTTTTCTCTGATAACTTTTTCCACTTCCTTGGAGTGCCTTATGTAAGTGGTGACAAAATTCATTTTGGTAGACCCCTGTCCCTCTGTTTTACAACTAGTAGATAATTTCTATCAACTTCAAATGAATCCTGGAAGGTCTGGTAGATCACCCTCCCATCATGCCCCCTATCAAGAAAACATTGACACATCTCTGTCCCAGAAGCCAGGTGATCACTCTCTTCACTGCAATTTCTCCTAACTTTGAGGAACTGAGCCTTGGGACTATTATCTATAAGATGGCATTGGTGGCAACTTACAGGCATGCAACAGGGAGTTGCTGTCCATCTCCTTATGAAATAGACTGGTGTGTATTGTGCCATCCAAATTCTGATAGATTTGTAGGTCTAAAAAGCAGAGAGATTCCATATCACATTGCAAACCAAATTAAGATTCTCATTGCTATTTTCAAAATACTTGACAAACTCGTCCAGCTCGCCTCTACTGCAGCTTGAGTGAACCGCACGGACTGTAACTACTAGTCACGTGATTCACTCATACTGCTCAGTTCGGGGGAGAAAATACTAAGAAGAAAAGGAAATTTAGTTTCTATCTTCAAATGTGTTACAGAGCCTGAATCCCCATCCTGCTCCACCACAGCCTGAATCCTCATCCTGCTTCTCCATATCCTGAATACCTATCCTGCTCTTCCACAGCCTGAATCCTCATCCTGCTCCTCCAGAGCCTGAATCCTCATCCAGCTCCTCTACAGCATGAATCCCCATTCTGCTCCTCTACAGCCTGAATGCCGATCCTGCTCTTCCACAGCTTGAATCCTCACCCTGCTTATCCTCAGCTTGAATCCCTATCCTGCTCCCCCACAGCCTGAATCCCCATCCTGCTCCTATACAGCCTGAATCCCCATCCTGCTTCTCCACAGCCTGAATCCCCATCCTGCTCCTGTACAGCCTGAATCCTTGTCCTGCTCCTCCACAGCCTGAATCCCCATCCTGCTCACCCACAGCCAGAATCACCGCCCTGCTCCTCTACAGCAAGAATCACCGTCCTACTCCTCCACAGCCTGAATCCTCATCCTAATCCTCCACAGCCTGAATCCCCATCCTGCTCATCCACAGACCTGAATCCCCATCCTGCTCCTCCACAGCATGAATCCCCATCCTGCTCCTCCTCAGCCCGAATCCTCATCCTGTTCCTCCACAGCCTGAACCCCCAACCTGCTCTTCCACAGCCTGAATCCTCATCCTGCTCCCTTCACGAAGCCTGAATCCTTATCCTGCTCCTCTACAGACTGAAT
Organism: Neoceratodus forsteri; assembly: GCA_016271365.2. Taxonomy (NCBI): domain Eukaryota; kingdom Metazoa; phylum Chordata; order Ceratodontiformes; family Ceratodontidae; genus Neoceratodus; species Neoceratodus forsteri. Next base: position 254,131,135 of record JADMNL010000024.1, on the reverse strand, counting down.
CCCCATCCTGCTCCTCCACAGCCTGAATTCCCATCCTGCTCCTCTACAGCCTAAATCCCCATCCTGCTCCTCCAAAGCGTGAATCTCCATCCTGCTCCTCCACAGCCTGATTCTTCATCGTGCTCCTCCACCAAGCTTGAATCCTCATCCTGCTCCTCCATAGCCTGAATCCCCATCCTGCTCCTCCACAGCCTGAACCCTAATCTTGCTCCTCTACAGCCTGAATTCCCATCCTGCTTCTCTACAGCCTGAATCCCCATCCTGCTTCTCCACAGCCTGAATCCCCATTATGCTCCTTCATAGCCTGAATCCTCGTCCTGCTCCTCCACACCCTGAATAACCATCCTGCTCCTCCACAGCCTGAATCTCCATCTTGCTCGTCCACAGTCTGAATCTTAAACTTGCTCCTCTACAGCCTGAATTCCCATCCTGCTTCTCTACAGCCTGAATCTCCACCCTGCTCCTCTACAGCCTGAATCCCCATCCTGCTCCTCCAGAGCCTGAATCCCCATCCTGCTCATCCACAGTCTGAATCCAAATCCTGCTCCTCAATAGCCTGAATCCTCATCCTGCTCCTCCACATCCTGAATCCTCATCCTGCTCCCCCACAGCCTGAATCCCCATTCTACTCTTTCACAGACTGAATCTGCATCTTGCTCCTCCACAGGCTGAATCCACATCCTGCTCTTCTACAACCTGAATCCCCATCCTGCTCTTGTACAACCTGAATCCCAGCCTGAATTCTATCCTGCTCTCCACAGTTTGTTTCCATCCTGCCCTTCACAGCCTGAATCCCCATCCTGCTCCTCCACAGCCTGAATTCCTCGTTTCTGCATAGTTGAACTCCTAATGCCCTCCACAGCCGAACCTCATCTTGCCCTCCACAGCCTGGTCTCTCACTGCTGCTCCACAACCTGAATCTCATCCTGCCCTCCATGGCCTGAAACCTCATCCTGCCCCTCCACAGCTAATCCTATCCTGCCCTCCACAGCCTGAATCCCCATCCTGGTCTCCAGCCTGACTCTCATCCTGCCCTCCACAGTTCAACCTCATTCTGTTCTCCTGACCCTGAATCTCTCTTCTCTGCTCCTCCATGGCCTGAATCCACCTGTCCTCTGCACAGCCTGAATCCTTATCCGTTCCTCCAGCCTGAATCTTCATCCTGCCTCCATAACCTGAATCCTCATCTGCCTCCACAGTTTGAATTCACTATACCCTGCCAGCCTGAATCTCATCCTGCCCTCCACAGCCTAAATCCTATCCTGCTCCTCTGCAGCCTGAATCCTCATCCTGCCTCCTCACAGCTTGAATCCTCCTGCTCCTGTACAGTCTGAACTCATTCTGCCCCTTACGCCTGAATCTCCATCCTGCCCTCACAGCCTGGAATGCTTGTCCTGTTCTGCTAGCCTGAACTTTAGTCCTATTTCTCCACTGCCTGAATCACCGTTCTGCCTTCTACAGCCTGAATCACTGTCCGCTCCCACAGTATGAACTCTCCTGCCCTCTACATCCTGAACTCTTGTCCTGTTCTCCATTGCTTGAATCTCCATGCTGCTCCTCCACAGTCTGAATCTATGTCCTGCTCTCTACAGCTTGAATCACCGTCCTGCTTATCCACAGACCTGAATCAATCTGTTCCTTCTCAGCCTGAACCGCAACCTGCTCCTCTAAGCCTGAGTCCTGTCTGCTCCTCCACAGTCTGAATTTCATCCTGCTCCTCCACAGCCTGAATCACCGTCCTTCTCCTTCACAGCCTGAACTTATCCGTTTCTCCACAGCCTGAATCCTATCCTGTTCCTACACAGCCTGAATCCCTGTCCTGCTCTCCAGCCTGAAACTCATCCTGCTCCCTCAGCCTGAATCTGCACCCTGCTCCTCCTTAGCCTGAATCCCATCCTGCTATCCACAGACCTGAATCCCAATCCTGCCCCTTCCCAGCCTGAACTCAACCTGCCCTCTTAAGCCTGAGTCCTGTCCTGCTCCTCGTCTGAATCTATCCTGCCCTCCACAGCCTGAATCATCGTCTTCCCCTTCACAGCCTGAACTCCTATCCTGTTCCTCCACAGCCTGAACTCTCTATCCTGCTCCCACCATTTCCGAACCCCGTCTGCTCTCCATAGCCTGAACCCCGTCCTGCTCCCTCAGCCTGAATCTGCACCTGCCCTCTTAGCCTGAACCCATCCTGCTTCTCCATAGCCAGAACTTCATCCTGTTCTACACAGACTGAATCCATCCTGCCGCTCACAATCTAATCCTATCTGCTCTCTACAACCTGAACTTGACCTGCTCCTTCACAGCCTGAATTATCCTGTTTCTTCACAGCCTGAATCACTGACCTGCACCACTACAGCCTGAATCACCTCCTGCTACCTAGAGCCCTAATCCGTGATCTTGCTCCCTCCATGCCTGAACTCTCGTCCTGCTCTTCCACAGACCTGAACTCCATCCTGTTCCTCCTCAGCCTGAATCATCCTACCCTCCACAGCCTGAATCATCCTGCTCTCCACAGTCTGGAATCCCATCTGCCCATCCACAGCCCAAATCCCCATTCCCTCCAACGAGCCTGAATCTTCATCCTGCTCTGCCAGCCTGAATCCCATCCTGCTCCCACAGCCTGAATCCATCCTGCCCCACAGCCCGATCCCATCCTTCCCACAGCCTGAACCCCACCAGCCTCCACAGAATTAATCCCATCATGCTCCACACAGCCTGAATTCTATCCTGCTCCCTCCACAGCCTGAATCCTCATCCTGCTCCCTCCACAGCCTGAAACCTCATCCTGCTCCTCCACAGTTTGAATCTCTATCCTGTCTCCGCAGCCGATTCCTCATCCTGCTCCTCCACAGACTGAACTTTGTTCTGCTCCTCCGTGACCCTGAATCCTCATCTGCCTCCAGCCTGAATCTCATCCTGTTTTAGAGCCTGAATCATCCTGTTCCTCCACAGCCTGAATTTCATCCTGCTCCTCCATAGCCTGAACCTCATCCTGCCCTCCACAGCCTGAATCTCATCCTGCTCCTCCACAGCCTGACTCCCTCATCCTGCTCCTCCACAGCCTGTCCTCTCTCTGCTCCTCCGGACCCGAATCATTCTGCTCTCCATGCACGGTGAATCCTTCTCTCCTCCAGCCTGAATCCTCATCCTGTTGCTCACAGCCTGAATCTCATCCTGTTCCTCCACAGCCTGAATCCCTATCCTGCTCTCCACAGCCTGAATCCTCACCTGCACCCACAGCCGTAGTCCTCATCCGCTCCTGTTGTTATCAACCACCACCCTGTTCCTCCATACCTGAATCTCGATCTGCTCCTATGTCCTGAATCCTTGTCCTGCTCCTCCACAGCTGAATCTTTATGCTGCTTCTCCGCATCCGAATCCTCCTTTCGTCTACAGCCTGAATCCTGTCCTGCTCCCATAGCATAAATCACCACCTTGCCCTCCACAGCCTGAATCCCCATCCTTCTCTGCAGCCTGAACCCCATCCTGCTCCCCTGCCTCCTGAATCCTCATCCTGCTCTCCCGAACCTGAACTCTCAGTCTTTCCTTTACCGCCTGAATTCCCATCCCTGCTCCTCACAGACTGTATGTTTGTCCTGCCCCTCCACAGCCTGAATCCCAGTCCTGCTCTCTCCACATCCTGAATCACCGTCCTGCTTCCTTCTACAGCCTGTAGCCTCACTGTCCTGCTCTCTCTACATCCTGAACCCCATCCTGCTCCTCTCCGTCCTGAATCCTTGTCCTGCTCCTCCACAGCCTGAATCTCCATGTTCCCTCCACAGCCTGAATCACTTTCCTGCTCCTTTACAGCCTGAATCACTGTCTGCTTATCCACAGACCTGAATCCCCATTCTGTTCCTTCTCAGCCTGATCCTTATCCTGCTCTCACAGCCTGAATCTCATCTTGTTCCTCCAGCAGTTTGAATTCTCATCCTGTCTCCATAATCCTTGAATCCTTATCCTGCTCCTCCACAGCCTGAATCTCACCCTGCTCCTCCACAGCCTGAATCCCCATCCTGCTCCTATACAGCCTAAATCCCCATCCTGCTCCTCCACAGCCTGAATCCCCATCCTGCTCCTATACAGCCTAAATCCCCATCCTGCTCCTCCACAGCCTGAATCCTCATCCTGCTCCTCCACGGACCCTGAATCCTCATCCTACTCCTCCATAGCCTGAATCGACATCCTGCTTCCATCCACATCTCAATCCCATCCTGCTCCCTCCACAGCCTGACTCTCATCCTGCTCCTCCACAGCCTGAATCCCTCATTCCTGCTCCTCCATGGACCCTGACTCCTCATCTCTGCTCCTCCATAGCCTGAATCCCCATCCTGTCCTCTACAGCCTGAATCCTCATCCTGTTCCTCCACAGCCTGAATCTCCATCCTGCTCCCTCCACAGCCTGAATCTCTCATCCTGCTCCTCCACAGCCTGAACTCCCCATCCTGCTCCTATACAGTCTAAATCCCCATCCTGCCCCTCCACAGCCTGAACTCCCATCCTGCTCCTATACAGCCTGAATCCCTATCCTGTTGCTCCACAGCCTGAACTCCCATCCTGCTCCTCCAGAGCCTGAATCCCCATTCCTGCTCCTTTACTGCCTGAACTCTCATCCTGCTCCTCTTCAGACTGAATGCTTGTCCTGTCCTCCGTAGCCTGAACCTTGTTCTGCTCCTAAACAGCCTGAATCACTGGCCGTGTTTTCTACAGCCTGAATCACTGTCCTGCTCCTCTACAGCCCTATCCTCACCTGCCCTCTACATCCTGAATCCTTGTCCTGCTCCTCCACAGACTGAATCTCCATGTTGCTCCTCCATTATCCTGAATCACCGTCCTGCCTTTACAGCCTGAATCACTCATTCCATGCATCCCCAGACCTGAATCCCCATCCTGCTCCATCATAGCCTGTATCCCCATCCTGCTCCTCTACAGCCTGAATCCTTGTCCTGCTCCTCCACAGTCTGAATCTCCATCCTGCTCTACATAGCCTGAATCACTCGTCCTCTCCTCCACCAGCCTGATACTCATCCTGTTCCTCCATAGCCTGAACCTCATCCTGCTCCTCCACAGCCTGAACTCTCATCCTGCTCCTCCACCGAGCTCTGAATCCTTTATCCTGCTCCTCTACAGCCTGAATTCCCATCCTGCTCTTCCAAGAGCCTGAATTTCCATCCTGTCCTCACACAGCCTGAATCCTCATCCTGCTCCTCCACAGACTGAATTCCTATACGGCTCTCCATAGCCTGAACCTCATAATGCCTCCACAGCCTGAATCTCCATCTTGCTCCTCCACAGCCTGAACTCATCATGCTGCCCCACAGCCTGAACTCCTCATCCTGCTCCTCCACGGCCTGAAACCCTCATCCCTGCACTTCCACAGCTTGAATCCCCATCCTGCTCCCTCCACAGCCTGAATCCTCTATCCTGGTTCTCCACAGCCTGACTCCCTTCATCCCTCCTCCACAGCCTGAATCCTCATCTCTGCTCTCCATGTGACCCTGAACTCGTCATTCTGCTCCTCCATAGCCATGAACTCCCCACCCTGCTCCCTCTACAGCCTGAATCCTCATCCTGTTCCTCCACAGCCTGAATCTTCATCCTGCTCCTCCATAACCTGAATCCCTATCCTGCTCCTCCACAGCCTGAATCCTCACCATCATCTCCTGCACAGCCTGAATCCCCATCCTGTTCCTCCCACAGCCTAAATCCCCATCCTGCCCTCTGCAGCCTGAATCCCCATCCTGTTCCTATACAGCCTAAACCCATCCTGCTCCTCCACAGCCTGAATCCTCTCATCCTGTTCCTCCACGGAACCCTTGAACTCTCATCCCACTCCTCCATAGCCTGAATCAGCCATCCTGCTCTCCACATCCTGAACTCTCATCCTGCTCCCTCCCCAGCCTGACTCCCTCATCCTGCTCCTCCACAGCCTGAATCCTCATCTCCTGCCCTCCTGACCCTGAATCCCTCATTCTGCTCCTCCATAGCCTGAACTCCCCATCCTGCTCCCTCTACAGCCTGAATCCCTCATCCTGTTCCCTCCACAGCCTGAATCTCTATCCCACTCCTCCACAGCCTGAACTCCTCACCCCTGTTCCTCCACTGCCTGAATCCCCATCCTGCTCCTATACAGTCTAAATCCCCATCCTGCTCCTCCACAGCCTGAATCCCCCATCCTGCTCCTATACAACCTGAATCCCCATCCTGCTGCTCCACAGCCTGAATCCTCATCCTGCTCCTCCGGAGCCTGAATCCTCATTCTGCTCCTTTACTGCCTGAATCCCCATCCTGCTCCTCTTCAGACTGAATGCTTGTCCTGCTCCTCCACAGCCTGAATCCCTGTTCTGCTCCTAAACAGCCTGAATCACCGTCGTGCTCTTCTACAGCCTGAATCACTGTCCTGCTCCTCTACAGCCTCAATCCCCTACCTGCTCCTCTACATCCTGAACTTGTCCTGCTCCCTCCACAGACTGAATCTCACATGTTGCTCCTCCCACAGCCTGAATCACCGTCTCTGCCTTTACAGCCTGAATCACCGTCCTGCTTATCCACAGACCTGAACTCCCCATCCTGCTCTCCACAGCCTGTATCCCCATCCTGTCCCTACAGCCTGAATCCTTGTCCTGCTCCTCCACAGTCTGAATCTCCATCCTGCTCCTACATAGCCTGAATCACCGTCCTTCTCCTCCACAGCCTGGAATCCCTATCCTGTTCCTCCATAGCTCTGAATCTCTATCCTGCTCCCTCCACAGCTCTGAATCTCATCCTGCTTTCCACCGAGCTCTGAATCCTTATCCTGCTCCTCACGGCCTGAATCTCATCCTGCTCTTCCTGCCAGCCTGAATTTCCATCCTGTTCCTCTACAGCCTGAATCCTCATCCTGCTCCTTCCACAGACTGAATTCCATAGCCGGCTCTCCATAGCCTGAATCTCTACAATGCCCTCCACAGCCTGAATCCCATCTCGCTCCTCCACAGCCTGAATCCTCATCATGCTGTCCACAGCCTGAATCCTCATCCTGTCTCCACGGCCTGAAACCCTCATCCTGCACTTCCACAGCTTGAATCTCCCATCCTGCTCCTCCACAGCCTGAATCCCCATCCTGCTCTCCACAGCCTGACTCTTCATCCTGCTCCTCCACAGCCTGAACCTCATTCCTGCTCCTCCATGGACCCTGAATCCTCATTCTGCTCCTCCATAGCCAGAATCCCCACCCTGGTCCTCTACAGCTCTGAATCCTCATCCTGTTCCTCCACAGCCTGAATCTCTCATCCTGCTCTCCATAACCTGAACCTCATCCTGTCTCCCACAGCCTGAATCCTCACCCATACTCCTGCACAGCCTGAATCCCCATCCTGTTCCTCCACAGCCTAAATCCCCATCCTGCTCCTCTGCAGCCTGAATCCCCATCCTGCTCCTATACAGCCTAAATCCCCATCCTGCTCCTCCACAGCCTGAATCCTCATCCTGCTCCTCCACGGACCCTGAATCCTCATCCTACTCCTCCATAGCCTGAATCGTCATCCTGCTTCTCCACATCCTGAATCCCCATCCTGCTCCTCCACAGCCTGACTCCTCATCCTGCTCCTCCACAGCCTGAATCCTCATTCTGCTCCTCCATGGACCCTGAATCCTCATTCTGCTCCTCCATAGCCTGAATCCTCATCCTGCTCCTCTACAGCCTGAATCCTCATCCTGTTCCTCCACAGCCTGAATCCCTATCCTCCTCCTCCACAGCCTGAATCCCTCACCCTGCTCCTCCACTGCCTGAATCCCCATCCTGCTCCCATACAGTCTAAATCCCATCCTGCCCTCCACAGCCTGAACTCCCCATCCCTTCCCTTATACAACCTGAACTCCCATCCTGCTGCTCCACAGCCTGAATCCTCATCCTGCTCCTCCGGAGCCTGAATCTCATTCTGCTCCTTTACTGCCTGAATCCCCATCCTGCTCCTCTTCAGACTGAATGCTTGTCCTGCTCCTCCACAGCCTGAATCCCTGTTCTGCTCCTAAACAGCCTGAATCACCGTCGTGCTCTTCTACAGCCTGAATCACTGTCCTGCTCCTCTACAGCCTCAATCCCCTACCTGCTCCTCTACATCCTGAATCCTTGTCCTGCTCCTCCACAGACTGAATCTCCATGTTGCTCCTCCACAGCCTGAATCACCGTCCTGCTCCTTTACAGCCTGAATCACCGTCCTGCTTATCCACAGACCTGAATCCCCATCCTGCTCCATCACAGCCTGTATCCCCATCCTGCTCCTCTACAGCCTGAATCCTTGTCCTGCTCCTCCACAGTCTGAATCTCCATCCTGCTCCTACATAGCCTGAATCACCGTCCTTCTCCTCCACAGCCTGAATCCCTATCCTGTTCCTCCATAGCCTGAATCCCCATCCTGCTCCTCCACAGCCTGAATCCTCATCCTGCTCCTCCACCGAGCCTGAATCCTTATCCTGCTCCTCTACAGCCTGAATTCCCATCCTGCTCTTCCAGCAGCCTGAATTTCCATCCTGCTCCTCTACAGCCTGAATCCTCATCCTGCTCCTCCACAGACTGAATTCCTATATGGCTCCTCCATAGCCTGAATCCCCATAATGCTTCTCCACAGCCTGAATCCCCATCTTGCTCCTCCACAGCCTGAATCCTCATCATGCTGCTCCACAGCCTGAATCCTCATCCTGCTCCTCCACGGCCTGAAACCTCATCCTGCACTTCCACAGCTTGAATCCCCATCCTGCTCCTCCACAGCCTGAATCCCCATCCTGCTTCTCCACAGCCTGACTCTTCATCCTGCTCCTCCACAGCCTGAATCCTCATTCTGCTCCTCCATGGACCCTGAATCCTCATTCTGCTCCTCCATAGCCAGAATCCCCACCCTGCTCCTCTACAGCCTGAATCCTCATCCTGTTCCTCCACAGCCTGAATCTTCATCCTGCTCCTCCATAACCTGAATCCCTATCCTGCTCCTCCACAGCCTGAATCCTCACCATACTCCTGCACAGCCTGAATCCCCATCCTGTTCCTCCACAGCCTAAATCCCCATCCTGCTCCTCTGCAGCCTGAATCCTCATCCTGCTCCTCTACAGCCTGAATCCCCATCCTGCTCCTCCACAGCCTGAATCCACATTCTGCTCCTCAATAGCCTGAATCCCCATCCTTCTCCTCCACAGCCTGAATCCCCATCATGCTCCTCCACAGAATTAATCCCATCTTGCTCCTCCACAGCCTGAATCCTCATCATGCTCCTCCACAGCCTGAATCCTCATCCTGCTCCTCCACAGCCTGAAACCTCATCCTGCTCCTCCACAGAATTAATCCCATCTTGCTCCTCCACAGCCTGACTCCTCATCCTGCTCCTCCACAGACTGAATCCTCATTCTGCTCCTCCATGGACCCTGAATCCTCATTCTGCTCTTCCATAGCCTGAATCCCCATCCTGCTCTACAGCCTGAATCCTCATCCTGTTCCTCCATAGCCTGAATCTCGTCCTGCTCCTCCACAGCCTGAATCCCCATCCTGCTCCTCCACAGCCTGACTCCTCATCCTGCTCCTCCACAGCCTGAATCCTCATTCTGCTCCTCCATGGACCCTGAATCCTCATTCTGCTTCTCCATGCACCCTGAATCCTCATTCTGCTCCTCCATAGCCTGAATCCCCATCCTGCTGCTCTACAGCCTGAATCCTCATCCTGTTCCTCCACAGCCTGAATCCCTATCCTGCTCCTCCACAGCCTGAATCCTCACCCTGCTCCTCCACAGCCTGAATCCCCATCCTGCTCCTATACAGCATAAATCACCACCCTGCTCCTCCACAGCCTGAATCCCCATCCTGCTCCTATACAGCCTGAATCCCCATCCTGCTCCTCCACAGCCTGAATCCTCATCCTGCTTCTCCGGAACCTGAATCCTCATTTTGCTCCTTTACTGCCTGAATCCCCATCCTGCTCCTCTACAGACTGAATGCTTGTCCTGCTCCTCCACAGCCTGAATCCCAGTCCTGCTCCTCCACATCCTGAATCACCGTCCTGCTCTTCTACAGCCTGAATCACTGTCCTGCTCCTCTACATCCTGAATCCCTATCCTGCTCCTCTACATCCTGAATCCTTGTCCTGCTCCTCCACAGCCTGAATCTCCATGCTGCTCCTCCACAGTCTGAATCACTGTCCTGCTCCTCTACAGCCTGAATCACTGTCCTGCTTATCCACAGACCTGAATCCCCATTCTGCTCCTTCACAGCCTGAATCCCCATCCTGCTCCTCTACAGCCTGAATCCTCATCCTGTTCCTCCACAGCCTGAATCTTCATCCTGCTCCTTCATAACTTGAATCCCTATCCTGCTCTTCCATAGCCTGAATCGACATCCTGCTCCTCCACATCCTGAATCCCCATCCTGCTCCTCCACAGCCTGACTCCTCATCCTGCTCCTCCACAGCCTGACTCCTCATCCTGCTCCTCCACAGCCTGAATCCTCATTCTGCTCCTCCATGGACCCTGAATCCTCATTGTGCTCCTCCATAGCCTGAATCCTCATCCTGCTCCTCTACAGCCTGAATCCTCATCCTGTTCCTCCACAGCCTGAATCCCTATCCTACTCCTCCACAGCCTGAATCCTCACCCTGCTCCTCCACAGCCTGAATCCCCATCCTGCTCCTATACAGTCTAAATCCCCATCCTGCTCCTCCACAGCCTGAATCCCCATCCTGCTCCTATACAACCTGAATCCCCATCCTGCTGCTCCACAGCCTGAATCCTCATCCTGCTCCTCCGGAGCCTGAATCCTCATTCTGCTCCTTTACTGCCTGAATCCCCATCCTGCTCCTCTTCAGACTGAATGCTTGTCCTGCTCCTCCACAGCCTGAATCCCTGTTCTGCTCCTAAACAGCCTGAATCACCGTCGTGCTCTTCTACACCCTGAATCACTGTCCTGCTCCTCTACAGCCTCAATCCCCATCCTGCTCCCTTTACATCCTGAATCCTTGTCCTGCTTCTCCACAGCCTGAATCTCCATGTTGCTCCTCCACAGCCTGAATCACCGTCCTGCTCCTTTACAGCCTGAATCACCGTCCTGCTTATCCACAGACCTGAATCCCCATCCTGCTCCATCACAGCCTGTATCCCCATCCTGCTCCTCTACAGCCTGAATCCTGGTCCTGCTCCTCCACAGTCTGAATCTCCATCCTGCTCCTACATAGACTGAATCACCGTCCTTCTCCTCCACAGCCTGAATCCCTATCCTGTTCCTCCATAGCCTAAATCCCCATCCTGCTCCTCCACAGCCTGAATCCTCATCCTGCTCCTCCACCGAGCCTGAATCCTTATCCTGCTCCTCTACAGCCTGAATTCCCATCCTGCTCTTCCGCAGCCTGAATTTCCGTCCTGCTCCTCTACAGCCTGAATCCCCATCCTGCTCCTCCACAGCCTGAATTCCTATATGGCTCCTCCATAGCCTGAATCCCCATAATGCTCCTCCACAGCCTGAATCCCCATCTTGCTCCTCCACAGCCTGAATCCTCATCATGCTGCTCCACAGCCTGAATCCTCATCCTGCTCCTCCACGGCCTGAAACCTCATCCTGCTCCTCCACAGCTTGAATCCCCATCCTGCTCCTCCACAGCCTGAATCCCCATCCTGCTTCTCCACAGCCTGACTCCTCATCCTGCTCCTCCACAGCCTGAATCCTCATTCTGCTCCTCCATGGACCCTGAATCCTCATTCTGCTCCTCCATAGCCTGAATCCCCACCCTGCTCCTCTACAGCCTGAATCCTCATCCTGTTCCTCCACAGCCTGAATCTTCATCCTGCTCCTCCATAACCTGAATCCCTATCCTGCTCCTCCACAGCCTGAATCCTCACCATACTCCTGCACAGCCTGAATCCCCATCCTGCTCCTCCACAGCCTAAATCCCCATCCTGCTCCTCTGCAGCCTGAATCCTCATCCTGCTCCTCTACAGCCTGAATCCTCATCCTGCTCCTGTACAGCCTGAATCCTCATTCTGCTCCTTTACTGCCTGAATCCCCATCCTGCTCCTCTACAGCCTGAATGCTTGTCCTGCTCCTCCACAGCCTGAATCTCAGTCCTACTCCTCCACTGCCTGAATCACCGTCCTGCTCCTCTACAGCCTGAATCACTGTCCTGCTCCTCTACAGCTGAATCCCCTTCCTGCTCCTCTACATCCTGAATCCTTGTCCTGCTTCTCCACAGCCTGAATCTCCATGCTGCTCCTCCACAGCCTGAATCACCGTCCTGCTCCCCTACAGCCTGAATCACTGTCCTGCTTATCCACAGACGTGAATCCCCATCCTGCTCCTTCACAGCCTGAATCCCCATCCTGCTTCTCTTCAGCCTGAATCCTTGTCCTGCTCCTCCACAGCCTGAATCTCCATCCTGTTCCTCCATAGCCTGAATCACCGTCCTTCTCCTCCACAGCCTGAATCCCTATCCTGTTCATCCACAGCCTGAATCCCCATCCTGCTCCTCCACAGCCTGAATCCTCATCCTGCTCCTCCACTGAACCCGAATCCTCTTCCTGCTCCTCTACAGCCTGAATTCCCATCCTGCTCTTCCGCAGCCTGAATTTCCGTCCTGCTCCCCTACAGCCTGAATCCCCATCCTGCTCCTCCACAGCCTGAATTCCCATCCGGCTCCTCCATAGCCTGAACCCTCATCATGCTCCTCCACAGCCTGAATCCTCTTCCTGCTGCTCCACAACCTGAAACCTCATCCTGCTCCTCCACAGCCTGAATCCTCATTCTGCTTCTCCATGGACCCTGAATCCTCATTCTGCTCCTCTACAGCCTGAATCCTCATCCTGTACCTCCACAGCCTGAATCTTCATCCTGCTCCTCCATAACCTGAATCCCTATCCTGCTCCTCCACATCCTGAATCCTCACCATGCTCCTCCATAGCCTGAATCCCCATCCTGCTGCTGTACAGCCTAAATCCCCATCCTGCTCCTCCACAGCCTGAATCCCCATCCTGTTCCTCCACAGCCTGACTCCTCATCCTGCTCCTCCACAGCCTGAATCCTCATCCTGCTCCTCCACAGCCTGAATCCTCATTCTGCTCCTCCATGGACCCTGAATCCTCATTCTGCTCCTCCACAGCCTGAATCCTCATTCTGCTTCTCCATGGACCCTGAATCCTCATTCTGCTCCTCTACAGCCTGAATCCTAATCCTGTACCTCCACAGCCTGAATCTTCATCCTGCTCCTCTACAGCCTGAATGCTTGTCCTGCTCCTCCACAGCCTGAATTCCTGTTCTGCTCCTCCACAGCCTGAATCACCGTCCTGCTCTTCTACAGCCTGAATCACTGTCCTGCTCCTCTACAGCCTGAATCCTCATCCTGCTCCTCTACATCCTGAATCCTTCTCCTTCTCCTCCACAGCCTGAATCTCTATGCTGCTCCTCCACAGCCTGAATCACCGTCCTGCTCCTCTACAGCCTGAATCACCGTCCTGCTTATCCACAGACCTGAATCCCCATCCTGCTCCTCCACAGCCTGAATCCCCATCCTGCTCATCCACAGCCTGAATCCTCATCCTGCTCCTCGACAGCCTGAATCGTCATCCTGCTCCTCCACCGAGCCTGAGTCCTTATCCTGCTCCTCCACAATCTGTATCCCCATCCTGCTCCTCCACAGTCTGAATCCCCATCCTGCTCCTCCACAGCCTGAATCACCATCTTGCTCCTCCACAGCCTGAACCCTCATCATGCTCCTCCACAGCCTGAATCCTCTTCCTGCTGCTCCACAGCCTGAAACCTCATCCTGCTCCTCCACAGCTTGAATCCCCATCCTGCTCCTCCACAGCCTGAATCCCCATGCTGCTCCTCCACAGCCTGACTCCTCATCCTGCTCCTCCACAGCCTGAATCCTCATTCTGCTTCTCCATGGACCCTGAATCCTCATTCTGCTCTACAGCCTGAATCCTCATCCTGTTCCTCCACAGCCTGAATCTTCATCCTGCTCCTCCATAACCTGAATCCCTATCCTGCTCCTCCACATCCTGAATCCTCACCATGCTCCTCCATAGCCTGAATCCCCATCCTGCTGCTGTACAGCCTAAATCCCCATCCTGCTCCTCCACAGCCTGAATTCACATCCTGTTCCTCCACAGTCTAACTCCTCATCCTGCTCCTCCACAGCCTGAATCCTCATCCTGCTCCTGTACAGCCTGAATCCTCATCCTGCTCCTCCACAGCCTGAATCCCCATTCTGCTCCTATACAGCCTGAATCCCCATCCTGCTCCTCCACAGCCTGAATCCTCATCCTGCTCGTCCGGAGCCTGAATCCTCATTCTGCTCCTTTACTGCCTGAATCCCCATCCTGCTCCTCTACAGCCTGAATGCTTGTCCTGCTCCTCCACAGCCTGAATCCCTGTCCTGCTCCTCCACAGCCTGAATCACCGTCCTGCTCTTCTACAGCCTGAATCACTGCCCTACTCCTCTACAGCCTGAATCCTCATCCTGCTCCTCTAAATCCTGAATCCTTCTCCTTCTCCTCCACAGCCTGAATCTCTATGCTGCTCCTCCACAGCCTGAATCACCGTCCTGCTCCTCTACAGTCTGAATCACCGTCCTGCTTATCCACAGACCTGAATCCCCATCCTGCTCCTCCACAGCCTGAATCCCCATCCTGCTCATCCACAGCCTGAATCCTCATCCTGCTCCTCGACAGCCTGAATCGTCATCCTGCTCCTCCACCGAGCCTGAGTCCTTATCCTGCTCCTCCTCAATCTGTATCCCCATCCTGCTCCTCCACAGTCTGAATCCCCGTCCTGCTCCTCCACAGCCTGAATCACCATCCTGCTCCTCCACAGACCTGAATCCCCATCCTGTTCCTCCTCAGCTTGAATTCTCTTGCTGCTCCTGCACAGCCTGAATCCACGTCCTGCTCCTCCACTGAGCCTGAAACCTCATCCTGCTATTCCACATCCTGAATCACCATTCTGCTCCTCCACATCCTGAATCACCATCCTGCTCCTCCACAGCCTGAATCCTTGTCCTGCTCCTCTATAGTCTGAATCACCGTCTTGCTCCTCCACAGCCTGAATCACCATCCTACGCCTACTCTACTTACTGCCTAAAGAAACAGAAGCAGTGACACCATGAGTCTGAAACTGGAAAAGAGACAAAAAAGAAGGGATTTATAAAATCCTACAAAACCCACATTTAATGGCTCAGTGTGGTATAAAATTTAGTCCCAGGACAGATTACCTTAGATCCCATATTAAACAGTTAATTGTTCCTAGAGTAAATACAGTCAAATGCAATACTTGTTATACAGTAAGAATAGTTAGAATTTGGAACTCCCTGCCATGTTTATTTGGCCATGCCCCAACCCTGGAAACCTTTACAAAACAGCTTGACAAATTCAAGGTCCAGAATGTGTTCAAAGAATAAACTCTCTATGAGTGGAAAACAATTCGATGGCCTTTTGCTTACTTTGTCTTCAAAAAACAAGTAAAATCAGTATCACATTACACACATGCCGCACAGTCACTGAAGGGCTCTGCCACCAGAAACACTAGCCATTTAAACATAAGTGGGAAAAAAACCCTTAAAAAATAGCCTGTTTTCAAGGGAGGACAAATGGCAGTTGGAGGGGGGGTAACACAGAGATCTCACATAAACAAAGGCCAGTGAAACAGTGAAAAATCTTGCCAGACTGGGCAGGCACAATGATTCAGGTAGCAGCTCCACCTAGTGGCAGACAAACACACTGGACTTTTTTTAAAACATACTCCTCCACACACAAAAATCATATAAAAAATGTATAAAAATGTATTTTTTCCCTTTTTTTCTCTTTTATTAACAAACAAGCCATTGTACAATAGCAATAAGGCATGATAGGGATGTGTGTTATTGTGTAATAATGTCACTTCTCGGGTGTTGAATGCACTCGGCATATGGCCTCATGCTTCAACCACCTGAGGCGTGATGTTATTACACAATAACACACACCCTGTTGTGCCTTCCTTTTTGCTTAATGGAAATCAGTGACTACATTCTAAAAGTTGTGCACATTCTATCATCAAGTGCATCACTGTCCCTGCTTGCGCTGATTTCCACCTGGCACCCGCTTTCATTTTCACTGAGCGCCACTTGTGCAGGCCACAGCCTGCCTTCACAACCACATTAGTGGTTCACAACACCCACCCTCAGGGTGTGTAAGGGGATTCCCCTAAGAACACAGTAGTGCTTACTAGGCAGAGCAACTCCTCAGCTCATTCACTCTCCATGTACTGGTGCTCATTCACTCTCCATGTTCTGGTGCTCATTCACTTTCCATGTACTGGTGCTCATTCACTCCCCATGTACTGGGGCTCATTCACTCTCCGTGTTCTGGTGCTCATTCACTCTCCGTGTACTGGTGCTCATTCACTCTTTGTGTACTAGTGCTCACTCACTCTCCATGTACTGGTGCTCATTCACTCTCCATGTACTGGTGCTCATTCATTCTCTGTATACTGGTGCTCACTCACTTTCTGTGTACTGGTGTTCATTCACTCTCCGTGCACTGGTGCTCACTCACTCTCTGTGTACTGGTGCTCATTCACTCTCCGTGTACTGGTGCTCACTCACTCACTCTCCATGTACTGGTGTTTATTCACTCTCCATGTACTGGTGCTCATTCATTCTCCATGTACTGGTGCTCACTCACTCTCCATGTACTGGTGCTCATTCACTCTCTGTGTACTGGTGCTCACTCACTCTCTGTGTACTGGTGCTCACTCACGCTCCGTGTACTGGTGATCATTCACTCTCTGTGTACTGGTGCTCATTCATTCTCCATGTGCTGGTGCTCACTCACTCTCCATGTACCGGTGCTCATTTACTGTCTGTGTACTTGTGCTCATTCACTCTAAGTGAACTGGTGCTCACTCATTCCTTGTTTACTGGTGCTCACTCACTCTCTGTATACTGTGCTCAGTCACTCTCCGCGTACTGGATTTTACATTTTTTGATATAAAATACATTAAAATATGTACATAAAGCTTTTACTCAGCAGTGTCACTGCTCGGTTCACACACTCTCTCTCTCTGTAATGGCACTCACATTGCATTTCCATCTTAGGGTTGCGATAACAGCATGGGCCTCTCGATCTTCACTGTCAAGGTCCGTATGCTCTTACCTCGATACTTCTATACAGTCACAGACTTGTTGTAAATGGTCACCGACACATTATTCCTTATTCTATGACCTGACATTATGTTCAAAACAGTTCGACTTTTTAAAATCCCATCCGACAAGTGATTTTATAGTGTGACTTCGAAAACATGTTTCAGAGGGGATTTGAAAAATGACACCTGTCATGTTCAGGAGGTCTTAGAATCATCCCTGTATAGTGAAACATATGGCAGAGGAATTCTGTGGCACCCTGGCTCTTTGGTTTAACACATCTTTATCTAGGGGTCAAGTTGTGAAAGAATGGAAACAGGCACACATTACCCCAATACACAAGAAAGGGGATAGAAATCAAGTCAAAAATTACCGACCAATTAGTAGAACCTCGGCCACTAGAAAAATTATGGAGGGTTCTATCAAGGATTACCAGGAGGAAAATCTTAGCAAGGTGGGTCTATGTGATGTCACACAACATGGTTTTGTTCAAGGAAGATCCTGTGCTAGTAATCTATTGGATGTTTTTGAGCCTATTAGTCAGGCTCTGGACCTAGGCTTACCTGTTGCTGTAATTTATTTGGATTTTTCCAGGGCCTTTGACTCTGTGTCACATCAGATATTGTTAGATACCTTAATTGCCTTGGGCATAGACTCTGTTATTACTGACTGGGTGGCTTCATGGTTGAAAGATAGAGTACAGAGAGTCTCTATTAGAGGTGCATTATCAGACTGGGGTGTAATGACCAGTGGTGTGCCGCAGGGGTTGGTCTTGGGCCTGCTGCTGTTCACCACTTTTGTGCCAGGTATGCAAACTTCTGATGGAATATGGCTGCGGAAGTATGCAGATGATACTAAGATAGGGGCAATAGTTAATGATGAAAGGGCAGTACGTGTACAAAAAAATCAACTGAAAGAACTGCAGTTGTGGGCAGAGAACCATAAGCTAAATTTTAACGTGGATAAGTGTAGGGTCATGCACTTCGGTTCTAATAATCCTATAGCTCAGTATAATTTAAATAATAAGGTTTTCATCAGCTTAAACAATGAGAAAGATCTTGGGGTTCTAATAACAGACAAGTTAAATGTTGAACTTCACAATAGGGAGAGAGTGAAGAAAGCAAATAGACTTGTGGGAAATACGTTGCATAACATAAAGAGTAGAAGCAGTGAGGTGTTGATACCACTGTACAGGACTCTGTTAAGGCCTGTCCTGGAATATGGTTAGAAACATAGAAACATAGACTTTGACGGCAGATAAGGACTGCTTGGCCCACCTAGTCTGCCCATTTCCCTACCTAGAGGATAAGCTGCAGATCCTATTTGACCAACAGCCTATTTCTTCCTACCCCCCACAAAAATTGCCTTTTCTGCCCCTCAGAATAAAGGCTGTATTAAATTGGTGGAAAATGTACAAAGATGAATCACTAAGAAGGTATACTCTATTAAAGATAAGAACTATAAAGAGAGACTAGATAGTCTGAGTTTATGCTCTATGGAACATAGACGGACAAGAGGGCATCTTTGTTCTGCCTACAAGGCATTTCAGGATGAATTAATGTGGGAATTGGCAGGTCTGTCAAAAAACAGCTATATGGGACAGAAACTAGGAATCATAGTTTCCATTTGAAAGGGGAGTTGTATAGGATGACAAGAAGAGGCTCCTGGTTTAACCAGAGAGTGGTGGATTTGTGGAATACACTCCCAACAGATGTAGTGAACGCACCTAATTTAATAACCTTAAAAGTAGATTGGATGCCTATTTGGGCATCAAAACAAGAGATATTATCCAGTAAAATGTGACAAGTCTGATATGGCCTATGGCCGCTTGACTTGTAACAATCTATGATGCTATGATAGAACCAGTCAGCAGGAAAGGACCCCATGGCCCATCTAGTCTGCCCGGTGGGGTAATACAAAGGATATGTTGAACATTATGGGCCAAGAAGAAAGCAACAAACAAAAAAGGGTTTCTACTCATGAAAAAGATGACATTAATACGACAAAAGATTCTTTTTTCATTTCAAACCTCTATCTTGAAGTGCTGACTGAGCATGCTCAGAGCAAATGTTTTCAAAATTTCAAAATTAAATGGCTTTGGAAAGGAGTAATATTTTTTCACCAAACAAGCAAAAGGCACATCTGTGGGCCAGCCCCTTTCTATCCTGAACATTTCAAAACCAAATTCAAAACCATTTGGGCACTCCAGATGTTACCAGAAAACCCAGCAAAATCAATGGGGAAACAAACCCAAAAATTCACTTTTTGCACTATCCAGAACTCAGAATCCACACATTTGACCAGAATGAAGCTTGGCACATCCACATATCTATGACATATATATGACATGAGACCATGCATGCAAAATGTCATGCAAATCCATTGAATGATTGTGAAGTTATTAAAGTGCAAAAATGAGGGTTTAACATTAAACAGCCTGCTCAACCCTAACTATAGTGGAGCTGTTGTGCCACAATAATATATATATATATATATATATATATATATATATATATATGTTCTCTGCAAAAAAACTGCATTAATGCAACAGTTAGGGTTGATATCAAAGTGATAAAAGTAGAGAAATGTGATGTTAGGGTTTCAAACCCTAACACCCCTGCCCCAACCCTGAAGTGAATGAGAGGTAGAGTCTTCCTTGCAGTTGTCAACCACAATGCTCACCCCATTGCAGTAACAAAAAAGCTGAGATGTGATGGAGACAGATGTGTATGTTTCATGAGTGCATAGAATGTGGTGAGCATTATTGCTGACAATCGCAAGAAAGACTCTACTCCTCACTCATGGGTGGGGCAGGGGTGTTAGGGTTTGAACCCCTAACATCACATTTTCCTACTTTTGTCACTTTGATATCAAGCCTTACTTTTGCATGAACACATCTTTTTGCAGAGAATTGCCTTGCTTTTTGAGATGGTAGAATTATATCCTTATTTGCCTGTGGGAGTGCATGGCCCTCTAGACCATGCACTCCTATCCCTCCATAGATGCGTATATATATATATATCCCACTTTATGAACCTGGTACTGAAAATGTTCAAGTACCCACTGAAACATCATTCCACGCCACTGCAACATCATTCCACGCCACAGGCACAAAAAGACATTTTGGGCAAAATTTGAAAAATGGCAGCTGTCACGTTCATGAGGTGGTGTAAAGAAATGGCTATCTTGAAAATTTGGGGGGGAAATATGTAAAATTAGGAAAGTTATGAGTGTGGGTAGCTAAATTTCAATGGATGTGGATGACTTTGCCATTTTAACCTATTTTGACCCCAGCTTTTCAACATAGCCTTTTTATGAACCCACCTCATGAACAATGGTGGTAAAAACCTTCAAATCTAGCTCAAAAAGTGATTTCACCATCTAACTGCAAAATCACCTTTTGGCCTTGATTAGTGTAATTCCATAAACATTATTCATGAGGTGGGGTTCCAAAAAGGCCATGTTGAAAATGTGAGCTCAAAATATACAAAAATGGCAAAGCTATGCCACAAAGTTGAAAATCCCATTGAAATACATTGAAACTGCAAATGAAAAGGGATTTTCCGCTCACGAAAAAAGATGACGCCATATGAAGGAAAATTCTTTTTTGTATCATAAGGCATGAAAAAAAGATTTCTAATGTTAAAAAAATAACATTTTAAGGGCATTTCTCCAACAGTTAAGTGTAGAATCCAGTTAAGGAGGTCCCAATAAGCAAGATGCATGTGTAGGTTGAGCTCCAGAATGCCGTTTATGTGGTTTTTGAAATTAGAATTTTTAGGAAAAAACAGAAAACAAGATGTTGGTAAATGAAAAAGCATTTTTCCCTCATAAAAAAAGGATGACATTATGTGTCAGCCCAAACGCTCATCCCATTCCATAAGTAAATAAGCTGAGATGGGTACAATATAGAAGAATGGGGTGAGCATTAGGGCTGATAACCCCAAGGCACACCCCGATGCATGTTTGTGTTTGCAGGGTGGGGGTGGGGTGTAAGAGTTGGAAACCCTAATGTCACATTTCTCTATTTTTGTCGCTTTAGTAACAACCCTAATTGATGCATTAACAAAGTTTTTTGCAATGAATTTCCTGACTTTTTCAGATAGTTTACTTGTACCCTTATCTGCCTTCTGGCCGTGCGCTCCCACCCTCCATAACTGTCCTTATGTCACTGTGGGAGCACAGTGCCCAAAGGGTCCTGTGCTCTCATGCTCCATGATTGTCCTTATGTGCACATGTACGTAGCTGAGCCAGCCCGGTGGCACAGAGGGCTGAGGCGCTGGACGCCACACAGGTGACCCGAGTTGGAGAATGATCCTGGGTCGTCGGAGGTCAGCGGGGGGAGGAAGAAGGATGTGAGTGACTGCCGGCTGGTGGCCCTCCACCTTGGGAGGGAGAACTTGGTCTTCTGGAAGCTTGGCTGCCCCCTGGTGGAGGCTGGAGTGGCTGCATCGCTTCTGAGGAGTGCTGGCATTAGGCCGAGGGAGGGCAGAGGGGGCTGGTATTGGAGCTGCAGTGCACTCATGCGTCTCCCATGTGTCACCGCTTCTGGGGCCTCAGGTAGGACCGAACATTGGGGCAAAAATGGAGGAAAAATCAGGAGCCACCTAGAATGAAGCCTCCGGACCAGCTCGCGCATGGCACCATAAGAACCCCAAGTCTGGTAGGCTGGCAGACAAGCTGGAGGCCTGCTGAATAGGATAAATAGAATTGTAAAAAAATATATATATACATGTATGTAGCTGTGGATGCACAAGACCCTCCGGGTCCTGCACTTCCATTTGTAGGAAAACAGTGACCAAATTGTCAGCATATCCATCTTATTACCCCATCTCATCTACCCCTTACAGAAAATGTTCAGATTCCCCCCAAAAACAGAATCCTGCGCAATTGCAGCACCATTCCATGCCACAGGTGAGAAGATACATTTTAGTTAGGATTTGAAAAATGACAGCTGTGACATACATGAAGTGGAGTAATAAGAAGGCTATGTTGAAAATCTGGGGTCAAAATATTTAACAATTGCAAAGTTACGAGCATGTGTAGCAAAATTACAATGAATGGTCATCACTTAGTTATTTTTTCATATTTTAACCCCAAATTGTCAATGTAGTCTTCTTATGACCCCACTTCATAAACCCCATAGGCAACAGTTTTCAAATCCATGCCAAAATGCCATTCTGCACCATAGGTGCAAAAACAAGTTTCGGATAGGATGTGAAAAATGACAGTTGTACTGTTCATGAGGTGGTGTAAAAATGGCTATGTTAAAAATTTGGACTCAGAATATTGAAAATTACCAAAGTTATGTATGTGCGTAGAAAAATTTCAACAAATCCTTATAACTCAGTCATTTTGAAGAATTTCACCACATTTTCAACATGGCCCTTTTTTTTTTGAAACTTCAAATTTATTTCTTGTTAGCACAGTAGTTACACATGTCAAAGAGTACATTATACATTTCACTTTGGACACAGTCACGGAACCTTAAGCTCTATTACAGATGTTCAGTTAATATAATTGAGCAGCGAGTCATATCATTCTTTCTTCCTTTGTTTTAGATCCATTTGTTCTGTGTAATAATCTCCTGAAACAGAAAGCATGAATATCCCAAACTGTACTCACAGCCCTTTAATTCTGTGAGAAACATTCTCTGTTTCAACAAATCAAGGCAGTGTTACTAAGTTGATAATTGTGCTGTTACATCTGCTCTTCTTATCTGTGTTCAACAATAAAACCTATCTAAAACATAAAATGGCTGGTGCATTATTTCATCTAATTAGTTGTATTTGATTGTGTTATGGGAATTAGGTTTCTTTCTTTTCCCCTCCTTCTTTAGGCTAAAAATAACAAGGGGCGATATAAAAGGTCAGCGATCAAATGCTTGCTGGGAGAGTACTGAAGTACCTTCTGTTTCCTCAATAAGAATCATAAAGGGAAGCCATACTGCATTAAACTTATCCTTTTGCAGTCATAGTTCTGCTGTGATTCTCTCTGCCCTCTGTATGGCTTTTATAATCTCTAACCAATCTTGAGTAGTTGGGGGTTGTGGGGTCAACCATCGTTTAGTGATAGCTTTTCCTGCTGCTGCTACAAGGATTCCCAGGAATGATTTTTGACCATTGGTGTTCCTGTCCCCGGAGGGGACACACAAAATCATATGTTCAGATGATAATTGTTCTGCGGATCCAACCATTTGCTGGTATTTTATCATGACTTCTGTCCAAAAATGCCGCAGCATGGAACAATCCCAGAAGATACAGTAACTTGTGCCAACTGACCCGCAGTTCCTCCAGCAGTTTTCTGTGTAAGAGGTGTTATAATACTTTGTTCTGGTTGAACTGTTAAAGTATCTGCTAATGAGTTTCTAGCAAAACTCTCTCCATGCTGGAGAAGCCAATGTGCGGAAAGACCCCTTCCCAGATTTTTGTCCAGGTTTAAGCCTCCATATCCAGGCCCACTTCCCTTTCCCAAGCTCCCTGACAATTAGGAGGGCACTCCTCTGTGAACTCTATGTGGGTCTTGACCAGTTTGGAGATCAAGTGTGTCTCCCTCTGGGTATTCCCTGTTTTTAAAATTAATTCTTCTAATGGGTGCAGGCCTTGCAGGACTGTTCAGATGTTAGAGCCCAAACTCAGGAAGGATACCACTTGTAAATATCTAAAAAAGTGGGACCTGAGGAGTTCAAATTCTTGTATTTCCTGAAGTGTCTTGATTTTATTTTGTTTCACAAGCTGAAGGAAATAACAAAGCCCGTAACGACTCCATTTGGCAAAAGAGTGATCTAACTGTGGAGGGGGAGGTAAAACCCAAGCAGAGAGAGATTTGTGTCCGATTAGAGAGAGCTTGTGCTATGCTGAGGTCTTTTTTTTACCCTACCCCAGCTTCGGTACAGTTGATTTTGCCATGGGTTAGGGAGTTTAGCCTTCATTAGTTCCTCAGGAGGACCAGTGAAATCCAAGACTGGGATATTGCTCGGACTACTACCTTCCTCCATACCCACCCAAACGTTTTGTGGATTATTTTTATGATATTCCACCCAATGAACCAACTGAACCATGAGGTAATAAGTCTTTAAATTGGGTAATCCAAGTCCACCTTGTGGTTTGGGCCTCAGAAGCATGTTCCATGCTATCTTGGCTCTTTTACCACTCCATGCATATCTGTGTAAGGCTTTAGTTTACACCATTCTGCTCTAGATATGTGTAGAGGGAGGAGCTGAACAGAAACAGGAAGCACGGGAGAACGTTCATTTGTATTGTTTCTATTCTACCTATCAAGGATAGGGGTAGAAGATCCCATTGTTTCAGAACTATACAGATCTCTTGTATCAACTTACCTTAGTTTATTTGATACAGGTGTGTTAAATCTAAGGGGATGTAAATACCCAAATATCTGAGATTAGTGGTGGTCCATTTAAAGGGCAGAAGTAGGACAAGGTCTGGGGTGTGCACTCCACTGACCATCAGGATCTCAGTTTTGTTGTTGTTAATTTTAAAACCTGACTATACATCTGGAGCAAGTCGGTGAGAATGGGGTATGTTACTAGAGGGTTCTTTAGGTATAGCATTGTGTCGTCTGCATACAGTGAGATGCGGTTTTCCTCCCCTCCTATTTTAATACCTTCTAACTTGGGTTGGATCTTATATACTCAGCTAGGGGCTCCATACTCAATGCAAACAACAGTGAGGACAATGGGCATCCCTGTCTTGTGCCTCTTTGTATATCCAGTTCCCTCGACGTTGTCCCATTAACCCTTATCTTGGCTTTTGGCGCATAGTAAATGGCATGTATCCATGTCAGGAATTGTTTCCCGAACTCAAATTTTCCCAATACATCCCTTAGGTAATCCCATCTAAAGTGATAAAATGCTTTCTTGGCATCCACTGCTATCGCCACCTGTTGTTCTTTAGCTTTACTCCCCATCTGTAGGATACTGAGGCATCGCCTGCTATTGTCCTGAATGTGTCAGTTGGGAATAAAGCCAGCCTAGTCCCAGTGGACCAGGCTTGGCAAAATTCAGTTCACTTTTCCTGCTAAGATCTTTGTGAAAATTTTTGAGTCGATGTTAAGCAGTGAAATTGGCCTACATGAGGTGCAGTGCTCAGGGGTTTGCCTTCTTTGAGAATTACTGTAATGAAGGTCTCTTTCCATGTATGAGGGAGGTCTTCTTTATTTTCACATGAGTTAAAGGGGTCTACCATTAAAGGGGTTAGGAGGAGGGGGAAATTTATGGTAGAATTCGGAGTTAAAGCAGTCTGGCCCTGACGATTTACCCATTTTCATTTTTTTATCGCTAAAACAATCTCTGTTGTGGTAAAAGGGGCTTCCAGTGCCAGTCTATCACTTTCTGACAGTTTGGGTAGGGTGATCCCAGTCAAAAATCCCTGTAAATTTTTTTGGCTTTCCTCGTCCGGGGCCTTGGCTGAATGTAAAATGGTATAATATTCTCTAAAGGCTTTCACAATTTGTTTTAGAGTATACACTGTACTAATTTTATCTTTTTGCATTTTCTGAAGTTTTTTAACACATCTTTCTGCTTGAAGTTTCCTTAAACTGAATGCCAAAAGTCTGCCAGCTCTGTTGCCATGTTCATAATATTTTTGACTGGTGTATCGCAGTTTGCTTTCTACCTGCCTGTCCAGAACAGCCTGAAGATCTTTCCTAACCTGTTGTAGCTCTGCCTATATCTTCCTTGATCCTGATTTCTTATGCTCTCTCTCCAAGTTATTTAGTTTTTGTTTCAGTTTAGTCTGGTTCTCTCTGTGCTGCCTCTTCACCCGAAATGAGTAAGAGATTATAGCCCCCCCCCTTTAGGACAGCTTTAAGCAACTCCCAGTACCATTTCCACCCTGTATCTTGTACTTTATTGTGGGTCTGGTAGTCCTTAATAATTGATTTTATTAGGTCTCGGAATTCCTCCTGCTCAAGAAGAGAGGTATTTGGTCTCCAAGTGGTACATCTTTCCCAATCCCCAATTGAATTTCAAGCATGATTGCAGAGTGGTCAGATACTAGTCTGAGGTGTATTGTGTAATCTTTAATTCTATGTACCTCCAGTTGACTACACAGAAAATAGTCAATCAGTGAATACGATTGATTGAGGTTAGAGTAAAAAGTGTAATCTCTTAGAGTGGGGTTCAGTTCCCTTCAGACATCCAACAGGGCTAGTTCACAAATCCTCCCCCCACCATTAGGCTCATGCCCCTGTTGGTAGTAGTGACCTGTGATGATCGATCTAATGCTAGATTCAGCATGCAATTGAAGTCTCCACCCGACAGAATCATGCCTTCTCCTAATTCTGCGATCTTCTCAAATATTTTTTTATAAAATAGAGTCATTTACATTTGGTACGTAAATATTGATTAGATGTATTTTTTGAGAGAATAGTCGACCAGAGATCATTACCACACTACCCTCTCCAAAAGAAGTTTCTGATTCTATCTTTAACGGGGGGCCCTTTTTAATCAATATGGCATTGCTCGCTTTTTTGCCTGTTGGGTGAGCTGAGCCCACCACCTTTCACACCCATGACCTCCTTATCTTTTCATGCTCAGAGGGGGGCAATTTAGTTTCTTGGATAAAACCAATATCTACCCTGAGTTTTTGCAGGTAGTGTAATATTTTTGTGCATTTGATGGGGGAATTAATACCCTGTACATTCAGGGATACAACTTTCAAGGTACCTATCTATCCACACTGATTTATCCCTCTGTTATGTGATGTTTGTTCTGCATGGGTTCCATCTCTGATATTATCTCTCGACACCCAACTTTCTGCCTTCCCACCCTGTAGCTTCATTGGAAGCATTCCCATTGTGTTTACCAGCCTTAAAGAGAACATGCTAAGCACAACTGGTGCTTGTAAAAGATAAAATTGAACCATTCAACTATGTGGAATAAACATTGAACACAGTAATTTAACAATAAAACTTTCAATCTGTGTGGTGCAGTAAAGAGACATGAACTTCCAAGGTCAAGAAGGAAGATGCAGCTATCACTGCTATGCTTGTTATTAAACAAGCCTGCCCTCTTAGGGTTAGTGTAGTGTTGATCACGAAGCCGAGAGGCTGTGTACCATGACACAGTATATCTGCTACTGGCTGTTTAAGCAGGGACAGGCTGTGATCAGAAAGCCGGGAGCGTCACATAAAAAAATCATTCTGTTAACAACGTGAAAGAAAAAGTACCAACAGTATTAATAGGCCCACCTAGCTCCTCCTCCCTCCGTGTATCCTCCCTTTACAACTATAACATGGTCCCACACTCAGTTTTTCTTTCCCCTCCCCCCCAAGTTAAACTGCCTCCCTAGTCAGTCTCTTAATAAGTTCCCTCTGTTCACCTGGTTGCCTTTTCATTTTGTTCACTTGCGGTTTGAGTCCAGGTGAATCAAAGGATATGAGGCTAATGTTCAGTCCAAGATGTCCTTCGAGGAGTCTATACTACTGCTTCCTGGCTTTATTTTTGGGCCAAAAGTTGTTCTTCAGTTATCCAGCAGTAGGGAGACTTTCTTCCAAGCCATTTGAGAAAAAGCTACTGTTATGGCCCTCTGACCTTTTAGAGTGTGTCTCCAATTGGGCCCTCCATTATCCTCCAGAGAGCAGTTCAATGTCTGAGAGGAGATCCAGGTTTTAAGTCAGGGACACAGGAGGTGGTGTGTTCCCATAAAAGCCTAGATCATCTAAGTTCTGATGAATGAAGAACTAGATCTCAAACCTTACTTATGGGATGATTAATTAAAATGTTGTCATTCCAATACAAATCTCAAAAATCCCTCTTTAAATCCTGGGATGCCTCTTCTAGCCTATATAAAGTGCCAATAAAAAATAGAAATTTAATAATAAAATTGTGTAGAAACACTGGAGCAATTAAATTGGACTGTAACACATTTTTTACATAGTGCTAGTAGTAGAAATGGAACTTTATAATGTTTTGATAATGCTGCCCTTTAGTCACTTGTGGTCGCTATCCAGTCTCAAGTTCTATAAAATTTATGATGTTATAAAATTGATCTTTTTCTCTCCTTGCCTCTAGATGTGAATTCTCATGTAATTGAGTAACTTTACTACACTCCATATATCTATTTCTATTTATCTTTATTTTTATGTGGAGGACCAACCTTATTTTTGTTCTTTAAGGTACATATTTCAAAATTTATGTTTTAAGCCTTGAAATGTATAATAATGGCTTGTATAATATGAATTTAGATTGGATTCTAAAATAGCATGTTTTTGACATAGCTTGAATAGTGCCTGTCTTTGAAATACATTGTGCTATTATATAGCTTGGCTAATTAGTTACAAGTATAAAAGAAATAATAACAATAGAATAGATCTTTTTCTAGCGATATATGATGCTAGTTACTAACAAAGTAGCTCAAGCACACACCTGTACCCCTCCTTTGTCTAGGAATTTAAATATTTGTGGTCTACATACCTTTTACATGTTATTAAGATGTTTTGTGTATGTCTGTTACAATGTATGCACTTATGTGTTGAAGGTGATGTAATGAACATGACACGTGATTCATGAAGTATATAAAGGAGGGATCTTACCCCTTACAGGGACACACCCCCTGAGGAAGACCTTGAGTGGTCGAATCACTGGGGATACTAGCCAGTGTTCTCCTATTGCTGGTCGCAATAAATAGTTTTTGAACTCCATAACGAGTATGAGTTGGTTCCTGTTCCTTGAGTGTAGTTTAAATTACTTCTCCTTCACCTTCTAAGTCCTGGTGGGTGTAGGCAGGCCTCAGAAACACAGGCAAGAAAAAGAAGAAAACTCTGACCTGAGATAATTGGCAGAATGAGCTACCCTGCTTCAACCAGCTTGTAGAGGTTATTTCAGGTGGAAAACCCTGCTCAAAGCTTGACGCCTGTTTGGTCCTCGGTTGGTAGCTTCTTGTTTTCTTTGGCCAGCAGCTCCTTTAAGTCAGTACTTAGATGAGAGGACCAAGATATGGAGACAGATTGCCCCCTCTGTGGTTTGCCTGCCCTTCACCATGCCACACAGGTAATCTCTTGCTCCAGAGCGATGGAGGGCGATTCTGGAACTTGAAGGCCAAGTTTTCTTGAAGTGGAAGCAGCCTCAAACAGCGAATCAAACAGCAGGGGACCTTTCTCTGTGTGAACATGGAGATGGGCTGGGGAATAGTATCTGAATTTTGATGTTCTTTTTTTTAGCTTGCTTAATTATGTACTTCACCGTCTCCTCTGGCTGTTTAGGCAATCAGAAAAATCTTGGTCGAAGGAGATTCGCTGGCTGTCTAGTAACAGTTCTTTTTGTTTCCAAGCCAGCTGCAGAATGTGTCCTGATAATTAAGCATCGTTACTATTATAGAGTGAGGTCAAGCATTCTGTTCTTTAGGCCTGGGTATGAATGAGTGATGGGCCCTCTCAATTATCAGTGGACGATCATCGGGGATTTTCAGGATCAATCTCAGTATAATCAAAATGAAGTTCTCCATGGACAGGTATGAGCTCTCCATGCCTTCAGGGACTCCATATAGGCAGAAATTATTCTGTCTGGAGTAGTTTTCTTGCTCATCCAATTTGTCATGTAGCTCTCTTTCCCTGGTAAGTGAATAGAGTATAACTCAATCATGCTGACTTGATGAGTCGGAGAGGGTACCCACCGCCTGTTCAACCATTGATGTCCTTTTGTCAATTTGTTTAATGGCTGTGCTGATGTCTGCAACTGAGGATTCCACTCAGTGGAGAGTTTTTATTATTCCATCTAATTTGGACATTATTGCATGCTGATCAAATAATTCAAAACCATTTTCAAAGTCGGCCAGGCTTGCCACTGGGGAGGCGGGTCGAGAATCGCTTTGAGATCTATCAGTTTCCATAAGGGTTTTAATCTTGTCTGCTTAGGTATTTCTTCCCTGTGATTTGGTCATTGCCATCATGTAGATGTAGTATTATGCACTATTATTGATAATCCGTCGATTAATGCTGGCACTTTGCTAAGTTTAGTTAGTGGCAGTCCACAGAGTGTTCGGATCAAGCAGCCATTCTCTTGGTGATGTCATCTAATCTCCTCAACATAGCCTTTTTGGGACCCCACCTCATGAACACTGGTAGTGAAATTTCATTATTTGATCCTGAAAGGTGATTTCATGCAGCGACTGTGAAACCACCATCCGGACCCGATTAATGAAATGACAGTGCCAGTGTTCATGAGGTGGGGTCCCAAAAAGGCCAAAGGAACACTATCTTCTTTCTTCTTGCAAGAAGCCTGCCATCATACCTGAGTGGCTTGCTGACAAGAACTTTAGCTCTCCTGTTGAACTCTACAGTACTCCCACTGCAAACTCTACTAAATTCTACTCTAGCTCGGAGTGTAGGGGGCTTGGGGGAGCCGACAGCTGAGCATGTCATAAGGAGGTGGGGTTTGCAGACTTCAAAAGCCTACACCACTCACTTGCCATCAGGAACACTACTATCTTTCTTCCTGCAAGGAGCCTGTCATCATACCTGAGTCATTTGCCGACAAGAACTTTATTTCCCCTGTTGAGCTGTGCAGTACTCCCACTGCAAACTCTACTAAATTCTACTCTAGCTCAGAGTGTAGGGGGCTCGGTGGAGCCAACAGCTGAATGTGTCATAAGGAGGCAGGGTTTGCGGACTTCAAAAGCCTGTGCCACTCACTAGCGCGAGCATTAGCACA
Organism: Neoceratodus forsteri; assembly: GCA_016271365.2. Lineage (NCBI taxonomy): Eukaryota > Metazoa > Chordata > Ceratodontiformes > Ceratodontidae > Neoceratodus > Neoceratodus forsteri. The sequence continues at coordinate 254,100,349 of JADMNL010000024.1, read as the reverse complement.
AGCAAAAGTGAGTCCATAGAAGAAATGTATATAGAGTACTTGAAGTTTATCCATTGAATAGGGAATACTATATTTTAATTACGCTGAGGGAGACTTAGTGGTTTGCTGCTTCTAAGTTAGACCAAGTTTATATATTTTTTTTAAATGCGATTTGAAATGTTATGTTCAATTCTGTGTTTTTTATCCACATACTATCTGTATCAATGCTGGCCCCGAGGGTAACAGTTTCTCTCTGTTATTGCCCCCACATTCCAGTTTGTGGCAGAATGAGGATTTTTAAAACAGGCATTCTCTTATTATTTTCTATTTCACTCTGTCCTTTCTTCCTTCTTTTCTAACTATCCTCTCTATTCCCTATCAGGGTAGACAACCTGATATCTTAACTTTCCTTTTCTATCCCGTTATAAAAAAAATGCCTGTGTGCCCAGTTAAAAGCAGCTCCTGTAAAATATAACTGGAGCCTTAAAGAAAATAAGTGGTCCCCTGCTGTTACAAGCAGTATGCTGAATTTAGTCCCAGCTGTGCGATCGTGATGTGTGCACATTCGCATGATCGCACAATCGCACAGTCGTGCTGGCGATCATGTGCACGATCGTGAAGGAAAAACAGGGAAGGTAGAGAAAAGATTATTGAACCACCAGGAGTGGCTTCTTATGAAGAGGATATAGCTCTAAAGTGAAAACATTAATGTAGAGCCCCAAGGAATTTAAGAATTATACCCCTGTTGTTTCATGCTCCAGTGTCTTGCAGAGAATGTGTAGACTGAGTTAACTCAGTCGGGGAACACAGAAAAGCAGTCGCTGTTAGAAAAAGATAACAAGCATTTGTCAATGCCGAATGTTTGCTTGCTGGCATTGGCATTGGTAGTGTAGGAGTTACAGAGCTGCATAATAGGAATGGCAGTGAAGTATTAAACTGAAGCCAACCCCACCACCACCCTGCAGAGACTGACAGGCATTGGGGTGTGTCTTTGGGTCATTAGGCATAACGGCCATGCCATTTCACCACACCCTACCCTGCAGACAAAGACAAGTGTCATGGTGTGCCTTTGGGTCTTTGGCCCTTATGTGCACCCCATTCCATCAGGAAGTATGGTGAGATGGGTGTGGTATAGGAGAATGGGGTGAACTTTGGAGCTGAAGAGTCCAAGGCACACCTCGATGACTTTCACTGGCTGCAGGGTGTGGAATGGTATAAGCTTTACAGGCGAGAATCCCAAGTCACACCCCTGATGCCTGTCATTCTCTTCAGGGTGCGGCGTTATAGTAGGAAACCCTAATGCCTCAGGCATTCGTTGGTATTTTCACTCCAAATTTTCAACATGTTTTTTTTGTGACCCCCCCACCTCATGAACAGTGGCAATATCAGTTTGTTAGCCGAAAGCTGCTTTTGCACAGCGACTATGGCATTTAGCACCACAGGTGCAAAAAACACATTCCAAACAGGATGTGAAAAATGGTAGCTGTACTGTTCATGGGGAGGTGTAAAAAATGGTAATGTTGAAAAACTGCAGTGAAAATATTAAAAAAACTGGTGAAGTCATGAGCGTAGAAACTGTGCAACGCACATTCGTAATGTAATTAGTTTGGGTTATTTTTTGCAGCAGATTGTCAACACAGGAATTTTGGGACCTCTGATCATGAACAGTGTCACTGTGATTTTCTTTATCTGTCCTGAACAATGATTTCCCACAGCAACCACACATTTCTGTGCTGAAAGTGTGAAAACACATTTCGGCCATGTTGTGAAAAATGACAGCTGTACTGTTCATAAGGAAGTGTGGAAAAATGCCATTGGTGAAAATCTGGACTGAAAATATTACAAATTTATGAACTTACGAGGTTGCATGGAAACTGTGCAATGCTCACTCGTAACACAGTCATTTTATGGACTTTTGTCATCAAATTTTCAACATAGCCATTTTAAGACCTCTGCTCATGAACAGTGTCACTGTGATCTTCTTAATCTGTCCCAAACATTGCTTCTGCACACCGACTGCACCATTGTGTGCTACATGTGCGGAAACACATTTTGGGTGATATGTGAAAAATGGCAGCTGTACTGCTCATAAGGAAGTGTAACAAAATGGCAATGTTGAAAATCTGGCGTGCAAATATTAAAAATTCACAAACTTGCGAGCATGTGTAGCAACTGCGCAATGTGCGCTCCTAAAACAGTTATTTTGGGGAATTTTTCACCAAATTTTCAACATAGCCATTTTAAGACCTCTGCTTGTGAACAGTGTCTCTGTGATTATCTTAATCAGCCCCAAACATTGATTGAGCACACCGACTGCGCCATTGTGCACTACATGCAGGGAAACCCATTTTTGAGCGACATGTGAAAAATGACAGCTGTACTGCTCATAAGGAGGTATGGTAAAATGGTAATGTTGAAAATCTAGGTACAAATATTAAAATTTGCAAACTTACTGACGTGCGTAGGAACTGCACTAAGCAACAGTCATTTTAGGTAATTTTTCACCAAATTTGCATCATAGGATTTTGACAGCCCACCTCATGAACACTGGCACTGTCATTTCATTAATCAGTCCCGAGAGGTGATTTCGTGCAGTGACTGCAAAATCACCTGTCGGGCCCAATTAACACCATGACAGTTCAAGAATTCATGAGGAGGGGTCCCAAAAAACCCATGCTGAAAATTTGGTGCCAAAATTCAAAAAATTCCTGAGATATGCATTAAAGTTGAAAAAACCCTATTTATTGCATTATACAGCTTACCGGCATTTTCTCAGTTCGCGTTCGGCTTTGAAGAGTGCAGACGTGTTCCCGGACCACCGAAGATCGTCGTGCTGAGCTCCGGAGGGTAAGTATGGGGTGAGCTGGGGTGGGGAGGCAGGGTGCGAGTGAGGGCACGGGTGGGCAGGGAGACCTCCGAGGGAACTTTTTTGTTTACAGGGTTTTTTTGCTTTTTTTTGGGAAGACAACACGAGACGTTTGCCACGCTGGGGTGGGCTCCCAGTGTGGCAGCTGGAAGACTGTTTGGGGGGCCTGGAGCTGACAGGGGATTGAGCACCCTGTCGGCTATATGGACTTGTGCCATGCTTGGGTGGGCTCCCAGCATGGCAGCTGGAAGGCTGTTTGGGGGGGCCTGGAGCTGATGGGGGATTGGGCACCCCCGTCGGCCATAGCATTTTTGCCACGCTGGGGTGGGCTCGCAGCGTGGAACCTAGAAAGCTTTTTGGGGGGGGGCGTGTCGCCAACAGGGGATTGGGCACCCCTGTCGGCCATACAGTATGTGCATGGGGGTGGGAGCACATGAGCACACAATGTGCATGCGTGTATGTGGAGGGGGGAGTGCTGCTCACTGAAGTGGAACTCTCCCTTTCAACTGTACAGCACTGCATTTTCAACTGCTGTCATAGACAGCTGCAGCATTCATTGCAGAACTGCGGCCGCGACTGCAAACACACTGACTGAACTGGAAGACGGCTGCCACACCTCCGAAAACTCGGATGATGGCACTATGTTTCTTGCACATGCATGCAAGCAAACATAAAAATGAGTCTCCCAAGAGAGAATGAAGGGAGGTGAAGCTTTTGAGCCCTATGCTGCCCCAAATAAAGAAATGCTTGTGGTTTAGGTACAGAAAAGGGGTTATCTTTATCTGGCAGCACAAATATGGGCTAAAATGAAATGTCAGCTGACGGCTGAAAGTTTTCAGCTGACAGCTGTTGTACAAAGCTAATTAAAAATGAATGGAAAGGATGGTTGCTAAATAAATGTGTTTGTACAAGCCACAAGCAAGTATCATAGAAACCATTGAGAGATATATGCCCTGCTCATGTTTTATTTATATGTTACCATTAAAAAAATCATTATTTTCTCTAACAAAAAGCAGGAGGTTCACAGTTCTTGCAAGAGTAAATACATAAGGAGCGCTCCCTTATCTATTTACCTTTTCCAAGACTAGTGGTACCTCCTGAACACTGAAAACAAGTTTGCAGTTGTTATAATGAGCTAGTCAGAATAAAAGATAAAAGGTCATTGCCCTGTGATGTTCTCAGAGGTCCTGCTATAGGGCTGGCAGCCCCTGAACTGACTGTATTTATGGGAGAAGCAGTCAGTGATGTCACAGTAGGGGAGGAGCCAGCTCCCAAGTGTGATGTCATGCCCCTGTAATTAAGTTTTTTTTAACTTTTTCCTCCAAAGTAGAGACTCCTTAAGAGCCTTTATGGTGGACATAGAAGATAGCATTAAGCCAGGCAGGCTAGGACATTGTTGTATAAAGGTTTAAAATACTGTTTCCCTGCTAATTGATGTTGTCACCTGACCTCAGATGTCACATCAAGCTGCCATAAGAGGATGTCCACCAGAGGGCTAGTTAGATAGAGTTTTTGAGAGACAGTGAGTGAGATGGTCAGTTGCTTTCTGACCTCAGACTGAATGAGAGCTGTGAAGAGCTAAGTGTGGAAAGTTAACACACTGGAAGGAAGGAAGATTACAGGAATTCTTTTATTACTGTTTTGTTGGAGAAGAATTATTTCCTGAAGATTTGCATTGGTGTGAAGGACTAACACCTATTTATTTTCCTTTCTGTTAAGTTCCTTTATTTTCTTTATTTGGACAATAAAATGATAAACTCAGACCATGCGTTTTTTATGCATTATACAAAACTGTGTGTTTGATCTGTTGTAAAGAATCTTCGCTACCACACAGTATAACGGATCAGGTTATTAATGTAACATGGGATGGCTTTTCAGATTTTGGTCCTGAATTTTGGTTGATAAATTGCCCTCTCTTAAGGGTCTGTTCTGCCCTCAACTTCCAATTTAGCTCATTTGTTCTAAGATTGGTTAAAGGCTGTACTAAAAGGGAAAGACAGCTTGAGGGCAGAATCAGACATAAAAGGTTATTAGTGTTATCATTACTGATTACAGGAACTGGACACACCCATCCACCCCCAGTTCCTCCCAGGGGGATGGATTTGACTCTTTTTCGGTTAATTCCCAGCCAGGTACTGTTACTCCAATACTTAAAATTGTTCACTTAAATGTCCAAAGCTTGTTGACCAAATAGACTCAATTTGTAGCCTGGTCTGAGCTCCACCATTTTGATGTTATTACTCTATCAGAAACCTGGTTATGTGATATAATAACAGATTCTGAGATATATCTCTCAGAATATAACCATGTTAGACAAGACAGACCAGGAAGAAGAGAAGGTGGGACAATAATATATGTTCACAAAAAAATGTAATTATACAGTCATATCCACCCCCTAGGAAATGCTGGATATGACATGATATCAGTTGACCTTATTTTTGGGCAAAATAAACATTTAACCATCAGTACAATTTATATTCCACCAGGCAGAATATCGCAGGGTTTAGAACTAATAACTTCCGTGCAGAAGGTTTTCCCAGCTAACAGAGAGCAGATTGCATTGGGTGATTTTAACTGTAACTGGGATTTGAATCCTAACAGTGAAGTCAGAGAAACTTTAGCTAGCCTAGGTGTTAGGCAATTAATTGAGGAAGTCACCAGGCCCAGTTATAAATTAGGTGGAAGGACTATTCTTGATTGAATTGTGGTCATACGTGCTGACAGGAGTGTCAACTGGGGGATTATGCCTGACACCATGAGTGACCACCATCCAATCAAATGTGAACGGTCAGCCAAGATTCCAAGAGGGCCCCCTAGATATAGTGAATGTAGGAGTTCTGCTAAGTTATCCCCCAAAATTGTTGAAGGTTTGTGTAGGGAAATTGATTGGTCCCCTTTTTTTCCTGTACCCATATTGATGCATTGCGGGAATTTTTTCTGTTTGGCCCACAATGCTATAGCTAATAAGGTAGCCCCTCTAAAAAGAATAAGAGCCCACAAACAAAAATGGGTTTCCAAGGACTTCCTTCAGTTAATGAAAAAACGAGATAGGAGCTGGAAATGATATAGAGCAACCCAAAATCCTGTCTCTCTTCAGGAATATGACACTGAGAAAAAAGTGCAAAACTGAGATTAGGAAAGCTAAGGCCGATTATTGCTTAACTGAACAAAGGGCTTCTAAAGGTAACCCCCAAAATACCCGGTATGCCCTTAATAAACTTATGGGAAGAGAAAAAAGATCTAACCTCTACCATTTTCCATAATGGACAAATTATTAGTGATCCTTCTCAGGTCTCAGGTGTCTTTAATAGTCATTTTGGTAATCTTGATTCCTATAGAGACCCCTTTGATCCAGATAGAAATACTGTGCCTGAGGAGGCATCCACTTATACCAATCCAAAATTTTACTTTAAGTATATCACTCCTGATCTTGCAAAAAAATATATTCTAAAAAATGACCCCAAACCCTCCCAAGGTGATGATGGAGTGGATTACAAGATTATTAAATTGGGTGTTAACTGTTTTGCTCATCCTTTGTCATATATTTTCAATTTCTCTCTCACCCATAATGTACTCCCCAGCAGTTGGAAACTTGCTACCATAAAGCCAGTGTTAAAAAATAGTAACCCTTCCTCTATACTAAATTATTGACCTATATCTCTCCTTTCACCTATCTCAAAAATCATTGAAAAACTTGTTTTGGACCAAACCCTGGATTTTCTTGGAAAATATTCTCTTTTGTCTAGTCACCAGCATGGCTTTAAGCCTAAACATAATACTGAGACAGCCTTGGTGGGGTTCACAAGCAGCATACAGGACGTCCTTGACAAAGGTCACTCTGGTGTGGCTTTGTTTGTGGACCTCACCAAGGCCTTCAACTTGGTCGAATATGCCCTTCTTTCTAATGTCTTCGAGGGTTCAATTTTTCCAAGGAGGTCACAGGATGGCACCAAAATTATCTGTGTAATAGAAACATAGAAACATAGACGTTGATGGCAGATAAGGACCACAAGGCCCATCCAGTCTGCCTATTTTTTTTTCTACCTCATGAATGTGCCATCGGCCTTTGCTCTGTCAATGGCTCTGTCTAATAGGTACCATAGAACCATTATTGGCACTTCCATTTCTCAGCCCATATCTTCCTACTGTGGTGTTCCTCAGGGCTCAATCCTGGGGGCACTAATCTTCTCCCTATACATGGATTTCGCTCCCAGTACTTGTACACAGACCAGAATGACTCTCTATGCAGATTATGCCATCTTATACAGTCATAGTCCCAACCCTAAAATTGCTCTTCATAGTCTTCAGACTGACTTTGATCACTTTCAGGATTGGTTACTTTTTAACCGCATGGTTCTCAATTCGGATAAAACAAAAGCAATGGTGTTCTCTCGTAAAAAGTATATAATCTCTGAGTTTCCTCCCATCACTGATAAGAAGGGCAATGTAATAGAGTTCATTCCAGTCTTCAGGTATTTGGGAATTTTATTAGACAGTCAGTTTACTTTCGAACCTCACATACAATTTCTAAGGAAGACCTTACATTAAAGATTGGGACTTCTATATCGCATAAAGTCTTTCCTAACTCTTCAGTCTAGAAAACTCCTAACACATAGTTTTATGTTTCATGTCCTGGAGTATGACCTATTAATTTATTCTTCCTCTAGTAGTAGTGCCCCAATTGTTTAAGGGTTACATATAATTCTGCACTTAGATTTTGGTTAAACTTTCCCTTTCGCTCTCACTGTTGTGATTTATAGGAACAGTCTTCTACATTATCACTTGATAATAGGGTTTTACATAAAATGGGCACTTTTCTTTATAAAGTGAAGACATGGCTCTATCCCTTCTCTATTGTTTCCTTGTTCCCCAGGTCCCTTAATACTTTTCCACCAGGTCCCAGTTTAGAGTCACTTATAAACTGCCTTTTTTCACAAAAACATTTGGGCAAAGATCATTATTATGTTGATTGTGCGCATGTGCAAGAAACATATTGCGGCAGCTTTCTCCACAAGCAGGTTGTGGAGGTGCGGCACTGTTGTGGCCAATGCCCCACAGCCTTTAAAGGCTTGTCCAGCGTCCCCCAATACCGTGGCATGCTGCTGCTGACACTAGTTCAGCCAGCATGCTACCAACTTGTAAAAAATCAGCCGCTGCAATCAGGGACCACCGTCATTGCAGCTGCAGCCATTCGCTGCAATGAGGGAGTGATCCGTCATTGCAGGGCGGATCTTGACACACTGATATTGTTTGTGAATATGGCGGTGGTTTGCCACCGTGTTCTAAACAAATAACTTCCGTGTTTGTTTGCCGACCAGGGCCCCAAACCCCATCGGCTCAGTGCCCCCCATGTTTATGTTGCCGATGGGAGCCACCCCCATCGGCATTATGTAAACCCCTCCCCGCTTATATTCTCTGCCCACGGTGCCCAACTTCGCCGGGCATAATGTCACCCCCACCTTTTTGTTGTGTGCCCAATCCTGCTGGCTCCCCCAAAAGGAAGACTCTGGTGACATGCCCCTGTAAAATAAAAGCAGTCCCGTGATGTCTTTTTTTTTTTTTCACCTGTAAAAGGAAACTGTCCTCAGAGGTCACCCAACCCTCCCACAGCCCAGGCCACCCACTGCGCACCTCCTGCCTCCCTCACCCATACTCTACTCTCCATAGCTCATCATGATGATCTTCGGTGGACCAGGAACACGTCTGCACTCTTCAAAGCCGACCGCGAACTGAGGAAATGCCGGTAAGCTGTATAATGGAATAAATGGGTTTTTTCCAACTTTAATGCATATCTCAGTCATTTTTTGGAATTTTGGCACCAAATTGTCAACATATGGTTTTTGGAACCCCTCCTCATGAATTCTGGAGCTGTCATGGCGTTAATCGGCCCCTGAAAGGTGATTTTGCGGTAACTGCACGGAATCACCTTTCGGGGCTGATTAACAAAATGACAGTGGCAGTGTTCATGAGGTGGCCTCTCAAAAAGCCTATGTTGCAAATTTGGTAGAAAACCAAAAAATGACTGTTTTGCTGTTGCAGTATCATGCAGTTGCCACACACGCTTGTAACTTCGCCAATTTGCAATATTTTCATGCCAGATTTCAGCATTGGCATTTTTTCACACCTCTTGTGAATAGTACAGCTGTCATTGTTCACATCCTGGTTGAAATGTGTTTTGCAGTTCCGCACAGAATAGCACGGTCGCTGTGGGAAATTAGTGTTCAGGATAGATTAAGAAAATGACAGTGACACTGTTCATAAGTAGAGGTCCTAAAATGCCTATATTGAAAATGTGGTGACAATATCTATAAATGACGGTTACGAGCGCATAAGCAGTAGTTTGCACACATGCTCGTAACATCGCAAATTTGTAATATTTTCGCTCCAGATTTTCAACATTGCCATTTTCCCACACTTACTTATGAACAGTACAGCTGTCATTTTTCCTATCCTGGCTGAAATGTGTTTTCGCATTTCCGGCACAGAATAGAGTGGTCACTGTGGGAAATCACTGTTTGGGACAGATTAAGAAAATGACAGTGATACTGTCCATGAGTAGAGGTCCTAAAATGCCTATGTTGAAAATTTGGTGATGCTAGCCCATCAAATGACTGTGTTACAAGTGTGCGTTGAGCACTTTCCATGCACCCTTGTAACTTCGCAGATTTGTAATATTGTCACGCCAGATTTTCAACACTGGCAATTTTTCACACTTCCTTATGTGCAGTACAGCTGTCATTTTTCACATCCTGACCGAAATGTGTTTTCACAGTTCCGGTGCAGAATAATGAGGTCGCTGTGGAAAATCAGTGTTCGGGACAGATTAAGAAAATGACAGTGGCACTATTCATGAGCAGAGGTCCTAAAATCCCTATGTTGAAAATTTGGTGACGAAACTCCATAACATGACTGTGTTACAAGCGTGCATTGAACTGTTTCCACGCACCCTTGTAACTTTGCAAATTTGTAATATTTTCACGCCACATTTTCAACAGTGGCATTTTTTCACACCTCCTTATGAACAGTACAGCTGTCATTTTTCACATCCTGGCTAAAATATGTTTTTGCTTTCCTGCCAGAGAATTAGCACGGTCGCTGTGGGAAATCAGGGTTTGGGACAAATTAAGATTGAGCCAGTGGGTGGGGGAGAGACCAAGCACAACTGATCTCTGTCGGAACTACTGGGGATTTGTTTGTGAGCAGAAAAGGGCCCCAGCGCAAGAGCTCAGTACAAAGGGGCAGCCTGCAGCACTGGGAGAAACAGAATGAGAGAGTGAGTGAGGGAGGGGGAGTGAGCAAACTCACCGGAGCGCTGTCAGGACTACCGCGGATTTCTTTGTGGGCAGAAAAAGGCATCAATGCAGTCAGGGGCCCAGTACAAAAGGCCAGCCTGCAGCGGTAGGAGAAACAGTATGAGCGAGTGAGATGGGGGACTGAGTGAGCTTAACGGAGTTCTATCAGGACTGCTGCAGATTTCTTTGTGGGCAGAAAAAGGCGCCAATGCAGGCAGGAGCCCCGTACAAAAGGGCAGCTTGCAGTGCCAGGACAAACAGAATGAGCGCGTGAGAGAGGGAGACTAAGTGACCTCAACGGAGCTCTGTCAGAACAGCTGCAGATTTCTTTGTGGACAGACAAAGGTGCCAACGCAGCCAGGAGCCCCGTACAAAAGCGCAGCCTGCAGCGCCAAGGGAAACAGAATGAGCGAGTGACAGAGCGGTAGTAAGTGAGCTCAACGGAGCTCTATTGTGACTGCTGCGGATTTCTTTGTGGGCAGAAAAAGGCGGCAATGCAGGCAGGAGCCCAGTACAAAAGGGCAGCCTGCAGCGGCGGGAGACACAGAACAAGCGAGTGAGGGAAGGGGAGTGAGTGAGCTCAACAGAGCTCTGTTGGGACTGCTGCAGATTTGTTTGTGGGCAGAAAAGGGCAGCAATGCACGCAGGGACCCAGTACAAAAGGCAGCCTGCAGTGGCAGAAAAATCAGAATAAGTGAGCGAGGGGGGGAGGGAGTGAGCGAGCTCAATGGAGCTCTATTGTAACTGCTGCAAATTTCTTTGTGGGCAGAAGAAGGCGGAAATGCAGGTAGGAGCCCAGTAGAAAAGGCCAGCCTGCAGCACCGGCAGAAACAGAATGAGTGAGTGAGAGAAGGGGAGTGAGCGAGCTCAACGGAACTTTGTCGGGACTGCTGCAGATTTCTTTGTGGGCAGAAAAAGGCGCGAATGGAGGCAGGAGCCCAGTACAAAAGGGCAGCCTGCAGCGCCATGAGAAACAGAATGAGTGAGTGAGACAGGGGGACTGAGCAACCTCAACAGAGCTCTGTCGGGACAGCTGCGGATTTTTTTGTGGCAGAAAAAGGTGACAACACAGGAAGGAGTCCAGTACAAAAGGGCAGCCTGCAGCACCGGGAGAAACACAATGAGGGAGTGAGACAGGGGGGAGTGAGCGAGCTCAACAGAGCTCTATCATGACTGCTGTGGATTTCTTTGTTGGCAGAAAAAGGTGAAAATGCAGGCAGGTGCCCATTACAAAAGGCCAGCCTGCAGCACCGGCAGAAAAAGAATGAGTGAGTGACAGAGGGGGAGTGAGCAGGCTCAACAGACCTGTGTCGGGACTGCTGCAGATTTCTTTGTGGGCAGAAAAAGCTACCAACAGAGGCAGAAGCCCAGTACAAAAGGGCAGCCTGCAGCGCCAGGAGAAACAGAATGAGTGAGTGGGGGGGGCTGAGCCACCTCGACGAAGCTCTGTCAGGACAGCTGCAGATTTCTTAGTAGGTAGAACAAGGTGCCAATGCAGGCAGGAGCTCAGTACAAAACAGCAGCCTGCTGCACCGGGTGAAACAGACTGAGCGAGTGACAGAGGGGCAGTGAGTGAGTTCAACAGACCAACGCAATCAACATTCGGCATTGACAAATGCTTGTTGTTTAGGGAGCCTACCTTTTTTAATACGATACCCACAGAAATTGTTGAAAGCAATTCTACCAGATGTTTTAAAACTCATTTAAAACAGTGGCTTTTTACTCAAAATGAATGTGCTTGCACTTGATTGGACTGAAGTTGTGTGTTCCTATACTGTGTTTTTTAAATCGTTACATCTTGTTTTTGTGTAAAACTCATCACCTGTGAAAACGGGCAATTTGCTCATTCCTAAAAATGGCAAAGTTATGAACATAAGTTAAAAACGCCATTGAAATACATTCAGGGGTATGGCCAGGGATTTCAGATCTGCACACCAAGTGGACTCACTGCTACCCTGCCCTTGCTAGGTTGAGCTACCCCCCCCCCCGGGTGTGGCCTGATAATATACAAATGTACTCCAGGGCAGTGTTTGTTGCCTCATTTGGCACAATAGATACAACTTTTGTATCTCATGACAGTGGTTGTTGCCATGCATGGGTAAATACAAATACCATGCATTGTTCCCTAAGACACCCACATACCAGCCCAGAGCCTGTAAAGTTGTTTTGTCCTTGGGATGCAAAGAGAGTATTAGTGACCTGTCCTTCTAGTTTTGACTCCTATGAATACAATTACAGGAGGGTTCAGTAGTTTCTTTTAGTTTTCATGGATAAAGGAAGCAGTTCAGAGCCTATTTGCTACCCCCTTAAATAAAATTGCACACCATGGAGTGCTTGGAGTATGCCTGCCTACACCCATGAATACATTATACAGCACTTACGTTGATTCCTCAATTCGTGGTTTGGCTTTGAAGAGTGCAGACATGTCTCGGCCCACGGAAGATGACAGAATTCAACATCACCTGGTAAGTATAGGGTAAGGGGGTGGGGAGGTAGGTGCTCAGTGGGAGGGTCAGGATGGGGGAAGGGGTTGGCCGGGATGATGAGGGCCCATTTTCTTTGTTTCAGGAAAAAAAAGATGTCAGGAACGTGTTTTATATTGCAGGAACATTAATAAATTATCTGGGGACACCGGGGTGAGCTCGTCAGTGTCCCACACTGCTGGGTGGGGCTGTAAATGCTGACACAGGGATTGGGCCCCTGATGTCGGCTACACTCTATAAAACAATTGGCTGCAGGTGGGGGGGCTATCCAACACCAGGGGTGGGCATCCAGGTGTCAGATTATTATATAAATATAAATAAATAAAAAAATAAACTAGGGACTAGGGGACAGTGATCGGAGGGTTGGGAGTGCCACTAGACACCAGGGAATATCTCTTTAATTCATTTAGAGGGACAGTGATTGGGGAGTGAGGGGTGCCACTAGACACCAGGGAAACAGCGACTCAATCTCACTGTGCAACCGGCAGCACGATTTCCAGCAACGGCTGCAGAAGTCAAGACAATCCCACTGTTCTCATACAGAGAACATGGGGGAAGCGCTCCTCTCACTAAGCTGGGCACCCTGGATTTTGGGTGCCCAGAAAATGTATCTCTTGCCAGAAATTAAAAAAAAAACAAATATCAGAATGTCAGTAAATAGGTCCCATTTAGCTAGGTTCTGATGTTTTTTTTTAATCCATTAATATTTATATGCTTTCTGTCTTTTGTTTCTCTCGCTGAGAAAATGAAATGGTGGCAGATCGAAAAAGGATTTCCCACGACTGCGAGAATGGATTAGCTCCTGTGAAAATGAATCCATTTCTGTGCTGGACATCTATTTTTTCCCATTGAAAATAATGGGAACTTTAATTGTGGAACAGATTAATATTTTCTCTCCAAACTAGCAAAAGGCACATCTGTGAGGCAAAGATTTTCTACCCGGAAAAATTCAGACCACAGTTTAAAACAGTTTCTGAGCTATAGGTGGACAAAGAAACAGCAAAACACACATACATTTAAGGATCTTTAACACTGTATCTCAGAAACCCACACAACAGATTCACATGGAATTTGCTATATCAAGAGATTATGCATGCAAAATGTCATGCAAATCTGTTGAGCAAAGTTATTAAGGTGCTACATTTTGGATTTAACATAGAAGTGATCCCTCAACCCTAACTATACTGGTGCTACTGCACCAGTATAATATATATAACTGGGTCTGCTCTACAGGCACAAAGACAGTCTCTCCCCCCCAGTCAGTCGTGATTTAATAACTAAATGGATTCTCCCAGTTACCGACTATGCCAACATCATCTATGGCTCAGCGCCCACCTCCTCCCTCACTGGGATTGATGTGCTTTTCAATGCTTTCTGTCGTTTTTCCTCCAGCCCCCTCCACAGACTCACCATTGTGACCTTTACTCCATCCTCTCTCTTCCCTCTCTTCAGCAGAGGTGTTTGGCTCACGGCCTTACTTTCATCTCTTAATACTAGTTTGTATACCTCCCATATTATCTCTCCTCTCTCCTGCCAGCCCCTCCTCTTACCCCCTCCACTCCTGTCTTTCCTGTACTTTCTCCCTCCCCCGAGTCTACATTGCAGCTGGCCAACAAGCCTTCTCCTTTCGTCTCCCTTCCCTCTGGAACAAACTTCCCACTTCCATTCATCTTACCCCCTTGTGTCCAGCCTTAAAGCTCCTGCTTGGACCACCTCCAGTAACCTCCTGCTACTGCTCATGAGCCCCTAATCATTTATGTTTACTCCTGCTGACCTCTCCTCACTCGACTTCCTCAGCTGTTGTTAATTAAAGGTTATTTTGTTGGTTGTAATATGGCTTACTATTTTGCACCCTACACTGCCACATTGTAATTTATTGTTTTTCTCCATTGAATTATTGCGCTCATCGAAAATCATCACTTTGTATTCTGCTTTTATCTCTGTGTAAATTGAAAGTCTTCCTTTTATCTCTGTGTTAACTGAAAGTCATGACTATGAATTGTGTATTTATCATTATGTATTTTGTATCATACATGTAATTGTCGGTAGATCACAAACTCTCAAAATGAATGTCTTACCTAGGCTCCTGTTTTTATTTCAAACCCTTCCAATTCAGCTACCTAGGCAATTCTGGGCTAACTTGCAAAAAGAGGTCCAGAACTTTATCTGGAATAGGAAAAGACCTAGGTTAGCTAGGAAACTGTTACAAGCCCCTAGGAACAGGGGAGGCTTGGCTCTCCCGAATTTTTATTATTATTTCCTGGCAGCCCAGGGTGCTCAGTTGTGCTCCTGGATAAATCACCAGGTGGACTCTGGTTGGTACCACTTAGAAGAGGCTGCAGTTCACAGATGGGCCCTTTGGGCAGTTCCCACAGGCAATATGCCTACACCCATGATCAGAGAGATTACCAACCCATGTATCCTACATTCATTCTGGATTCTTAAGAAGTTGAGAAGGGTCACTGGTACTCCAGAGGGACCTGGTCCTCTTTCCCTAATACGATTCGAAGCCTCATTTATTCCCCCGAGGGAGGATTCAGGATTCCAATATTGGGCTGCACATCGACTTTCCACTTTCTCCCAATGCATTGAGAGGGCCAACTATCACTCCTTTACTTTTCTGAGGGACAAGTACCATCTCCGTCGAGAAGATCATTTTAGATACTTACAAGTCCGACACTATATCACCTCTGAAAACAGGTTACAGAAAATCACTAGAGAAAGGACCCCCATAGAAGAGTTTTTTTATTGCAATAGTAAGATCAGAAATATCCCACATCCCCTTGCTCAATTATATGAGATCTTGATTAACTTAGACAACCCAGGCTTAGATAAACTTAAACAAAGATGGGAAACAGAATTAGGGATCTCGATCTCGCAACAAGTCTGGGATAATAGACTGACCAAAGGCTGGCAGGTGACAAGTTCTCCCTCCTGGCGAGAATGTCACTGGAAAGTCCTTCTGAGATATTTTCTTACACCCTCCAAAACAAAACACTTTAAAGCAGGGAGCTCTGAGCTATGTTGGAGGTGTGGTGAGGCAAGGGGAACTCCAGCACATATAATGTGGGATTGTCCCAAAATCAGCAACTTTTGGAAAGAAGTACATGAGTAGATGCAAAGAGTATCAAGCCTACAGATCTCTCTTAAAGGAGAGGAGATGGTGCTGGGACTTCCCTGCCTGGTCACAGGTCCCAGACGGGAAAGGCTGTTACCACAGATTATGAGAGTGGCAGCTTTGAAGTTGATCACTTCGAGGTGGCTTTCACCTCATCTTCCAACAACAGAAGACTGGAAGGTCAGAATGAGACAGCTGGAGTCAATGGAGCAGATCACCTATAATCTAAGACAGGGTAGGGAGATATTTGAGGCCATTTGGTCTCCCTGGCAAGCCTTGGAATTGGGTGGGGGGAGCCCCAGACATTCCACCTGAAGCCCTAGGACTTCACTTAAGGAAAGAGAATTATGTCATGATGGCCTTTTCTTTTTTAAACAGTAAAATTGTATAAGGAGCCAAAGTTCAAAAGTATGTTAAAAGTTGGAGGAAATATCAAGATGCCAAAGTTAAGTTTTGATTGTTATACTCATTATCTAAATACACTGTCCATTTGTCAGTTCGGTTCCAAGTTAGGGTAACTGGACAAGTCAGCCTAGACCATAGACAAGGGTTATTATTCACTTTGTCAGAGAAGCAGTTAAGGAGCAACCGAGTCAGTGACAAGAGGGTAAGAGGGAGGGTCAAAGAAATACGACTCTTACATAATTTTAGTAAGTCTAACAAGAACTTATTGAACGGACTACAACCTTTTTGATGAACTCACCGACAGAATTGCTGTAAGGCGTAAAGGTATAACCAATTAAGAAAAGTTTACCCTATGGAACTATGTACTGTTCTGTAAAGAGATACAATGGATACTCAGTAAAATATGAACTAAAAAAAGAATACATGTAATTGTCACTATATCTTATTATTTTATTTCTGCTTCCCAATCTTCACCAAATCACACCTGTAAACGAGCCCCGGCTCAGTGTGTCTTTCCCAGTTACCTATCTTTAAATAAATAAATATAAAACCCTGCATGCATATTTCTAGGAGGGGCACACTGTACAGTGTTGGAATTACATGGAGGCTTGCCAGGGCTCAGTCCCTCCAGCTATGAAATAAGCCCTAGTAGCTTACGCATCACTGTCATTGACTTACAATGGGAAGGGGGGGGCTCAATTTAAAGATGGGGCCCTCATGGGCTCCCCCCAGCTCCCAAAGCTCATAAAGTGTAATTCCAACACTGGGCACACAAGTCTCATAAACCTCATTCCTCCTCCCTTCCCACCCTTTTTCTACCATCTACCATGCTAATCCTCCACCTGGGAAAAGGGCAAGTGGCTGCTCATATGTGCTCCCAGGCAAACTGCTCCACAAGCTGTGGCCACTTTTCACATCCAAGGATCCCTGTTGTCCCATCCCTTTAGATCAACTACACTAGCATTTGATTTTTGGGGTACACAACCTTTGTCTATCTACTGAAATCAGCACTATGCCATGAGTTGTCCAGAAAAAGGTGATGCAGAACTACGTGTTTGACATTCCCCGCCGCTGACCCCACACCCTAGAACTGAAGTCTCGTCCCAAATCCCATTCTTCCCAAGTTACAGTGCATGTCAGGGCTGAGCTGGCTGTATTTTACAGAAATACAGGGCTCAGTCGTAGATGGGTCATAGTGCGCTGGTGATGTTTCCCACATTGTAATATCTCATGTTATTGCAGCGACTCTTTGCAACTCACAAGGTGACACAGCTGTGCCCTGCAATTTCCTAGCAAACATGTAGCAACAATTCGTGATTACAGTAATCCTTTCAAATGAAACTGATTCATGCTGGGCACTTTTGACCACATCAGGAAAGAGTTAAATTTCAAAACAATGTGAAAGCCACATATTGCTAAATGCAGCCATGCACAGCAACTGTTTCAGGTGTCAGGATTCCATGCCCCCTCCATATGAAGTCATGTGACACATGTAATACATAATATTTTTTTTAATTTTAAATTTGGTGACTGGGAAATGCATGCTGAAGCACATCGAGTCATTTTCTAGTGCAACACAGGGGAGGGTTACAAGGGGGAGTAAAAACAGAAAGGCAATTTGGGGAAAGCAAGAAGCGCATGTACAGAACAGTCAAAATGCAACATACAAGCAGTAAATAGACAGAAACACAAATTACACAAGCATGGAAAAATGTAAATGCATCTCCAAATAAAACGTACAGGACAATAAAGTGGGCAGAATGTGCAAAAAAAAAATACACAAATGTTATATCAAGTGCATATGTAAATAATACACTTTGCAGAGGTTACTATTGCTACAGTATATATAGAAACATAGATTCCGCTGTCAGAAAAGGACCGCTTGACCCATCCAGTCTGTCCAGCTGGTCCCTGGCTAATCTGTCTCCTCATACCCTAAATGGTCTCCAGGGACCCTCCTTTCTCTCTGCATATTTATTATTTTATTTATTTATATATTTCAAAACATTTCACCAGGAAAGGCATACTGAGCTGAGTATCAGCTCATTTCCAGATGCATCCGGGTGAGGGGGGGAAGGAAGCGTGAAAAGGCAACAAAAGAAGTACAATAACGAATAGGTATGAACAGGTAACACATTTCCGACCGTCATCTAAGTGATTCTGTTACATTATAACAATGTGTTAGGAACTATACAGGTAGTACAATGTACAAGGAAATGCATTAGAAATATGTAACGAAGAGAACAGTGTCATATATTAACTTTAAAAAGCGGGGGGGAAGTTGAGCATTGTGGGTTTCCCTGGGAGAAAAAGGAAGGAAGAATAAGAAAGGGATACGGCATAACAGAGTAGCAGCTCAAATGCATACAGTGAAAGAGGGGGTATCTCAATAAGGTTGATCTTGAGTTGCAGGGTAAAGGAGAGGTGGTAGGGGGAAAAGCAGGGGTTAGGGAAGAGAGGATAGAGATCATGGTACATGGAAGTGGAGGTGGGGGGCAAGATTTTAGGAGAGCAGGAAGGAAAGCAGGAGGTGGGGGGAGGAGAAAGAGAGGATAGTGGATGGAGGTAACTCTAGGAGACAGGTGGGGATGGCTATGATAGAGAAAAGGAGGGAGGGAAAATAGAGGGAGAGCAGAGTTGCAGAGAAGTGAAATCAGGAGCAGTTGCAGGAAGAATAGATAAAATTGAGAAGGAGAGAAGTTAGAGATCAGAGAGTTGGAGCAGAGTGAATGGATACGGGAAGGGAGTTCCACAGTTTAGGGAAATGATAGGAGAACACAGATTGTCCAGCAGAGGTTGGCCTAGAGGGGAGAGCAAGGGACCGGAAGCCAGAGTTGTGAAGGGAATAGGTGGAAGGGGGGGGAGGATAGAGGTGAGATAGGAGGGGAGAGAACCAAGCTAGTATTTTGTGAGAAAGGAGGAACAGTGTGGGACTCTTCTGCTTCAAGAGGGGGAAAGGGGAGAGAGAGAGAGAGACGGAGGTGTAAAGGTCACAGTGGTGATTAAGGGGCGGACAGTCAAGAGCAAACCGACAGAAGAAGTAAAAGAGGATGTTCAGTCTGGTTGGGGTGGTCTTGGGGGCTGCACTGTAGACTATGTTGCCTTAGTCAAAGTTCGGTCATATCATTTTCTGGACAATGCCATGACAAGAGTACCCGATTTGGGGTGCATCTTTTTGTGGATGACATTCACGTGTCCAGAAAAGTTGAGGTGATGAACAAGCCATACCCCAATGTACTTGAAGGAGAAGACATCTTCGATCTTGGTCCTGTCAAGGGTGTGGAAGGACAGTCAGGCAATAAGCCTAGCCTTTGTCTATTGCCAAAGGTCATGGAGACCATCTTCCTGGTATTGAGGGATAGCTGATTTGAGTGAAACCAGAGCTGAACTTTGTCGAAGCCCAGCTGGAGGCTGGTCACTACATCAGAGGGGGAGTTACCAGAGGCATAAAGAACAGTGTTGTCTATGTACATATGTACAGATGCAGAGAAGCAGGCAGCAGGGAGGTTGTTGAGGAAGACTGAGAAAAGTAAAGGCCCTACAGTATGTCTACCCCATGCATGCTTGAAGCCCGCTACTGTTTTATTTTCCACCCCTTCTGCTGGCTGACTGTTCCAGGTTTCAGTGAAGTAGTACTTCCTACATCTCCCTTAAACTGCCCCCCCAGCTTCATCACAAGCCCCTGGTCCTGGTGCTGTTTCTCATTTAAAACAGGCCCCCCCCAATCTGGTTCACCCCTGTGAGGTACGTGTAGTTCTCTATCATGTCCCCTCTTGCTCTCCTCTCTTCCAGGGTGTACTTGAGATTTATTTTTTTAATGGTATCTTGGAGAATGCCTGTGAGTGGGCTCATTTGTAGGTTCCATGTCAGTTACAAGAAAAAAATTGAACAGGTACATGACATTACATTACAAGACATTACATTACATGACATTACATTACATGACATTACAAGACATTACATGACATTACATTAAAAGACATTACATGACATTACATTACATTTTAAGACATTACAAGACTTTACATTACATGACATTACATTACATCACAAGACATTACAAGACATTACATTACAAGACATTACATTACATGACATTACATTACAAGACATTACAAGACATTACATTACATGACATTACATTACATGACATTACAAGACATTACATTACAAGACATGACATTACATTACAAGACATTACATTACAAGCAAGTACAAAATTGCACTGGTACAAAACAATACATTACAAGCTAGGTAGACAATAAATTGATGTGAATTACAAGTGTGGGATAGCATTCAGCTTAAGGTGTAACATTTAGACACTGCTATAGCATTGGTGAGAAGGTGCCTGCATCGGAGAGTTAAGCATACTTGTGGGGGGAGAAACAAGAGTGGAGAACAGGCACAGCTGTGGCATAGTGAAGTGTATGCCTGTGTAAGGGGTTAAGAACAGGCTTAAGGAAGGTTGGAGACAATGGGGCTAGGAGAGCAGCAGATGGGGGGGCATGAGGGTGGGGATAGAGAGGGGAATGGGTGCCCAGTGGGGTGGGGAGGAGGGGCTAGACAGGGGGTGGGACAATGAAGTGCTGTGAAGGTAGGTACCCCTAGGATTAGGTGGAACATTAAGTGCTACTGCTTTACGGTGGTCCAAATGTATGAAAGTTATTTTGGTCATTATGAATGGCCACCACAGTCACAGCTGTCATCTGTGGCAGGGTGCTGCCTGAGCTTACGCTTGAAAGCACCAATGGTTGTGGTATCGGAGATAACTGAAGGAAGGGCGTTGGTCCAGTGTGCTGCACAGTAGTAGAACGCACGTTGACCATGTGCAGTGTGGCGTCTAGGTTCTCTGAAAATGTGGCTGTGGCTGCTTCTGGTCAGCCTGGCACTTACATGGCCTATGAGCAGGCTCTGGACTCCTGGTGGCATCAGATTTAGTGTGATTTTTTTGGCCCGTAGACAGGTATGGTACTTAACTCTGATCTTCAGCTGGAGCCACCCTGCCCGTGAATAGAGCTCACAGGTGTGTGTAAGCCTTGCAGCACCTGTGAGGAGTCAGAAGACCTTATTAAGGGCCAGGAAGATGCGATGGATCACTGAGTCCAGTGCAGAACCACAAATTGCCAGGCCATAGTCAATGAGGGTAACAACTGAGCTGGTGATGGCCATGTTAAGTGCTTCATATGTAAGGCTGTGCTTGTGGTGGTGGAGTATCCCGATTCTGGAACTGATGGCCTAGGCTGTGTTGTCTATATGCTGTGTATAGGACAGGGTGGAGTCAAGGGTGATACCCAGATACTAAAGTGCTGCACGAGATCTAGCATGTCACCACTGTTGTTCAGGATGGATAGTGGGAAGGTCTTGTGTTTGCTGTGGGAGCTGGAGTAGATCATAGTTTTAGTTTTCTTGTAGTTAAGGATTAGTCTATGCTCCGTAAACCATGTTTTGGCAGCATTAAATCTTAGTTGAAGGATGTTTTGAAGTAGTTCGGGGTCAGGGTTCCAGGTGAAAATGATGGCGTCATCAGCATACAATAGCACGCGACTGGTGCAAGAACCTGGAAGTTTATTTAAGAAGATACTGAAGAGGAGGGGTCCCAGTATTGATCCCTGGGGGAACCCGAGAGAACAGGCTTGTTATCTGAGACAATGTCCCCAATCTTGACCCACTGTGAGCGATTGCTGAGATAGCCGTTAAACTATAGAATTGTATCAGAAAAGAGACCAGAGTTGGCTAGCTCTTCAAGGAGGAGTGTGTGGTGAACTGTATCAAAAGCTTTTGATAGGTTGATGAAGGAAACCCCCACTAGCTGCCCTTGATCCAGGGCTTGGTGGATATAACCAGTGAAATCCAACAGGGCCATGATAGTGATGTGTCCCGCTCAGAACCCATGTTGTTCCGGGCATAGGAGTTGGTGCACATTCAGGTATTCCACAAGCTGATCCACCGCTATCCGTTCAAGTGCTTTGGAGAGTGGTGAGAGTATGGAGATTGGTCTGTAGTTGTTCTGTAGTGCCCAGTCTCCACTTTTTTTGAACTGGAATTACAGAAACCAACTTCCAGAGCTGGGGGAACTGAAAGTGGTGGAGGGATAGGTTGATGATGGTGGTCAGGGAGCTTAGTACTTCTGCAAGTGCCATAGTGACGAACTTAAGGTCCAGGGTGTCTCCACTGTGCCTTCATTTGCCCAGCACCTTCTCAAGGTACTTTCTAGCCTTGGTAGTGCTGACTTTTTTAAAGTAAAAAAACGGACGTTTCTCCATAGAGGATTGATCACCTACTGGATGCTTCTGGACTGGAGGGTTGAAGTAGTCTGCTGGGAGCACTCCACTTAGGTCCGTGAAGGCAGTATTTAGGGCATTTGCTATTTGGAGTGGATCCACTGTGGGTACATCATTGACCAGGAGCATGGAGGGGGCTGTTTTGGGATCCTTGCCAGTAATATCACTGAGATTGGCCAAGAAGGATTTGCTGCAGTTCTAGGAGTTGGAGAGAGCTTCCTTATATTAGAGTATAGTATAGAAGAGATTGCTCAGTCTCTCCACATAGGGCTTTTGGTGCAAACCCTGCACCATTTTAGTTGTCCTATACTGAACTGCCTCCACCTTGCCTATGTCCCTGAGTGTATGGCCTCATTAAATAAACTTTTAAGAAGGAAATGAATCAAAGTATCGTCTTTATTCACTCTGGAAATAGTGCCCCCTACTGATAATATTTTTTGTGAATTACGTCCTTTCTGGCCTTCAAAACTGAACTCAGTACTCCATGCAGGGTCTCACCAACTGGCAACACAGTGGCAACACCACCTCCCTCCTCCTGCTGGAGAAACCCCTCCCTATGCACCCAAACATTCCACTAGCTCTATGCAGTGCTTTGTCACACTGCTCTGTCACTCTGACGTTGTCATGTGTGACAACCCCAAGGTCACTTTCCTGCTTAATGACTGTCAGTACCTACACCCCAACATATACTCAGCTCCTGGGTTCCTATGCCCTAGATGTATGATTTTGCACTTTTTGACAATGAACCCCAACTGCCATGCTCTTGACCAATCCTTGAGCTTCCCCGAGATCGCTGCACATTCTCTCTATCCCCTCCTGAGTGTCCACCCTATTACAGATTTTTGTATCATCTGCAAAAAAGGCATACTTTCCCTTCCAGTTGTTCAGTAGTGTCATTTATGAAGACATTGAACAGGACTAGTCCATGTGCTGAGCCCTGCGTCACCCTGCTGGTCACTATCCAATCATTAGAGTGAGTGCCGTTAACCACCACCCTCTGTCATCTATCCATTAACCAGTTTCTAACCCAGTTCACCACTTTGGATCCCACTCCAGGCTGCTCAGTTTCTTTGTCAGTCTCCTGTGCAGCACAGTGTCAAAGGCCTTGCTAAAGGCCATACAGGCCATGCCCACTGCCCTCCCCTGATCTATTTCCCTGGTCATCCAGTCGAAGAAATCAATCAGACTCATCTGGCATGACCCCCTCTTCCTTTGAGAATCCCTGTTGCCTGCTGTCATATGCATCCCATTGGATTCAAGATACTCAACCAGCCTTTCCTTTAGCAGGGTTTCCATTAATTTTCCCACCACTGAAGAGAGAGACTGACTGGCCTCTCCTCCCTGCTGCCACTGTTATGTAAAAGGATTGTGTCTGCTCTCCTCCAGTACTCTGGAATCATGTCACTTTTCAGAGAGCTGTTGAATAATGCCATCAGTGGGGCAGAGCAGCTAGAACCTCCCTGTGTTCCTTCAGTACCCTTGGCTGTATCTCATCTAGTCTCATAGCCTTGTCTACTTTCAGAGCTGCAAGTCCCTTCAGGACTCTTTCCTCTGAAAATGAACTTGTGTCCACCCCCCCATTACTGCTTCTCCCCTCCCACTGTGAAGACCGAGCAGTAGTGCCTTAAAGATAGCTCTTTCTTGGTCCTGTTCTGAGCAGTCTGCCCTGCTGCCCTCCTAAACCTCACTATCCCTTCCCTTGCTTCATCTTCTCATGTATATTCCTGAAGAAATTTTTATCCCCTTTAGCTACTCTTTTGGCTATCCTTTCCTGTGTCTGTTCCTTTGCTCCCCTCACCACCTTGCCTGCTTCCTTTTGCTTTACTTGGTATACCTACCTGTCCTCGCCCTCTGCATTCCTTATACCTCCTGAATGCCACCCTTTTTTCCAATCACCACCTTGGCCACTTCTCTAGAGTAACATAATGGTCTCTTTTTATGTTTGCTTGTGCATGCGCAAGAAACATGATGTGACAGCTTAGGAGAGAAGCGGGTTGTGGAGATGCGGCACTGCTGGCAGCCAACACCGACACTGCATTTGTGGGTTTGCCACTGTTCGCCCAATGCAGGCCCAGTGTCCTGATGACACTAGTTCTGCATAAGTGCCACCAAGTTGAAACAATTTGGCCGCTGCAATGAGAGTGCGCCTCGTCATTGCAGCATCAGCCATTCCGCTGCAATGAGGGAGCGACCCGTCATTGCAGGGCGGTACCTTGCCTGGTGTAACATGTCCCTAAACATGGCAGCTGAGGGAAAGCTGACTGACTAGGGTGCCCAATCCCCCTGTCGGCATGCCCCCGGCCCAGTTAATTTGCCGACGGGGGAGTCCACTCCCTGTTGGCATAATGCCCCATTTGTTGTGTGCCGAGGGGGGTGCCCAATGCCCCTCGGCATCATGCCCCCCCAAGCAGTCATTCTTTGCTGACAGGGGGCCCAATTCCCATTGGTGTAAGTTCCCCCCCCCAAAAAAAAAGGCAGGTGGCACACTGGGAGCCTGCCCCAGTGTGCCAAAAGAAGCCTACAAAAAAACTTCCGCTGCATCTTTTTTTTTTTTATTCTGTCTCTGAAAGAAAGGAAATGGTCCCATGCGGTCAGGTCCTCCCCCAACCCACACCCACTCACTGCAATCCTACCTCCCCACCCCCACCCCATACTAACCTCCAGAGCCCAGCATGACACTCTTTGGTGGACCGTGAATACGTCTGCACTCTTCAAAGCCGACTGCGAACTGAAGAAGTGCCGGTAAGCTGTATAATGGCATAAATAGAGTTTTTTCAACCTTGGTGCATATCGCAGACATTTTGGGGAATTTTGGCACCAAATTCTCAACATCAGGTTATTGGGACCCCTCCTCATGAATTCAGTCACTGTCATGGCATTATTCGGTCCCGAAAGGTGATTTCGCGGTCAGTTTGGAATCACCTTTTGGGACCAATTAACGAAACAACAGTGCCACTGTTCATGAGGTGGGCTCTCAAAAGCCTACGTTGCAAATTTGGTGGAAAAATCCAAAAAATGACTGTTTTACAAGTGTGCGTTGCGCAGTTTCCACGCACGCTCATAACTTCATGAATCTGTAATATTTTCGCTCCATATTTTCAACATTGGCATTTTTGCACACCTCCTTATGAACAGTACAGCTGTTATTTTTCACAACCTGGCCAAAATGTGTTTTCGCACTTCTGGCCAGAATAGCACGGTTGCTGTGGGAAATCAGTGTTTGAGACAGATTACAAAAATCACAGTGACTCTGTTCATGAGCAGAGGTAGTAAAATGCCTATGTTGAAAATTTGGTGACAAACATCTATAAAATGGCTGTGTTATGAGCGTGTGTTGTGCAGTTTCCATGCACCCTCGTAACTTCACAAATTTGTTGTATTTTCACTCCAGATGTTCAACATTTGCATTTTTTTCAGGCCTCCTTATGAACAGTACAGCTATCATTTTTCACATCCTGGCCAAAATGTTTTTTTCGCACTTCTGGCACACAATAGCGCAGTCACTGTGGTAAGTCAGTGTTTGGGACAGATTAAAAAAATCACAGTGACACTGTTCATGAGCAGAGGTGCTAAAATGCCTATGTTGAAAATTTAGTGACAAAAGTCCATAAAATGACTGTGTTACGAGCATACGTTGCACAATTTCCATGCACCCTCGTAATTTCACGCATGTGTAACATTTTCACTCCAGATTTTCAACATTGGTATTTTTTCACACCTCCTTATGAACAGTACAGCTGTCATTTTTCATATCCTGCCCGAAATATGCGTTTACAGATCTGGCGCAGAATAGCGCGGTCACTGTGGGAAATCAATGTTCAGGACAGATTAAGAAAATCATAGTAACAGTGTTCATGAGCAGAGGTCACAAAATGCCTATGTTGAGAATCTGGTGCAATAATTCCACTAAATGACTGTGTTACACGCATACATTGTGCAGTTTCCACATATGCTCGGAAGTGCGAGCATTTTTAATATTTCCACTGCAGATTTTCAACACTGCCATCTCTTCACACCTCCCTATGGATGGTACAGCTGTCATTCTTCACATCCTGCCCGATCTGTGTTTTCATACATCTGGCGCCCAATGGCACGGTCACTGTGGGAACTCAAAGTTCGGGACACATTAACAAAATCACACTGCCACTCTTCATGAGAAGAGGTCCCAAATGCTTTCATGAGGTGGTGTCACAAAAAGGCCATGCTGAAAATTTGTAGTGCAAATACCAACAAACGCCCATGGCGTTAGGGTTTCTAACCATGACGTTCCACCCTGTACAGACTGACAGGCATCAGGGGTGTGCCTTTGGATTGCTGACAGTAATACTCATGCCATCATCCCACCCCCAACCCCCAGCCAGTGACAGGCATCAAGGTGTGCCTTGGACTCTTCGGCCCCAGAGTTCACTCCATTCTCCTATACTGCACCCATTTCAGCATATGTCCTTATGGAATGGGTTGACTGTAAAGCTGAACACCCCAAAGCACACCTCAACACGTGTTGGTGTCTGCAGGATAGGGTGAGGTGACATGGCATGAACGTCATGGGTGATGACCCAAACCCGTACCCCAATGCCTGTCCATCTCTGCAGGGTGGAGGTGAGGTTGGCGTGAAGTTCAATACTTCACTGCCATTCCTATTCTGCATCTGTCTAACTCCTGCATTTCCAGTGCTAATACCAGCAAGCAAACATTTGGCATTGACAAATGCTTGTTCCTACTGCTTTTACTCACTTCCTTCACACAGAGGCGGTTTGCCTGAATTATGCCCTCCCTTATTTTCCCTACAGTGTCTCTATCCCTCCCTGACAATCCTCCTGTACAAGGCAGTTTTCTGAGGCGGTCTCCCATTTCATTAAAACCCATCCTCCTGAAGTCCAGGACTCTTGTCCTTGTGTGGTTTGCCTCAGCAATTTAGATAGATAGATAAATAGATGATGGATGGATGATATACCAAGGCCCTACTAGAAGTAGTTGCTTCTTCTAATGAAACCCCATCCCATGCACTGTCACTTGCCAACTCTACCCCTACCCAACCCAACCCTTGCACCATCTGTTCATGGTGCTTCTGCCCCCTAAAGTCCCCTCTTACACATGCACATGATGCCAGTACCTTACCCACCACATAGTCTCCTCACACATGTGCTTCTCCTCCGTTCCAATGTGCTGCAAAAGCGCACAGACTTAACCTCTGACAATGCCCAGATGGGCTGCTAACTTTGTCTAGCTCCTAGTGCCTATGTTGTGCTTTGTATTATTTGACCTGTTGAATGTTAACTTTTGTTCACTCTGTATTGCCAAAATGGTATTTATGTTACTCATTCTGTTTTATGTCACTGAATCAATATATATAATATTATAAATAATTATCAGTATAATTTTTACCAAGTGCAGTTTGACCTCATGATATCATGTGTGGTGAAGCCAAAGTCAAATCATGACCTGACTCTTAACCTGACTCTTAACTTGCTTCCTGCAGGTCCCTTCAGGCCCAGGGCAAAGCAGAAGATCCATGCTAACTTGCCTCCCACAGAGCTCCTATGTCTCTATTTGAAGTAGGAAATGCAGAGGCCCTTTATGAAACAAGACCTAACTACTAACTTGCTGCACATGTGGCCCAACGCAGGAGCTGAGCTCTATGTTGCCTCACACAGACCCCCACCCCACCCCACCCTGCACAATACAGGACCCAAGTACTAACTTGCATCATGGAGGTTCGGAAAGCAGGACATGCAGAGGCCTTTGGGCCCTGTGCCAAACAGGACCTGACTTGCTCACAGTTCTGTAGGTTTCTCACAGATGGTTCTTCCTCTTTACCGCTTGTCAGTGCAGTTCTGGATGTTGAGACACTTCAGCTTTAGGCAGGCACAGATGACAGATGGATCTCTGCTCAGCACAAGGGCCTTTTGAGGGACTTGGCTGTGGTCACCTTCACCCTTAAGGCCTTTCATCGCTCCCCATGGTGGGTAGCTGTTGCTGCATGCAGGAACAGTGCTCCAGACCACACCTTGCTGAGGGGGATCAGACACCCTCACCTGGACACCAGCTATGGTTGGAAATACAGACTTCTGATTAGCTGACAAAAGAAAAGAACATACCGATATCAAACTGCATTATTGTGACCCCCTGCACTCCCCACAACTTAATATAACCAACTCCATGTCCTAGCAAGGTAGACAGAAAGTCTGGGAAAGAATTACAGCTGCCCCGGAAGCTGTCTTTTTAGCAACTGTACTCATGCCATCCATGACAGTACATGCAGTGGTGTTATTCATGCAAGTCTTGTATATGAGGGAAAGAAAAAAAAATGACACAATGCTAGCAACCGTAAGACCTGTAACTGAATGTTTACCACATACCGAGTGTCAGTAAATCAAAGTAGCCCCAGAAGCCCACGACAAAATCCCGGTGACATAATCACCGCACCACTAATCAGTCAGCACATTAGCAGGTTACCCAATAAAACACAGCCTGTCATTCCTTACTGCTCATTTATGAAATGGATAGATGAAATCCTGAATCTTGATTGTTTGTGAGGAACATTCAGCTGGGCTGTTATCCCGGTACATCACAGAGATGTCGCGAATTTAAAATTCGCGCGAAGTCCGTAAAAATCACTGAAAATTCGCACTTCGATGAATTCATGAAGTCCACCCTGGCATGGCAAACTTTGGCTTTGCACAGATTGTGAGTATTTCGTGGTGGAGAGCAAAATCGGCCGTGAAGCACAAAATTCGTAGGCAAAATTTTGCACTCCGCGGGTGAATTACTATTGGTGGTCTTTCTCTTACTATTCCTCAACCCAGATCTTATGCTGGAGCTGCTGCTCTTACAGCTCCGCCTTCCCTTTCGCCTTCTGCAGCTTAGCATACTAAGGAAAGGTAGAAGCTAATTAGGCATGAGCATCGGCCTCCAGTTTTGCCTTCTGCAGCTCAGCATCTGCTTCTGTCTTTATCAGAGTGAGCGTCAGTATTACAGAACAGCAATGTGCAAAATATATCCTTTATATAGCAATGTGCAAAATATATCCTTTTGTATAGGACTGTCTGCTGACTGTCTATGTGTTGCCACATGTTATGCAGCTATGCAAATGTTTGATTTCTGCTTTGTATGTAATTTTAATAACACTTTTTGCTTGCCGTAATCTGAGAACACCATTGTAAATGAGCTCTGCACACTGGTTTCATCCTAAATAAATCAAATCTGATCAAAGAATTATCTCCATCTGGTCAGGTTGCTGAGCTCCCGTGGCTCTTGTCCCAGCTTCTTTCTCACTGGCCTCGGTCTCACGACTCTGGCCCACTCATGGTTCCACAGGCTTGTTTGAAGTCCGCAGGAGATATGGCTTTTTCTGCATTATCTCTATGTATGCAGAACTCTTTGCCAAACCAGCTATATATGTCAGATCCCCCGTTGTTGAAGTTTTTAAATAGGCCTTGATGACACATCTCGTCTCCATGCCATTTTGTGATTCTTTTTTTTTTTTTTTTACATTTTCAGCTTACGTATAGGAATCATGCACATAATTACATACACATTCCAACTTGGTTAGAGGTTACTCAGTGATTGTACAGATGTAAAACTTCAGGACAGTATTAAAGTAAAGAACCCAGGCATTGCCCTCCAACCCCAATATAAAATATAAGATCTTATAAAAGGACAATAAGATCGTAGGATATCATGCTGTCACCACATATTTTAAACAAATATCACTATGCCGAGCTTTCATCCCACTTGCAGGTGAGAAATAGAGTTATTCTGATTCACCCATATATTGTAGGTTGTGGTGGTGTGGTGTTTGATCTATGTGTTTTATTGAAGTTGTAAATGTTTAATGGTTTTTCTTTTAATGTACAGAATGTAAATCACTTTGCACCTAAAGATGAGGTGGGCTAATGTGGTAACTCACTTGGCTGTGTTGGTCTGACTGGGCTTTTGAAGCCACCTCCCGGGACACTGGTCACTTCTACCAGGTACATGGCTCCAGCCATCACCTTTTCCATAGAGGCTAGGGGCAATGCAGTAGTGGGGCCACTGTTTGTGGCCTGGAGGTTTGCCTGGGCCCTGGCTATCACCTCCTTTGTGACCCTCTTCAGGTCTGTAGCCTTCTTTTTGATGTCTTCCCGGGTCTGGCCTCTTCCTCCTACTGCAGTGACTGTCTTAGTTATATGGTCCCAGGCCTTGCAGATTTTGGACCTGGTACCCCTCCACCTTCTGAACAGGTTCTCATTGGACACACAGACCTAGATCAGGGCCAATACTTCTTCCTGTAAGAATCTTCTCTTCCTCTGGTGGACATCTTCAATCATGCTATTTGTTGGAAAGGAGAATGAACAGCAATGAGCCTTATAAACACACAACAGAGCACAGAGGAAAGGATGCAGTGGGTGCAGGCCCCAGTGCCCACTGGCCAAGACACATACGTGTTCTTGCATGGCTGGGTCCAACACACAGCTAGCAGCCTGCCTAACACTGCCCTTGGCCTTCTGCAGATACAGCAATAGTCTAGTCCTGATACAGCATAAACTCAGTGCTATGATCACTCAGGTCCCTATTGTAGGCCATTTCACAATACACTTAAAGAGCAGCTGATGCCTTCAGGAGAACTTTAGCAAAACATAATACTTAAGCCCAGTCAGCTTGTATTTCCCATTAGTTCTGTATTCCTCCTCCCCATTATTTAGTAGTGAGGTCACTTGCATGAAACCAGGATCTTTGTTCCTGAAGAATTCATCTATTCCTGCTGCTTTCTCCCTATCTGAGGTCATAGAGCACTGCTTGTGTTCTCACAGTTTCTCCCATGGCAACAAATTGTGATGTCACAACAGAGGATTATGACTTGGAGTAGGGATTAAGCTATAACGGCTGATGGACTTAAAATGAACTCTGTGTATTTTTCCTCCCTCCATCAGGACACACCTGGAATCGAGCAGTACTCTGCTCAGTGTGCCTTCCTGGTAAAACTCTTAAATAAATAAATATATGGCATGCAAATGTGGATTTAGGGTACTGACTGCAAAATTAGCTCATTTGTATACACACTGAATATTGCAAGTTAGCCTCAAGTGCTACCATCTTACGCTAGCACTACGTCCCATGCGGCACAGACCTAACATCCCATGTTATTGGCGAAGTCATGATGCCGTGCCAGCATGTCGCACTATGGCACTGCACATGTGCAGTGTGGTAGAGTGCATGTGCACTATGCGCATGTGCAACGCAGTTCCTGCCATGGGCGGCTGGCCCTCTCCCACCAATAGCACTGTGCTATTTGACTTTAGCACAGTCCTAATGCTGCAATGTGCTGTGCAAATGGCTGGCCCAACATACAGAGTCAGTGAACACCTGTGAGCAGCAGGGTGAGTTCATTAGTGTAAGGCTGTGTGGCAGGGATAAAATGGCAGAACGGAGTCGGGGGAGATGCCTGCTGGATAGCGGTGGAGCTGGGTAACCTACTGGTAGATAGAAAGGATCAGCTGCTGGAAGAGGGGGCAAAGTCAGAAGACAGGCCCAGATGTGAAATCTGGGCATTGGTGGGGAGGTGCCTGGCACACAGGACCAGAGTGGCCCAGATGTGGGACCAGTGTTGACACAGGTACAATGACCTGTCCTGGAGGGAGCCTAGGTATCTCCAGCAGCAACGGGCAATGGCGGATGGCGACACTGTGCCACGACCAGGTGAATACAGCCAGCTGTATGTATGGTTACTGTGGTGTCTGGGGTGTGGTTCTGTTTTCATGATCTGGATACCTGTGTTACTGTCTCGGAGGAAAAGGACAATGTACCTGTGTGTACCTGTTGAATGCACTCTGTTCTATAGGAACTGATTTGCTGTATAGTCCAGTATGATCAATACAGATGTATGGGACCACTGTCCCTGTAGATGCCCTCATTAGCCTGTACAGTAAAGGACATGCTGTGTACCTTGGAGCCAGGCACTTGCCATAACACCAAGGGTGTGTGATACCACAGTGACATGTGATCACTGTCCATCTATGGGTGCTGTGTCAGGTGATGAATATGTCATGTGACAAGGGGGTTACTTGTAGCCAGGATGTTAGGTGTACTTAACAGCATTTTGCTGCAGCCACTGTCTGTTCCATGTACACTTTCTGTGTTATGTAACATGGATGCTGGTACACATATACCATGAAATGCATCGTATACTATTGGAATGGAGTGAGTGTGCCACTCTAGGACCTGCCATTGTGTTGGGCTACACCTTTGGTATAATGTCCACCCCTACCTTTGTACAGGTATGCTTTCTGTGCCCTTGTTGTATGCGACCTGGGGTTATATGCATTATACTGTGTAATATGAGGTGTACATGGCAGGTAGCTGACATGTGTTGGTATGTTGACCTGGGGTGGCGAGGAAAGCTGGGCAGGGGCACCACACAGGCTTTGCATACACAATGCTAGGACACAGCTACAACAGTGGTCTGTAGCATGGGGCAGTGCTGTTCCATGGTTCCACCTTTCTGCGTGGCATGCCACAGCTGTGCACAACAATAGTAAGTATGCAGGTAAAGTTAATTTGTTTAGTGCCCCATCCCAGAGGCTCTGGGCACTGTACAGGTAGGCAAAATCAGTTAATACAACAAATATAACAACATACAATAGAATAGAAACAATAAACAACAATAAAACCTAAACAATTCTTAAATTAGATAAACAACCCAGCAGTTTATAAGTTTTAACTATGAGCAGTTTACAAATGTTTTCTTAAAAAGATGCGCCTTCAGCCTCTGCTTAAAAATCTCCACTGATGGGGCCTTCCTCAAGGGTCTTTGGAGCAAGTTCCACAAAACTGGACCTGCCACCTAAAAAGAACGATCTACAGAGTATTTCAGGCGGGCCCTGGGAACCGCTAGGAGACCCTCGGTGGAGGAGCAGAGCAAGCGCACAGGACAGAAAGGAGTCAGGAGGTCACTCAGGTAGCCAGGGTCCAAACCATGTAGGGCCTTGTAAGTGAGCAAGCCCACCTTAAATGTGATCCTCCACCTCACTGGCAGCCTCTGCAGTTCATGCAGGACCAAGGTCACATGACAGGACCTTGGGAGGCCCATCAGTAACCTGGCCGCTGAGTTCTGCACTAACTGCAGGTGCCAGAGAACTCCGCCATTAACCCCAAGGTAGAGAGCATTGCAGTAGTTGAGACACAATGTCACAAAAGCATCTACCAGTGAGGGCAGGTCATCAGGCAGAATCAAGGCTTTTATCCGGGCAAAATTTCACAGGTGATAAAACCCATTACTGATGACGGATGACACCTGAGACTCAAGTGTCAGTCCGTCATCAAGGATGATGCCCAGATTTTTCACCTTGGTAGCTGCCACCAAGGGAGTGGGGTCAAGGAATAACCTTGTTCCCATCCCAGCAGCACCCACATTTTGCTGATGATCAGGCTAAGTCACTAGCACCTCCATTTTGTCAGGACTGAGTCTCAGCCAGCTAAAGGACATCCAGTCCTGGATCTTGACCAAACATTTATTCATTACCTCTTTGGCGTCACCCATCCCGGGAGCAAATGACATGTATAGCTGGGTATCATCTGCTTGACAGTGAAAACCCAAGCTGTACTATCTAATGATTTCATCCAGGTGAAGTATGTACACCATGAACAATATAGGTGACAGGATCGAGCCCTGGGGGATTCCACATGGCAGGGACTTCGGGCAAGATGAGAAGTTTCCCATCACTACTCTCTGCATCCTGCCTGTGAGAAAGGACTCAAACCAGTTGATGACAGTACCAGTGAGTCCACAGAGCTCCCCTAGGTGATCCAACAGCACTACATGGTCCTCAGTGTCAAATGCTGAGGAGAACAGGTATTGACCGCTCCCCTCTATCTCTCGCCCTGAGGAGATCATTCTGCACTCTGACTAACACTGTTTTGGTGCTATGTCTTGACCTAAACCCTGACTGGAAAGGCTCATAGATGTCATAGGCCGTGAGGTGTGTCTCAGGCTGCAGAGTCACAGCTTTCTTGATGACCTTACCCAAAAATGGGAGGTTAGAGACTGATCTATAATTCATTATGATGTCAGGGTTGAGAGATGGTTTCTTTAGGACAGTCTCACCAAAGCCTCTTTCAGGGTGCCTGGGAAACAGCCCTCTGAAAGTGAACACCGGACAATCTCAGCAAACACTGGACCAATGGAGTCTACACATCCTATTGAGAGACAAGTTGGGCCCGGGACCAGTTCACAGTATGCGGGCCGCAGCTTCAAAATCACCTTGCAAACCTCTGCCACCCCAACTGGCCTAAACTCGTTGCAGACAATAGGAGTGTTTCTGGACACACATGACTCACCACTGCAGAGCTGAAACTACCCTACTGGAGAGAGCCCAGACCTAATGGAGGACACCCTGTCAGAGATGAACAGAGTAAACTCCTTGCACTAAGCAACTGAAGATGCTTTTTTGGCTGCAGACAGGCAGGATAAAGAAGCCTATGTAAAGTGTGAAAAAGCAGAGCTGGTCTGTTATCCCCTGCAGCAATCTCCCTGGACAGGAACATGGTTGATAGCCCTTTCATATTCGGCATAGTGAATTCTCAAAGCCAGTCTGTCTTTCTCAGACTGAGACCTCAGCCAACAATGCTCCAACCTCCGATCCCTGGTCTTCATCTCCTTGAGAACCTCATCAAACCACATGGGTCTCTAAAGGAGAAGACCTGGGTCGTACATGGACTGGTACTACAGAGTTGAACACCTTGGCTATAGTAGGACATGTCCCTGCAAAGCCCTGTCCATCCCTCCATACACATGTGGGTGCTGTTGCACAGTACTAGTATATAGGCGTTTGTACTGTATAGGGTGCATGGTACAGTACCATGTAGTCTGCTGCATGCTATTCATCACATGTCATTTTTGCTCTTCTCCACAGACAACAGTGCTCAGCAAGAGCAACCTGGGGCTAGCCCGGTAGGGTAGGGCCACCAGGACCAGTGACAGAGGGAGGGAGCACCCAGACATGATGGGACCCAAGAGACACAGCAGAGTCAGTACCCTGCATTGTGTGTTTCGTGGTCTGTGTTGCATGTATACACTATGCTGCATGCTTATGCTGTGGGAGGTGGGGTGCCCATGTGTGTCTCAATAGGCTGCATGCATGCATGCCTGTGGGAGCAACACCAATGGGCTGGTGGTGGAGGACACTCATGTGTCCCTTGTGGCATTGTCCCACTACTGACACTGAGTCAGGGACTGTGCCGTCATTGCGACAGGCATGCT
The DNA here is from genome assembly GCA_016271365.2 of Neoceratodus forsteri. Classification (NCBI taxonomy): domain Eukaryota; kingdom Metazoa; phylum Chordata; order Ceratodontiformes; family Ceratodontidae; genus Neoceratodus; species Neoceratodus forsteri. The sequence continues at coordinate 254,064,688 of JADMNL010000024.1, read as the reverse complement.
GCCCTGTGTGTGTACTGTGCCCTGGCATGCATTACACCATGTGATAACGTGTCCCCTGTGCTGCAGACCTGGTAAACTGGGGGCATTGGGAGTAATGCTCACAGCCCTGGGTGGTACACCTGTCATTGTTAGTTGAGTCTGTTATGCCACATGGTCAGGCCTAGGTATGCGTACCTGTCTAGCAATGGTAGGCATGGGACACTGTTGTACTACCACACACCTATGACATGCTGTGTGCTTCATACAGTGGCCATGGCAGTCTGCCCACATCAGTGCCATCTCCAGTGATGTGTACACTGGGTGCCATGCCACTGCATCTCTCCAGAGCCAGCCTTAAGAGGCATGGGGTCAATGGTAGGAGCAGCCATTGATGGACCTTGAATGCACCCTACCATGTACTGGTTTGACATTCTGATGCATTGTTGATAGTGTCTACCCAACACAGTGATGTCCAAAGTGTGATTCTTCCATGGTACACGGGCAGTGCCATGCATACATTACAACACATCTGGGCTGTCACAGGGCATATGACTTACACAGACTTTTTATGAGCGGAAACCCTAGACTGAGTGGGACCAGTACTTGCCGGGACAGAGGATGCCTCCAGGCAGCTCTGCATCTCACATCGGTGTTGTGGTGACCGCTGTACAGTGTGTCAGGTGCCCACCTGCGTACAGCACTGCTGCACTCGTGTGTTATCCTGCCTGTTGCACACAGTACTGCATGATGGTCCCATACATGTACAGCCATGCTCTGTGTACCACGTGTGTGTGCGTCCAGGCCCCACTCCTGATGCCAACCAGGGTGGCTCATGGATCTCTTTTGTCCTACACACCTATGCTGGCCTCTTTGCTGGATTCCTGGTCTGCAGTGCATTGGGTATGGAGTGCAACTCTCAGCCATTTGGGCCATTACACTGCCAGTCATACTCGGGCTTAGCACTGCTGTTGTAAGTGTTGCATTTTCACTGCTGGTGTTGTGTATCACTGCTGGGTCTGGCTCCACTGCAGCACAGCACACTCACTGAATGTGGAGCCCACTACTGTTTGGGTAAACAGCGCTGTCTCTGGTATGTCAGGCACATTCCATTGTGACTGCTTGACTCCTCCATCTATGTGTGGCATGGCAGTTCAGGTGTCGTCTTGTTGTATGTCTGTTAAGTCAATCCTGCACCCCTCATCTGATGTGCACAGCTTGCTGAGGTTGGTGTCTTTCTTTCCATATGTGACTAGAGGAATACAGGAGACTGAAGGGCCTGCCAGTGGCAACTGCAAAGAAATTACACCCCCAGCCACCACCACCTGTAGCCCTTGATGGTGCGTGGACATCTTTCTTTTATGTACTGACAGGTGGGTGCCCTGTTTTTTCCTTTGGTATTGACAGGTGGGTGGCCAAGGATTTTTCTATATTATTATGAACGTGCCTAAATTTTTTTTTTTTATTAAGAAGCAAGTACCCTGTTTTTTGTTTTGTTTCTGTACTGGCTGGCATGTGCCCTTTATTGTGTATCAACAGGTGGGTACCATTGTTTTTTTCCATGTATAGTACGCGCCACTTGTAATGGACCAGTTTGACATGCGGCATTGCATCCATTACAAACGGAGTCCGGTACATCACTGTTGCTATGGTAAGGGGTCTCTGGACAGGATGGGTGGCGTGGCAAAGATAGCAAGACAGTAACGGATGACTGATAACAGAATTACACAGACGTGAATTACAACTCCTTCAGTGAGCATCGTTGCTGGCATCCTAAATTGTAACTTTTATTTATTGAGCCAAAAACAGAAACAAAACAGGCATTTGTCAATGCCGAATGTTGTCTCACTGGCATTGACATTACTAAAGTATAGTTTAGTTTAGTTTATTGTTCTAGGAATTACTACCTTTGAGCCAGAGGCTCTTTTACAAAGGTTCCACGTCAATTAGGTACAGTACAAAAAAAGGTTACATAGATAACACAACAATTTGTGCTGTGTCAAGAGCGAGAAAACATATACAAATACATATCAAATCATTTGTGCAAAAGGATGTGAGATATCAATAATCACATTACTATTACAAGAAAGAGGTCATGCCAGATTAGGAGAAACAAATAGGGAAAAAGTCCAGAACAGAGAGGGTAAGTGAAAGGTGTGGGGAGCAGACAATAGCAGGAGAAAAGGTTTCCCAAACATGTCTTTGTCAAATAACGGAACAGGGTGGGTAGTGAGAAAATAAGGAGGTTTAATCAGGGCAGTCACAGGAGCTGGAGGTGGCAAGGTGAGAGAACAGCCTTGATTTGAAAATACCTAGAGAGGTGGAGGCAGTAATATGAGAGCTGAGGGCATTTAGCCAGCTGGGGGCACGATAGGCAAATGATCTTTGTCCCTGAGAAGTCCGGCATTGGGGGACTTGGAGACGCTAGTGTTCTGATCTTCTGGTAAAACGGGTGCTAGCGCTCGGGCATAACAGGTCTTGGATACAAGGTGGAGTGAGGCCCAGAGTGGATTTTTTCGCCATCAGGCAGGTAAGGTACTTTATCCGTTTGAGAGTTGCAACCAACCTGAGTCAGCATAGAGTTCACATGTGTGGGTACGATGCGCACCAGTGAGCAACCGACAGGCCTTATTTAGGGATGTTGTAATGCAACTAAGTGCTGTAGTAGTGGCAGATCCTTATATAACTAAGCCATAGTCAATGACTGAGATGATAGAGGGATTGGATGGCAATCCTCAGTGCAGAATGGGTAAGGAGCTGTCGGTTCCGATACAGAATCCTAATTCGCTGATTAATAGTTTTTGCTGTACTATCAATGTGAGTTGCAAAGGTTAGGCCTTGATCAAAGTTGATTCCAAGATATTTGAAAATTGACACTTGTTCAAGGGTATTTCCCAGGTATGTATTAATGGTGAGTGGGACTTGCCGTTTCTTGTTTTGTGGGTTAGAGAAGAGCATGGATTTAGTTGTTTTGTGGTTTAGAACCAGCTTATGTTCAAGAAACTACATCTCAACTTTGGAAAAAGCATGCTGAAGGTTGAGGCGTAAGAGGTTCGGATCTTTATGAGTGGCAAGAATCACGGCATCGTCGGCATAGAGGATTATTTGTTCAGGGCAGGATTTGGGGAGGGAGTTTAGGAAAAGGCTGAAAAGGAGGGGGCCCAGGATGGATCCCTGGGGAACTCCTGAGTGAACCGGTTTTGAGTCTGAGAGAACTCCAGCTACTTTTACAGATTGAGAGTGCTGAGCAAGGAAATTTTTACCCAGTCACCAGGACCCTGCGAGAGCCCTAGGGATAGTAGTTGTTTGATAAGTAGGCCATGGTGCACTGTATCAGATGCCTTGGTTAAGTCAATGTAGACTGCTCCAGTTAGGTTTCCTTTGTCCATGGCATTGTGGATTGCTCCTGAGAATTCAAGTAGGGCAGTCGATGTGCTGTGCCCTTTCCTAAATCCATGCTGCTGGGTGCATAGGATGTTGTGCTTTTCCAGGTAGTCTGAAAGTTGGTCCGCCACCAAGCGTTCAAGGGCCTTAGAGAGAGGTGGTAGTATTGATATTGGGCGATAGTTACCAGGCAGTGACTTATCACCACTTTTCTGCACCGGAGTGACAACTGCAGCCTTCCATATCCTAGGGAATTGGCTGTAGCAGAGGAGAGATTGAAAATTTTGTGAGGGGAGCAGTACTTCCTCCAGAGTGAGGGACAGAAGTTTAAGGTCAATAGTGTCGCTGCTTGCTGGACTTAGAAATGGCCTTCTTTACATATTTATAGACTTCATGTGCCATTACTAGTTTGAAATGGAAGGGTGGTTTGTTGGAGAGGCAGTAGAAGTAGAAATTGGAGGGTCAGCATCAGTGAAGAAATCAGATGAGAGGACACCACTAAGGTCTGTGAAGGTATCATTTAGGGTGTTTGCAGTGATCTCTGGGTCTAATGTAGTGGTTCCATCCACATTCATTATTGTAGGAGAGGATTTAGACTGCTGACCCATGATATTTCTTATGTTGTCCCAGAAGGATTTCCCTTCACCCCAGGAGTTGGAGAGGGCATTCTTGAAGTAGGAGCTCTTCATCAAGCGGATCTGTTTAGTACAGTGGTTGCGAGCCTGTTTATATTTTTGGATGTCTGACAGAGTGCCAGTAGCTCTTGCAGTGGCCCAGAGGTGATTCCTACTTTTGAGTTGTGCCAATAGCTTCACCGTGAGCCAGGGATTTGTGAGTGCTTTGATTTTACGCTTTTTTACTGGTGCATAGGTGTCACAGGCAGTGTTGAAAGTAGTAATAAAGTAATCAAGGGTTAGGTCAACATCTTGAGTTTTGTAAATCAAGGACCAGTCTATCTGCCTAAGACAGGTCTTGAGATGAGTAAGGTTGCCATAAGGTAGGACTCTGCTATAGATGTTTTTTGGAGGCGGCTTACGAAACTTATTTGTCCAGGTACATATTGTTGGAGAGTGATCACTGAACGAGTCAGGGAGAACACTTACATTGGTTATATGGGTAGGGTGGCTGGTAAGAATCCAGTCAATGAGGGTGCTGATCCCTGATTTGTAGTTTTTCCTGGTAGGGGAGTTTACCACTTGTGTTAAATTTGCTGCTAGGATAGCATCTTTGTTTGACCCTGCATCAGGAGCAAGCCAATTTATATTAAAGTCCCCAAGGAGAAGGAGTTCGATGTCAGAAGGTTGTGTACTTACGAACTCGAGGACAGCCTGTAGGCCAGAATCAGGATCTTTTGGTGGGATATAGACAGCAGCAATCGTGAGGACTTTGTTTTGGGCACCAAGTAGTATCTTGATAGGGAGGAGTTGCACTGAGGTTTCTGTGGTGGGGTAAGAACCAGGGAGACAGGTGAGGTAGTCCTTTATGTAGATTGCACACCCACCACCCCTTTTCGAGGTCCTATCCAACCTGAATATCTTGTAGCCTTGTATAGAGATGGCATGATCCAGAGTATTAGGTGTCAGCCAAGTTTCGACAATGGCAAGGATATCCGGGTTGTGTTGGCTGGCAAAGATTTGAAGGGAGGCCAGTTTTGGGAGGAGACTGCAGATGTTTAAGGTAGCAATTTTGAGCCCTCCTCCATTTTGGCAGGCTTTGTTGTACTTGTAGGAGACAGGGCCAGGATTTGAGTGGATACTTCCTGATATCAAGAGGAGAAGGAGTAGAGTTTAAGAGACAGTTGCCATACTTGAAGTCAATAGAATTACACTTGAGGCTTATGCGACTTTGGACCAGTGCAGGCGTCTAGGGTCCAAGAGCAAGGAGGTTGTTAGTAATAGAGGATGATATGCCCATTTATCCTTGTTGTAGCTTGTCAGTTGCACCCAGTCGCTTGCAGATAGGTACCTGGTGGTTAAGTCAAAGCCAAAAGAATGATCAACAGCTGGGTCGAGAGTCACTGAAATGTTAAAATTCCTGAAGGTGATTAACTGTGCCTGCACATATGCAGGATGTGAAATCCCTTTGTCTGTATGCTTCTTTGTCATTCAAACAGGTTGCTGAAAAGCCCACATACAGATCATGGAGCAGGTCAGACGAAATGTGGATTCCAGCAGGACCCAGAGTCACGAGTTTGTCAGATGTAGTTGCTTCACTTATGTTTTGCTTGGGATAGCTTCGAAAAAGTTGATTTTAAAATGAAAATAAAGATACCTGATGATGATTTTTTGCAGAAATCCAATCCAGGAGACTTTCACGGATGTAGTGAGCAAGAATGGTATAGTTACCACAAGCAGAAAAACATGTAAATCCACAAAAACTAAGCTACAGACACAGACAAACACAAGCAGCCACCACACAGACCCAGGGGGCATGGTGATAGTACATTGGTAGTGCAGGAGTTAGAGACAGGAGTGTAGCCAGGACTTTTAAACTTGTACTCAAAACTGATGCACTCTTGCCCCCCCCTCCCGTTATATAAACATAAACCAAAATATGCGCTTATTGCACTGCCACGCCACACTAACAATAGCCCCCCCTTCCGTTTGCCATGTCTGAATTCAAGCAATCAGGTTCTTCCTGTATTTCTCCTTCCTTTGTTTTTCTGTCTTCCTGGTAAGTTGTACCTGTTTGTGTATTTAGTTGGAGGCATCAGTGCCCCATAGCGAACAACAAAGGCAAAGGGGCTTAGCATGACACAGACACAATGTGACTCACAATGTCCTTGCTTTCCTCTTTTTGTTGCCCCTGCCTGATTTGTTGCCCCTTCCTGATTTTTTTTACTGTACTCTGCTGAGTACAGTGCGTATGCCTGCCGACACCCCTGGTTAGAGATGCATAATAGAAATGGCAGTGAAGTACTGAACTGACACCAACCTCACCCTCACCCTGAAGAGACACATTTTCAACATAGGCATTTTGGGACCTTCCCTCATGAACAGTGGCACTGTGATTGGGTTAATCTGTCCCAAAAGTTGATTTCCCACAGCGACCATGCCATTCTGAGCCACAGGTGCGAAAATAAATTTTGGGCAGGATGTGAAAAATTACAGCTATACTGTTCATAAGGAGATGTGAAAAAATGCCAGTGTTGAAAATCTGGCATGAAATATTGCAATTCTGGCGGGTTGTTATGGCGTGAAGTGGAAACTGGCGTACCACACGCTTGTAACACAGTCATTTTATGGACTTTCGTCACCAAATTTTCAACATAGGCATTTTAGGACCTCTGCTGATGAACAGTGTCACCATCATAGTCTCAAACTGTCCTGAAAACTGTTTTTGCGCAGCGACCATGCTATTCTGAGCCACAGGTATGAAAACACATTTTGGCCAGGATATGTAAAATGACAGCTGTACTCTTCCTAAGGAGGTGTGGAAAAATGCCAATGTTGAAAATCTGGAGTGAAAATATTACAAATTCATGAAGTTACAAGCGTACGTGGAAACTGCGCAATGCACGCTCATAAAATAGTCATTTTTACGTTTGCTTGCACACATGTGAAAGAAACATAGTGCCATCATCCGAGTTTTCGGAGGTGTGTCACCCCCTCTTCCAATTCAGTCAGTGTGTTGGCAGGCGGGTTTCAGTCCGGCTATCAGATGCTGGAGCTGTCTATGACAGCTCCAAAATGCAGTGGCATAAGTTGAAAGGGTGAGCTACACTTCAGTGAGCAGCGATTAGATATCGCCTGCTCGCGCAGCTCCCCATACACACACACACACACACACACACACACACACGCCGCGCCTAGATTTCTCCCCACGCACACACTCTATAGCCAGCGGGGTACCCAATCCCCATCGGCTGTGCTCCCCAAAGCCTTCCAAATGCCACGCTGAGGGCAACTCAATGGTATAAGCCGACGGGATGCCCAATCCCCGTCGGCTCCACTGTACTCCCCAGAGTACGAGGATGCCGCAGCAGGAGCCCACCCCAGTGTGGCAACTGATGCTATGGCGACGGTCTTTAATCCCCGTCGCTCCATGCCCCCCAACCAGTTGCCCTTGTGCCACGCTAGAGCCCACCCCAGCATGGCAAACGCCCCGTCATGTTAAAAAAAACCTGTAAAAAAGTCCCACGTAGTCTTCCTGCCCCCACAACCCGCACTCCACCCACTGCGCACCTGCCTCCCCACACCCTCACCCCATACTTACCTCCGACCTCGGCGCGACGATTCGTGGACCGAACACATCTGCACTCTTCAAAGCCGACCGCAAACTGAGGAAATGCCGTAAGCTGTATAATGGATAGATAGGGTTTTTCAACTTTGTTGCATATCTCAGGCATTTTGGAATTTTGCACCAAATTTTCAACATGGGGTTTTGGGACCCCTTCTCATGAATGATGTCACTGTCATAGAGAAAGACTGCTCGGCGGGGTGATTTCGCATTCACTGTGCTAAATCACCTTTCGGGCCCGATCAACGAAACGACACTGCAAGCGTTCATAAGGTGGGCTCTCAAGAAGCCTATTTTGAAAATTTGGTGATAAAATTCCCAAAAATGACTGTTTTATGAGTGTGCGTTGCGCTGTTCCTACGCAGGCTCGTAAGTTCGTGAATTTTCAATATTTTCACTCCAGATTTTCAACATTGCCATTTTACCACACCTTCTTATGAGTAGTACAGCTGTCATTTTTCACATCTCACCCAAACGTGGTCGCCCATGTAGTGCACAATGGCACAGTCGGTGTGCAAAATCAATGTACAGGACAAATTAAGAAAATCACAGTGACACTGTTCATGAGCAGAGGTCTTAAAATGGCTATGTTGAAAATTTGGTGAAAAAAATTCCTAAAAATGACTGTTTTACAAGTGTGAGTTGCGCAGTTCCTATGCATGCTCGTAAGTTTGCAAATTTAATATTTTCACTCCAGATTTTCAACATTGCCATTTTATTACATTTCCTTATGAACAGTACAGCTGCCATTTTTCATATGTCGCCCAAAATGTGTTTTCACATATGTAGCATAATGGTGCTGTTGGTGCAAAAGCAATGTTGGGACAGATTAAGAAAATTACAGTTACACTGTTCACGAGCAGAGGTCTTAAATGGCTATGTTGAAAATTTGGTGACAAAAGTCCATAAAATTACTGTGTTAAGTGAGCATTGCGCAGTTTCCACGCACCTCTAAGTTCATGACTTTGTAATATTTTCAGTCCAAATTTTCACCAGTGGCATTTTTCCACACTTCCTTATGAACAGTACAACTGTCATTTTTCACAACATGGCCGAAGTATGTTTTCACACTTTCAGCGCAGAGATGCGTGGTCGCTGTGGGAAATCATTGTTCGGGACAGATAAAGAAAACCACAGTGACACTGTTCATGATCGGAGGCACCAAAATGCTTAAGTTGACAATCTGCTGTAAAAAATCCCCAACCTAATAATATTACAGGTGTGCGTTGCACAGTTTCTATGTACGCTCGTGACTTCACCATTTTTTAAAATATTTTTACTGCAAATTTGCAACATTGCCATTTTTTACACCTCCCCATGAACAGCACAGCTGTCATTTTTTACATCCTGTTCGGAATGTTTTTGCACCTGTGGTGTTGAATGCCGTAGTCGCTGTGCATAAGCAGCTTTCAGCTAACAAACTGATATTCCCCCTGTTCATGAGGTGGGGTCACAAAAAAAAATATTGAAAATTTGGAGTGAAAATACCAACGAATGCTTGAGGTATTAGAGTTTCCAACCATAACGCCCAACCCTGTAGAGAATGACAGGCATCAGGGGTGTGACTTGGGATTCTTGCCTGTAATGCTCATACCATTCCACACCCTGCAGCCAGTGAGAGGCATCGAGGTATGCCTTGGACTCTTCGGCCCCAAAGTTCACCCATCTCACCGTATTTCCTAATGGAATGGGGTGCGCATAAGGGCCAAAGACCCCAAGGAACACCGTGACACTTGTCAGTGTCTGCAGGGTGGGGAGTGGTGAAATGGTGTGGCTGTTATGCCTGACGACCCAAAGGCACACCCCAATGCCTGTCACTCTCTGCAGGGTGGTGGTGGGGTTGGCTTCAGTTCAATACTTCACTGCCATTCCTATTACGCAGCTCTGTAACTTCTACACTACCACTGCCAATGCCAGCAAGCAAACATTCGGCATTGACAAATGCTTGTTTTGATTTTTTTGGACCAAATTTGCAACATAGGTTTTTTGAGAGCCCACCTCATGAACAGTTGCACTGTTGTTTTATTAATTGGTCCTGAAAGGTGATTCCACACAGTGACCACAAAATCACCTTTTGGGACCGAATAACGTGATGACTGTGACTGAATTCATGAGGAGAGGTCCCAATAACCCCATGTTGAAACTTTGGTGCCAAAATTCCCAAAAATGCCTGAGATATGCACCAAAGTTGATTAAACCCTATTTACGCCATTATACAGCATACCGGCATTTCTTTAGTTCGCGGTCGGCTTTGAAGAGTGCAGACGTGTTTGTCATCCACCGAAGATCATCGCGCTATGCTCTGGAGGTAAGTATGGGGTGAGGGGGGGTGTGAAGAGGCAGAGTGCACAGAGGGTGGGCGCGGGCTGCGGGAGGGCCACCAAAGTTGACGAGGGACGTTTTCTGCTTTGCAGGTTTAAAAAAAAAAAAACATCACAGGATGGTTTTTTTCAGGGCATTTGGCATGCTGGGTGCGCCCCAGTGTGCTACCCATGGTTTTTTGGGGGTTCTGTAGTCAACGTGGGATTGGGCACCCATCAGCACACAACAAGTGGGAGGACATTATGCCAATGGGGAGGGCTCTGGCCGCAAATTAAACTGGTAGGTAAGGGGGGGACAGATGCTGAGGGGATTGGCATCCTCTCGCACACACGTTAAATGGGAGGGGGGGTTGCATTATGCCGATGGGGGGTGGGCTCCCCCATTGGCAAATGAAGTGGGTCAAGGCACTCTGCGGTGCGGCATGCTGCCATGTTTTGTAAACTGGTCAACAGAAAAAGCACGTCGTTGCATGAGAAGCTTGGCTCTCATTGCAGTGGACCTTTCCTTAGATCTGGTGGTCAGTTTATGTGTTGAGGGTGTCGGCACCTGCAGCTACCTTATTGGGAAAAGAGGGACGCACTTACTGATGCATGCCCTGCATTCACCCACAGTGACTGCACCTCCAAATCTGCTACTACCGCAATATGTTGGCTGCGCAAGCGCGAGTCAACATAAAAATGAATAAAAAGCGGTGCACTGTATTATGTCCTGGCATACTTATTGCTGGTTTGAACACCTGTACTCCATAATAGAGGTTTGTTTTTTTGGAGACGTCATGTAGTGCTTCCAAGTAGATTCTGTAAGCGCCAGCTGATCCCACTGAGGAACGATATCATCCCTGTGCTCTACTGCTCATCAGAGTATCAGGAGTGCATTTCTGACATCTGCTGGTGTCACTGGAACCTCAGCTTCCAGTTCATCAGTTTGATCCTCTTCCTCATAATCTTCCCGGACTTCTCCATGCACCCCTGCTATTGCTTCGCTGATGTCATCAATAGCCACAATCTTTGGCTCGTTGCTTAGGTTACACAGCTTGTCAAGTGCTGCTGAAGTCAATCCAGTGGGAGCAAGGTTTCAATCTCTCCTTTGGGCTCTTCAGGCTCTTCCTCGGCCACCATTCCAATTGTGGGTTCAGTTGCAAACCAGCCTTCATGAAAGCATCTCTGTATTGTTTCAGCAGGACCTTGTGCCAAGCCTGCTGCATCAGTCTGACTGTGTCCAACAGGTTTATACATTGGACAAAGCTGGAGGCTGTAATTTCCTCGTCCTCATCAAGGATATCGTGCAGACGACCCCTCCATAGAGGTAACATAGTGGTGTTTGAAACTGTAGATTATGCCCTGATCAAGGGGCTGAATAAGGCAGCTTTGGTGGTAGATAAACCAGCTTAATGTTATGGAGGTCAGACACAGGAGGGTGCAATCTGCAATTGTCCAGCAACAGTGTAATTTTAATAGACCTCGGCCTCTGGTCCCAGTCTGTCAACCACGCTGAGAAAATGTCCCCAGCCATCCAGGCTGTCTTGTTGTTATGGTACAGCACTGGGAGACTGTGGACACTATGGAAGCAGCATGGATGTGCAGACTTGCCTATGACCATGGGGGGGGGGCGGTTCTTTTCACTGCTGGACATATTACAGGTAAGGAGCACAGTGATATGCTCCTTCACTTTCTTACAAAACCATTGGAGTCTCTGACCGGAACGCTAAGGATCCATAGCCCACACAATGAAAAAAAGCCCAGTCTCATTGGTGTTAAAGATGTTGTCTGGGCTGTAACCGTTGAGCAGCTGAGGAAGAACATCCTTTAGCCATGAATCTGCAACACTAGTGTCAGCGTTAAGCTATTTCCCATGTTTTTTTTCTGAAGCAGATGTTATGCACCTGCTTCCAGCAGCTTAGCCATCCATCCGTTGCCTTAAAATCTGTTTTCCCCAAGGGCTGCTGCTATCTTATCTGCCTTATGAATCAGTAGCAGCCCAATTATCAAAGCTTCCCTGCCTCTGGCATCCATGAACCTGCGGAGCAGGCATCCTCATCATCATTGTCCTTGCCCTCCTGTTTGTGAACTGGGTTCTGGTTAGAATGCCAGTCCACAAGCAGTTTCTTTATTCTTGAGCAGATCCAAAATTGTGGATTTCAGGATGCCAAAATGTGTGCTCAGATCATGAATGCTCAATTTCCAAAACATGTCCATTTGTTGAATGGTTTCATCCTTTCTGGCCAGAATAAGACATGCTTGCTTACCAGACATTGCTACGGCACAGCAGCACAGCATCACCAAACAGTAATGTAGTGAAACAAAGGATATGGATAAAGATAAGAAAGCAGTCAGTAGGGAGGCATTAGATACTGCACTAAACTGCTTGAAACTGCTTGAAAACTACCGCAATCGAGTTAATGGCAGCTGACTAAATGAGTGTTCTCACACATTAGCACCTGTCTGAGGTGTCAAGGGAGCTATTAATTAGCAACTCAGTGGCTGCTAAATGTGGAGTTGCAGGTCCGCTTAATCAATTGACTTTATTACTGATCCCCTATAGTAAACAACTTTTGGAGAGGGGAATTGTCTGTTAGAAGTGGCTGTCCACTACAAGTATGTCCATTAAATCTGGTGAATACTGCATTATGTCATTGTTATTGTTGTTCTCATGTGAGCTGTTGACCATTTTTGTGGATTAAACTTTTTTTTGCCTTAAATGGTTTATCCACCTGTAGCAGGCCTAAGCAAGTTATCAGCCCTGTCCCCACTCTCGGTGGCTGTCCCCTACCTCCTCCTGTCCAAGAGCCCAATCCCCATGTATTTCTCCCTGCAGCAGGGTGGGAGAGGGAGGGCCATTCTCCCACCCCGGAGACACATCCAGATACACTGTGGGACCAAAGTGGCCAGGCGGGCTGCCAAAACACTGGCAGGGCATCACAAAGCCAAGACCCCTAGATTTATCCATTTTCTCCCTGATCACCATGCTGCTGGGGGTGAACACAGATGTGCACATGTGTGGAGGTATGCAGACACACCACTGAAGTCCCGTAGCTCCCTTCCTTCCTCTGCTGCCCTGGAGGCCCACACTGCCATCAGGCCTCCACCTCGAGGAATTCAGTGGGAATGGCACATCCCCCCCCCCGGAGAAGAGCAGTCCACTGTATGCTGATCCTCTCCCTTGCTGGCTGGTCCCCACCAACCTGAAATCACTCCCAGTCCTGGGTCACCAGTGTGGTGGGCAGTAGGGCTACTGCTGCGCAGCACCACTGGGCTGGCTGGAATAAACTTTTTTTGATACCTTTGCTGCTGTGATGTGTTTCTTTCATTGGTGCTATCCTCTCACACCCACAATCCCCCCAGCACCGCACCTGGGTGCAGTGCTATATTCAGTGCTGCGCAAGTGCCGTGCGCTGTGCATGCACTATGACATTTGTGCTGTACATGTACACTGTACTGCAGCCCAGTATTCAAAGGTGTTAATGTCAGTGTGCTGTTTCTGAACATTTTGATGGGAATGTACTGGGGCAAGGGCATGTGCAACACAATCGCTGCGCAGGTGCTGCTGGCTTAATAAGGCAGACTGAAATGGTACATCATTCAAAACATAATTAGAAGGATTTTACAGGCATTATAAAATATCATAAAAAATTATTTATGGAAATGTTTGGAAGCTACTAGTGGTTGTTCCCTCTAAGAAAAAACACATTGGGTGGGATATTCAAAGGAGTTGCACATGGCACAACAGGGTTGCACCATGCACAACCCACCAATGCGCCCCTGCACAATATACAAAGGGTTCGGTTGTGCTGTACAACCCCCGATGTGCTGGGGCACACCAGTAATGTATGCTGCACAAGTGCGGGGGGCATGCCGATGCATATGTGGCACATCCTGATATTCAGCCCGGGATGTGCGGTGCATGTGCTGGCACATACCTGCCTTGCGCCACTCAGGGGGGTGCAAAAATATGCCTGGTGAAACCAGGAGCAAGTTCCGGCCACCCACAGGCAAGCTGCCATATTGCAAGGTGCAACACGGCAGCTGCCTGCTCTGTCTGGCAGCCGACCATGCAGGACACAGTCCACATGCCCCCTGCCCAGGGGCGTCATGCCACCCCCCCTCGCCTAATCGCGGACATGTGTAAAAGTAATCCCTGGTGGTCCAGTGGACCGCTATACATTGCCCGATCATGGGCATATGTTCAAACTATCCCTGGTGGTCCAGTGGACCGATCCCCATTGCCCAATCACGGGCAAATGTGTGATCCATCCCTGGTGGTCCAGTGGACCGAACCCCATCGCCCTATCGTGGGCATGCATTAGAACTCCCTGGTGGTCCAGTGGAACCCCCCCAGTGCCCGATCGTGGGCGGAATGAACAATGGACACCCTGGTGGTCCAGTGGTACACCCCTCCCCACCCACCTGCTGAGTCCCCTGACACCCTGCACCCCCCCTGTCAGCGGTGAGTGGCAGCACCCCACCTGCAAGCTGCCCAGCCACCCACCGACTGACAGCATACTGTAGGACTATACACTTATTGGTCCACTGCATGGGCCAATGGGCGACGAGACGATGTACTTGTACTGGCCAGTTCGTAATGTGAATGAATGCTCATTCACAATTCGGGACTGTGTAGTACAGTATGGTCTGTAACCCCATTGGCCCACACAGTGGACCAATAGGCGTACAGCCCTACTGTACGCTGTCAGTCACTGGGCGGCTTGCGGGCAGAGTGCTGCCGCCCACCACTGATGGGGTTGCAGGGTGGTGGGGGACTCAGTGGGCAGGTGGGGAGGGGGTACCACTGGACCACTAGGGTGTCTGTTGTTCATTCCACCCGTGATCGGGCACTGGGGAAGGTCAACTGGGACCACCAGGGAGCTCTAACACATGCCCATGATCGGGCGATGGGGTTTCGTCCACTGGACCACCAGGGATGGATCAAACATATGCCTGCATTCAGGCATTGGGGATTGGTTCACTGGACCACCAGGGATTATTTGAACATATGCCAACAATTGGGCAATGGATAGCGGTCCACTGGACCACCAGGGAGTACTTTTACACGTGCCCACGATTGGGCAATGGATAGTGGTCCACTGGACCACCGGGGATTCATTCTACACATGCCCACAATCAGGCATGCAGGAGCAGAGCCTGGCAAGGGGCAGCAGGGCATCATTTCCTGATGGCTGCAGCCTGGCAGGGGGCCAGGCGCAAGTCACTGGGGATCGGCGCACCACATGCAAATGGAGCCATAATGACATGCAAAATGGCCCCATTTGCATCTTGCATGCATAATGGCCTCATTTGCATGCCCACAGCTGAATATCACAGTTGCTGCACCTAGCGCAACTGCACTTGTGCTGGTGCAGCCCCCAGCTCCCCTTCTGCCACTTGTGCTGGTGCAGTGCCACTGCGCCGTGTGCAGTACGTCCACCCTTAGTGCCATATTCAACAGTGCTGAGCCATGGTGCAGCACCATTGAATATCACCTGGTCCATGCCCTGGCTCATCCCAGTTGTGCTGCGCCCAGGATTGCGCCCCTGTCTGGCGCAGTCTGAATATCCAACCAATTATTTTCTTGTTTGAAAAAGAAATAGTATTTGATACTGATGGACTTCTTGTCTTGTTTTGATTACAGATACACTGCAACACATCAGTACTGTGTAACAATGCTAATGTCTGGTGCATAATATTCATTGTATCGAATAGCATGAATTAAAAACTGAACTACAGGACAGGAATATACAGTACTGCATAGTGATGCATGAAAAATGACGGCATGTTATCAAAAACAACGGGTTTCTGCTTGCATTCTTCTACTTAATTGCCAACATGAGTATTGCAGAAATGCTCTATTAAGGGAACTACGTACAGATGTTTGTGTCTAAATAGTGAAGTTTCTGAAGGAAAAGTCAAATTTATAAAACCTGCTAGTGGTCCTATTTTCCCAAAGTTGTCTACAGGAATGGCTATACAGCTAGCTAATAAAATGGCACCAGCATGGAAGCCAATTTAAATTGTTTGCTGACTACACCATGTATTTCCAAGACATCTGTTTCTACTTTTCTGAAGTAAATGCATTTGTGGGATGTAAACTACTAGTTACACACCATTAAAAACAACAGTGTATCATTTACAGGCATTATCCAATATACTGTCATTAAAAAATAAAACCCAAACCATGGAGAATCCAATGATTTACAAGGAACGGCCAACTGATTTGGATAATGGTCTTGTGATGGGGCTGAGAGCCCCACCATTCTGCTGGTTGTTAATAAATGGAAATCATATTATTAATAATATTAATGTGTATGGTTAGCGTTCACTGTGTATGGGAATTGATACACTCAAAATCTCCACTGTACCATAGCTGTGACATCAGAACTATGGCACAACAGTCTTCAGATGTTGTACCATACTGTGCTTCCGATGTTACAACTATGGTACAATGAACTACGTCCGCCTTGCAAACTGCAGCCACTGCTGTTGCATGCTCATTTAAACAGAAGTGCATTTGATAGAGTTTTGCCTCCTGACATTTTTCCAAAGTAGTATTCACTACCATTTGTATTGTTATGCTGTTTGTGATGTGAGGTGAGCAGATAGCTACTGAGCAGCTGGGTGCAGGGTGTAATTAAAAAGCAAAATTAACAAACTGGCACATGGGTGGGGGAGAACCAACAAAACATGACATTTTTTTGGGAGGGGGTCCAAAACCATAAGCATATACTATATAACATATGGTATAGGCAACCATCCACGACTCAGACTGTGTTTTAAGGAGTTGAGATGACAGCATGGACCGCTTGACCTTCGCTCTCGATGTCCACATGATCTCATCTTAACCCCTCGAAAGAAACACAGCTTTGCTGCATATGGTTGCCCACACACTATTCTATATGTTAAAGTCCACTAAAAACCATGCATCATATGGTGACAGAGTCATGCATTGGGCGTACTGACACAGGCAATATACCCTTCATAATTCTGTTTCCCCCCCTGAAAAAAACACTTCAACCTCCCACCTAACTCACTCACTATTAAAAAAACTTCAATTTGGAGAGAGAGAATTTTCACTGGTACTGAAGTTACTTTATTTCATGTCCTCTGTTACAATGATGCGTCGGCATCTTGCACACAGTGTTATGCTTCTTATAACCACCCTTGTTAGAATGTAGCCTGAAGACACGGTTCATGACCTAATGCAGCAGTCCTCATCCCATAGTGGACTTGGTGGAATATTACAACCACTAACCAAAGCCCGCAGGTTTTCTTCAAACACTAAGAATGCCCTTTGTGAAATAATAGAAATAAATATCTGTCAGCAGAAAGAAACTGATGGTCCATCATGCTACCTGTATTGTACTACTCAGCCCCTCCTGACCAAGTGTTGTAGGGGGTTGCCCCCCCACACCAAACAAATCTCTTGCTAGTACTCCCCTGTGGGACTATGAGTTCTCTTCTTCTGTTCCAGACAGGTTTGAACCCATTTGGGTTAGTTGCCTCCACCACTTCTGCTGGCAGTCTGTTCCATGGCTGCCCCACACTCTCAGTGAAGTATAACTTCCCCACATACCTCCTGAATCTACCCCCATCAGCCTCCAATTGTGCCCCCTTGTGACTACATCTCTATTTCTAATACACAGGTCTTTAGTGTTCACCCTATTTATGTGGCCTCCTGTGAGTACATGTTGAGGGCCACCAGACGTTTCTCACAGGATCTGCCTTGTTGGCCTGGGATCGTTTAGTGTTTCTTTGTACTGACTCAAGCCTGTCTATGGCGTTTCTCAGGTGAGGGCTGCAGATCTGGATACAGTATTCAGGAGAGGCCTCAGCATCGTTCAGTAGAAGGGCAGTATTCCTGTGCTATGCCTTTTTGCACTGGCTGGTTTGCTTTAGGGAGTCACTGATGATGACCCCCAGATCCCTCTCCTCTGCTGCAGTGGCCAGCCTGACCCCTTCCATCCAGCATTTTGTGCATGGGTTCCTTTTTCCTAAGCGCATCACCTTGCACTTCTTGGTGTTAAATTTCAACTCCCAGATCTTTGACCACATCTCCAGTTTCTTCAGGTCATTCTGAAGCTCCTGCACCCATTCTTCAGTGCCTATTCTGTGACATAATGTTATGTTCCTACCTTCATTTGTGGAGACAGGGTGATGGATGCAGGTCAGTAGCATTATCCAAATCAGCACTCAGTTCAGTAAAAATGTCTCCCTTCCCTTCTTCAGTGGAACATACACCAGCCACATCGGTGCTGTGCAGCTCTACGGAATGATCGCTGTTTCCCCTTTAAATGAAAGAATATAAATACAGAACCATGAAATATATCTCTTGCTACAATACATGCAACATATTTCCTTATGCTGTTGCATTTACAGTAATAGTTAAGTGTTGGACAGGCAGTTATTGCGTAGCACACTTTCATTGCTGTCTTTCCTCTTTAGTGTGACACAGTTGTATGAGGGGTCTTTCAGTTAATCATAGAATGGCCTGTGAAAAGCACAAACAAATATTACCATATGTGTCTTTTCAGTCATAAAATATATACTTTTTATAACACAGCTTGAAAATGTTTCTTTGAAACACCTACTGACCTGACACAAGGCATGGAAACCTGTAATTACTTGCCTCTGCTTGTGTGTAACTGTGTATCCAAAATAACTAGCAAGGTCATTAGCCTTGGCATCTGTCCGACACTTGTGTGAAGGTTGTTGTTTGATGGTTACTATAGCAAACAGTTTAGAAACAATGATCCTGTAGAACTGCTGTACTGGTAAACAATAAGGATGATTCTGAATAAATTTGCTACGTCCAGACTTATTCAATATCATCAGTAGGTACCGTCTCATTTTTTTACATTTTTAATTGAACATTTTTATTGAAAGGTTAGAATAAAAACAAACAATAATACATTGTAAATTCTATATACTGTACATCACTCAAGTAAACCTTAAAATGAACTACCACAGTAAATACAAACTTGAGCTGTCATATATTAATACACAATAGAGAGATTTCTTATCCAGCACTGTTACTGAAATATTAGGTAGTACTTTTGCAGAAGGTAGAATGTAGAAAAGGGTTCCAGATATCTAGGAATTTTTTCATCCTATCACTACAGACAAAAGCCAGTCTTTCATATGATGATCTGGTGCTATTGTCATCTAACCATTCATTCAAGGTAGGGTTGGAGGTTCGTTTCCAATGTCTTAGAATCATGTTTTTAGCTGAAATCAAAGTGGCCAATATCCATAAAATATTAGGCGTAGACCAACGTTCTAGTTCAGAAGTGATGCTCAACATCACTAGTTTGTCAGTTGCTGCAATCTTTTTATGCAGAATTTTTTTGCAAGCTCCAAACATCTCATACCAGAATGTCTGAAGTAGTGGGCACAACTAGATAATATATGTAATAATACCAATATCTTTTAAACATCTCCAACAAATATTGGTAAGTTCCCGTTTATACAATTTCTCTGGAGTGTGATGCCATCAGTAGGCAATTTTATAATGAATTTTATAATGTACTATTCTGCCTTTAGCTTCTTTGCAAGCCTTGAGACTAAACGTCCAGCTCTGATCCCAATCAGACATTGAAATAGTAGTACCTAACTCAACTTCCCATTTTAGAATTAATGGCTCCACTGAATTTTCATTCATTTTTAATTGATTCCCATGCACCAGTTTGAAAATCGTCACTAAAGAGGCCACACACAGCCTGCAGATGTATAGGTGTTAAATACATTCGTTTTAAACAAAGTTAGTCCTCAAACTGCAAACTGAACACCTTCATCTTTGCTTACTTGCAGAGTACAGGTCAAAAATAAAAAATGCAGTACAGCTGTAGCCTCGCAGTTATGTCTTTGTATGTTGTGTTTTTTTATATAAATATCAACAGTGCATATAAGGGAAATACTTACAAGACCAGTAGATGGCGAGCAACATCACTGTGTAATTTCAGACCATGTCCCTCTACAAAAATTGACCAGCTTCTTATTTCTGAGCCAACTAATTTTCTGCTTTTCCACCAATTTATTTATTTGTTTTTGTTAACCAGGTAAGCAGACTAGACAACAAGTGCCTATTTTCAGGTGCGACCCAGGAGATTACAATACAGAAGAAAAAATTTATGATACAGCAAACATGGTACATGGCCATGGTAACATACAGGCCCACGTAACAAGTGGAGCCAGAGTACAATATAGGGACATGATACAGAGTCAGAAATAGAAACATGATACAAATACATCTTGTATTAAATGGTAGAGAAGACATTGCATCTTGCATGATACGATAAAGAAGACATTACAACCACAGGGTTTCGTGGGAACAGGTAACCACAAGGGGAGTGTTCACAGTGCACTAACAGGGTGATTGTCAGGTAACAGACAAAGGGGAGTGTAGACAGTCCAGCATATCAACAGGGTACTTAGCTAGTATAGAGAGGGGGAGGACCACTGCGACGGAGTCAGGCTCCAGCTGAAGGAAGAGAACTGCCCTACAGTTGCATGCCAGAGGGCAGGACAAGATAACGTGGGGTCATCTATGTGCTGCTATGGAGGGAGCTAATGGGTAAGGGGGTAAGTGCTATAGTGGAGAGTGGCAGAAGCCTACCATCATGTAATGCTGTTTTCACTTTCTGTTTGAATCTGTGAGAAGAGGACCAGAGATCCTGGGGCCCAGACTGCGCATGATAATGTTCAGGTTATTTCGTCAAGGGGAAGGCCAGGCTGTTGACTACAATATGGTTAGCAACAGCTTGATCGTCAGTGACATCACAAGTTTTAAAAAAATGGTGGCAATATAGTAACAATACGGGACGGACTTAATCATCAAAATCTCTGGACTGTAGCCAGTTATAGGTAAGCACAGTTCCTCATTTATAAGAGCTTTCCCATGGCTTTCAGGCTATGAGGGGCACGGTTCATGAGTGTTCCCCTTTAATTGCTGTAAGTCCTACTAATGTTCTGTGGTGAAACTGAGCTAAAAAAAAAAAGAATGTGTCTGTTCTGCTCTGGATCACAGTGTTGGTACATGGCATGGAGACCACTTGCCTCAGCTTCAGAGGGGCCACAGTCTCACAGTTAACTGGGGTAGTGGGGGCCTGCCTGTCAAAGCCTCTGTCTGTCCCTTTCTGGATCAGAGTGTTGCTACATGGCCTAGAAACCACTTGTCTCAGCTCTGGAGGCGTCACAGTCTCACAGTTAATTGGGGTAGTGGGGTCCTGCTTGTCAAAGCCTCTGTCTGTCCCTTTTTGGATCAGAGTGTTGGTTCATGAAATGAGCTGTTCTCAAAGATGTTATCCAAAATTTCAATAAATAAATAAAAAATTAAAAACATGGCCTAGAGCCCACCCATCTCAGCTTCGGAGGGGTCACACTCACAGTTACTTGGGGTAGTGAGGGCCCGGTCCACCTGTTAAAACCTCTTGCTGTTCACAAATGAATGAGTTTTACATGAACTGTAATGCAGTTTTTGCTTGCACTTCATATTGTATCATGTGTATGCTTTTCACCACCTGCACCTCTGCAGTTTACATTGCATCATTGTGTTCACATTTTTTTTCAAATTTTTTATTCAGTTTTTTCCAGAAAGACATACAAAATAAAACTATTCACAAGATGGTAATGTACCACAATACAAGAAAAAGACAAGACATGAAACTAAAACTACAAACCCCACTCCCCAGCCCCCCCCCCACAAGGTATCACTCTGTCCAGAACTGTAAAAACAATGGAGAGTTATAGGCTATATAAAGTGTGCATAGACTCCCATCTATCCCTGTACCACTTGGTGTAGTTATAGAGACTTGCTACTATTTTTCCACCCAGAGGTTAGACAACAGTTCTTGATGCCATTCTGTATAAGAGATGACATAAGCATCCTTCCAGGAACAGAGAATCAGGGCTTTGAGCAAGACAGCAATCATTGACATATGAAATCTACGCTGTTTGATCCCGTCTCCAGTAAAATCACCCAGAAGAGAAACTTCTAGGGTGAATGAAGTATCTAACCCCAGTAAGGAGTCTACCCTCTGTTTAATGTTCTCCCAGAGAGCAGCGATCGGGGGGCATTCCAAAAAAATATGAAGCAGGCTACCCTCTGCTTAGTTACAGCAGCTGCAAATTGGGAAGGGAAGTTTGCCCATCTTATGTAACTTGACAGGAGTCAGATACATGTCCTGTAAAATTGAGAACTGCATAATTCGCAGCCTATCTTGAGTAATATGTGAGTGACAGGACCTCCATATCTGATCCCAACTTAGGGGCCTTTGGTAAAATTTTTCCAACCAGTAAGGGAAGAACCATCTATAAGAGGGAAGACCAGGTCATAAAGAGAGGCATATACAAGAATAACCGAGTGAGGCTGCAAGGCCAATTCTGTCAAAGGGGAGAAAATCACCACCTTCCCTCTGTGTTCTCCCAGTGACAACGGTTTGGTAACCAAGAGATGTTGAATCTGGTAAAATTTGAAAAAGCCTCCTGGACCTGATGGGAACATCAGCATTATGTCTTTCACCAAAAGATAAGAAACACCAGGTGATAAATCTTGGGATCTCTGTCCAATGAGTGAGGGAAGCCACTCCTCTGACAGAGGAGCACCCCTTATACAGAGATTAAGACTCCGCAGTATAGGTTGCACTGAGTCCCTGAGGGGGTTATACTTTAGGACAAAATGTAACTGAAGATGTGCCCTCAGCGAGGTGGCAATGGGAGAACTGAGCAGCTGAGTAGGGAGGTCTTTCACACGGGTATGCAGAATGGCCTCTTGGGAGATACCACATGAGTCAAGCAGCTCCTGCTCTATAGAGAGCCAGGATGGGACATACAGGAAAGAATGGAGGATCTCCACTGGATGCAGCCACCTAAGGTATTTGCTTAAATGACTGGCCCAATAATATAGGCCAAAATGAGGGAGACGCAGCCCCACTTCTCTTTGAGAGCTGCCAACTTGTGGTATGCCTGCTGAGAAGGTTTACTGCACCAGGAGAAGTCTGAAACCATACCATGTAGCTTCTTAAACCAGGACAGAGGTAGCCACAAATTCAGCATACTCAGGGGGTAAAATATACATGGCAAGATGTTCATTTTAATCAAACTAATCTTCCCCCAAAGAGACAGAGGCATGTCCTTCCAACAGGCTAAGTCTTGTTGCACTTGTAGACACCAGGGGGTCCAGATTAAGCGATCTCAGCTTGGCATCACCTCTCGCCAGGGTTATACCTAGATATTTGAGGTTGTTTGGGGACTATTGTAAGCCAGTATGGCTTATCAGTGCACTATGAGTTCTATTATTCAGAGAGAAGACCACAGTCTTGTCCAGATTAACTTTATACTGTAATTGGAAACTACACTGTAGGCCAAAATAGTCTTCATGGCTGCAGTTATGGAAGAAGAAAGTTGGGCAATGTGCAACAAGATATCGTCCACATAGGCCAATACCTTCAGTACCTGAGAGCCAGCTGTGATACCATGGACATTTTGGATTGCTCCTGAGTCTGCACAACAGAGGTTCCAGGTATAAATTAAATAAAAGAGGGGACAGGGGGCACCCTTGCAGAGTACCTAATTCTAAAGGGAAGGACGTGGAGATCACCCCATTGCAGTATATCTTGGCACTAGGCTTGGTGTATAAGGTTCTGACCCATCGAATAAACTGACAGGGATACCAAACTTCACTAATACTTAAAACATAAATTCCCAATCCACTCTGTCGAACACCTTCTCCGCATACAGGAAGACTAAAACCACAGGGTATTCAGAATCTCTGGATGCAAAGAAAATGTGCATCAATTTTCGTAAGTGATCTTGGGACATTCTGCCTACCATAAAGCCAACTTGTTCAGGTCCAATCAAGACAGGGAGGACTGTGGATAGTCTATTTGCTAATATTTTGGCTAATGTCTTAATATCATTGTCAATAAGGGAGATGAGTCTATAGTTTGTGACTCAGTCCTCTGGTTTACCAGGCTTATGCAGAACGATTAAGAGGGCTTCTAGAATGCGAGACTTTGAGGGGTTTTCTGATAAGATGAAAGAGAAGAACCTGTATAACCATGGAGTTGACTGATCATGGAATTTCTTATAGAAGTTCGGGGAGAACCCATCCGGGCCCGAGCCTTGTCCATTGGGAGCACGCGGATAATTGCTCTGATTTCCGCCTCTGTGATGGGGGCTAGCAGAATGCTTTTCTCTGCTTCTCCCAAGGATGGCAGGGGAAGGAAGTCTAAATATGCCTCTATCTCTTGGGGGGTGGGGGGAGTTGCTGTAGTATTGTACAAATCCTGGTAGTAGCGTTCAAACTCAGAAACTATCCCCCTCGGGGCAACTTTAATCGAGCCATCAGTAGACGACTTGATAGCCTTGATTAATCTGGCAGTCTCCTGGTGTTTGATGCTTAATGCCAGCAGGTGTCTAGCCTTCTCTCCCTGGTCTATATAAAGTGAGCAGGATTTGAGAATGGTGTATTCTGCCTTTTCTCTCAGCAGCTCATTAAAGGTTTCACAGAGTTTTAAAAGGGAAGTTTTGGTGTTCTCATCTCCAGTATGGGGGAGAGCACTTTCTAACTGCCTAATATGTGTCAGTAAATTGGAAATTTGATCTTCCCTCTTCTTCTTTCTATGAGAAGCTATGCTAGTGAGTTCTCCCCTGAGGTGACATTTGAACGCCCCCCACTCCATGTCTGCTTTGCCTGCGGTGTGGAAGTTATCCATTGTGAAGTGCTCGATGGATTGGGCTAACCTTTTTACTGTCTCAGGGTCCTTCAGAAGCTGGTTGTTGAGCTTCCATATGGTGTCTTTCTGCTGGTAAGAGGTGAGAGACAATAGACACCAAACTGGAGAATGATCAGAAAGGACTCTGGCTTTTATCCCAGCATCTTGGACCCCTGACAAGGAACCCTGGCTCAGTAAAATATAGTCAATTCTAGAGGAGGAACTGTGAACTGGGGAATGGAAAGTGTACTCTCTGGAGGACGGATTAAGAATCCTCCAGGGGTCACACAAGCTCAAGTGGTCTACTAGCTCCCTGAGAGATTGCTGAGCTGATGACAACCCTTGGGATCTGCGATATGTTCTGTCCAGGTCTGGTGTGAAGGGGAGATTCCAGTCCCCACCCAAGAATATCAGAAGGTTAGCGAAGGGGGTTAGAATTCTAAGCAGCTCAGAGAAAAATTGTGGTGAGTCCACATTAGGACCATAAAGGCACCCAATTATCAGTTTCACCCAGTCCACAGTACCTCTGAGCACCAGATACCGGCCATTGGGATCCTGAGTTAGCTGCAGGCATGTAGAGGCCAACTGGCAAGCTATAAGAATAGCAATGCCCCTACTCTGTGTGCTAGACCCTGCTGAGAAGGCCTGACCAATATTCTGTCGCCTGAGGAGCACCGATTCAGAGCCTAGTAAATGACTCTTCTGCAGACAGGTAATATCGGCCTTGAAGTGACCCAGATGCTTTAGAATCTGGTAGCATTCTGTCTTGTTTCTGGCCCCCTTACATTCCATGAGGCCAGTTTTTGTAACCTCTAGGTGGCGCTATCCCAAGGGCTACTACCCCTGCCTGCTTGGCTAGTAGCAGATTAAGGGGCCTGAGTTCTGAAACGGGTGCCACCCAGAGGTCAGGGTTGGTAGTGGTCAAACTATCCTGGGCACAGCCCTCCGGGACACTGTAACCCCCCCTTCCTTACTAGTGGCTGGGGCAATACACAATAATCACTTTCACAATATGCCTGATAACACCACACAAGTACCCACACTGTTTGCACTTACCACCAGGGCTTTCCTCTGGTCTGACCCTGGGGACCCCCTGCAAAACAAGGTTATACACAGCAAATAACAGCAGTACAGTACTCTTGCACAAACTGGAACCACAGTTAGGGTGAATGCAAAAAAAGAGTTAGATCTGATTTATTTAAGGGACTTGAACAAGGGAGGGGAGTAATCAGGTTAATTTGCTTAAAGGCTGTATCAAACAGTTGTGCATGCACTTCAGGGTCCATAAACAGTCACACACTCTGTGTACCCAGATGGAGAATGGTGGGCTAGCCAGGAACATTGCAGCTGGTTGGGGCCCTGTGTTGGAAGAAAACAACATGTACAACACACACTATTTGTAGTCCGGAGCCAGAGAGCTCAGTTCGTGAAAAGAAAACAAGACAATCAGATGACACACTTTTTGATTAGGCTGTTGTTGCAGGGAGCTACCCTGATGATTACTCACGATACCCAAGACTGGACACAGGCTGGACGACAATCAAGACAACAGGTGGTTAATCTAGAGTGCCAGGAGAAGCAGGGCCCACATGAATCACCGAGGCGTCATTCCTGTTCAAGCGTGGAGCAGGGAGCTGATCCCCAGGCAGGTCTCTCGTCGATGGCTTTCTCTGTGCAGTGGGTAGTCTGGCTGGGTCAGTGTGGCTAGGCCCAGGCCAAATAGAGACAAATTCAGATACGGTCTGTTTTGTGCTAGATGCAGTTTCCAGCAAGCAGAACATAGTTCACACAGTGGGGAACCAAATCACGACCCACTTTCAATACACAGCACATTTACGTGAAAGGAAATTCTACTGTACCAGGCAAACCCTCTCTGGTCACGATTGCAAAGTCTCTGTACAAACCGGGGATTCAAAAGCAGCTGGAAATCCTGGCAAGCCGATCACATTCAGCAAAATCTTCAGTCTTCTTCAGGTATGAGTCTAGTAAAAAATCAGTGGCTTGCTTTGTTCTTACAAACTAGGATTCAGTCCAAAATAATTCTCTTTTCTCCTTCTCAGGGGCAGCAGGCAGACATGCAGGCCACAACTCATGCCTTTCCACAGTTCTCCTGTGTAAAACTACTCAGACGGTTATTTGACTGTCTCAAGCTCTTGCCTCTTCAACTCCCAACTGAGATTTGACTCAAACTCCAGCAAGCCTGGGAATTTCTTCAAGATCCAAAAGGTTTGGTTGGCTGACTCATCTGTCAATCGCAACAGGAGCTCCCACTTCAGTTGCAAAAAGGCACCAAAAGCCCAAAACTACAATTCCAACAGATTCTGACTCCAGACAGCTCCTGTAGTCCAGCTCCATTTTAGGTCCCACCAGTACTGATTAGTCCAATTCAGCAGTCCTGGACCAAGATAGTGGAGATAAACAAAACAGTCCTTGCTGCAAAGAAGGCAGGTTAGACAAACTACATTATCATTATCACTCTAAATGATTTTCAGCAAGTAGTTACATTGTTCAACAGAGCTCCCTCTCAGATTACTTATGACTGCAATCCGGGCAGCTCTTAAAGAGACAGTACACAGAGGCTATACAGGCACTCTATGGCAATCACATTTAAACTGCTAAAATGCAGGACACCAGCCTGGCAGTGAGCATTTAGGCAAGCTCAAGGAAGGCTTTTCAGGAACCCCCATTTGTAGGGGGGTACACTTTATCTGTCCAGCCACGTGTCTATGGTTGCAGTGCACTTGTAAACAGCCAATAGTGTACCTTGGTGACACTTGATATTCCACAGTAGAAGTGATGCCTTCTGCCCTCTGTCCTTCCTATAAAGCCCCTATGCCATACACCAGTCCCACCAGACTCCCCCCTCATGAATACCCCAAAGCCAAAGCACCAACTTCGGGACATGAGCCCCTTCCTCCCCCCAACTCCCTGTAACAACACATCAAAAGACCCAGGAAAATGATCCATAGACATGAAACAGACCCCCTCATTCCCATAACTCAACAATATGTAACCTGCCCATGATGTACAGGCTTTCCAAGCTACTGACCACCCCCCTCCCGCCCTATTCTTGGCCAAGATTGATACCAACAAACTACCTAAACACCTTCAGCAAACTTGAACCAGTAAACAAATTTAACCTACTAATGAAAACAGGAAAAAAAGAGGTCTGCACTCCCCTGCTGTCCATTTTGTGTATTGCAGCACTATTCCTCAGTAGCTGTAGTTAAGTTAAATAATAGACACCCATACTATGAAGGAAATATTTGTAACATTATGGAGAATGCCCCCTCATTAAATAAGGAAATCAAAGAAAATAAAAGAAACCCAAAGCTTCATGGCAACAAGACTAAACTGAAAATAAAACGTAAAAGTGCCTGGGTTGGCGAACTTCAAATAGGAAGCGTTGGTCTTATACAGTGCATCAAATTACAGTTGAGGCAGAGAAATCAAAATGCTCTCTCACATGTAACACCTCCTGTTTTGGAGGTCAGAAGCTGGGCAATAGTCTGAGGAAGTCTGAAATACAGTCAAGAAACCATCCCAAATAACAGCACGGGCAGACAAATGGAGCCTCTCAAACGAACAAGAGGATTCTCATTAAGGGGCATGACGAGGCACGAACAGGGATGCTGCTATGGATAGGATCAAAGTCAGGCTTCAGCGTGTCATGCTAAGGAGAAGGTATTTAGAAACTATATGAAAAAAGTCTGATCTCCTAGTGTGGTCCGTAGACAGTTTGTAAATAGTTACCACAGGGGGATATAGGTAATACAGAAAGCTGTGCATGGATCCTTCACACCCAGGGATACGCTGGTTACCAGATGCTGCACAGGGTATTCAGCTGGGTTTAAAGATGTCAGGGAGGGCCAACTTGAGATCCTTCTCTGCCACTACTGGGTCTTTAAAACTCCTCCATTGGCCTTGTAGATGGATTTTCAGTTTAGCGGGATACATCATGTGAAATTTCACCCCAGCTGGGATCAGGTGAAATGCTGTGCACCACTGGCGTACTGTGGCAGGAAGATCCTGGGCTATACGTATCTTATGGTCCCCCTATTTCACCTCTTGCAGCTCTTTTATTTTCAGCAGAAAGTGCTTTCATTCTTGGAAATTTAAAAACTTGAATCGCAGAGGACAAGGTAGTGCATCGGTGAGGGCAGTGGCCTTAGCGCTCTGTGCGCCCACTCAATGCAGTAAGCAGGGATGAATGGAGAGGGACCTGCCAGCTTCTGCACCAATTTTTGCACAAACAGCACCTCATTAGCCCCTTCCTCCTTTTTCAGGCAAGCCAATTAGTACAGCATTATTGCATCGGTTTTGGCCCTCAAGGTCTTCCACCTTGGCTTCCAGTTGCGCAATCCTCTGTCTTGTAATGGTGAGTTCTGGATCCACACATTCCCCCTTGCTCTCCAGGGACTTGATATGCACCTCGCTGTCTCTGGTGTGCCGGGAGAAAGAGTGGTGGATGCATGGAACGGCCTACCTCAAGAAGTGGTGAATATGAATACAGTGCAGAGCTTCAAACAGGCATGGGATAGGCATAAGGGAGCAATACAGATGAGTATGAATAGATAGGCCATTGACAGAGTAAAGGCCTATGGCACATTCATAAGATAGAAAAAGAAATGGGCAGACTGGATGGGCCTTGTGGTCCTTATCTGCCGTCGGGTTCTATGTTTCTATGAGATAACTTCAAGCGCAGTGGCCGTAGATTTCATTTCCAAGGTAAGAGATTTAACTTCATCTTTAAATGGATGAAATTCCTCCAGAAAGCACTCAAGAGTTAGAAGGTTCGATTCCGATGTAGTGCTAGTTGTTTTGCTGGAGACTGAGGATTGCGGCCTAGATTTCTTGCTTTGCTTCTCCGGCGTAGGAGGGGTGTGTGTTTGGGAAGAGCTGAGTGCATCTCAGCTTTCATTTTTAACCCTAATCATGCTAAAACCAGATTTCCAGCTGCCAACAAGTAAGTAGGAATCCTTAGCAAAAAGAACTTGTGATTTAAAATGTTCAGATAGGTAGTTTATATCCAAATAGGCAGGAGCTCCACTGAAAGGGTGTTACTCAGTACACCTCATCACGTGACCGTGTTTGCACTTTTCTTTGTATTTCATCTTCTTCCCCTGGGTCGCTCCTGGAAATAAGCCTTGGCTCAGTCACGTGTGCCTTTCCCAGTCACCAATTTCCAAACAAATAAATAATTAATGCTACAGTACAGTGCAAAACAAAGGTCTCTGGCATTTCAGCACATCTTCTTTCTGTCTTCTCTCTTCCTCGCTCTCGTTCTTTATTCTGTATCTGCAGCAGAGACTGTAGTCACTGCAGTGCTTAGATGTTCTTGGGCCAGTAATTGTTTGTGGTTTAAATGTGTCATTAAGTGTGGTTTCGGTGGTTGAGCCCCCTTTGCTAAGTCTGGAAACACTGACAGCACCCCAGCATGTGTGGAGGCCTGTAAAAGTTCTCTTCTGCACATTGTGTTCTAGAGAAACATGTGAACCGGAACGCACTGTACACTCAGGCTTCACTTGCAGTTGGTGGGGAGGTGACATGGCGGTCAAGCACATTGCCACTTCCATTGGAACAGTCTCCCGATCTCCCTCTAATGGCAGTTCGAGTTGGTACAGCCCCCCACTGCAAACTCCACAAATGCAAGCCTCCAGATGAACCTTCCACTGATGCATATCCATCATAGCATGGCTTCAGGATCCAATGCATGGTTCTCCAGTGCACCCTGTTGCAAACTTTCCTTGTACACTCTCCAGCTCTGCACACTCACCCGCTGCATGGCCCCTGTCCAAATCCGCACTTCCCTGGTGCACCCTAAGATGCACACTCCTCAGATGTATACCATAATCTACAATTCCTGTTGTGTACACCTCTCTGCATACTTCTGTTGCACACTCCCGTGGAGCAAATTTCTTAATGGATTTGCAGTGGATAAATGTACCAGGATGGCCACCTCCCAACACAGATACATTGCATACTCTTCAGTGCATACTCCCGTGCTGAATGTTCTCTGCAGCATCCACTTCACTAGCACATGTTATTGGTTGCACTCTACCCTGCTGTGTGCTCCCAGTGCATACCCCTCAACCCACCCCTGCTGAGGATTCCACTGGTACATAATCCCTGGTACACACTCGGCTGTTGAATGCTCCTCATGCATCCCCCCACCCCATCCCTGCTATGCATTCCACTGGTACATAATCCCTGGTACACGATCTCCTGTTGAATGCTCCCCATGCATCCCCTCACCCCAACCCCACTGAACTTTCCACTGATATATAATCCCTGGTACACACTCCCCTGCCGTATCATCCTCCCCCACCCCTGCTGAGGATTCCACTGGTACATAATCCCCAGTACACACCCCTGCTGTATACCTCTCCCCACCCCAGCTATGCTTTCCACTGGTACATAGTCCCCAGTACACACTGCCCTGCTGCATCCCCTCCCCACCCCAGCTGTGCTCTCTACTGGGACATAATCCCCAGTACACACTCCCCTGCTGCATGCTCCCCATGCTTTACCCTCACCCTAACCCCACTGAGCTTTCCACTGGTACATAATCCCCAGTACACACTCCCCTGTTGCATGCGCCACATGTATCCACCTCACCCTAATCTTGTTGAACAGTCTACTGGTACATAATCCCTAGTACAGACTCCCCTGCTGCATGCTCCCAGTGAATCCCCTCCCCCACCTCTGCAGATCATTTCACTAGTGCATAATCCCTGCTTCACAATTCTCTGCTGCATGCTGCCAGTGCATCCCCCTTCCCCTCCCCAGCTATGCATTCCACTGGTACATAATCCCTAGTACAAATTCCCTGTTATATGCTCCCAGTGCATCCCCCTCCTCCCACCTTGGCATTCCACTAGTAAATAATCCCCAGTAGACACTTCCCTGTTGCATGCTTTCAGGAGTGAGGTACTTAAGTCCTTTCACCCAAACATCTTGCCACTGATTGCGTCAGGTTTCACTGCCAACATCCCATGGTCCTTGCAGCTTTCTCCCCCTCTGCCCCCTACATGAAGGGCCTGGTTGGACAGCCATATTTTCCAGGGAATCAGTTCCAACATGTGGAGCATGATGGTGCAAGTGGAGGAGTGGCCAAAGGAATAGCCCATCTGCAAATGTGTGTGTGGAAGCGGGTTGGCGGTTGGCACAGATTTTATCTGCCCACCCAGGACCCCTCATTATTTTCCACCAGCTTTTCCCTACCCCTTGTCATTGAATATGTATAGTCACCATGTCATGCATAACACAACAGCATCACAACACCACCCCCTCACCTTAGCATCCAGCCTCACACTAACTTCCACTCCCCATAGATCACCAGGGTCACTCGCATGGCGGGATCAAGAATACTCACTTGCTGAAGGAGGTGAATGCCTGGGCGGGTTCTCAGTTCTTCTCCTGCTAGTCCTCATTTTGAGTCTGAGCAATTCATTATATACATTAAATTAATGTGTCCTTTAAAGTAGGTTTGTCAACATAATAGTACTATATTCTTTGCAAACCACTTTGTTAATGCACCAGGTAGGGTTCAAATGACATCAAAAAAATAAGCAAATGTGGTCTTAGGGTTTCCAACCCTAACACCCCACCCCCACCCTGCAGGCAGCAAAAGGGAACAACATTAGGGTTTTGCAGGCAGCAAAAGGAAATAACATTAGGGGTTTTGCCTCTCGTGATGCCATGGAAATCAGGGCTGGGGTCTTCCCTGGGGTTGCCAGCCTTAATGTTCACCCAATTCAGTCACCAAATAAGCTGAGATTGCAGACTACATAAGAATGGGGTGAGCGTTAGGGCTGACAGCCCCAAGGAAGACCCCAGCCCTGATTTGCGAAAATTCATGAGAGGCAAAACCCTAATGTTGTTTCCTTTTGCTACCTGCAGGGTAGGGTGGGGTGTTAGGGTTAGGAACCTCAACACCCATTTCCCTACTTTTGCTGGTGTAATCTGAATCTTAAGTGGTGCATTAACATTTTTTCGCAAAGAATTTCCTTGCTATTTGAGATAGTATAATCGTATCCTCAGTAGGGACCTGCATGAAACATCCATTTGCGTAGGGAAGTGCAGGGCCCTCTGGGTCCTTTGCTTCCATCCCTCAATAGATGTAATGCAAAAAATAAGAACGTTGGAATGTTATGCCATGGCAATTTATATTTTTTATTTTTATGGTTTTGTATATGCCCCCTACACTTTTTTGGGGGTGTTATGTGTTAATCTTGTACTCATTGAGACCTTTTTTTTTATATATAGATTGGCCCTTAACTCCAAATATTGACAGAGTTATGCCTTGAAATGTGGAGAAAAAAACTAAGTCCAAATTCTTTTTTCATACAAAGGATTTTTTTTTCATGAAAATGAAGAAAGCACATGAAAAAAGAATCTTTTATATGAAAAAAAAATGTGAAAAAAACACGTAAGTCCAAATTCCTTTTTCATATGAAGGGATCTTTTTGTGAGATTGTGTCATTCATATGAAAAAAGATCCCTTCATACAAAAAAGAATGTGAAGAAACACTAGGGCCCAGATATTCAAAAGAGTTGAGCCATGCGCAATAGGGTTGCGCCTGCACAAGTCCGAAATTGCGCCATTCTGCGATATTCAGCAGGAGGCAGTTGTGCCCCCTAAATCACGCTGAGCAACAGTGCAATGATAATGAAGGCATGTGCAACTGAAGGGGGAGGAACCATGCATAAATGGCGCAGTGCGATATTCAACAACTTGTGCCATGCGCAATAGGGGAGCAAGCGGAAGTTGCGCCATAATGGAAATGAGCCAAAATAAAAAGGAGCAAGGGAGAGGCGCAAGAACGCTACAGGGAAGGCACATGAGGCTGAACTCTAGCCACACAGACAGGGCAGGAGGGACACACAGGGCAAGCCAGGGAAAGGGCACTCTGAACACAGAGGCACAGGGAAGGTGTGGGGAGCCACAGCCAGTGCAGAAGGGGGAAGTGCCACAAAGCACAGAGGCCACCACAGGCAAGTGTTTCCAGTGCAGGGGAAGTAGCAGTGAGGACAGCGGGGGGAATACAGTAACAGCTGAGGGGGGGTGAACATAAGCCAGGGACATGGCCAGTGCCACCTTTCAGATGGAGGCTGTTATGAGGGGGGTGAGAAGGCGGGCAGCAGGGGGCGTGGCCATGGAAGGGCTCGTCGGTGATATGCCCCCAACAGGCAGTACCGAGCCCGCACCAGCTTTGAGCTGTACAGTGATACTGAGATTGTGGGCTGGTACTGCCTGAATAGGGCAATTCTGAAGTGGCTCTGTGAGCTATGCAGTGATGTGATGCAGGCACCCACACGACAGAGCCATGCCCTGTCAGTGGAGACTCAAGTGACAGCTTGCATGTGTTTTCTTGCCACGGGTACCTTCCAGAGACCAACTGGGGACACCACAGGCATAACCCAGTTGGCCATGTCATGCCACCTCACCCAATTCCTCAGCGCACTGCTGCCACATGCTGCGGAGTACATCCATTTCCCCAGCACACCGATTGGTGCACAGCAAACATACAGGAGTTCCACAGGTAGCACATATGCCTGGCGTGCTAGGGGCAATAGACTGCACCATGTGGCCATAGGCACACCACTCTGGCCCCGAGGGGCCGCATGCATCAATCACAAGGGCTATGCCAACATCAACTGCCAGGTGGTGTGCGATGCCAGGGGCGATAATCAATGAGGAGGCAGTATAGCTGCAATGGTCTAAGGCTCTGAGCTGCAAATCTGGTGACATCCAGCAGACCAGACCTGGGTTTGAATCAACAGCTTCCACTTGCATACTGTGTGACCTTGAGCAAGTCACTTAACCCCTTGTGCTCCCAGGTGGCTCCTGTAAAAAGCTTTCAGCTTAGTGTGCTATACCTGGTTAAACAACTAAATAAAATAAATAATCAATGCTGTGCCACGCACCCTGGGGAGCACACTGCTCCATCTGGCACCAGTCGGCACTGTGCCACAGATTTGAGAGTGGGGAGATCCCCACTGGACACCTAGTGGGTGAGTATGCAAACCACATGGACAATCATAGGACCTGGGGCATGGCCAGAGGTGACATGGGTAGTGGCTCGTGGCCCGGGGCAGGCGATGCTGATCACCAAACTAACCTCCACCCTCTACACACAGGTGACGGTAGATACCCACTCCGTCCCTGGCTGCTCACGCAGTGCTACAATGAGGCATACGCCACCACATGTAATGTCATCAAGCGGGTGTTCAGGATGCTGAAGGCACGTTTCTGTTGCCTGAACACCTCCGGCGGTGCCCTACAGTACAGCCCCTCAAAGGCCTGTGGGCTATTCCTGGCCTGTTGCATCCTGCACAACATGGCTAACGAATGTGGGATAGCCGTACAGGTCGAAGAGGGGGATAACGATGGGGACAATGAGGACGCCGGTGACGATGGTGATGGGCAGCCCCCCCTTGGCCGATGGGCTGCACTGGGACACCATCATGGAGGAGCACTTCAGCCAACCCAGGTAAGTCATGGGGCCATGTGCAGCCAACAGTGGCTAAGACACAACCCACAAACACGCATGGACACATACCAGGGGTGCATGCCATCAAGGGAAGTGGCAGGGCATGGAACCACACACACAACCAGGAATGGGTGAGGACTAACATGCCACGCGGACAGACACACACACAACGCACCAAACCTGCACAAAGGGCAGGAGGCACATCAACCCAGAATGCCACCCCTAGCCACACACATGTCCACAGACCACCATGCCCACTGCCTGTCCATGTGCCTGTGTCAGATGCTGAGCACCATTGCACATTGGTGTACAGCGCAATGAAGGCATCATCATGCACATGCAACTGTGGACAGCAGCCGGGAGGGTGTGCAGATGGACTGTGTGTCCACGTGCAGGGCCAGGTACCCACCCGTGCACTGCCCACTGAAAGACACAATGCACACAGGGCAGCACCAGAGAGTAGCCACGTTGGGAGACAGGTCAGTCATGCAACACAGTGCCTCGGCCACCACGGATGCATGGGCGGCCCCAACGAGACCCACCAGCACTGACAGGCTGACCACTGGCCTCATGGGGTGGCACCGATGGTCCCCCAAGGGTTCCACAGCGTGAACGTGACTGTACTCATGCAGGGGTCTGCAGCACACCAAACATGCCTGCGCCAGGCGTGCTTGGGATGCCCACAGCTGAACCCGGTGTTGACAGGCAGGGTGTCACATGATGCCAGGAACGGGGGGTGGACAGTGCACTGCGTGGTGTCCGCGACGCATGGTCACATGACTGTGTGCCCGTCGTGGCCATGACGGCACTGAATGACTGTGAATGCCTGTCAATGGCAGTAGTCACATCCTCCCGCAACCGGTCCATCCCTGCCAGGATCAGAGCAGTGTCCCTGCTGTGACGCTCCTCTGCCTGCTCCAGAGCTGCATGCAGTGCATCCACCGACGTCACAAGCTGCATCTGCTGCTGGACTGATGCTTGCGGTAGGCGGGTGTGCTCGTCCAAGAGGTCATCTGCCTTCTCGGCATCCTGTCCCTCAGGGAGTGTGCGGCTCTGATGCTCAGCACCCCTTGAGGGTGGGCGCTGCACACCAGGACCAGGTCTGGGCATGTCCACAGGCAGTGCACAGACGCCGCCACTGGACCCTGTACCCCCAAGCCCATTGGCTGACTGCTGATGCTGCCCCTCTGGCTGCTGCTCCCCAGGGCTCAGTGGTGCTGCCGCAGTGGCTGCAACAGTCCCACTGTCCTGAACAAACACCAGTGCTGCCCCACTGGTGCTGACAGGCACAGGCTGGGACTGTGCTGACACACAGGCCTCCATGGCAGCACCACCCACAGCCATGGCCGAGATGTGTCCTGCTGTGTGGCCATCCCATGGCACACATGTGTCACTGCCCATCCCGTTAGCGACATCATCATCGGTGATGGACTCGGCACTGGCCCCAGGCACAGCATGCTGGCATCCATGGACGCCAGCACACTGGGACACAGGCAGGGCTTTCTCCGCACCTGTTACAACAACATCAGTGTGGACAGCCAGGCGGGCCCACTGTCACACTAAGCCATGTATACTTGCGGAGGTGGATGGGCCCTCCTCAATCTCCAGCTGACTGTCCTCAGTGGACATGCCCACCACCGCTGACCCATGCTGATGCTCAGGATCTGTAAGGGAAAGCAAAGTCATGTTACTGCATGTGACCTACCCTGCCCCCCCCCATAGACAGACCATGACTTACCATGCAGTGATGGGCCACCACCCGTCTGGAAGCCACCACCCGGAACACCCTCAATGGCACTATGCTGCATGCTTCCAGCAATCCTCTCCTCCTGTGGGGTCAGGTGTACCACCTCCGGCTGTCCCCACCTGTTGCAGCTCATGCTGCCCTGATGGCAGTCACCTTCTCCTTTATCCTCCTCCTGTCCGTGCCCATCTTTTTCTTGCACTCCTGCACGGAGCGCTGGTGGCTGCCATGCAGGTTCACAGCATGAACCACCTCCTCCCATGCAGCAGCACGGGCTTGAGGTGTTCCCTGCCATCCGCTGAGAAGTGGCTCCTGATCCAGGTAGGCATCAAACAGGACTTCGGTTTCGGCCTTGGTAAAATTAGGCCTCCTCCTCCTCCCACCACTGTGTTCCTCCTCTCCCGCAACTTGCTCGGTCATTATTTAGCCTGTAAGAATGGCAGTTGTTACCTGTGACTGTGCAGTCCCATGCATGTCCCTAAATCCACAGTCCACACTCCCAAACAGCGTGCAACTCACCAATAGACTGCAGTAACCGACTATGACCACTGCAGCCCAATGTCGCACTTTTTTAGCGCAACCTATGCAAATGAGGCGAGGCACAACTTTAAGTGGATGCAAATTGTAGTGCTGCGCCATTGAATGGCTGATTAGATGATTTGCATATGACGGCTGAATATCGCGCTTTGCGCAATTGTGTTGAACGTGCTGAGCCAATGGTGCAGTTCTGTGACATGCGTAGTACACACCTCACTGCACATGCCTGGGTTGCTGACACAGGCATCAGCTGCGCTGCTGACATGCTGTGCTCAGGAAGCAATGCAGGGCACGGCCACCATTGTGCCAGTGGTGCTATAGCGATGGTCACCTACATGGTGCTGTGGCACTGGGCCATCATAGGTGCACTGGGGCAGCAGTGCAGTAGGCCACTACTGGTGGTAGCACACAGGCAGCCAATCGCGCTACATGCATTGGGTTCCAATGGCACTGTGTGTGTCAGTGCGCCAGACACCCTTGACCCTGTGCCTGACCTTTGCCCCCTAGGCGCCATGCGTCAGGCATGGGTGCACCACTATTGCACTGTTCAGTGACAGCGCGATAGGGAATGGCAGCGCTGTACCGCGCAGCATCTGCACATGGGGAGCCGCGCTGCACAGCACCATATTTGCAGATCGAGCAGAGAGCATGGTGCCCAGGAGGGCTGCTCAGTGGTCACAGATAGAGCTGGCCAACCTAGTGGCCATAGTGGAGCCACACCATGGGCCACTGTTCGGGGAGGCACCCCAGGACAGGTCCAGGAGCCAGGTGTGGGAGGAGGTGGCCACTGCACTCAAGGAGGGTACTGGACAGGGGAGAAGCACAAAGCAGTGCCGCCAAAGGTATGGCGACCTACGGCGGAGGGAGCCGGAGCTGCTAGCCCGCCTGCGGGCATCTGCCAGGAGGGGCACGGTGCCACTGCCAGGTAGGTGTTACATCAACATACTTTTATCTTCCAAATGGATAACACAGTTGTATGTGTCCAGCACATGGGGAAGGGACCGTCCAGGGTTGGCTCTGGTGGTGTAATCAGGGTGTGGGATGGGTGGATCTGGCTGGGTGGAAGGGCATACACCTGGGGGCAGGGGGGCTTTGCTATGGGATTGTACTGATGTTCTTCTCTCCATGTTTGCACCACAGGCCCAGAGGAACGGCACCTTGCCTGTGATCTGCAGTGGAATGAAGAACAGAGGGAAGCCAGGCAGGGCGAGGGTCCACACCGCCCAAGGGACCGGCCCGATGATGGTGAGTGCCATACCTCCATGATTACTATTGCATGATGTGTAACAGGGTGGGCAGTGGGGCATGGCCACCATCCATCGACACCACTGCCATGCACGCAACTTGTTACAGTCAACACTGTCCAGTGGCAATGCATGTCTGGGAGTGCGTCGATGGTGGTCCATGCGTGCATCGGGTACATGGCTGTGCCACTGCCTTTGCACCACATAGCCATGTCACTAAACAGCCACGGTAGTGCTGTGTGTGACTTGGCCGGTGGGTGTGTGCAGCATTCCGCATGGCTGTATGCGCCTTGTTGGGCAGGTCATGTGGACATGATCACTGTGGGGGGTCACACACCATCACAGAGGTATGTCCCACGGCTGTATGCCATGCACAGTGGGCAGGCTGTATGGGGCTGTGCATTCACACCTATTGACTGTGCTCCCTTGTCCTAGGTACACGCCAGCTCCGGGAGATCAGGGAGGCACTTTGGGAGATCCTGCAGGTGGCGAGGGCATCATAGATACATAGATACATAGATACATAGACAGTGTCGGCAGATAAGGGCCTATGGCCCACCCAGTCTGCCCATTTGAGCTTATAAGTTCAGTTTGTTTTCCTAGAAGTCTGTTTCCCCTTACCCCTGACCTCTAGAATTCCTTTATGTCTATCCCATGCATTCTTAAATCCCGTGATTGTTTCAGCCCCCACCACTTCCTCTGGCAGGGGTTCCACTTGTCCACCACCCGCTCTGTAAAGAAATTTTTCTCATGTTTCCTCTGAATCGTCCCTCCCTCCAACTTCATCCCATGCCCTCTAGTCCTGGAACATCTTTTTCGCTTAAAAATAGTGTTTTCCTGCACTCTGTTTCTCCCTGTAAGATACTTGTATGTCTCTATCATATCCCCTCTCTCCCTCCTCTCCTCCAGGGAGTACATGTTCAGTTCCTTCAACCTGTCTTCATAGGACTTGTGATGCAATCCATGCACCATCTTTGTTGCCCTCCTCTCGACATCACTCTTCATCCTCCACAGGATCGATGACACCGGGGTCCTGCGGAGGCACCGACAGCGATGGAGCCAGAGAGGGGAGTGGCGCTCCTGCTAGAGGTCCCTCTGCCCCTGAAATCCCCTACCCCAGTGGACCCACCCTCACACCTCTCCTTTCCTGTCCCATTTGTCCACCTGTGCCCCTTACCCACCCCCACCTTGTTTGTGGCCCCCCCACCTTGTATATATTTTGTAAATAGTTAAGTTTTATATGTTGTTTCAATACAGTTATTTTGATATGAATACTGTGGTGATCTCTGATTTGCAGTGGGCTATAGGTGCTCAGTTGCAGTGGTGTACATGACATCAGGGGTGGTGCGGTCATGAGTATGTGTGTGTGTCCATGTGGAGGTGACTATGGTGTGGGGGTAGCTATCAGTCAGTGTCTGTGGTGTGTGTGTTGTGCCCTGTGCACTGGATGACTGTGTGCAGTGGTTCATGGTGTGTGCTCTGTGTCTGTGGCACCCCATCAGCCTGTCCATGGCCTGTGCAGCTGACACACATGCATGTCTGTGACCTGCACAGTCTGCTGGCATGTCAGTGGTGGCAGTCCATGCAGGGCAACCACTGTACCCGTCACACTGCTGGGTTGCCTCCTGTCACTGGTGTGGTGTATGTCTGCCTCGGGTGA
This sequence comes from Neoceratodus forsteri, assembly GCA_016271365.2. Taxonomy (NCBI): domain Eukaryota; kingdom Metazoa; phylum Chordata; order Ceratodontiformes; family Ceratodontidae; genus Neoceratodus; species Neoceratodus forsteri. The sequence continues at coordinate 254,024,385 of JADMNL010000024.1, read as the reverse complement.
CACTGTGGCCTCCACAGTTGTTGTCCCACCTCCATGCTGTGCCTTGTGTATGTTGCAGGGGATGTGCACCACTGTCTATGACTTGTGCTCTGGGAAATGCTGGTGGCGTACAGGTCCACAGTGCCTGCGCTGGGTGGCTGGCACTCCAGTGCCATGGAGGACTGCAGGTTGTGTGTACACAGTTTACATGGGCCCACACTGGGGGTTTAGTTGCCCCGCCACTGCGTCCCCGTGTTGTTGTGCTCTTGGGTATGGGTGGGTGTCTGTCCATGCACTGTGTGGCATCCAGTGTGGCACATGCTTCCACGCACCACTGTGGGTGTCTGTGCTGGCTGCTGTGGCCAGTGCTGGGTCGGCGTGTGTCATTGGGATACTGTGCAGGGTGCTGTACCACTGGTGGTAGTGTCCGGGGCAAGCCCTGTCCCGTGTGGGGTACCTCATGTGCCGACACATGGTTGGTCTCTCAGCAGTACCTTGGGGGGACTGTGTGTGGTGGCACTGTGTATGCCATTGTTGCATCGCTGTGTGCTGCCACCCGCTGATGGGTGCTCATGGTGGGGCTGGCTTGCATGGTTCTGTGGTGCACAGGGTTGCAGTGTCACAGTGGAGGTGGTGGCATGCATGAGGTTTCCTGCAGTGGGGGTCACTGCTCCTGGGCAGGGTGTCAAAGGGTCACGGTGCAGGGTGTGCTCTACATTGGGGGGATGGTGTGGTACGGGGTGATCAGCCCTCCTTGTGTGCCAGTCACAGCTTGCATGGGGTGTGATGGGGCACCATGCCCCAGCTGTGGGTTGTTTGCTTGTCTCCATGGTCCGGTGGTTATTCCAGCCCTCCCTCAGTTGTGCAGTGCATGGGGTGTGGGGGATGATGTCTGTTCTGCTGTGTGTTCCTGTGCCCATCTGTGGCATGGGTGGTGGGCCCCTACTTCCCTGGCTGTGCAGTTGCATTGCTCTGCTGCTGGGGGGCGTCCCTGGTTGCGCTATGGCACCTCTGGACTGCTCAACTGCACATCCCTTGTCATGCTATGATGCATCAGATCTGCTCAGCTTCCCTTCCCTAGTTGCGCTATGGCGCAGGTGGTGTGATATTCAGTCGTCGGCTGTAGGCGAGCAGTCTGGTCGCTCACTTTTGAATATCGACCCCTGCCCATGGGCTTAATGGATCTTGTGCTTGCTCCTGCTATTGTGCACTTTTTGGGCGCAGTTTGAATATCTGGGCCTAAGTCTAAATTATTTTTCATTATGAAGGAAATCTTTTTTCATATGGCCATACCAAAAAAAAACCAAAAAACAATTTGGGCAATGAAAATAGATTTGAAAATGTGTTAAAAATAAATTTTTGGGTAATTTTTTCCAAGAACTAACTGGAGAATCCACCTAAGGAGGTCCAGATAAGCAAGGTAGATGTGTTGGTATCTCTGCAGGATATAATTATTTCTTTAAACTTTTATTTTTGTTTCACATAACAAACATACAGTTAATACTCTGCAGTAGAAGATATAGATTCAGTTCTTAAGAATGAGGGTGCCACTCTTAATACTACGTTTTTATCTTTCTCTACTAATAAGATACATCTTTGGGGAGTAGAACTACTTTTGAACTGAGTGATTGACTCCATTTGAGCTGCATATTAGAGTCCAAGAGCAAACTGTATTTAATTTCTATTAGTGTCCAATAAGATATCAGATATGCCCCCCCAATGAGGACATGAAAGCCTACGACATGCTATACTGAAGTTTAGTCACTAATATGATTACACCCATCCCAAGTAGGCAGATCAATTACTAACTTTAAAGGGCAAAGAATATATTAAACTGCTGAGAAAACAGTCCCAGCCCCTTACCAACATCACATGATGCAACAGAATATCTTGTTGCCATATTGGTCCTTGTAACACAAGGTCCACACAAACAGATGATGTGATGCCTTTTATAGGACCAGCAGAGTTGTTACAAAAGAAAACAGGTGCTTTTAGCTTTCGGATTACACAGAATCCTTCATCAGAAACAAGTGACTGTTGGTTTGGAACAACATACTTTCTCAAAACTCAGATCATAAACACACACACACACACAAAAAAAGATGAAACGTTAAGGATCCCTATTGGCTAAAACTGCATTAAAAAAAAACAACATAGCCATATAAAGACACAAAGTCTGCATCACACTGCCAGAAGCAGCTCACTACAGGGTCGTGGTGATGCTGTAAGGCGCCAGAAGATAACAGAAGACCTCCCTCCAGCACAGCTTTTGTCAGGGGTGTTAGCCCATGGGCACTGTGCGTCAACTGCCCCACGCACCCACCCCAGCCTGACCCTCAATTTATTGTCATTTTCCAGTCACGTGACTTCCTGCTACTGTTGAAACCAAGTCACCACTTCTCCATTTGCAGCTTATACTTATCTCCCACTAGAGGGAGTTTCCCCCTTGTGTGCCAAGCCGCTCCTTACCTCCCTACTCTCTACTACTCTCAGACACACGCAGCAACTTAGCTGTTCAGCCACCCCATCTAGAAAACCACACTGCACATCCCTCAGCTACCCTACTCTGTCCTGCTCACCACCTGCTAACCCCATCTCCTGCCTGCCTTACCCCTATAACCGCTTCCCTAGCCCCCACCTACACCCTTTAGTGACCACTAGAAGTCACTATTTCTCTCCCTTTTTCTGCTCCAAACCCAGACTCAGACAGCCCCCCTGGCATCCTCAGACAACCTCTCCGCAAGGCTCTAAGACCCTCCCCCCTGGGTATTCGAACTTGGTGTCTTCTTCATCGAAGTCAGTAACACCACCACTACTCCATGGTGGCACTCACCCTCACTGAAGGTTGGCTACCGCCCTTGTCTTTTACTATAAGCAAAGGACCATGGGCACCAGCACTCTGCTACTAAGTCTTCTCACTTTTGCCCTACTGGTTCAGTCCTCCCCCCGACTTGTGCATCGACCCGTCACGTCAAGCACCTCACCCCTCGGCCACTCCACAGAAACCCTACCCCCCTCCCTTTAGCTGCACCCCCAGCTCCCCAACACCCCACCTGCCTGCACCCCCACTTCCTTTGACCTCCTGGGCCCTCCCTGGACCCACCTCTTCCTTGCCATACCCACCCTTCACGCTCTATCTATCCCCTGCACCCACACTATCAGGTCCTGGTCTGGGCACCGAACCATGAGCCCCTGTCACCACCATCCCATACTTAGAATAATCACTTTGCTATTGCTACTGTCTGGGAATGTACACCCCAATCCTGGACTTATAGCTGCCAGCCCTCCCAAATCCTGTACCACAACCGGTCTCCGCTTTGCATCCCTGAACATATGCAGCCTCCTAAAGAAAACCACTGCTCTCCAGTGCTGGGTCATTCAGCATCAACCTGACATTATTGCACTGGAAGAGACTTGGCTCTTAAAATCCACCCCTGATTCCGCTGTTTTCCCTCCCATGTTACACCCTCTTCAGGGAAGACCGTATAGGAAAATGTGGTGGTGGGTGCGCAATATTCATGTGGGACACCCTAATAGGTCATGCACTCACTGCTCCCAAGCTTGACCATGGTGCTCAAGCCCTTACACTGAAAATTGCTCCAGACCCCGCCAGAGGCCCACTCCTCCTCACAGTTTTCTACATACCCCTGAGGAACCAGAACCAAGCGGTCCAGTCCCTTACCGACTACCTCACATCCCTACCACACAAAGTTGAGCAAGTCATCTTAATGACAATTGGCTTGCTTCCACCACCTCCCAAGCCAGGGACTCTTTCGCTGCCCTGGACATGTCCCAGTTAATCTCCCAGCTCACCAGATTCAACCGATCTAGTGGCACCAGCATCCTCCTAGATGTTATATTATCTAACCGCCCCTATAAAATCCAGGATATCACTGTCCTCCTGACTCGCTTAGTGATCACTCTCCAGTCATCTATCTCTGGTTATACTCCACCCCGAAACCAGTGTCCCAGACTACACTGTGTGGCACCTATGCCCTGGTGGCATTAGAAAACTAAAACAGCATCTAGCACAGATAGACTGGTCCCCTATCCGACATGCTCCAGATATTGACTCGGCTCTAGACTTCTTCACAAGTGCCTTCTGCAAGGCTTGTGACCTTTTCGCCCCCACCAGGACCCGCACTAAAAAACACAATGCCCCCGGATCACCCCATCCCTCATCTAGAAGCTTAAGAACAGGGATAATCTCTGGCACATTGCTGTAGAATCTGGCAAGGCCTCTGACAGACAAGCCTACAATGTGGAGCGCAATAAGTGTACCTGGACCATTAGACAGGCCAAAGTGGAACACTACCAGGCCATTCTTGCTTCCACTTGGGGCTCAGCCTGGACTTTCTGGGATAGCATGAAAGAATTAAATGGGAAGACCCACTCCCCCCACCATCTCTGCTCTCCATCAATGGCACTGCTACCACAGACCCGCTACATATACAGTAGCTGTCTGCCTCAACACTACCTTCTCTGACCTAAGCTCTGTCCTCCCCATCAGTTTTTTTGATCCAATCCCCTCTCCCTGTCCTGCATCACCCCCTTTCTACCTGCACACCCTATCCCCTCTCGAAGCCAGGCCATACTTGCTAAAGCCTTTGGTAGCAACAACCCCAGCAGTGACCCCCTCGACTCCAGGATCCTCTGCCTGGTTCTGGATGTTATCCTAGTCCCCCTGATGGACCTACTTAACCGGTTCCTCTGCCTTGGTTAGTTACCCAGTTCTTGGAGAACTGCAGAAATCACTCCTATACACAAGAGCAGAGATCGATCCACCCCTAACAACTATCAGCCAATCTCCATCCTCCCTCCACTCTCAAGCCCTTGAAAAAGTGGTGTCTATCCAACTGAGTACCTGGCCAAGTATGACATTATGTGCCCTGAGCAGCATGGCTTCCACCTGGGACACAGTGCAACCACAGCTTTCCTGGAGTTCTCTCAATACCTGCTCTCTGCTCTTGACTCTGGCAACCTCGCCAGTGCAGTGTTCATAGACCTTTCCAAGGCATTTGACACTGTCTGTCACCCCCTCCTACTCGACTCTCTTCATCAACTTGTTTTTTTCTACTGGTCCCCTTGCATGGTTTTCCAGCTACCTCTTAGCTAGATCCCAGCGTATGAAGATAAACGGCTCCCTCTCTAACACTCGACCCGTTCACTCCAGGGTCCCTCAGGGCTCCATCCTGGGTCCTGTACTTTTCAGCCTCTACCTCAACACTCTCCCCAGCTCCTGCTCTGGCAAAATGCTCCTCTATGCTGACAATGCAGTTCTCTTTGCCTCACACCCTGATCCCTCCACTCTCCAATCATCCCTCCAGCACGCTTACAGTCAAACTGAAAGGTGGTTTCTTGATCACAGATTAGTCATAAACCTCAAAAAGACCAAGTCAATGCTCTTCTCTCACCACCAAAATAAGGCTAAAAATGCCCCTCCGATTATCCCCAGCACTCTCCACCCATTAGAGCAAGTGTCCACATACTAGTACCTAGGCATCATCTTCGATACTGCCCTCAACTTCCACACCCACATCAACACCCTCTCCTCCACCATAAACTCTTGGATTGGCTTACTCTACTGCCATAGGGATTGCCTGCCCCAAGTTGCCCTGGCCATCACCTCCTCCGTCCTGTCCCTAGTGGACTACGGCCTGCCCATCTATGCTGCGGCGGACAACACCGCCCTCTCTAAAATCCAACTCTCTGTCAATAAGGCCTGCAGGCTCCTGACCGGAACCTCCAGCCGCACTCACACCTGTCTGCTCTACTCCTCTGCCAACTTGCTCAACTTTGAGGAGCGCTTGCAGTATCAGACCTGCCTACTCACTAAGAAATCTCTGCCCGTACTCTCCCCCTGTGGTCTCTGCCTCTCTACGGCATGCATCCCCGTCTGTCACCACATGCAACTCTGTCAAAGCCACCTTCCTGGTGCCCAGAATCAAGACCTCCCTTGCCCAGAGGTCTTTCCTCTACTGGGCCCCCACCTGGTTCAGCTCCCTTTCAATATGCATCTCCAGCACAGCCAAAATTGGTCCCTTCAAAACCGCCTTTAGGAACCATCTCCTTAATATCTGCTGCTGTAGATGCAACTAACCCTGCCCTCCTTTTTCCCCCAGCGGGACCTTCCCACCTGGCCCCACCTGACTTGACAATGTGCCCTGGACAGCCTATTCATCTCCCCCTCCAACTTTATCTTCCCCCTCTAGGTTCATGTAAGGATGTACCCCTTTGTAACACCTATGGATTTAGTACATCTATGACTGTCCTCTGTAATATACGATAATATGGAACTAAGTGTTTTATATGTTCAGTGTTTCGCTTGCACCTGTAATGTTGTCCTCTGTTTAATCTTGCACAACGCACTACTGTCTGCCCTCCCTGCGATGAGGTACCTTTGTAAATGAGTCTCTGACTCAAAGGTTGTAAATCCGACTTGTACAAATAAATAAACAAATAAATAAATAAAAGTTCCATCAAAAGAAATGTATTGCCAGGTCAAATGTCACAGAACTGAAAGCTCATTCCCTGAGAAAACTTATAAAACAATAAAGCTTCATTTTAAAATACTGTCTGCATGTGTGTGTGTGTGTGTGTGTGTGTGTGTGTGTGTGTGTGTGTGTGTGTGTGTGTGTGCTTGCATTAGTAAACGACAATGATTACAAACCACAAGGAAAAATAAGCTTAAACAATACATAGCAAATAATGTTAAAAGTCTTCTAAATATGAAAATATCTTTGTGTTAAGTAAAAAAAAGATCCTTTCCACCCCCCCCCTTGTGTATCAACCATGTTGCAGAAGCAGAATGCCTCAGTCCAAGATGGTGGCTGTACGCTGTGTCTAGTGAGGAGAACTGACAATAGCAGGGTCGGAAAAAGTCTTATCTAAGGCAAGAAAAGGTATGCCACTGTTGCATTAGCATTTCTACCTTACCAGTTAAACTTGTGCTACATCTTGTTTGGTGCTGCTGCCTTGTGTTTCCCTTCATTTTGCAGGAAAGCAGACCCTTTTGGATTCTTGGCTGTTTGAGCTTCTTGGAGCTGAAGAATGCTGAATGGTGGCTGGGCCTGATTAGTTTTCCACACGGAGAGAGAGACTGCCCTTCGGAAAGGCTGAAACAGAGAGCAGCAGTGCCTGGGATTCGAACATTCTCTGTATAGCTATTGCTGAAAACTCATTCCTCGTTGTCCTTACTGCATAAACTATGAACTCCTATTGAACTGACAAAGGAGAGTGTACTCACATAATTTAATTCTGATTTATATTTCACATTTACCTTATATTTTATTTGTCTTGTTTCTGACTGTTTATTGTTTGCGAAAACCAATGCTATATTTAGCAAATTTTTATTCTCAAGGGGCTTATGTTTGTGGAATTGCTATTTGTGTTTTGAGTGCATTTCTGTTTTCAGTGCGTTTTAGTCTGTGTGATATTGTATATTGCACTGGGAAAATTTGAAAACTTATGGTCCTGTGTAAATATCCCTTTAAGCATTGCTAGTTTGTGAGGTTCATTATGACGTTTAGGTCCACTGTGCCCAGAGCCAGTTAGATAGGCTTATTCTATATCACATGAGTTCTTGTTCATCCCTTCAAATGCGCATGTCTGGCATCTGGAATTAGATATGTCATTTTTTCCTGTAAGTCACTCTGTATCTGCACGCTGAATAAGTGCAGTGTCTCTGCAATAGATCTGGATCCCTTTTGCTGGATAATAATGAGCAGCAAGAAGTTACTTGGGGGATCCTGATCCTGACTAAAAGAACCACAGTTAGCTACTCGTTTGCTCTCATAAGCTATGTAAGCGTGGAGAATTGGTTTCGCTTGCAGCAGCTTGTAACGTTAAATGCCGCCACAGCAGTACAAGTTGTGAAACCTCACGTTTCAGTAATTAGATTCCACCTCTTGCAAAGATGTTTTTGTGAGTAGTTTTTTGTTTTCTTTCATTTTTTATGTTGCTTGCACACATGTGCAAGAAACATAGTGCCATCAATGGAGATTTCGGAGGTGTGTCACCTCCTCCTCCAATTCAGTCAGTGTACTGGCAGGCGCGGCCACTGTAAGCCAATGCATTTTGGAGCTGTCTATGACACGCTCCAAAATGCAGTGGCATACAGTTGAAAGGGGGAGCTACGCTTCAGTGAGCACCGATAAGGCGTAGCTCCCCACACCGCAGGCGCGGCGTGCTCCCCAAGACGCACTGTATAGCCAACGGGTGCCAATCCCCGCCGGCTGAACCGCGCCCCCACCTCCAGTAGTTGCCATGCTGGGAGCCCACACCAGCATGGCAGCGGTTCTTGCCGACGGGGTGCCCAATCCTCGCGGCTGAATGCCCTCGTCTTGCCACGCTGGGAGCTCCACCCAGCGTGGCACAATTTATGGCCGACAGGGTGCCCAATCCCCGTCGGCTGAACGCCCCTATCACCTCGTGCCACGCTGGGAGCCCACCCCAGCGTGGCAAAGGGTCCCACGTCGCTTTTTTTTTTTAAACCTGAAAACCGAAACGGTCCCTGCGGGCTGCCTCCCAACCCCTCCCACAACCCGCACCCACCCACTGCACATCCAGCCTCCCCACACTCCCCATACTTACCTCCAGACTCTGGCGCGACGTATCTTCGTGGACAGGGAACACGCCTGCACTCTTCAAAGCCGACTACTACACTGAGGAAATGCCGGTAAGCTGTATAATGGGGCTACAGAGGGGGTTTCAACTTTGTTGCATATCTCAGGCATTTTTAGGAATTTTGCACCAAATTTTCAACATGGAGTTTTGGGACCCCTTCTCATGATGATGTCACTGTCATGGCGTATTCAGGCCCAAGGGTGATTTCATGCAGTGACTGGAAATCACCCTTCCAGCCTGAATACCACCATGACAGTGACATCATTCATGAGAAGGGGTCCCAAAAAACCCATGTTGAAAATTTGGTGCCAAAATTCCAAAAAATGACTGTTTTACGAGCATGTGTTGCGCAGTTCCTATGCAGGCTCGTAAGTTCACAAAATTTCAATATTTTCACTCCAGATTTTCAACATTGCCATTTTACCACACCTTCTTATGAGCAGTATAGATGTCATTTTTCACATCTCACCCAAAATGTGTTTCCAACCATGTAGCACAGAATGGCGCAGTCAGTGTGCGAAATCAATGTACAGGACAAATTAAGAAAATTACAGTGACACTGTTCATGAGTAGAGGTCTTAAAATGGCTATGTTGAAAATTTGGTGAAAAAATTCCTAAAAATGACTGTTTTACGAGCGTGCGTTGCGCAGTTCCTACGCACGCTCGTAAGTTTGCGAATTTTCAATATTTTCTCTCCAGGTTTTCAACATTGCCATTTTATCACACCTCCTCATGAGCAGTACAGCTGTCATTTCTCACATCCTGCTCAAAACATGTTTCCAGCCCATGTAGCGCATAATGCTTAGTCGGTAAAAGCGAACTCAGTGTATGGGACACATTAAGAAAATCACAGTGTCACTGTTCATGAGCAGAGGTCTTAAAATGGCTATGTTGAAAATTTGGTGAAATAATTCTAAATGACTGTTTTATTTAGCAGCGCATTGGCGCAGTTCACGCGACGCCTGTAAGTTTGCAATTTCAATATTTGCACTCCAATGACTTCCAAATACCTAAACAGCACATAGAAGCAAGCAACATTCGGCATTGACAAGTGCTTGTTTAACACTTGTGTTACACTTGAGGATTCGAGCTGTGCCACAATTGATTTTGTATTGGATACCTCTCCTCATGTTAAACTAATGCTAAATTAATGCTACGGCATTGTGAAGTGTGAGTTGAATTAAACAAGCTACTTATTTTTACTCTTTGTATGTTAGCTATGCTAGCTACACTAGCCATCGTTTTCAGCACACACTTTGGTGTGTATAACATTTTTATTGTATTTGATATATATTTGAGGAGTGAGGTTAGATTGATTGGAGTTTTCTCTGATTTTGTAGATATTTCTTAGGCTGTGCCTTGTATCTGAATAAACTATCTGCACATCAACCCCAGAGGTCCATCGGCCTTTTTCCAAAATGCCTTAACTAGAAGCTCTTTTTGGTGCATGATCTGGAAAAAACTATCTGGAAAAAACCTTTTGCTTGTATGGACTGTGTTTTGGACTGTGTCTTGAGGGTCAGAGTATAGACCAAAGGCTCATTGTAAAGACTTGTAAATTCTCTGTAAACAAGGCCTTAGATCTAGGTCCAGCATCTCAAGTTTAAAGTTTTCAAATTCCTAAAGCCTTACAGATCTTCATAACTCTATCAACTTATATCAGCTTAAGAGGATCTCGGGGGCACTTGATTATTAAGGGATGTAAATAACAGATATTTGGGATATATACATTGAAATTGAATTGGACTGGTACACTTCCTGCTTTGTGAAAATCTTTGTGACATCTTGGATTTAGTGAACAATGGTCTCTTTGCTTTTTTTCATAACATACTGCTTCTCAGAATTTTGATTTGACCTTGGTTCTTGATGTGGTACTAAAAAGAAGTAAAAAGATTTGTACCCTGGTTCCGTTTAAAAATCAAAGGGGTAAGGTTAGTCTTCCCAAGATATTGGGAAAACAAGCAATAGGCATAAAAAACTGCAAAGAAATTAAGGGCTATTCAAAAGAAAACATCGAAAGAAAATCAAAAAAATCTAAAAACATGGAAAGTATAATAGAGATTTTAGATAAAAACCAATGTCTGCTCCAGGAAGGTTCCTCTCTTTCTACTCCCCCACACACACACACACACTTCATCATAACCAGAAACTGAAGCAGGTTAAAATTTCAGATTATTTTAGTAGAAAGGATAATTTTCCTTTAAGTCTCTTGACACCTAGAAATAATACCCCTAAGGGGCAAACATCATTTATTATTTTGGACACACAGAACTCAGAATGTTTAGCAGCCTCTGGTAATACACCTATTATGGGTGGTAATAATGGAAGTGTTTAGTTTGTTACCCTAGCAGTTTGGTCAGCACAAGTATTAAGGGGTTATCTAGTGATTATCCAGAGGCATACTTTTCTGCTGATCAATATCCTGAAATAGTTTCAGACCCAGCAGATAAGAGACTTCAGTATACACCTTTTTGTCCCCTCCTGTACTGAAAAATACAGAATACATGAAAGGGGACCTATTACCTGTGATACAGGAATTGAGTAGGACAATAGAAGGGCTGAAAAGTTTGGATCTCACCCTAGCAGATTGCCCTGGATGCCCAAGAACAAGGATGGACACCTCAGAAATACGAGGAGGAAGAGAAAATTATGACAATATTTTACAAATGAGGGATATTTTATCTCCTGTACAAATATCTCCAAGCAGATGATGGAAATAGCTAAAACCCCTTATTATGCGAATATAACGATTCTGGAAAACATTGCAGCACTCCAAGAGGAGTTATCTACTCTGAGAGCAGATGTTTTTGGAAATAAAATAATTTTAGACCCGGTACTTCAAGGGACTGTTCAGGAAAAACAGGGAAAACTAGATATAAGCACTCAAACTAATTTAACAGAGGATATGTCCTCTGAAAATAAATTTGTTCAAGTGAATTAGCCAGCTCTTTTTACCAAGGAAAAGTGTATAGATAAAAAGAAAGCAAGGGGACTGACAAAAACAGGGAACAGGATAAGAAATTCAGAAAATATAATCAAGAGGAAAAATAAATGCGGTAAGACAAAAATGGGGAAAATTAGCAAAAATAAGCAATTAAATATTTTAGAAAAAACGGAGGAAGGGAAAAATAATTAAGTACTCCTACAGAAAGAGTTTGAACATGATTTACAGGATGTACCGATTGTGTCTAAAGAGGATGTTGTTGATTTTAATTCTGGAGTATTGCCACTGGCCAGGAGGGAGGTCACTGCCCCAGGTTATGATCCTGTGTCCACTCTTTTCCATCCTGGAGATAGTATACCTGTAATGGGTCTCTTTTCATTTAACAGCCTGTTCAAAGAGGTGGGACAGAGAAAGGAGTACTTTTTTGAAACATATAGTATAAAGCAGATCCCTGATGAGACAAATGATATTCTCACAAGTCATATGAAATACCTGGTGGGCATTAGCCAAGATGAAAGGGACTTTTGAGTCTTACATCTGTTAAACCCAAAGATTAATGATTGTGTTATGATCTATACAAATTCATCTGTGCTTGCAGCAGAAATATAGTCTAAAGGAAACATGATACAGTCAAAGAGAATTCTGATAAGTGGACCTCAGCTGGTTCCAGTGCCACTGTCTGTGGAAACAAGTAGAATACATGCAGATCCAATTGAGAGATGGGATCCAATTATAGAATCCCTCTTAAAACAATCAATAGCTATAAAATAATCAAAACATAGAACAAAATGATAAGATACTGTCAATCTTTGGCTGGAATACTAGGGGGAGAAAGATTTAAGAATTATTGGAATAGAACCTATTTCTTTCTTGGCTCATTCATCCAGTGCACATTCTAAACTCCCAATGCATCTTTCAATTCAAAAATGGCCTAAAGCAACACCTTCTTACTAGGATAGTTTGTGACTGCCACTAGGACTTTAACACCCATAATGTCCACTCACCCACACTCTCCTTCCCCTTCCTTTTACCCCACTCTTTCCCCTTGTCCTATCCTTCTGTCTTCTTCTCCCCCTGTGCCTTTTCCCACACTGGAACAACCTTAAAACCAACCTACTACCACTACCTCCCAACCTCCTAGACAAAGCCACTTCTTTTGGCTGCCCACTCTCCACCCCCCGTCTCCCCTCCCCCTCACCTTGACTCCTCCTCAGACTCTCATACTAGGTATCACACACTTCTATATCTCCTTTGATATGTATAAACACTGTCCTTTATCCTAGATGAATGCTCTTGACGCTGTACTATCACCATTGGTACTATGAATGACATTGTAACCTTATTGCATACTAGGTACCTACTATTCAAGTATTGTATATAAACTGTTTGTTATTGTTGTCATTGTCACTGTTTGACATGGAACCTTTATAAAAGATCTCTGAGCTCAAAGGTATGATCCGAATCCCTAAATAAATAAATAAAATATAGAACTAACTTTACAATCCATCTCAAATATTAAGATATGGAGAGATGAGATTGAAACATCTCAAAAAGAGTTGACTTTTACATCAGCAAGATCTGCACGAGTTATTATGGACAAGGCAGTGATACTGCACAACTTGGGCATTTTGGTGACTACTCCCAGGGAATTTTGCAGGGAAAGTGTAGTGATTCCAGAAATGATAATTTGAAGGTGGAAATCTCCAGGATGGAACAAGCCTGACATTCGATACAGTATGTACAAGCATGACAAGAGCTTAAAATATTATCTTGGAATATAGAAGGGCTCACATTAAAACTTGCTGACAGTGATGCATGTTCTTTTCTAGAGTCTTTCGATATATTATGTTTTCAGGAAACATGGAGCATGACACCAGAAAATAATGCTATTCCAGGCTTCTCTACAGTCAGAATACCAGCTGATAAAAGTAAGAAACTAGGCAGGTTCAAGGCAGGGATGGCTATTTTTATTAAAACCTCCTTGTATTTTGTGGTGACAGAACTTAAGTCTGAGGGGAATTTAATATTGACAGTCAAACTTTGTAAACATTCTTTTACATTAATAGTTTGTAATGTCTACATGACTAAAAACAGGGAAGATCCATGGTGTCAATTTGAAAAAATATTAATCTTATTTTGGAGCAAAATGGACACCTTCCAGTCTTTATCTTGGGTGACTTTAATGCTTGAGTAGGATCAAATGATTTAAAGGATGATTTTTACACTGATTTAGTGGTTAATGTAATGGAATCTAATTCAGGCTTGGTGCTGCAAAGAAAATTGGAGCATAAAAAATTAAACAAAAGGAGCAGATATGTGCATACTTATTTTGGAGAGCAAAATTGTATTCTTACAAATGGCAGAACTAAGAAAGATAGTACGGGACGTTATACATTTATGGGTCCAAAAAGATATTCTACAATAGATCTATTGTGGGTTAATGTGGAAGGGTAAAAATATTCCTGGACATGGAGATTTTGGATCATCCTAAATCATCACATCTCCCTTTCTGTGCAAAATTTATTACTGAGATCCCCAGTTCAAGAAGAAATGAGACTCTATCTTCTATGGAAATTATTAATCTTAGGAGAATTACAGTAAGTGGCATACTTATTCTATCCATACTTTTCAGGAGATGTTTTTATATGGGTTCCCAGCTGAATTGAGGAATGAAATACTTTCAAATGACAACTTAAATAGTATCTCAGAAAACTGGGATAGGTTAATAAATCATATTAAACCTCTTTGTAAGACAGCTTCTACTAAGGTGTTTAAGCCTTGTACATGGTTTAACAATAACTATAAAAGAGCTAAAACTACATTTAATCAAAAAATAAGAGAAGAAAGGGAGAATAAAAATGAACAAAAAATAAAAGAACTAAACCAGGCTAGGAAAGACTATAATAAATTTTTGGAACAAGAAAGAAAGAAATAAACACTATAGATTACAGTGGGATAAGTTGCGGAAAATGATACTGGAGAAAGATACAAAGACCTTTTGGAGACTAGTGAGTGGCATTTATGGTCACTATCATAACAAAATTCATGCTCATATTACACCTACAATATGGGAAGAGTATTTTGAAACTCTATATTTTTCAGAAAAAAGAAAGGTTGGAGACAATAAACTCTATAATGGCCTCAATTGAAACTTCGTCTGTACCTCTTAATATGAGTGATGGTGAGATTTGTCAGGCGATATTATCATTGAAACCGAATAAAGAGCCAGGCCCTGATAGTATAATTGGGGAAATATATAAAACATTTATACAATGGTGGGTACCAGTACTGAAAACATACTATAATGCAATATTGCAAGGGCAAGGCATCCCATTGAGTTGGCTTGGCAGTATCGTTTATTCATTCCTGAAAAAGAGAGATCCTTCAAATCCAGAGATGTACAGACCAATTAGTCTGACAGATATTTCACAGAAAATATTTTGTAAAATCTTACTAAACAAAATTCAGGATTGGATAGACTAAAACACGCTTTTCAGCGAATACCAAAATGGATTTCGGACAGGAAGATCCACAGTACAACATTGTTATGTCTTGAGACATCTAGTATGGAAATATGTGACAGTGAAACATAGTAAATTATATTGCTGCTTCGTGGATCTAACTGAAGCTTTTGATAATATAAGCAGAAATTTGCTTTGGGACAAATTAAAATACTTGAACAAGGATAGTTCTTTACTAAACGTAACAATCAAACTACACACAAACGTTTGGATGCAGGTACAATGTAATCAATGAGGGTCTTTAACATCCTTTATTAAAACAAACGTAGGTGTCAGACAAGGGTGTATACTTGCTCCAACCTTATTTAGTTTATATATAAATTCTATATTACAAGATCTGGAAAATATAGACTTTCATTCGCCTAAAATAGGCAAAAATAGGATGTTACTTCTAGCTTATGCAGATGACATTGTTCTGTTTTCAACCTCCTTGTTAGGTCTCCAGAGAAAGCTGAATAGATTTTCTGTGCTATGTAATAAAGATGTTTTTTAATTAATGAAAATAAAGCTAAAGTTGTGGTTTTTGGAAATAATTCTAAGAACTTACCTGAGGTTTTCATAGGAAAAGCTAGAATAAATACAGTTTAAAGATATGATTATCTTGGGATACGTTTCTCTCAAACCACAACTTGGGAAGGAACACAGTGATTTTGTTACATCTAAAACCAAAATCACAACTAATGCTTTTAAACAATTTAATTCAAACTGGGAAAAGCTTCTATACTGGGAATTCTGAAAGTAATAAATGCAAAAATTAATGCAAGTATAATTTATGCCTCAGAAATATGGGGAAGTCATAAATTAGATGATATCGAACAGGTAATTAATAAGCTCTACCGTCATATCGTAATGGTTCCTCAAACTGTGCCAAAATAAATTTTATGTCTTGAATTAGGACAATTTGCCTTGAAAGCACTAATCCTAGAAAAACAATTTTTATTTCTGTTAAAATTATTACAGTTGCCTGAACAGAGAATTGCAAGATGGTGTCTAGAAGAAGAGATACATTATACCTCTATGAGTTTTACAACACATAGTATTCAACTTATTAGGAACAAATTATGTCCAAGAGGACTAGGACATGTGATGACAGATATATACTATAAACCATTTGAAGAAATTGCATCCTTGGTTAAGCTTAGAGTCAGACATAGCCAAAACTAAGGCTATGGAGAGAATAGCTACTTTAAAAAATTACAGATGGTACAAAATGATAAAGCAGAAAGATGGATTGGACTCTTATTTACTTAGATTAACCAATTCCCAATCTAGACGTACAATAACTAGATACAAAATGGAGTTACATAAGGCAAATTATATCTATTTTAGGCAAGGAAGAGGAAATATAGATTCCCCCTTTTGTTCTTGTGGGAATCAATTGGAGGATGACCTGAAACATGTATTACTGCTGTGTCCCTTCTATAGTTCATTTAGGAGAAAGTGGTTAGGGGAAATTCTGGCTGACAGTGGCCTCCCTTCCGACCAATCCTGGGGAGGATCTGATTCAGAGCCAGTAGAGCAGCCAGTTATGACCTGACCTGTGGCACACAAACTTGCTAAATGTCATTGCTTGGGAAGGGGGAACAAAATTCCAAAATACCTGTTGCTAGCAAACTCTTAATTGCACTGCCGATGTGGATAGTGAAACCAGCCAGTCGGCTGTCATGCCTTTGTGCATAATATTAGTCAGTTCAGCAGGCTTGATGGCAGATTGATCAGAAAAGTGTTTAGACAGCTTCCCAGGTTTCTGCTCATATTCTGTTCCTCTCTCCTTGTCACCCCTGTTGCCCTCCTGGCCACCTGCCAATTCATCCTTCCCTTTTTTGTCCCTTGGCTATTATTCAGGGGGTCCACAGAGGGAGTCATTTCCCCTCTGTGGTGAATTCCATTGCCTGCAGGTCCATGAAGTGTGGGAGGGCAGAGGGACCAGATTCATCCTACTCACAACTGGGATGTTCTACCTTGGTTTCCATCATTTTCCTGGGACACCACCAGCAAGGACATTATGCCACACATGGGCATGCAGAGCTTGCCAGCACGCTGACATCAGGCAGCACCCCCCCAGTGGCTGCTATCACACTACTCCCAGGTAGCATTGGTATGCACCCTCTACAGTGGAGAAGAGTGGGATATTCAATCCTCCCCCCCCAACTGTCAAGGTTTTTGTTTTTTGTGCACATTATATTTACTGTATTTTTGAATTCTGGGCTGAGAAAGGCACACTGAGCCAAAGCTTGTTTCCAGGGTCATCCAAGGAGCACAGGGAGGTTAAGGACTTGCTGAGTCACACGTTATACAAGTACTGGTTGTGCGTTTCAAACCCAGGTTTGCTGAGTCTCTAGGTTCACAGCTTGGAGAAACGTTAAGAAGGGGGAACTGTGGTCAAAGATCTGATAGTTGAGATCCAATTCCAAGAAGTGCAAGGTGATGCACTTAAGGAAAAGGAACCCACACATGGAATACTGGATGGGAGGGGTCTGACTGGAAACTACAACAAAGGAGAGGAATCTGGAGTTATCATGAGTGACTCCCTCAAGCAAATCTGCCAGTGTAATAAGGCCGTAAGGCAAAGGATGTTGAGGTATATCAGGAAGGGTTCTAATAGCAGGAGTGAAGTGATACCGTCCCAGTACAGATCTTCAGTGAGGCTCCACCTGGAATAATGCGCCCAGTTCTGGAGTTCTTACCTTAAAAAATTCATAGACAGGCTGGAGTCACACAGAGGAGGGTCACCAAAATAATCTAGTGTCAAAAAAGCCAATCCTATGAGGAATGGCTGGTTTGCCCTCAACATTTCCTTGCTGGAGGCCAGATGCAAGGGAGGAGGGGTAGTATAGAGATATATATGTTTCTGAAGGATATGAACAGGATGAAAAGTGAAGACCTGTTTGCAGGAAATTGGGACAGTGCCACAAGAGGGCACAATTGGAAGGCTGGGCCTGTAGTTCAATGGACAAGCAGCCAGCTGCTCCCACTTTCTGAGCTATATAAGCTGTTCCTCTCAGCCTCCTTCTGAAGCACTTTTTCTTTGCCAGCTGGAGGCTCTGTTGGTCTGTCCTCTGAGCTGGCTGAGACCTTGCCACCCCCCCCCCAGCTTGCTGTTTGTGTTTGTCTCTGCTGGACTTCGGTGTTTGTTTTTCTGCTTCTGGTTTGTATTTTGCCTCTGGCTGTGTGCTTCTTTCTGCCCTTGCTGTCTGTTTTTTCTTGTTTGTCTTTGTTTTTATTTTGGGCCCTAGTTCCATGTTTTCTGTGTTTGTGTGTTTTGGTTTTGTCTTTTGGAGTTTTATTCTAAGCTCCTGGCATATTGCTAGTCCAGTGCTCATATTACTTGCTCTCAGTTACTCACAACTCAAATTACTTGCAATGCAACTGCAACCATGATCTGTGTGTTTTGGCTCAGCCATAGCTGCTCTCCACGTTGCACTTAATTGTTTTCACCTGATTTAGGCTGTCTCTGAACTCCAGCTATGCAGCTCATTCATGCTGTCTCAACTCATTCTACTTGCTCATTGCTGAAGTTTCATTGCACTGCCAGGTGATAGCTGCTTCAGAGCATGGTCTCCATTCTTTCTATGTTCCTTGAAGTTTAGAACTCAGTATACTCAATACAGATGCTGCTTCTATGTTTGTACACCCTGTTATACTCTGAGGTCAGCTAATGGTACTGCTGATGCTGTAAATTAGTTTCAATACCTGCATGTGGGTCTTGGCCCTTTCATCACTTTCTTGTTTTTCCTACAGCGGGGACTTGGAGGTGTTTAGGAAATCATGGCCCCGTGTGGCTAAATACTTCTGTTCTAAATCCTGTCTCCACCACCAAAAAAATCCTCAGAGTATTTGTCACCTTTACTGAATTTTTGAATGCCTGGCTGGCATGCCCCACTATTCACGGTGCTGCTCCTTGGTACTAAGTTTTACAGACCTACATACAGGTCCAATTATTACTATTACTTACTGACCTACGTGCAGGTCCACTCTTGCTTACACAATCATTACTTCATACCTAATGACACCCCCTTGGCTTCAGCCTCTGGAATGTCTGCTGCTCTCACTACTGCATCCGACTGTTGCTAAGTCTCAGCACTTAACACTCATGAGGTCTTCATTAAGAAGCTTTTTTCTTTGCCCACCATCCTCCCCTTCTCCTCCAGTGGCTAGCCTTTCCTTGTGGGCTTTTCCTATGCTACCTTTAGCCTAACAGAATCCTTCCCATGGTACCTCTAGGGGTGGAACCCTCCAGGGTGTCTACCTTCGATATCCCTACAGGGTGATATACCTGAGGCACAGAGAGGTGAACAGCCACAGCAAAGTTTATTTAGCAAGTTGCATAAGCATAATGCACACTAAGTTGAGTAAGCACATTGACCTTAACATAATGAAATACCACCATGTACCACAATAATGTGTCCACGTGTTGTTCCTGAAGCAGGTGAAAAAACAGGAGCTGCTTAAGCAGTGTAATGTGACCTAAAACCCAAATCTATATTCATCCTATCACCCACCATGTTCAAAAGTAAAATGAGTCTGAACTCAAAAGCCCACCTCTGTTGTGTATTTTTGAAATGTCCTTTCAAAACCAGAACCAACATATCAGAGACAGAGTGATTATAGACTGAGAGAAGTGTTGCCCCACTGGTTTATCAGTCATCTTCATTTTAATAGTATGTCTGTGTGAGTTCATTCGGGTGCAGAGAGGTTGTTCAGTCTCTCCGACATAACCTAGTTGTGGACATTTCTTGCATTGAATAAAATAAACAAAATTACGAGATGCACCAGTATAATTCCCCTGTATCTTGAGTTGTTTGTTTTGTGTGGTAGTGATAGGATCAGAAGTAGAAATGTGCTCACAAGTCTTACATTTAGTGAAATTGCAGGGTCTTGCGCCATTTAATGTTCTGTTATTCTGTGCAGGTACAAGCTGTCTCCTAATAATCATGTTGGTTAAATTAGATGGCTACTTAAAAGGCAGTAGTGGTAATCCTTGAAAAATACACTTCAGGGTGTCATCCTCACTGAATACTGGTTGGAGGTCCTTAATAGTTTTTCGTAGAAGTTCCAGAGCAGGATAAGTGACAACTACGGGTATTCGGTCAGTGGTAGACCTTTCCTTTTACTGTAGTAGTTGTTCTCTTGGTATCTGCATTGCACGTTCTACCACTCCGTCAAATTCCCTGGAGGAATGCCCCTACTCAGACATTAGTAAGCCAACCGGTAGTCTTAATCCCTAAATTGGCACTATTATCAATACCTCAATTAGGCCTTAGGTTGGCCTCTAGAGAAATGACATATACTTACATTTTAGCAGCAAAAAAAGTCATTACTCATCTCTGGTACCAGGCAATACTCCCGACGCTTGCTATATGGCATTCTAATATGAATGATAAGTACTATTTAGAATGACTGATTGCCGGCAGCATGGGAAAGGTACCTCAGTTTGAAATGCGGTGGCAACCATGGGTGATGTATGTTATGGAAAGGGATTCTTCCTTTATACCATGAATGGGTAGATATTACTCTATTGATGGTTCCATTTACTTTTCCAATATAGATGTCAGGGGAGATGGGTCTATAAAATTTGAGATATTATAAATAGTTGATTTGTCGACTGATTTGGGTGTTGGTTCCTCTCTGGTCTCACCTCTAACTAATGGTAATTACCTTATTTATTTGTAGTATTGAGATAGTGAATTTCTCTGCTCCTGATGATCAGAATAATAATAAAGTGTATACTGTCACTTTTTTATTTTTATAACTTACCTAGGCATGCATCTTTATGACTCTTATATTGAAAATCCTGTAGTACTATACTATTATTACATAGTAATGTATTGTACGAAATATCTTGAGAATTAAATAAAGAATACAAAAAAAAAGAGAAATGTCCCTACTCAACAAATGACTTTTTCAGCGTGGCCAAGTGTTTATCTCTGTCCTCCTCACTTGAACAGATACGGTGGTAACGGAGCTCTTGACTGTACATTACTTATTTTTTTAATGTGCCTTGGCTGATTACTGTTCCTATGTAAATATCTTTGTCTGTCTGTTGGTTTCCTGTAACTACATGTCTGCAAGGTTCCATCTTTGACAAAAATGAAATAATAAATAAATAAACTGTGGTGTCCAGAAAATGAACAAGGGTATTGGAATATAGAGGTTCTGCAGTTGTGATCTTAAACCGTGAGGATTATGTTAATGAAACTAACAGACAGCTAACAGATCACACCTACTAAAGGGAACTGCATAGTGATCCCACTTCTCATTACACCAGGAAACTATGGGACTTAATTGGATCTTTTTCTAAGCACGTCCAGGACAGAATAACTGACCTCATCTCTGCTGAAGCTCAGCCAGGGGCATTCTACATTCTACCACCTAAAATCCATAAACCTGGGAATCAAAGGAGAGCCATAGAATCTGGCAATGATACCCTGACAGAGGGGATATCAGGTTTCGTAGAAACCATTTTAAAACTGCTTGTCATGGAAAGGGACAGCTACATTCAGGACACTACACACTTCTTACATAAACGTTCTGGTTACAGGAACCTACCACCTAATACCATTTTAGCCACAATGGATGTAACCTCCATCTACACTAATATTCCACATACGGATGGCATTTCAGCCTGTCTTAAATACCTACATGAGAAAGGACAGCACCAAGACATTGACCCAGAATTGGTGGGGGAACTTATTGAATTTATTGTTATGCACAACAATTACAGCTTCAGTGGGAACCATTATGTTCAAATTATGAGAACAGCAATGGGTACCAAGGATGGCTCCTCATTATGCTAACTTTTTTATGATGAATTTGGAGGAGGAGTTCCTAAAGCACTGTATGCACACACCCCTTGCTTATTTCTTTTGCACTGATTTAGTTAGAATTTGGACAGAGGGCTTTGACACACTTAAAGGGTTTCATCAGGAACTTAACAAGCTCCACCCATCCATTAAACTTCCCCTAGAATATTCCAAAACCTGTGTTAATTTTCTGGACACCTCAGTTACCATCAAAGATGAAACCTTGCAGACATGTATTTACAGGTACCCAACAGACAGACAAAGATACTTACATAGGAACAGTAATCACCCAAGGCACACTAAAAATTCAGTAATGTACAGTCATGCGCTCTGTTACCAACGTATCTGTTCAAGTGAGGAGGATAAGGATAAACAATTGGCCATGTTGAAAAATACATTTATCGAGCAGGGGTATTCCTCCAGGGAATTTGACAGAGTGGTAGAATGTGCAATGCAAATACCAAGAGAACAACTACTACAGTAAAAGGAAAGGTCTACCACTGGCCGGATACCCGTAGTTGTCACTTATCCTGATCTGGAGCTTCTACGAAAAACTATTAAGGACCTCCAATCAGTATTCAGTGAGGATGACACCCTGAAGTGTATTTTTCAAGGATTACCACATCTGCCTTTTAAGGAACCATCTAATTTAACCAACTTGATTGTTAGGCACCAGCTTGTACCTGCACAGAATAACAGAACATTAAATGGCACAAAACCCTGCAATTTCGCTAGATGTAAGACTTGTGAGCACATTTCTACTTCTGATCCTATCACTACCACACAAAACAAACAATTCAAGATACAGGGGAATTATACCTGTGCATCTCATAATGTTGTTTATTTTATTCAATGCAAGAGATGTCTACAAATAGGTTATGTTGGAGAGACTGAACAACTTCTCTGCACCCGAATGAACTCACACAGACATACTATTAAAATGAAGATGACTGAAAAACCAGTGGGGCAACACTTCTCTCAGTCTATAATCACTCCATCTCTGATATGTTGGTTCTGGTTTTGAAAGGACATTTCAAAAATACATAACAGAGGTGGGCTTTTGAGTTCAGACTCATTTACTCTTGAACATGGTGGGTGATGGGATGAATATAGAGTTGCGTTTTAGGTCACATTACACTGCTTAAACAGCTCCATTTTTTTCACCTGCTTCAAGGGCAACACATGGACATATTAGTGTGGTACATGGTGGTACGTCATTATGATTAGATACAAAATAGTTTTATGGATTCCTTTTTAGCGGTTACCCTTACATTGATTTCACAGAAAGGGGGGAAGGAGTGCCTGGTAGTGGGTGTTGTTTCCCTCAGTTTTGGATTTAGATTTATAGAACTGCAATTCAATACTACAGAAGATTAGGTGCATATGGACACATGTTGATACATGGACCTATTAGGATAACAGTATCTCAATTATAAGGGGGTCTGTGTTAGGATTGGGTTTTACATGTACACATACACTAGTCACTTGTTACAGAATTGCAGATATAGCATGTTTAAATTGTATAAGTTGGAATGTTCATGAATAATATTGACGTATTATACGTAGAGTTTAAGACAAATGCATCTGAACAGTACTGACACTGTGTAAATGTGTGAAACAGCCGGTGAATGGTTAATTTATACTAAGGCAGGTTGTCTTCTAACCCATTTTTATGTTAGCTCATGTTTGTGCACCAGCCAACATATTGCAGTAGTAGCAGATTTGGAGGTGCAGTCACTGTGGGTCAATGCAGGGCATGCATCAGTAGGTGCATCCCTCATGCCCCGATAAGCCAGCATGCAGACGTTGACACCAGCAATATGTAAAGTGGCCACCAGATCTAAATAAAGTGCTGCTGCAATGAGAGCCAAGCTCATCACGCAGCACAATAACATGCCTCCTGACGTGCCTTTCCTGGTAAAGCAGTTCAATAAACATGGCGGCACTAACTGCCGCCGTGCAGAGTGCCGACTTCAGGGGTGCCCAATCCCACTGTCAGCATGCCCCGACCCACTTCATTTTACCAAAGGGGGAGCCCACTCTCCGTTGGTATAATGCCCCCCCATTCCAATTGTGTGCCAAGGGGGGGCCCAATCACCATTGGCTTCAGCCCCCTTTGCCCAGTTCTATTTGACAACGGGGGTGCCCACTCCCCATTGGCATAATGTCCCCAAGCCCTGATTTGTGCTGTGTGCTGAGGGGGTGCCCAATCCCCCTCAGCATCATGAGTGCCCCCCCACCCATTTCTGTGCTGACGGGGGCCCCAATCCCCATCTGCTGTGGTCTCCCTTCCCATAATGCAGGTGGTACACTGGGAGCCCACCCCAGTGTAACAAACAAACACCTGCAAAAAAAGAAAACTGACCCTTGTTGTTGTCTTTTTTCCCTGTAAAAGAAGAAAACAGTCCCTTGCAGTCTCTCCTGCCCCCTTCCCCAACCTGCACCCACCCTCTTTGTACCCTGCCTCCGCACACCCCCCTCACTCCATACTTACCTCTGGAGCCTGGCGCGATGATCTTCAGTGGACCGGGAACATGTCTGCACTCTTCAAAGCTGACTGTGAACTAAAGAAATGCCGGTAAGCTGTATAATGGCATAAATAGGGATTTTTCAACTTTGGTGTATATCTCGGGCATTTTGGGGAATTTTGGCACTAAATATTCAACATGAGTTACTGGGACCCCTCCTCATGAATTCAGTCACTGTCATCGCGTTATTCGGTCCTGAAAGGTGATTTTGCGGTCACTGGTGGAATCACCTTTTGGGACAGATTAACAAAATGACAGTGCCACTGTTCATGAGGTGGGCTCTCAAAAAGCCTATGTTGCAAATTTGGTGAAAAAAATCCCCAAAATGACTGTTTTACCAGCATGCGTTGCGCAGTTTCCACACACGCTCGTAACTTCGTGAATTTGTAGTATTTTTCACTCCAGATTTTCAACACTGGCATTTTTCCATACCTCCTTATGAACAGCACAGCTGTTATTTTACATATCCTGGCTGAAATGTGTTTTTGCACTTCCAGCACAGAATAGCACGGTCATTGTGGGAGATCAATTTTCAGGACAGATTGAGAAAATGACAGTGACACTGCTCATGAGCAGAGGTCCTAAAATGTCTATGTTGAAAATATGGTGAAGAAAGTCCATAAAATGACTGTTACAAGAATGCATTGCGCAGTTTCCACGCACCCTTACAACTTCAAAAATCTGCGATATTTTCATGCCAAATTTTCAACACTGGCATTTTTTCACCCCTCCTTATGAACAGTACAGCTGTCATTTTTCACATCCTGCCCAAAATGTGTTTTCACACCTATGGCGCACAATGGCGTGGTCGCTGTAGAAAATCAACTTTTGGGACAGATTAACAAAATCACAGTGCCACTGTTCATGAGGGGAGGTCCCAAAATGCCTATGGTGAAAATATGGTTAAAAAAATCCCAAGAATAATTGGGTTACGGACGTGTGTTGCACAGTTTCTATGCAAGCTCATGACTTCACCAATTTTTCATATTTTCACTCCAAATTTTCAACGTTGCCATTTTTTTACACCTCCTCATGAACAATACAGTTGTAATTTTTCACATCCTGCCCAAAATGTGTTTTCATGCCTGTGTCACCAAACGGCATAGTCGCTGTGCAAAACCACCTTTCGGCAAACAAACTGATAGTGCCGCTTTTCACGAGGTGGTGTCACAAAAAGCCCATGTTGAAAATTTGGAGTGAAAATACCAACAAATGCCTACAGCGTTAGGGTTTCCAACTATAACACCCAACCCTGTAGAGACTGACAGGCATCAGGGGTGTGACTTGGGATCATTGGCTGTAATGCTCATGCCATTCCACCCCCGCCCCCACCTTGCAGCCAGTGACAGGCATCGAGGTGCCCTTGGGTGTTCGGCCTTGAAAGTTCACCCCATTCTCCTATACTGCACCCATCTCAGCATATTTCCTTATGGAACGGGTTAAGTATAAGGCCCAAAGACCCCTAAGCACACCAATTTAATT
This sequence comes from Neoceratodus forsteri, assembly GCA_016271365.2. Classification (NCBI taxonomy): domain Eukaryota; kingdom Metazoa; phylum Chordata; order Ceratodontiformes; family Ceratodontidae; genus Neoceratodus; species Neoceratodus forsteri. The sequence continues at coordinate 253,998,502 of JADMNL010000024.1, read as the reverse complement.
TGTCAGTGTCTACAGGGTAGGATGAGGTAAAATGGCATGAACGCTATAGCTGACGTACCAGGCACACCCCAACACCTGTCAGTCACTGCAGGGTGGGGGTGGGGTTGGCGTCAGTTCAATACTTCACTGCCATTCCTATTATGCATCTCTAACTCCTGCACTACCAATGTCAATGCCAGCGAGACAACATTCATTATTGACAAATGCTTGTTTTACTTAACACAAAGATGTTTTCATATTTAGAAGACTTAACATTATTTACTATGTATTGTTTAAGCTTATTTTTTATCGTGTGGCTTTTAATCATAGTCATTTACTAATGCTAACGTACACACACACGCACACACACACACACACACACACAGACAGGATTTTAAAATGAAGCTGTAGTGTTTTATGAGTTTTCTCAGGGAGTGAGCTTTCAGTTCTGTGACATTTGACCTTGCAATACCTTTCTTTTGATGGAACTTTGCTGTCTTTATTCGGCTATATTGTTTTTTAAATGCAGTTTTAGCCAATAGGGATCCTTAACAACTTTTCATCTGTTTTTTTTTTGTTTTTTTTTGTGTGTATGATGTGAGTTTTGAGAAAGTATGTTCTTCCAAACCAACTGCTATTGATTTCTGATGAAGGATTCGGTGTAATCTGAAAGTTAAAAGCACCTGTTTTTTGAGGGTTTTTTTGTAACAACTCTGTTGGTCCAATAAAAGGTATCAAATCATCTGTTGGTGTCAATATCACATGAGAAATACATAGTGCACAGTCAATCGAGCCCTTCCTAAAGTTAAGATAATCACTTTTTAAACTTACAACTTTGTTAAAACTTAGGGCTAGTGTGGGGAACTTAATGTCTGCAGGGTCAAGGTCAGCAGTCACCTTGAAGATAACAATAAAAAAAAAAACTCAAACTGGAACTGCGATTTGTGTTTACCTGAGGTTGCCCTCACCCCCCAACCCCTGCCTTACTGCTTTCCCCTGTGTAACTATTTAGCCTTTTACTTGGTACCAGCTATGCTTGAAACCATTAGTGGTTCTCACACTCATCACCTCTGCTGGTAGGCTGTTCAATGGCTCAACCACTCTCTGTGTGAAATAAAACGTTCTCACAGCCCTCCTGAATCTTCTCCCCTGCCAGCTTTCACATACATTCCCATGTTCTTGATTTGCCAGTCCTGCTGAATATTTTCTTGCAATCTACCTTGTTCATTCCTTTCAGGAACTTGAAGTTCTCTGTCAAAGCAGCCCTTCCTTCTGATCTCCAGTTAGTACATCTTTAGGGCCTTAAAAGGAACAGAGAGCACTAAGAGCCTTACATCGAAGTCTGGATCCAGTCCTGGTTTGCACTTTGTGTGCAAATACATTGTTTTACTTACTGTTTTCTGCAGTATAGTTGATTTTATCAGACTGACTCTGATGGCTTGCAAGCTGACATTTTCTTAACTACAAATCCCAGAATCCCCTGCAGCTGACCTCAGAGGAGGGCTGCAGCAGTGGGAGAGTGAAAAGCCTGCAGTGCTTGTTGGAGTTATTATAAGCTCCGATTTTTTGTGTGCTGGTCGTGCTGTCTTCTCTGTATCAAGTACAGCCACAGAGGACTACTTAGCCCTGGGAGGACAGCAGGTCTGTCAAACACTGGATTGGAGCTCATAAAAGCCATCTGATTTGAGCTCATAAAAGCCATCTGATTGGAGCTCATAAAAACTCTAGCATGCACTGTAGTCCTTTGAACGTGGTTGGATGTATGCCATCAGGGCCTGATGACTTGAACATATCCAGGGTAGTTAGCCTCCTAAATATGTCCTCCCTGTTTATTTGTAATGCATTTTGTTTTATAAATTTGTACTGAAATTATGAAAATAACAGTTACAACATATCTAGCATCTATACTCTATAAGGCAATGCTGAGCTTAAAGTGACTATCACATGTCATATCTAATTAGCAACGGATATTGCAAGTACTAGTACTAATAAATCCATCTATATTTATTTTATTATTGATTGATTACACACAAGATCCTTTAGGCAGGGCCTATTTTCAGAGGATCTAAGGTCAAAAATGTTATTTAGCATAGGTACATATTAGCAGGACTGGCGAATCAAGAACATGGGAATGCGAGTGGAAGCTGGCAGGGGAGAAGATTCAGGAAGGATGTGATGGCCTTCAGGACCCCTAGATGTCACACCTCTCTTGGACAAAGAGCCTTTGCTTCCTGGGCACCTAAATGGACAAACTGCAGTCCTCCTAGTATCTCTTCTATACCAACATTAGGCCGCTTTAAACGTGAGCTCAGGGAACATCTGGGGGCCAGTGCCAGCTGTAACTGCTTTCTTTAGTGCCTCCTGCCCAATTTCTTTCGTCACCCTGCACAGTGCTCCTCCATCTACTTCTCTAGTCCAGAGAAGGGCACCCAAACAGAAAACATATGAGGACAGATTAACGACGCTCAATATGTATACCCTAGAGCAAAGGAGGGAGAGAGGTGATATGATCGAAACATTCAAACACCTTAAGGGAATTAACAAGGTGAAAGAGTCTAACATGTTTCAATATAAGAACAAGCATTTGTCAATGCCGAATGTTTGCTTGCTGGCATTGGCTTTGGTAGTGTAGGAGTTAGAGAGCTGCATAATAGGAATGGCAGTGAAGTATTAAACTGAAGCCAACCCCACCACCACCCTGCAGAGACTGACAGGCATTGGGGTGTGCCTTTTGGTCGTCAGGCATAACGGCCAAACCATTTCACCACACCCTACCCTGTAGACACTGAGAAGTGTCACGGTGTGCCTTGGGGTCTTTGGCCCTTATGCTTACCCCATTCCATCAGGAAATATGGTGAGATGGGTCCTGTATAGCAGAATGGGGTGAACTTTGAGGCCAAAGAGTCCAAGGCACACCTCGATGCCTCTCACTGGCTGCAGGGTGTGAAATGGTTTAAGCATTACAGGCGAGAATCCCAAGTCACACCCCTGATGCCTGTCAATCTCTACAGGCTGGGGCGTTATGGTTGGAAACCCTAATGCCTTAGGCGTTTGTTGGCATTTTCACTCCAGATTTTCAACATGGGTTATTTGTGACCCCCACCTTATGAACAGTGGCAATATCAGTTTGTTAGCCGAATGCTGAATTTGCACAGTGACTATGCCATTTGGCACCACAGGTGCGAAAACACACTTTGAACAGGATGTGAAAAATGACAGCTGTACTGTTCATGGGGAGGTACAAAAAATGGCAATGTTGAAATTCTGCAGTGAAAATATTAAAAAAACTGGTGAAGTCACGAGAGTGTGTAGAAAATGCACAATGCACACCTGTAATGCAATTAGTTTGGGGATTTTTTTACAGCAGATTGTCAACACAGGAATTTTGGAACCTCCACACATGAACAGTGTCACTGTGATTTTCTTAATCTGTCCCTAACAGTGATTTCCCACAGCAACCACGCATTTCTGCGCTGGAAGTGTGAAAACACATTTCAGCCATGGTGTGAAAAATGACAGCTGTACTGTTCATAAGGAAGTGTGGAAAATGCCACTGGTGAAAATCTGGACTGAAAATATTAGAAATCCATGAAGTTACGAGGGTGCGTGTAAATCGCCCAATGGTCACTTGTAACAGTCATTTTATGGACTTTTTCACCAAATTTTTAACATAGCCATTTTAACACCTCTGCTCATGAACAGTGTCACTGTGATTTTCTTAATCTGTGCCGAACATTGATTTCGCACACCGCCTGCGCCATTGTGCGCAACATGGGCGGAAACACTGTTTGGGTGAGATGTGAAAAATGACAGCTGCACCGCTCATAAGGAGGTGAGGTAAAATGGCAATGTTGAAAATCTGGAGTGAAAATATTGAAAATTCGCGAACTTACGGGTGTGCGTAGGAACAGTGCAACGCATGCTCATAAAACAGTCATTTTGGGGAATTTTTTCACCAAATTTTTAACATAGCCATTTTAACACCTCTGCTCATCAACAGTGTCACTGTGATTTTCTTAATCTGTCCCAAACATTGATTTCGCATACCACCTGCTCCATTGTGTGCAACATGAGCGGAAACACAGTTTGGGTGAGATGTGAAAAATGACAGCTGTATTGCTCATAAGGAGGTGAGGTAAAATGGCAATGTTGAAAGTCTGGAGTGAAAATATTGAAAATTCATGAACTTACGAGTGTGCATAGGAACAGCGCAACGCATGCTCATAAAACAGTCATTTTGGGGAATTTTTTTCACCAAATTTTTAACATAGCCATTTTAACACCTCTGCTCATGAACAGTGTCACTGTGATTTTCTTAACCTGTCCCAAACATTGATTTCACACACCGACTGCGCCACTGTGCGCTACATGGGCAGAAACACGGTTTGGGCGAGATGTGAGAAATGACAGCTGTACTGCTCACAAGGAGGTGTGGTAAAATGGCAATGTTGAAAATCTGGAATGAACGTATTGAAAATTTGTGAGCTTACGAGCGTGCCTAGGAACAGCGCAACGCATACTTGTAAAACAGCCATTTGGGGGAATTATTTCACCAAATTTTCAACATAGGGTTTTTGGGTGCCTACCTCATGAACCATAACACTGTCATTTCATAACACAGTCCCAAAAGGTGGTTCCATGCAGTGACCGCGAAATCACCTTTCAGGGCCGATTAATGCCATGACAGTGACAGAATTCATGAGGTGGGGTCCCAAAAACCCCATGTTGAAAATTCGGTGAACAAATTCCCCAAAATGCCTGAGATATGCAATAAAGTTGAAAAAAACTCTATTTATTACATTATACAGCTTACTGGCATTTCCTCAGTTTGCGGTCGGCTTTGAAGAGTGCAGACGTGTTCCCGGTCCACCGCAGATCGTTGCGTCGGACTCCAGAGGTAAGTATGGCGTGAGCTTGGGGTGTGGGGAGGTGGATGCACAGAGGCTGGGCATGGGTGGGGGGAGGGGGGTCAGGACAGTCAGCGAGGGAATGTATTTCCTTTCAGTTTTTTTTTTACTTAGACAACACGGGACTTGTGCCACGCTGGGGTGGGCTTCCAGTGTGGCAGCTGGAAGGCTGTTTGGGGGAGGCATGGAGCTGACGGGGGATTGTGCACCCCTGTTGGCCATAGGAACTGTTGCCACACTGGGGTGGGCTCCCAGCGTGGCACCCGATAATCTCTTGGGGGGGAAACAGTGGAGCTGACGGGGGATTTGGAACCCCTGTTGGCCATACAGACTGCTGCCACGCTGGGGTGGGCTCCCAGCATGGCACCTGGAACTCTGTTGGGGAGGAGCGCAGCACAGCCAACGGGGGACTGGGCACCCCCATCGGCTATACAGTGTGTGCGTGGGGGGAGGCGCATAAGCATGCAATATGCGTGCATGTGAGTGTGTGTGTGTGTGGGAGGTGCGCATGAGCACGCGATATCTTATTGCTGCTCACTGAAGAGTAGCTCTCCCTTTCAACTGTATGACACTGCATTTTCAACTGCAGTCATAGACAGCTGCAGCATTCATTGGCAAATGGTGGCCGCGCCTGCAAACACACTGACTGAATTGGAAGACGGGTGCCACACCTCCGAAAACTTGGATGATGGCAGTATGTTTCTTGCACATGCGTGCAAGCAAACATAAAAATAGCAGGGCAAGATGGCACAGCATGAGATTAGAGGGACGCTGATTAAGGGGTAATGTGAGGAAGTTCATTTTCACAGAAAGGGTGGTGAATGCATGGAACGGCCTACCTCAGGAAGTGGTGGATATGAATACAGTGCAGGGCTTCAAACAGGCATGGATAGGCATAAGGGAGCGATACAGATGAGTATGAATAGATAGGCCATTGACAGAGCAAAGGCCGATGGCACATTCATAAGGTAGAAAAATAAATGGATAGACTGGATGGGCCTTGCGGTCCTTATCTGCCGTCAACTTCTATGTTTCTCTCCTCCCTCCTTTTCCTCTCCCATCTCCCAGCCCCCTCCCTCCTGTATTTTTTGTTTTCACACTCCTCTTCCCCTTCCGCATCCACCCTTCTCCCTTCACACTTCTCACCTCTCATATTACCCGCACCTAGCCAGGTCTTCCTCCTCATGGCACTAAAATGTACTGACACCTCCACTGATGATGCCCAATTGATTGGCTAACGCACTACATCCTAATGTATCTCAGTGTTATTCCCCTGAAATCTGTTGTATATTGCCCTGTTTTTTAATGTTTCTCCACAATTTTGATGCAGCATCTGTAACTTGAGTTGTTTCTGTCTTGTTCTTGTTTTCCTCTGACTTGGAACCTATGTAATGAGCTCATTCTCAATGGTTTAATCTAAGAATTCAAAATAAAATAAAATATAACATTTTACAGATGTGATTGGCACAAAAAATGTATTTATTTATGTATTAACATCTCGGATTAATACCTTTGAGCTAAAAGCTTATTTACAAAGGTTGCAGTGTATGCAGGTTACAGCTGTAAACACTGTGGACCTAAAATATACAGTCAACACACTTCTATATTTCTAAGTTTAGAATTCACTGTGTTTGTTGCTGACTGGGGTATGGGTCTTTATATCTTATTATATGACACCCATCATATTAAAGACAGAGCAGAAAAAGTGATTTAGAGTATTTGCACTCTCAGCCGAATCTGCAGTCTTTCTTTGCCAGTTGAGAAGAAGGGGCGAACCTGCCTACCAGTTTGCCTGGTATTACTGATCTAGTTAAAGAAGGCATCTCTGTTGTCTTTGATGTGAGCCAGCCCAAAGTTTATGTTTTTCCCCTCTAGAAGTGTTTTACGTTTTATCGGTGCATCACAAATTTGCAGATTTTTCCCCATCTTATTACATAGATTTTTTTCTTCTATTTTTATCTGACCACTTTGGTTATAAACTATACAGTCCCTCCCACCCACCCTTTTTATTATAAAGGCTTCTTTTGGTATGTATTATCAAGTTTATTCTTTAATTTACTCCGCTGTGATTCAACATCGAGGGCCTTCATCTGATTAGACCAAGATCAGTCCCAGTTTCTCAGTTCTCTCTCTTCACAGAAACACAATCTTCTTTACCATAAATGACAGCTATAGTGGGTCCTGTTACTTTGTTATGATTTCTGTTTAAGGGACTATCATATGGGTGCTTGTGCGTAACGGTTCTTTGACCGTTAAGCACATTTATTTCTGTTTTGCTATTGGTGATTATCAGGTCTAATCAGTGTTGGAATTACACTTTATGAGCTTTGGAAGCTAGGGGACCCCATAAGGGTCCTATCTTTAAATTGAGCCCCCTTTCCATTATAAGCCAATGGCAGTGATCACAATAAGTCGAAGCTTGCTTACAGGTGCAAGCTGGGAGCACAAGGAAGTTAAATGACTTGCTCAGGGTCACACAGTATGCAAGTGGGGGCTGTGGGATTCAAACCCAGGACTCAAGGTTTGTAGCTCAGAGCCTTAAACCACTGCACTATACTGCCTCCTATGATGTGTGAGCTACCGGGGCTCTCTTGAGAGCTACCGGAGCCGATCCCTGACAAGCCCCCCTGTAATTCCAACACTAGGTCTAATATGTTTTACCCTGGTAGGTGTGTCAACCATTTCAGTTTGGTCACTTGCAGCTATGACCCTTACTAACTCCTTTCCTTGATCTACATTAGATGAGCAGGAGGACTGGTTAATACTTGGATGGTTAAAACCACTCATTAATATGAGGTTGCCATTTTGAGATACTAATGTTTTGATCCTTTCCCAAGGCCTCGATGGGGAATGGGGAATTGGTGTCTGGGCGCCCCTGACCCTAGAAAATCCTGCAGCGACAAGAATGGGGTCATCGTGTCCCATTTGGTCCCTCCTAACACCCTAGTTAACAAAGGGGTTGGGGGCTGGAGACCCCGTTGGCGAGGGGGGGCCAATTAGGGGGGCGGTCTCAGTGGCCACTGGTGGGGATTGGATGGCCATGGGAGGAGTGGTGGCAAGGGGCATAAGGAGTTGCAGACAAGCTGCGGTCTCTTTTCTCTTTCACCCTCCGAGGCAGGAACACCACACAAGCGGGTGGTGCAGTAAACTGCTGGAGCCACATGGCGTCCGGGAGTTGGGCCTAGCAGCAGTCAGGCGAACAAGATTGGGACCAGATGGAGCAGAAAAGGAGTTCAGGAATGGGAGACAGAGCAGGGAAGTAAAGCATAAATAAATAAATGATGAAATTCTTACCGGGGAGGTGTTGGGTGGAACCCAAACAGACTTGGTAGAGGGCTGTGGAGGCGGCTCCTCCCGAAGTCTTGTGTTCCGAAAACACAGGGCCAGGGATAATTAAGAAATAAATAGATAAAAGAAAAGTTATTACAGAGTGGTGAGCGAGGGAGTTGTGCTTGCAGGGTGGACCACACACCAGGAGTACTGCAAATTTGGTGGGGCCAGGTGCAGGGGGGCTTCGAGGTGAAGAAAGGCCCCAGGGGTAGTGTCCAATACAGTGCCTGGTGATAAGGGAGGTGGTGGCCCATAGAGCTCCAGGAAAATAATAAAATAAATAAATAAACAATTAAGCAAAGTAAATAACAAATAACCAGAGCAGGTCAAAGGGGCAAGGCCTGGAGGATTTGCAGGAGCTGATTGGGACTACCAATTGCTGGGGGGGGCTGAGAGGTTAAGCAGGCCTAGGGACTGAATTAGCTCCAGTTGGTTTGGGAAGGTAGAGGAGTTGAAGGGTAGTGCCAGTGAGGCCATATACACAGTAAAAAGGCAAGGCAAGGCAAATTTTATTTTTCTGGCCCTCAGTCCCAAAGGCTCTGGGCGCCAAACAACAAGAGGTAACTATCCATACAATAATATAAAACAATAACATATCAGTATGCATAAATAAATTAATAAATATATATACCTAAAAGCTGATATTCAGTGAATAAGCTGGGTGTTCAGGGTGGACTAATGCCTAAGGCAGCCAGGAAAGACAATGGTAGGGAGGGGGAGCGGACCGAGCCGAAGCCACGCGGCACTACTGGCCCAACTGGAGAGGACTGTGGAAAGAAGGGGAACAGCATGGCTCAAGGCATGCTTGGGCACACCAGCAGATCATCGGAGAGGTCAGGCAGATAGGTCACGTCCGAGGGCACAGCCGAAAGGTAAGAGAAATTTGTCACATCAAGGGATTTTGACCCGGTTGCGAGTATTGGCAGGGCATCCCCGATCCCCAGTGGCGGGTGGGGGAACAGTAGCTCTGAGGGGGTAGACACCAGAGGATCCTGAGGGGTAACCCCAAGGAGACTTGGCAGGGGGAAAAAGCCAAATGGGGCAGGGTGGGGCAAGAAGGGGAGACCTCGTGGGGGTCAGTCCCCCTATAAGAACAGACAGCGAGATGGATGTCTCCCCCTCTGCCTGTGGGACCCAGTAGGCCACGGCACCCTAGGCACCCATTGCCTAAGAAACCTAAGGGAATGGTATGACACAGCCTCGAAAGATGAATACAGGGAGCCCCATGGGTGAGACAAAGGGAAGAGGCTGAGAGACCGGTCCATACCCCACTGACCCTGGTTGGGTCTATCCAGGCCTCGTGGATACTGGCCATGGCCAGGGCCTCCTTTGCTGAAGAGGACCAAAAAGGGGTAGGAGTTATCTTCAAATAAAGAACAGGATGTGCCACAGGTGCCAGGGAGGGGGAGGAATCCCATAGGCAAGGGTCTTCGCCTGGCCCCCTCAAGGTTTGAAAGACTCGGCTGCTGCCAGGGTCGAGTAGCAAATCAGAGAAAGAACCCACTGGAGGGCGAGGTCTGTGGCCATGGAGGTCAGTAGTGATTTCTGATTCAGAGGAAGAGGGAAGTACAGGGGGAACAGGTCAGGGAAGGAATAGGATGGAGGAGGTATTGGGAGCATTGAAGAATCTGGCGACTATATTGGTGGTTCAGGAAAAGGGGGCAGCACAGGAGAGGGAGGGGAAAAAAGGGTGGTGCCAAAACATGCGTACTCCAGCGTGGAGGAGGAGGTATGGGGACACTCCGGATCATGCCATCTCTATACAAGGCTACAAGATATTCAGGCTGGGTAGGACCTCGAAAAGGGGTGGTGGGTGTGCAATCTACATAAAGGACTACCTCACCTGTCTCCCTGGTTCTTACCCCACCACAGAAACCTCAGTGCAACTCTCCTTATCAAGATACTACTTGGTGCCCAAAACAAAGTCCTCACGATTGCTGCTGTCTATATCCCACCAAAAGATCCTGATTCTGGCCTACAGGCTATCCTCGAGTTCGTAAGTACACAACCTTCTGACATCGAACTCCTTCTCCTTGGGGACTTTAATATAAATTGGCTTGCTCCTGATGCAGGGTCAAACAAAGATGCTATCCTAGCAGCAAATTTAACACAAGTGGTAAACTCCCTACCAGGAAAACTACAAATCAGGGACCAGCACCCTCATTGACTGGATCCTTACCAGCCACCCTACCCATATAACCAATGTAAGTGTTCTCCCTGACTCACTCAGTGATCACTCTCCAATAATATGTACCTGGACAAATAAGTTTTGTAAGCCGACTCCAAAAACCATCTATAGCAGAGTCCTACCTTATGGCAACCTTATTCATCTCAAGACCTGTCTTAGGCAGATAGACTGGTCCTTGATTTACAAAACTCAAGATGTTGACCTAACCCTTGATTACTTTATTTCACACCACCTCCAACTCCATTCCAGGGCGGGTGCAAAACTCGAGGTGGTCTCTTCTACCAAATACCTTGGCCTTACCCTGGACCAAGGTTTTTCCCTAAAGAATCACGTAGATCAAATCACAAAATCCATACATGTGAAATTAGGCATCCTATAGACTAAAGGACCAAATCATTCCTGAAGCCAGGGCAGCCATTGCCACAAGCGCATTCCTCCCAAAGATCACATTCGGGTCCCGATCCTCCAGGGTGCGGCCACGATGGAATTAGGAAGGCTGCAGACTCTGTACAATAAGATCGTCCGCTTTGCCACCTTGTCTCACCCTATGACTCACCACTGCGAGGCCCAATCCAGGCTCAGGTGGCCGCGCTAGATGCCTCGCCTAGCTTACCCTTCCTCTGCCTTACATACAAGATACTTGGTCCCTCTCCCCTAGCCTGGTTGGGCTTGTCAGGGCAAACCCAACCCACGGTGCCTGCGCCTCATCAGGCCAATCTCTCCTCGAGGTCCCTAAGATTAGGACCAAAGCTGGGTCTAGGTCCTTTGCGTACACCGCCCCTTCCACCTGGAACAACCTCCCCTTGGAGGTCCGGGAGGCAGAGACTGTTTCTAGCTTCCAATCGCTGCTGAAGGGACACCTGCTCAATAGGAGCATATGTCTATGCCATAGTACCTGACCTAGCTTAGCCTCTTGAGCAGCTCACTTGACCTCCTAATCAGCCATCCTGGCAGGACATCTGGTCTCTCTCTTAGAAGGGTGCACTTAGGTCCCAACTTGTCCCCTTCCAACCCTGTGTACATATCAGCTAACCCTAGGTCTACAGACGCTGCCCACTACCTCCTCTGTGGACCTGGTATCTAACCTACTACTTAGGATGTTTAAGGCTTAACATGCTCATTATTTGTTACCTTCATGCTTTCCATTCTTTTAGCGTCTGCAAAGATATGTACTCCTACTTTTAAAATATTATTCCACTCTCCAGTCTGTACTGAACTGTTACCTGTATGTTGTTGTTGCACCCGGGTCGCCCCTGAAAAAGGGACCTCTATGGGCCCAGTGGGCCTACCCGGTCATCAAAATTCAATAAATAAATACATTTCTACTTTCAACACTGCCTGTGACACCTATGCACCAGTAAAAAAGCGCAAAATCAAAGCACTCACAAATCCCTGGCTCACGGCGAAGCTATTGGCCCAACTCAAAAGTAGGGATCACCTCTGGGCCACTGCAAGAGCTACTGGCACTCTGTCGGACATTCAAAAGTATAAACAGGCTTGTAACCACTGTACTAAACAGATCCGCTTGATGAAGAGCTCCTACTTCAAGAATGCCCTCTCCAACTCCTGGGGCGAAGGGAAATCCTTCTGGGACAACATAAAGAATATCATGGGTCAGCAGTTCAAATCCTCTCCTACAATAATGAATGTGGATGGAACCACTACATTAGACCCAGAGATCATTGCAAATACCCTAAATGATACCTTCACAGACCTTAGTGGTGTCCTCTCATCTGATTTCTTCACTGATGCTGACCCTCCAATTTCTACTTCTACTACTGCCTCTCCAACCAAACCACCCTTCCATTTCAAACTAGTAAAGGCACATGAAGTCTATAAATACATAAAGAAGGCCATTTCTAAGTCCCGAGCAAGCAGCGACACTATTGACCTTAAACTTCTGTCCCTCACTCTGGAGGAAGTACTGCTCCCCCTCACAAAAATTTTCAATCTCTCCTCTGCTACAGCCAATTCCTAGGAAATGGAAAGCTGCAGTTGTCACCCGTGCACAAAAGTGGTGATAAGTCACTGCCTGGTAACTATCGCCCGATATCAGTACTACCACCCTCTCTAAGGCCCTTTGAACGCCAGGCGGACCAACTTTCAGACTACCTGGAAAAGCACAACATCGTATGCACTCAGCAGCATGGATTTAGGAAAGGCACAGCACATCGACTGCCCTACTTGAATTCTCAGGAGCAATCCACAATGCCATGGACAAAGGAAACCTAACTGGAGCAGTCTACATTGACTTAACCAAGGCATTTGATACAGTTCACCATGGCCTACTTATCAAACAACTACTACCCCTAGGGCTCTCGTAGGTCCTGGTGACTGGGTAAAATTACCTTGCTCAGCGCTCAATTTGTAAAAGTAGCTGGAGTTCTCTCAGACTCAAAACTGGTTCGCTAGGAGTTCCCCAGGGATCCATCCTGGGCCCCTCCTTTCAGCCTTTTCCTAAACTCCTCCCCAAATCCTGCCCTGAACAAATAATCCTCTATGCCGACGATGCTTGATTCTTGCCACTCATAAAGATCTGAACCTCTTACGCCTCAACCTTCAGCATGCTTTTTCCAAAGTTGAGATGTGGTTCCTTGAATATAAGCTGGTTCTAAACCACAAAAACTAAATCCATGCTCTTCTCTAACCCAAGAAACAAGAGAACGCAAGTCCCACTCACCATTAATACATACCTAGGAAATACCCTTGAACAAGTGCCAATTTTCAAATATCTTGGAATCAACTTTGATCAAGGCCTAACCTTTGCAACTCACATTGATAGTACAGCAAAAACTATTAATCAGCGAATTGGGATTCTGTATCGGAACCGACAGCTTCTTACCCATTCTGCACTGAGGATTGCCATCCAATCCTCTATCATCTCAGTCGTTGATTATGGCTTAGTTATATACGGATCTGCCACTACTACAGCACTTAGTCGCATTACAACATCCCTAAATAAGGCCTGTCGGTTGCTCACTGGTGCACACTGACGTACCCACACATGTGAACTCTATGCTGACTCAGGTTGGTTGCAACTCTCAAACCGGATAAAGTACCTTACCTGCCTGATGGCGTAAAAATCCACTCTGGGCCCCACTCCACCCTGTATCCAAGACCTGTTATGCCCGAGCGCTTAGCACCCGCTTTACCAGAAGATCAGAACACCAGCTCTTCAAGTCCCCCGATGCCGGACTTCCAGGGACAAAGATCATTTGCCTATCGTGCCCCCAGCTGGCTAAATGCCTCAGCACTCATATTACTGCCTCCACCTCTAGGTATTTTCAAATCAAGGCTTTTCTCTCACCTTGCCACCTCCAGCTCCTGTGACTGCCCTGATTAAACCTCCTATTTTCTCACTACCCACCCTGTCCCGTTATTTGACAAAGACATGTTTGGGAAACCTTTTCTCCTGCTATTGTTCTGCTCCCACACCTTTCACTTACCCTCTCTGTTCTGGACTTTTCCTATTTGTTTCTCCTAATCTGGCATGACCTCTTTCTTGTAATAATAATGTGATTATTGATATCTCATGTCCTTTTGCACAAATGATTTGATATGTATTTGTATATGTTTTCTTGCTCTTGACACAACACAAATTGTTGTGTTATCTATGTAACCTTTTGTACTGTACCTAATTGACGTGGAACCTTTGTAAAAGAGCTTCTGGCTCAAAGGTAGTAATTCCTAGAACAATAAACTAAACTAAACTAAACTACTTATCAGACAAGACTAGGACAGCAATCTGCAGGAGAGAATATTTGCACCTTATTGCATAGGGAAGAGGAGGAGGAGGACAAAAAAGAGGGGGAAAGAAAGAGAAGAACAAAAAAAAAAGAAACCACAGGTAGAAAAGAACTTTGAGAACTGGTTAGCAGGGTACTTGATATACACGTATGTCTTGTGTCGGGAGAAGCCGGAGTTCAGCTGTGGCCATCTTAGTCATTGGGCGAGGGTCATGAGAATGCATGTGGCCGGGGATTCTGCTTGGCTCCATTATGATGAGGCCTTCTGGCTCCAATTACTCAAGAACCTGGGACAGGAATCGGATCAAGTGTATATGCCTCTGTGGGTGGATGTCATCACAGACAAGACATAGGTTCAACAAACGGATTGCAGCCTCCCTGTAAAAGGGGACCCGGGGAGGGGGGGAGTAAGGAACCAGGGAGGCTAAGCAAGGGGGGGTAATCAGTGTTACTGCTTTTACAGGGGAACATGCTCACAAGCAAAGTGCAAGTTTAACCATGAGTGCCTGGCCTTCGGGAGGCCTCGTCCATTCACACAGTGCCCTGGGGGAAAGCAGGGATGGAGATATGTGGGACAAAAAGGGGGATTTAATAAAAAAGGAAACCCTGGAGTGGGTGGTAACACTGATAAGGTTAAGTGAGTTGAAGGGGTGGTTAGATAGGTACCCCAGCAGGGTGGATGCACTTGAGTTATTAAAGGGATTTACAGAGGGGATTAGGGTTCCTTACACAGTGCCTCACCACAGCTTTGAAGTCCCCAATTTGAAATCAGCAAAGGAGAACATGGGGGTAGAAAGGGCAAAGATTAGGAAGGAGAGACTCCTGGGTTGGATCGCCGGTCCATTTAGGGAACCGCCGTATGATGACTTCAGGGTTTCACCAGTGGGGGTGGTACCAGAAAGCACTCCAGGAGAATTTCAAATGATCACTCACTTGTCATTTCCAGAGGGAGGGTCAGTGAATGATTTTGTAGATCCAGCACTGACCTTTGTGCACTATGTGTCATTCAATAGGGCGGTGAGTGAGGTGGCAAGGTTTGGTCAGGGAGCACATATGGAAAACGTGGATATTGAATCTGCCTTCCAGTTGCTCTCAGTTCGCCCAACAGAGTACAGTCTACTGGGGCTAAAGGTGGACGGGGAATATTATGTAGACAAATGCATACCGACGGGGCGTGCTATCGTGTGTGCATATTTTGAGAAGTCCAGTATGTTTTTACATTGGGTAGTGGAACAGATGACCCCGGGTGGGGGGATCATCCATTATTTGGCCGATTTTTTGGTTATTAGCTCCCAGGACAGTGAAATCTGTGAAAAGATGCTGCGGGGATTGCAAGAGGCTTGCCAGATCTTTGGGGTTCCCCTGGCTGAAGAAAAGACCGTAGACCCAACTTCGGTACTGTTTCTTATGGGATTGAAATTGACTCAGAAAGAATGGAGTGCAGGTTGCCCAGGGACAAGGTAGAAGCACTGCAAAGGATGGTGGGGGCCACTAGGCATGCAAGGAAGATGACCCTGAGACAGGTGCAATAGTTCTTGGGCCTTTTGAATTTTGCATGCAGGACCATACCTATGGGCTGAGCTTTTGTGCAAAGGCTGTCTAAGGTGACCGGGGGTGGGGGGGTTGCCAGCCCCACCACAGGATCAGGATTCCTCGATTGGTGAAAAAGGATTTGGCAGTCTGGGCTACTTTCCTGTAGGACTTTAACAGGGTGATAGCATGGCTGGAGGAGGAGGTGTCCAACACAGACCTGGAACTCCTCACAGATGCTTGTGGGGGTCTGGGGTTTGGGGCATATTTGCAAGGGGCATGGCTAGAGGGGATGTGGCCGGCATCATGGGAAAAACAAGGACTAACCAAGAATATCACGTATATGGAATTCTTTCCAATAGTGGTGTCTTTGGTAGTGTGGGGAAGGAAACTGCAGGATAGGAAGGTGCTAGTTAGATCAGACAACACAGGAATGGTACATATAATAAATCGACGTCAGGGGGCAGTTGGACCAATAGGGGACATGCTACAGGTGTTTGTGTTAAGGTGTTTACTGAACAATATGCAGTTTAGGGCCCATGTGCCTGGGGATTGCAATGCTATAGCTGATGCTTTATCTCGTTTGCAGTGGGATCAGTTCAGGACCCTGGCACCTGGAGCAGATGACAGTCCAGAAGAGATCCCGCAGTTCTTGTGGCACCTGGGGATCTCAAAGACTGGGCTTTGATGTGCCAGTCATTGGAATTTAGCACCCGAAAAGCATACACGAGATGAGTTGAGGAGTTCATGAGGATTCTGGATTCCCATGGCTGGGAAGAGTCCTGGCCTATAACAGAGAAGCAGCTGTGCTGGTTCATGGTGGTGCTCAGAAAGGATGGTAGTTCAGCAGGGGCAGCGAGCTGTCACCTGGAAGGTTTAGGGTGGTTTAGCAGGGCATTGGGGCTGGAGGACTACACTCTGTCATTCAGGGTCAGGAAGTTGCTGGAGGGGTGGGGCAGGTCACAGCCTAAAGAGCTGGACAAAAGAAGACCACTGGGCCCCTAATTGTTAAAATGCTTGGCAGGGGTCTTGCCAACAATCTGCTCAGGACGACAGGAGGCACGGCTGTTCAGGATGGCCTTTTTGCTGACCTACTGTGGGGCATTCAGAGTCTCAGAGGTCATGGCTGCCCGTAGACAGCATCCCACCAAGAGGGGCCTGGAGATAAGGGTACTAGTGCGAATCCGGAGGTCAAAAATTTATCAATGGGTATGGCGTACCTGGGCAACACTTCAGGACTCGGGGAGATGGAGGTGGAAGATTAGGAGGGAATTAGCAAGGTATGAGGTGGGGACATGGAACGAGGGGTTGGCGTACTTCAGGCATAGGGATAGGACACCACTGACACAGTTTCAATTTACGAGGATGTTTAAGAAAGCTTTGCAGGCAGTGGGAAAGGAATCGGGGGAGTATGGAGCCCATTCTCTGTGGATAGGGGCAGCAACATGGGCAGCAAGCAAGGGCATAACACAGTCAGAGAACAAGGGATTGGGGAGGTGGAAATCACAGGCATTCAAAACCTATGTACAGCTGCACATGCTTTAACTTGTTTTTCATTAATGAAACAGATTGGAGGGGAGCTAGGAGATGGGTGTGGATATGTGGGCAGTCTTTCATACATTGGGTGGCTGTCTGGGAGCAATCCCGATCTGGGGAACCAGCTCTGACCTTCAGTGATATCCCTGTTGAAGTCCAATGGATGGAGCACAGGATATGTGCTGGGATCAGTTGGTTCCCAGGATGTGGGAGGAGTGTTGGAAGGATACACAGCCAGATATCCTAGTCATCCACCTGGGAGGTAACAACTTGGGTGCAGTGAAGTCCATAGCACTACTGCACACCATGAAGGAAGACATAGCCACCATCCAGCGCAGCATGCCAGAGACTAGAATAATATGGTCACACATTGTTCAAAGATGACACTGGTGAGGCGAGCCTAAGAGCAAGGGTCTGGACAGAACTCGGATGAAGGTTAATGGAGAAATGGGGACATTCATGACCTGACTACCAGGAAGCATTGTTAAGCATGACCAAATTACAATGAGAGCTCAGGAACTGTATTGGAAAGATGGAATACACCTGTTCGACGAAGGCATTGACTTATTTTGCAGGGACATTGAACTGGTTTTGACTCCAATACTTACAAGAATGGGCAGGGGGATACCTGTGGGAGAACCTGATGGGGAATCAGGGAGATAATATCAGGGGATACGACGTGCTGTGGGGGACCTGATGAGGATCAGGTTGGTGGCAGATATGGAGTGTCTCCAGGGTTGACTAAGGGTGAGTTGGATTAGCCTGGCTCAGAAGTGGGGGAAAAGGGGGGCCTCTAGCGCCCAGCATGGAATGGGGGCTTCTCCTTTGAGTGATCTCAGGGGGAACCCGGACGGCTCCCAGCATGGACAGGCCGAGGTCACTGAATAATGCCCCTGGGTCATGCCAGACCCACGGGGGGGGGGTTCCTGCCATGTTGGGCCCCTGAGGGTAGGTTTCCATGGTGGAGGTCCGCGATCTCCAGGGTCAGACAAAGGGAAGAAGCAGAGGGTCACACCCAGCAAGGAGGGCACTAGGCCTCCTGCCCTGATGGTCTGAACCCCTTTAAGAGCCCAGCAGCCTGCAGCCTTGTCAATGGGGGGGGGCAGGCAGTGGGCTGGATTGATCCCCTTCCTTCATGGAGGGTAAGGGAGCTGGAGTTGGGACATGAACCTTGGAGAGACTCCCTTAAGAGCACATCTAGTCTGTTTTAGGAAGTGGATTTAATATACATATGAATGTGGCCATTCAAATCCCAAGCTGGTGTGGTTATTGTCTCCAAGGCAAGATCGGGGGGGGGGGGTAGGTGAGAAATGGACAACCAATTCCATTATCTAACTTGTTATTAGTGTCATTGTTACTCCCGGGTTGTATTTATTTCCCAGACAAGTGGCTACTTTCTACTCATGTTGCCTCTATATAATTTCCTGTTTCTCTAATGCCAGCCATTTCCAAACAGCTATGTCTTTATTTACAGTATGTATAATGCTACCCTGCTGCCTTTTCTGTCCAGTCCATTATTCTTAAATAATGGGTAATCGGGAATTTGGAAGCTCCAGTACTAGCTGTCATTCTGCAATGTTTCCGTGAGTCCAACAATGTCATCTTGTTCAGAGCGGAGTACTGCCTGCAGTTCTGTCATTTCTAAAGTCTTCAGGCTTCTCACATTAATACACATACAGTGCAGTATGTGCCATCAAATCCATACTGTTCACCTACACTTACAAACCCAGCCAGACACAGAACAGACATTTAAAAGTGAACAGAGACATGGCAATACATGCATACGAATGGCATACTGCTCCAGGCCATAATCACTAATTCATGTGCATAAGAAAGGAAACAAAGGAACTTTGGTTTTATATAGCACTTTTCATTCACATTGCACGCCAAAGTTCTTTACAATCTAGAAGTGCTTTGCAGCAGCCAACAGTTGCATACTGAGTGGTTATGTGAGATTGAGAGAGATTAAAAAAGATCAGAGGGGTTACTTACAGAGAAAGGGTGTGTGCAAATGCATAGATAGGGGCACAGCTCTAGAACAGGACAAACACATAGATAGGACACAGCTCTAGAATGTGAAAAAAACAGAGATGTGCACACAGCTCTAGAATAAGACAAATTCAAAGATATAAATACAGTTCTTGAACAACACAAATGTACCTGTAAGCACAGTCTACAAGAAAACACGCATATATGATTACTGCTCTTCATCAAGACAAATACACAGATATGGGACCGGTTCTTGAGCAACACATATATAAGCACAGCCGTACAAGGCAACATACAGATGTGGGTGCAATTCTAGAGCAAGATAAATTCAGATAGAAGTACAGTTCTTGAACAGTACAAATACACAGATATGGGCACAGCTCTAGAACAAGCCAAATATACAGACACGGCAACAGTTCTTCAACAACATAAATACACATTTGAGCACAGCTCTACAACTAGACAACACAGACATATGAGCACAACTCTAGATCAAGACAATACACAAACATGGGTGCAGTTTTTGAAGAATGCAAATACACAGATAACAAGGCAGTTCTGTAATACAAATACACAGAGACTGGGACATATCTAGAACAAGATAAAGGCACAAATATTGGCACAGATATGAATATAGTTCTAGAACAAGGCAAATACACAGATAAAGCAACAGTTCTTGAGCAACACAAATACACAGACACAGGTACAGTTAGTTTCTGAACAAGACAAATATACAGATATGGGCACAACTCTAGCTCTCATTACAGCAAATGCCCACATACAAATACCTAGGCATCACTTTCGATACTGCCCTCACATTCCACACCCACAGCAACGCTCTTTCCTCCACCATAAACTCTCGGATTGGCCTACTTTACCGCCATAGGGATTGCCTGCCCCTTGCTGCCCTCCGGCTGGCCATCACCTCCTCCGTCCTGGACCTAGTGGACTACAGCTTGCCCATCTATGCTGCAGCTGATAACACCGCCCTCTCTAAAATCCAGCTCTCCATCAGTAAGGCCTGTAGGCTCCTGACCGGAGCCTCCAGCTGCACCAACACCTGCCTGCTCTATTCCTCCGCCAACCTGCTCAACTTCGACGAATGTCTGCAGTATCAGACCTGCCTTCTTACTAAGAAATCCCTGCTCGGACTCTCCCCCCTGGAGTCTCTGCCTCCCTACCACAGTCCTCCTCATCTGTTTCCACCCACAGCTCTGTTAAAGCCACCTTCAAAGTGCCCAGAACCAAGACCTCCCTCACCCAGAGGTCCTTCTTTTATTGAGCCCCCGCCTGGTTCAACTCCCTCCCTACCTGCATCACCAACACTGCCAAACTTGGTCCCTTCAAAACCGCTCTCCGGAACCATCTCTTTAATGTCCGCTGCTGTAGGTGCAACTAACCCTGCCCCCCTAATCCTACTGCAGGACCTTTCCCTGCCTGGCCCTCCTAGTCTAGACAAGGTCCCCTAGACTGCTGATCCATCTTTTCCCCTACCCCTTTTTACCTACCCCCTTAGAATTATACAAGGATGTATTCCACTGCAACTCAAGAAAAATTGTTCATCTTTAATTGTAAATCTGTATTTTATACCAACATGTAACTAAGTGTATTCTATGTTCAATGTCTGCACCTGTAATGCTGTCCAATGTTGTATCTGTACAATGTTATATTGTCTTGCCCTCCCTGCGACGAGGTGCCTTTGTAAATGAGTCCCTGACTTAAAGGTTGTAAATCTGACTCGTTCAAAATAAATAAATAAATAACACAATGCACATATATGAGTGCGGTTCTGATTAATGTTTAATAGTTTGAGTTCTGATTGTTTTTATTGTGCATGAAAGTTTACGGTTGGTAACACACCCCTGTAGAATGCCAGTCAGCCAATCATAATGCTCCATTTCCACCCATTGTTTTATATTATGCACAGGGCGCATGAAACATAGAAACATAGACTTTGACGGCAGATAAGGACCACTTGGCCCACCCAGTCTGCCCATTTCCCTACCTATTGGATAAGCTGCAGATTCTAGTTAACCAACAGCCTACTTCCTGCAACCCCCCACTATAATTCCCTTATGTCTGTCCCATACATGTTTGAATTTCCCCACTGTTTTAGACCCCACAACCTCCCCAGGAAGGCGGTTCCATCGCCACCACTGTCTCTGTGGAAAATAATTTCCTCATTACCCCCTGAGCCGCCTCTAACTTTAAATTGTGCCCCTTGTTCTTACACATCCCTTTTTCTGAAAGATGCTACCCTCCTGGACTTTGTTGATTCCTTTGAGGTACTTAAAAGTTTCATCATGTCCCCTGTCCCCTCCTTTCATCAAGGGTATACATATTAAGCTCTCTGTCTCTTCATATGGTTTCTGATGTAGACCCTGCACCATTTTAGTTGCCCTCCTCTGGACTGCTTCCATCCTGTTTATGTCCTTGCGTAGATGAGGTCTCCAAAACTGCATGAGTACTCAGATGGGGTCTCACCAACTGTCTGTACAGAGGATAACCACTTCCCTTTTTCTTGTGATGCCTCCCTGTGCATCCCAGTATCCCCTGGCTCTCCTTACTGACTTCTCACATTGCTTACCTACCTTTAGGTCATCTGATATGACTACACCCAGATCCCTTTCCATTACTGTTGTCGTTAGTACCTCCCCTGCTATTGTGTACTCTTCTCCTGGATTTTTATTTCCCAGGTGCATTACTTTGCACTTCTTTGCATTGAATCTAAGTTGCCACATGTCTGACCATTCCTCCAACCTTGCCAAGTCCCTTCTCATCCTTTCTACCCCCCCTTGTGTATCAACTCTGTTACAGATCTTTGTGTCATCCACAAAGAGGCATACCTTTCCTTCCAGACCCTCCACAATGTCAACTATAAAGACGTTAAAGAGGACTGGAGCCAGTACTGAGCCTTGAGGTACACCACTAGTAACCCCCCTTTCTTCAAAATGTGTTCCATTCACTATTACCTTCTGTGTCCTGTTGTGCAGCCAGTTTGCTACCCAGGCTACCACCCTGGGACCCACTCCCAGGCTGGCTAACTTGATTATTAATCTTTTGTGTGGGACTGTGTCAAATGCCTTGCTAAAGTCTAGGTAGGCCATATCCACAGCCCCTCCCTGGTCTATTACTTTGGTCACCCAGTCAAAGAAATCGATTAGATTCATCTGACATGACCTTCCTGCTGTGAATCCATGCTGCTTTGGGTCCTGTGCCCTGCTGGCCTCTAGGTACTCAACAATTCTTTCTTTCAGAAGTGATTCCATCATTTTCCCCACCGCTGAGGTCAAACTAACAGGTCTGTAGTTTCCTGCTTCTGCCTTGCTCCCACTTTTGTGAAGGGGAATCACATCTGCCCTCCTCCAGTTCTCAGGTACAGCTGGCCATGAGGTCAACAGCCTGGCTACTGCCACTCCTTTTGCTAAGGGTAGTATGATCAAAAAGCTGAGAGGAACAGCAGACTGAAGTCCAGGTGGCTGAAGTGCGTACTGAAACAGAGTCAACTATATTTCAGTCATGCTGTTTATTTAGGAGAGAACTGCAGAACCACAGAGTCATGCTCATTTTAAACATTCTCCACTGGTAAGTGCAACATACATGAGTTGCACACAATCCTAATTTACACAAGTTGTGGTTGTACAATCCTAATAACATATGTAAGCAATAAGACACAACAGGGTGGTGGTTGTTATGTGATAACCGCACGAAGGCCGAGTGTCCTTCCGCACCTAGGTGTGTGGTTATCATATAACAACCACCACCCTGGAGTGTCTTATTGTGCTTATAAAATGGGAAATAACTATGGAAACAAAGAAAATGACAAGGTGTTTATATTTTGAAAACTGTAACATTTATTTAAATATAGAATAGAGAATTAATTGAAACATTGAGATAAAATAGTCCCTTGGTAAACATTTTTGAATGGTTAAAAATAGCAACTACTAACAACATTAGCAAACAACAGTCTACTTGTAGTTTATGAATTGCACTTTACTTCACTGTGATTTTCTTAATCTGTCCCGAACATCGATTTCGCACACGGACTGCACCATTGTGTGCTACATGTGCGAAAACACATTTTGGGTGAGATGTGAAAAATTACAGTTGTACTGTTCATAAGGAGGTGTGGTAAAATTGCAATACTGAAAATCTGGAGTGAAAACATTAAAATGTTTCGAACTTACGAAGGCATGTGAGAACTGGCGTACACGCCTGCAAATAGTTATTTGGGGAATATTTTCCCAAATTTTCAATATAGCCAGTTTAAGACCACTGCTCATGAACAGAGTCACTGTGATTTTATTAATCTGTCCAGAACATTGATTTCACACACCAACCGCGCCATTGTGCGCTATATGTGCTAAAACACATTTTGGGTGAGATGTGAAAAATGACAGTTGTACAGTTCATAAGGAGGTATGGTAAAATGGCAATACTGAAAATCTGGAGTGAAAATATTAAAAATGCTCGAAGTTACGAGTGTGCATAGGAACTGCACAACGCACGCTCATAAAAGTCGTTTTGGGGAATATTTTCACCAAATTTTCAACATAGGGTTTTTGGGAGCCTACCTCTTGAACTGTGACACTGTCATTTCATTAATCTTTCCAGAAAGGAGGTTCCACACAGTGACTGTGGAACCACCTTTCGGGACCGATTAACGAAATAACAATGGTACATTTCATGAGGGGGGCCCCCAAAAACCCCATGTTGAAAATTTGGTGAAAAAATTCCCAGAAATGGCTGAGATATGCACTAAAGTTGAAAAATCCATTTATGCCATTATACAGCTTACTGGCATTTCTTCAGTTTGCGATCGGCTTTGAAGAGTGCAGACGTGTTCCCGGTCCACCAGAGATCGTCGCGCTGGGCTCGGAGGTAAGTATGGGTTGAGGTGGGGGTGAGGTGGGGGTGTGGGAGGTGGAGTATGCAGAGGGTGGGTGCGGGTTGGGGAAGGGGGCAAAAGAATCAACGAGGAAGGGTTTTTTCAGGTTTTTTTTGATTTATTTACACACAAGGGACTTTTGCAATACTGGGTGGGCTCCCAGAGTGGCTTGGGGGGCAGTAGGCTTGACGGAGGACAGGCATCCCGTCAGCTAAGAGATTTTGCCATGCTGGGTGGGCTCCCAGCATGCATCTGTTATTTTTGGGGCAGTGAAACCAACGGGGATTGGGCACCCCGTTGGCAAATGAAGCTTTGCCCACGCTGGGTGGGCTCCCAGCGTGGCACCAGGCTGGGGGGACAGGTACAGAGCCCAGCGGGGTTAGGCACCCCGTCGGCTAAGAAAGTTTTGCCATGCTGGGTGGGCTCCCGCATGGCATACAAACATTTTTGGGGCAGTGAATTGACGGGGTTAGGATCCCATCGGCAAATGTGAGATTCAAACCCAGGTCTCCAGAATTGCAGCATAGACCATTCAACCTCTATATTATGCTGCCTCCTTTAATATTAAATTCCCTCCATGATCGTAGCAGTCGCTACTTCTTTAATTTTTTGGTGCCTACCATCATGCACTGCGCACTTCCATCTCAGGAAGCAATTGGATTTTTTTTTTCATTGCCTCTCTGCACTCGCGTTGTATGTTTGAGTTAACTGATAGCCCGTGTCACCGGCCGATTACCTCAATGGATTGCTTTTATTAATATTAGCAATGTATTTGGGCACTTTGGGTCTGCCTCTGCCTATTTAATTGTGTTTTCCCACCTTTTCTTTTTGTTTATAAAGTACTACTGTATTGCCTACTTTCTTCATCCCGTCTTTTTGTTTTCTGTTTTTCCCCACATTCAAGACATAGAATGTTTATCATGGAATGTTCACCATGGAATACAGAGATTCAAAATTCTGCCTGTTCCACTTGTAGAATGTTACTCTCCTGAATTCTGTCACACAGACAACAAAGCCCTGTTTTAGAGCCAGAGACTCAATTATATCACTGTCAGGGCAAGCATGAGATATTTCACTGATGAGCAGGTAAAGACAGAAGGATTTTTCACTGTTAGTAAACAAACAGTTGTAATGAAAACTATAAACAACACTTAATGTTTCTGATTTGTTTATGTGTGTAAGGGGAGTGTGATGATCAGGGAAACAACATGTAAAGAATTTATTTTATTTTTTTATTTAAGGTAGTTTTATTTTTAGGGCCCAGAAGAAGTTTTTTTTTACAGTGTAAAGGTAGCAGCCATGTTTATAATGGAAGATTAGTTCTGGTTGAAGGGGGACTGATGGAAGATAGTTCTGGTTGTATAAGGACTGATTTGCTTATTGTGTGATGTGGTTTAGGACCAGGATGACTGTGCATATATAGAGATTTAATGTACAGTCAGCTGATGTCTCTTGGCCAATGAGATTTCTAGATGTTTTCTTACCATTTTATAAATAAATTCAAAACAGTCATAGGAGTAGGTTATATTCCACATATTTGGATACTGTGCTCTCCTCCTTCATTTAATGTCATTTCATTCAAGTTACTGCTTTCTTTCTCCAGAAACTTAAATGTATCTGCTCATAGTCTGAAAGTTAGCTGTGGTTATATCTTGCAATTGCACTTCTTTACCATTGGTCTATGAATTTCGATCATGGAGTTGTTATTTTGTTGCTGGTGTTGTTATCCTCGCTGACTTGGACACCTTTGAAAAAAGGGCCCTCGAGCACAAAGGTTTTTTGAACAGAATCAATCAATCAATAACTGGTGTACGGCACACTGGCTTGACTTCTATCCCAGTGAGATTAAGAGGTGGAAGGAAAATGCCATTACTGGAGTACCAGCTGACCATCAGGGAGTTTCAGACAGTTGGGAAAGTAACTATAATGACTCATTCAAAACACTGCATTAATGCACAGCTTCAGGTTTTAAAGCAACAAAAACATGGAAATGCAATGTTACCACCTGCCCCCATTTACCACACTTGTGGACGCCACTGAATTGAATGCCAAAACACAATCCAGATTTCAAAAATATGTTTTAACATTATAAATAAATAACATAGTGTGAGGAATACAGTTAGATCCCATGACAAACCCTGCACTCATATGTTCTGAGGCACAAGGCCATAGGGTATAATACTGAGTCAATGTGTATGTGTGTGTGTGGTGAGGGGGCATGTGAGAGAGTGTGCATGTATGCTTGTGTGTACATGTGTATGATAGTGTATGTGTATGCGCGTGTGTGTGTGTGTGTGTGCATGGCTGTGTGTGTGTCCATGTGCATGTGCGTGTGTGGGTGTGGGTGTGGACATCTGAGAGTGTGTGTGCTTGTGTGCACATGTATGATTGTGTATATCCGTGTGTGTGTGTGTGTGTGTGTGTGTGTGTGTGTGTGTGTGCATGTGGCTGTGTGTGTGTCCATGTGCGTGTGCATGTGCATGCGTGTGTGTGTGTGTGAGTGCTAGTAACAAGCACAGGTATCATCACAGAAAGTGCGCTATGTTTATAGCTGATCACGTACTAAGCAACTGCAGGGTTAACTCACGTGCACGAGATCTACAGCAGACTTTGACAGTGGTCCGGTGGGTGGCTCATCAACCAGCTGCCGGGTCACACAGATCTCACTGTGTGGTCAGACAAAGTGTGCCAGATATATGGCAGACTTTGTGAGTCGCCCTGTGGACCACTTACAAAGCTGCAAGCAGCTACACAGTCACACAAACTGCACTAGACCTGTAGCAGACTTCCCGAGTGGCCCGCACCAGCAGCGAGTGGTTTCTTCATCATTGGATGTAACTGTATCCCTTGTACTGTGTTATTCATTTATTATGTGAAAACACATAGTTGAAAACTGGTTTGTGCTTTGGCATTTAGTTTGGTGGGGTTCACAGGGGTCGTGCATGGAGGATGGTGATGTTAAGTTTGATGAGATCCCTAACATCACATTTCCATAGTTTTACTGCTTTAAAAATCCTAAACTGTGTACTAATGTAGTTTTTTTTGCCATGAATTTCCTATCCCTTTAAGATAGATAGCCATAGTACCTTAGTAGCTGTTTTGCACAGGATCCTATGGGCCTTGCACAAAGCAGGCCTGAGGTAACTGCACCTCATGAAGCAGATGCATAATGACACCCACTAAGCAAGGCCTGTAGCCCTGTGAACCACTCCTGGAAACATTGCATAGTGATGCTCAGGCACCACACCACAAGTGGCTTGAAACAGCGCCCCCCCCCCCCCCATTTTGGTTTTCGAACACTGGGTGCCAAATCCCAGTGTCAGACAATCTATAACCCCCCCCGACTAGTACCAGTGCCACCCTCCTCCACCCATGCAAGTTCAAAATACCGTCATCTTCCAGCCCACTTAGCATCCATACTTGCCCTCCCCCCACTCACATTTTAAGCAAAATCCAGCACTGGACAACCAGCACAACCTCTCTCCACCTTGACTGACCACTGTCAAGTAAAGGGGAAAAAAAGTGTGACAAAACTTAAGTCACAAAATGTGTTAATCATTTGTGCATCGGAACTTATTTTTTTTCTTTTGTGCATAACTTTGCCAGTTTGGGCCCACATTTTCGGGGGGGATCAAGTTGCCATCCCACCTCCTGACCACATAAGTTGTACCTTGTAAATGGGACCTGAAACATGTTTTTTTTTTCACATCCATGCAGGTAGAGAGCACTCTGATGGACACTGAGGAATTGTGATGAGAGACTAATGAGTAGCCACTGGTGGGGGGGTGGCCTGAGTGGTAGAGAGTAGGTGAGGTTAAATGGGTGGAGATATCAGCAGTGGGAGTGTGTACCTGCCACTGGTGCATGTAAACATTGGGCAGGCAGGAGGGGGTAATACCAGTGGCAGAGTCGGTCACCCACCACCAGTCTACTAAAACATCGGGAAGGCCAGAGGGGGATAGTGGCAGTGGGGTTGGACACCCACCACTGGTCTATTTAAACACTGGCAGGCAGGAGGGGGATAGCAGTGGTAGGGTGAGGCACCCACCACTGGTCTATTTAAACTTTAGGCAGGCAGGAGGGCTATAGTGGTGGCAGGGTGGGGCACCCACCACTGGTCTATTTAAATATTAGGGAGGTGGGAGGGGGATAGCAATGGCAGGGTGTTGCACGACCACTGGTCTAGTTAAACATTAGGCAGGCAGGAGGGGTATAGTGGTGGCAGGGTGGGGCACTCACCACTGGTCTATTTAAACATTGGGCAGGTGGGAGGGGGGATAGCAATGGCAGGGTGGAGCACTCACCACTGGTCTATTTAAACATTGGGCAGGTGGGAGGGGGATAGCGGTGGCAGGGTGGGGCACCCACCGCTGGTCTATTTAAACATTAGGCAGGTGGGAGGGGGATAGCGATGGCAGGGTGGAGCACTCACCACTGGTCTATTTAAACATTGGGCAGGTGGGAGGGGGATAGCGGTGGCAGGGTGGGGCACCCACCGCTGGTCTATTTAAACATTAGGCAGGTGGGAGGGGGGATAGCGATGGCAGGGTGGAGCACTCACCACTGGTCTGTTTAAACATTGGGCAGGTGGGAGGGGGATAGCGGTGGCAGGGTGGGGCACTCACCGCTGGTCTGTTTAAACATTGGGCAGGTGGGAGGGATAGCGATGGCAGGTGGGGCACCACCACTGGTCTGTTAAACATTGGGCAGGTGGGAGGGGATAGCAGTGGCAGGGTCAGTCCCACCGCTGGTCTATTAAACATTAGGCAGGTGGAAGGGGATAGTGGTGGTAGGGTGGGGCACTCACCACTGGTCTATTTAAAAATTGGGCAGGTGGGAGGGGGATAGCAATGGCAGGGTTGGGCACCCACCACTGGTCTGTTTAAACATTGGGCAGGTGGGAGGGGGATAGCGATGGCAGAGTGGTGCACCCACCACTGGTCTATTTAAACACTGGCAGGCAGGAGGGGGATAGCAGTGGCAGGGTGGGGCACTCACCACTGGTCTGTTTAAACATTGGGCAGGTGGGAGGGGGATAGCGGTGGCAGGGTGGGGCACTCACCGCTGGTTTGTTTAAACATTGGGCAGGCAGGAGGGGGATACCAGCGGTGGGGTTGGGTACCTAATGGTGGCCCATGTAAACATCAGGCAGGTGGGAGGGGGATAGTGGTGGCGGGTTGGGCACCCAACCCTGCTGTTAGATTCAGACATTGGGTGACTGGGAGGGAGGAGAGGTACTGGTGGCAGGGTTTGTTCACCTGCAGTCAAAAGCTTTAGACAGCAGGGGCCATTTTTTTGACCTGTGTGACTCATGAAAATGGCTAACATAAACATTGCGAGTGATGAAAGCGGAAGCTGCTTATGAACAGAAAGTTGAAAAAACACTTTAAGCATGCATGAAAAAGGCTATTCTTTTCTTAATCATTTAAAGGAATACACATATTTCAGTAAACCCACCACTCATAGGTACCTCCTTGGGTTCAAACAGTAACAAACCTAAATGTTTTAGGTTTCAGCTGTAGGCCATTGTTTTTTTTTTGTTTGTTTGTTTTGTTTTCATAAATTCCTCTTTATTAAAGAGTTTTCAATATTATACAATACTGCACACGGACCAAACAAACAAACATCGGGCTTCATATAACAGTACAACAAATCGCTGCACCCCTCACTTACATCCTAAGAAATTTGCTTTAGTAATGAAAAATAAGTTACGCCCTTTCAGGGTACAAAATCCTGTCAATAATTTGGCATATATTGGATCCATGGGCCCAGATCATGTCAAATCTGGGAATAACATGGTTTAATTGCGCTGTGATTTTCTTCGTACTATACACTGATCACATGAGGTCCTACCAGTGTTGAACAGTGGGTACTGTATCTGTGAGCCACAGTTTTGCAATAGGTTTTTTGGCAGCCACTAATGAGATGTTCAAGTGTTTATAGGTATTAGGACCCTGAAACCCCTCTGGAAGAGCCCCCAAAAATATAGTGTGATCCATTAATTGAAAATCAGCTCCAAAAATGCCCTGAAGGATAGAGGAATGTTGCACCCAGTAGGGTTGTAATATAGGATAATCCCAAATATGGCAGTGAGTGGCTGGAGTGGTTCCACAGCCACACCAACAGGTCTCTGTCAATGCAGGCATACATTTTGCTACTATTTGCAAGGTTCTGAAAAAACAAATACAGGTCTTCCAAGATAATTCCTTCCAGAGGAATGAAGCAGTCACCCTGGGAACGTATGATAGATACCGGTCCCAGCCTTGAGGGGAAATCTGAGTTAAGAGGTAGGCATCCCATTGAGTTTTGATAGAATTTGTATTGCTCCCTTCCAGTTGCAGTAAAGCTTGATAAGCTTGAGAAATAAGTGAGGTTCAGGAATGGCAGTAGGCCACCCAACGGCCAGTGCCTCAAAGCACTCTGTAAATAGTGTGATATCTGACAATAATGGTACTGATCCTCGGGACATAAGTGAAATTGTCTCTGCAAGTCAGGAAAGGTGAATAAATCCCTGCCTCTTAAAAACTGGAAGGGAAAAATTTAACAAACTCACTCCCATCTATGGCAACCCTAGTCTAAGGTGGCTGGCAAAAGGGTGGCATTATAGGCTGGGGGGTAAGGAAAAAACGTACTGGACAGAGCACCTGAGAAGAAAGGAGCCAGTACCAGATACCAAGAATATTACAGGTGTAATGGTTAGCAGGGGGTTGATTCTGGGGAAGGTGTGGGTGAGCAACCAGTCCAAACAGGAGAGACAAGATGTCCTCCATTCTCAGCTCCATAGTTTTCCAGTGGGCAACATATGTGGACATCAACCAGTTTACGGGGGTATGAATCTGGGTGTCATTATGATAGAGGGAGAGGTTAGGCAAGGCAAGTCCTCTCTTTGTGTGTGGCAACTACAAAATGGAAAATTTGATACAAGGGGTTTTCCCATTCCATACATACTGGGAAACTTCTTTGCATTGAATCTAAGTTGCCATATGTCTGACCATTCCTCCAACCTTGCCAAGTCCTTTCTCATCCTTTCTACCCCCCCTTGTGTATCAACTCTGTTACAGATCATTGTGTCATCTGCAAAGAGGCATACCTTTCCTTTCAGACCCTCTGCAATGTCACCTATAAAGATGTTAAAGAGGACTGGACCCAGTACTGAGCCCTGAGGTACTCCACTAGTAACCCCCCTTTCTTCGGAATGTGTTCCATTCACTATTACCTTCTATGTCCTGTTGTGCAACCAGTTTGTTACTCCAGGCTACCACCTGCACCCACTCCCAGGCTGGCTAACTTGATTATTAATCTTTTGTGGGGGACTGTGTCAAATGCCTTGCTAAAGTCTAGGTAGGCCATATCCACAGCCCCTCCCTGGTCTATTACTTTGGTCACCCAGTCAAAGAAATCGATTAGATTTGTCTGACATGACCTTCCTGCTGTGAATCCATGCTGCTTTGGGTCCTGTGCCCCGCTGGCCTCTAGGTACTGAACAATTTTTTCTTTCAGAAGTGATTCCATCCTTTTCCCCACCACTGAGGTCAAACTAACAGGTCTGTAGTTTCCTGCTTCTGCCTTGCTCCCACTTTTGTGAAGGGGAATCACATCTGCACTCTTCCAGTCCTCAGGTACCACCCCATCTTCCCATGATTTGTTAAAAAGTGTGGTCAGTGGTGTCACTAGGTCCTCCCTTAGCTCTTTTAGGATTCTAGGGTGAATCCCGTCAGGCCCCATTGCTTTGTCCACCTTGAGTTTTAGGAGTTCTTTCAGGACTCTTTCTTCTGTAAATGGACTGGCATCAACCCCACTACCCAGAGTGCTTCTACTGTTTGGTTTAGGTAACTCCTCCTCTTCTTCTTTTGTTAATACTGAGCAAAAGTATTCATCCAGTATCTCTGCCTTTTCACTGTCTCCTCTGCCCACCTCCCCTCTCCTTTATTAATCTTCACCATCCCTCCCTTAACCTTTCTATGCTCCCTAATGTACCTATAAAAGGTTTTATCCCCCTTCTTAACTGAGTTGGCTATCTTTTTCTCGGTTTGGGCCTTTGCTTTTCTGACTGCCTTCCCCACTTCTTTCTGCTTTAATTGATACAGTTCCCTGTCATGCTCCGTCTGTGATTCCTTATACTTTTTGAATGCAGCCTTTTTCTCCTTAACCTTCTCTGACACCTCTTTTGAGAACCATAGTGGCTTTTTATTCTGCTTTGTTTTCTTTATTTGTTTCACACAAAGGCTTGTTGCCTCCATGATGGCAGTTTTGATTTTTCTCCATTGTTCTTCCGCCCCTCCTTCTGGCCATTTGCTAATGCGTTCCTCAGGTATTCACCCATTATGCCTAAGTCAGCCCTTCTAAAGTCCAGTATCCTTGTCTTTGTATGTCTTGTCTCCAAGGTTGTGTTTATTGTGAAGCACACATCAACACAGAAAGGTCTTTCACCCCCTAGGGAATAATCGACATTTCAGGTACCCATTGCCAACCCTTACTATAGCAAACCAAAAACCCACCACCTGAGAGCCAGTCTCTAATATTCCACACAGAGATAGAGAGTACATGTATGGAAAGGTGCACTACTCAGGAAGGACAGGTCTCCAGCTAAGCCACAATTATAAATAGAATAAAGTATGGAGTGGTGTGTGTAACGAGAAGTTTACACACACCCAAGGGGTTAGATTCTACATAAACCCCAAGAGCGAAGTTTGGGGGAGGTTTATGAAAACATCTAATCCCGAAGGTGTCAGATAAACTTCGAGTTCATACCACCCTATATTTTATTTTATATATAATTGCTGGGTCTTCCTTTTTGGCCACAGCAATTACATAAAATAAAAAAAAAAGACTTTTCTGAGTCCTTTGCAGCTGTGGTCTGCTTTGGGTTGAATTGCACGGTCCGCTGTAGTTTTTATGAATTTATTTAAAGTTTTCAGTTGTTTCTGACAGGCAAAAGTTTAATTCTTCATTTTTTTATTTAGTTAGTGGTCACTTACCATCACGTCCAAGTGGTGGTTCCATCTCCTTTGAAAAGACCAGACGATCAGCAGTCTGAGAGGAAGAGCAGGCACATGTGCAGACCGAGAGAAAACCAGGCACATGTTTGCTATAATAAACATTCCTTTATTACAGCAAATAACACCACAGTTTTCCTTCTGTAAAAAGGAAGACCTATTAATTAAATTTAGATGATTCCCAGCTGATACAAAACTCATGAAATGTAAGCAAGTGGGAAGCAGACACCTGAGGAAGCAAAGACATGTCTCGTACTCTAAGCTCATACCCTTCCCCCCACCTCAGAAATATTAAAGTGACCAGAACGAGCTGCCAGTAAACCAAAATAGGCAACAGAAACCAAACAGAGCACCCCCCCCCGCAAGAATGAGGAGTCCAAAACATGGTATGGTACCAAGTCTGCTAGTTAACTAGAAAGGGTTTCAGATGACACGGTTGTTGTCTGGCAGTACATATGGCCGGCAGACAAAAAAGGTATAGTACAATACTGGTTACTTACTGTAGTCAGGTCTCACTCTGGGGACTCTGATGTAAAGAACATAAGAGATCTTGAATATCCTTTAGTGCAGCTGCTGACCGTATCTTACGTGCTACAAGGAGAGCATCATAGAAACATAGAAGTTGACGGCAGATAAGGACCACAAGGCCCATCCAGTCTGCCCATTTCTTTTTCTACCTTATAAATGTGCCATCGGCCTTTGCTCTGTCAGTGGCCTATCTATTCATAGTCATTTGTATTGCTCCCTTATGCCTATCCCATGCCTGTTTGAAGCCCTGCACTGTATTCATAGCCACCACTTCTTGTGGTAAGCCATTCCATGCATCCACCACCCTTTCTGTGAAAAAGATTTCCTCACATTCCCCTTAATCGGCCTCCCTCTAATCTCATGCTGTGTCCTCTTGTCCTGCTATTTTCTTATATTTAAACATGTTAGACTCTTTCACCTTGTTTATGCCCTTAAGGTGTTTGAATGCCTCGATCATATCACCTCTCTCCCTCCTTTGCTCAAGGGTATACATGAGCTCCGTTAATCTGTCCTCATATGTCTTCTGATGCAGTCCCTGCACCATTTGGTTGCCCTTCTCTGGACTGCCTCAATTTGGTTAATGTCCTTGTGAAGGTGTGGCCTCCAATACTGCATGCAGTACTCCAGATGGGGGCCTAACCAGTGTCTTGTACAGAGGATTAATACCTCCCTCTTATGACTTGTGATACCCCTACTAATACACCCTAACACCCCCTAGCCTTACCTACTGCTTTAGGGTCTGCTTGGATGATTTTAGGTCATCAGTGATGATGATGCCCAAGTCTCTTTCTTCCTTTGTGACTGCTTTCAACTCCCTCCAGCCTATAGGTGGCTTCAGGGTTTCTCTTCCCTATGTGCATGATTTTCACTTCTTTGCATTAAATCCCAGTTGCCACTCTTCTGACCATTCTGCTAGTTTATCCAGATCTCTTCTCATTCTGCCCACCCCATCTGGATCATCTACTCTGTTGCAGATCTTGGTGTCATCTGCAAACAGACAAGCCTTACCCTCTAGTCCATCTGCAAGGTCACTAATGAAGATGTTGAAGAGGACTGGCCCCAGGACTGATCCCTGAGGTACCCCACTTGTGACTTGCATCTCTTCTGACTGTACCATTTACCACTCTCTGTTTTCTGCCCGTCAACCAGTTTGCCACCCAGTTGGCCAACTTCTGACCCACCTCGAGCCTACCCAGTTTATTTATCAATCTTCTATGTGGAACAGTGTCAAAGCTTTGCTGAAGTCAAGGTAGGCGGCATCAACTGCTCCCCTTGGTCCACCACTCTGGTTACCCAGTCAAAGAAATCTATGAGATTAGTTTGACAGGACCTTCCTTTGTAAACCCATGCTGTCTTGGATCCCTGCCTCCTATGGATTCCAGGGTGCTGCTTATCCTTTCCTTAAGGAGTGCCTCCATAATCTTGCCCACTACTGAGGTAAGACTGACGGTCTGTAGTTCCCCACCTCCTCCCTGCTACCACTCTTGTGGAGCGGGATCACATGAGCCCTTCTCCAGTCTTCTGGGACCTCTCCTGTGCTCAGAGACTCACTAAACAATTCTGCTAATGGCTCTGCTAGTTCCTCCTTTAGCTCCTTAAGTACCCTGGGATGTATGCCATCAGGTCCCATTGCCTTATCCACCCTGAGCTTAGTAAGCTCTTGTAGGACCCTTTCTTTTGTGAGGGAGTAGTGCTCACCTCCCTCCCCGTGTCCATGATGCTGGCTCTGGGCCCTGCCCTACCTTCTCTTCAGTAAATACTGAGCAAAAGTATCTATTTAGGATAGATGCCTTTACAGGGTCCTCCTCCTCATGCTCCTTTTCTCCATTAAGCTTAGAATACCCCTCTGGACTTTCTCCTTTCACTAATGTATCTATAGAAAGTCTTGTCACCTTCTTTACTGTTCGTGCTAGTGTTTCCTCAGTTTGGGACTTTGCCTGCCTGCCTTACCTGCTTCCCTTAGGGCAGTTTGGTATGCCTCCCTATCTTCATCCGCTGTGTTCCCTTATATTTCCTGAAGGCCAGCCTTTTGGCTCTGACCTTTTCTGCTACTGTATTTGAGAACCAAAGTGGTTTCCTTCTTCTTTTGCACTTCCTTTTCTGTCTAACACAATGGGATGTTGCTTCAAGTATTGCATCCTTAATGCTTGCCCACTTTGCCTGTACCCCCTCACCTGTGTTTCTTTTTGCCAGGGCTAGCTTAACTCTGTTGGCCATCTTATCAACTTATCAACTTATCATCTTACCTTTCATACTTCCCCCCATCCTTCTCAGCTGCCAAATCCACAGGCATAGAGTGGTTCTAGAGTGCACGCTGGGGCTTTGGAACCTGAATCCCATTCTTCTGAAGATCCTCAACAGCCTCGGCAATGGTCTTATATAGCACCGGACCATCAACATAAAAAAATCTTGAGCCGAGCAGGGTAAGGGGGCTGAAAGCTCAGATGGTGAGTACACAGGACCGCTAACACCAGCCTGTATCTTCTCCGCTGCTCCATGAAACGAGGAGAGTAATCATGGTCATCATATACACGAGTCCCCTCATATACTCTATCTACATGCAGACTCGGAATCGATTATAAGGTATCTGACTGTTGTGTAACCGATTGCGAGCCTGCATGTAAATGACAGCATCCAGGATAGAAGGATCAATCCAGGAACTGATTGAAGTGCACCGAATTAGTGCACCGATTCCAGGGACTTCAATTTTCAAATTGTATGTAGTTGCGATCGGAGCTGGATCCCATCCAGTGCGCATGCTCAGTAAACTTGTACCCTATTTACATGCAAGGTAAAAGCGATTACATGGTATTAGAAAATGGGTAACATGAAACTCCTCTCCTGATTGGCTAAAACAGCCTGGCACCCGGGCTGTTATTTCTCAACAACGCCCGCAAAATAATGAGTCTCACTGTCTAGTGCCCCATTACTTACGATATCCTGGGACTACCCCGACATCCAAATCTCACTACCGCCATTTTTTTTTTCTGGTCAAAAAGCGAGTGATTAAGTAGTTGCTACCTACTTCTACTACAGCTGCTCGCTGCAGCCGTCACCACATGCTCACAACCATTTCCAAAACAAATCTTTTTTTTGGTTTTTTACTCAGTCAACAGTAGTAGAAGCCAACAGAACTGCAACCGTGACTCAACTTAAAAAGGTCACACATAACCTAACGAACACCGCTCTCCCACTGCTCCAGGCAGCTTACCTTTCATACTTCCCCCCAGCTCACTTAAACTCGCAGTTCTCCTCCTGAATTTCAGACACTGCTGAGCACCTACACAATGCGGAACTCCACTCGCTACCAAACCGCAAACAACCCAGACGTTACAGTACAGCAAACATTGAGGGGCACATTTCAAACCAGTCGGCCACACATTATATGAAAGAAGGTTTATTCTGGGGAAAGAACATTCTCTGCATTATGATCACCACAATAAAATGATGGAGCCCTCTACTGGCACTTCTTGGCAATTCTGACAGTTGAGGGACTACTTTACAATAAACAACATATTTTTTACTGAACTGTATCTATTTTATTCTTTTTTTTTTTTTATGTTTCAAATTTATACTTACAATTGATATCCAAACCATTTTCTAAGTGTAATAATACCCTCCAGAGTGGGTATTGTGGGAAATAACGGACCTTACACCCCTGGGCAGTCCATTATATCCCAATAACACCCACCCTGTCGGGTATTATTACCTACATAAATCACCTTGTAATCGAATATTACCCTGCATATAAATCTGTTCTCTTCTGGGTGCATCGATTGATGCCCTTTTTGTAAACGTAAATGGAGTTGGTAATCGATTATCTAGAATCAAATACTAGGTAATTGATCACCAACTCATGTAAACATAGTAACAGAACACCTCCTTCAGTTCCCAGAGACCCAATAAAAGGTTTTGCTTAGTAGCATAACTTTGAAACTGTAATACGATAGAACAGGGCCTCTGCTGGCTAATAGCTAGGGGGGGGGCAAATGCTCTGTGGGTCTGTTCTGTCCTAAAACTGAAATCCAGGGGAAGGTTGAGCTTATTTATGTAAATGCCTTCCAAAAATGGAATAATGTCATTTCCTTCTGTCTTCTTCTTAAAACCATACAGGCGCATATTTTCCCACTGAGATCGGCCCTCCAAATCATCACACTTGGCCTCTAGTTGCTTCAGTCTGGTCAGTGTTTCTGGAAGGAATCTGTCTGTGTGGTCTGCATGGGAATCCAGTTCAGTAACGGCTGACTGATGGTTCGAGGTGATTTGCTTGAGGGTGGTGAGCTCTGAATGGACTTTAGTTCAGTCTTCCTTGGTTTCACCTCTGAAAGCGCTGAGCTCTTCCAGAATCAGATCCAGCTTCTGCTTCTTGGATAATGTAGTTGCTCCTGGTCCGGGAGTTTCTTTACCCGCTGCCATACTTGATGTGCTTGCTACAGTGCTGCTAGAGTCATCTGAGTCAGTGATCTCAGGATCTATGGCGAGTTTAGGGTCTGGAGTGGCATAGCATTTCCCCATTAAATTTAAGTGTGCCCCTAGTTAAAATGCCACTGTTAGACTTAAATTACAGAAGATTTGGGGCAATTTAATCACACACGGGAACAGTGCTCTACTCCAGGCCACCAAACTGGGACCTAACATCACCGGAAGTCCCCCAGCTGTCAGCCATTTTTGAGCTGCTGTATAGATGAGCAAAAAAAACCTTAAAAAGATATTTCTATTTAATTTCAATCTTCTAGAACTTTTAAACCACTGAACCAATTGTTACCAAAGTTTCAGGATATAGAGAATGTGGGTCCCGATGTGCATGCCAAACTTCAGGTTATTTTGTCAAGGGACAGCCAAATTATTAAGGTGCAAAATTCAGGGTTTGACATACAGTAAATCAACAGTTGTAACCCTACCAGTAGGGGTACTAGTACTGTGACCCTATAATAAATAATAACTGTACGGCAATAGTGGGGAATCTGATACAGTACTTCAGTCAGTCATGGACAGTGCATTAAAAGGGCTGTCCACACAGCACAAAGTCAGGAAGGGTGGGGGCATCCAAGAAGCAGAGGGGGAAATGGTTCTTAAATACCAGGTGCACTTTCTTTAGGAGGGGTACCCTTGTACGAGAACTTCAGGTTGCGTAAGAAGCTCTTTCAACTACATAGGACCTAAAATGTCTGTACAGCTGTGCTAGCTTAGTCACTCTCTCTTTCTCCCCCTCCCTCTCTCTAGTTCCTATTTCCTATAACAGTGTTTGTTATCAGAATGCAAAAGCAAGAGAGGTGGGGCATCCCTGGAAACCAAAAGCACCTGTGTAACAGTCTCAATCAGGCTGATAAGATAATATTTCTCCCCATCAAAAAGTGAGAACATTATTAAAAAAACAAAACCAAAAGAAACGGTGTGACTTTCTGTTTGCTGATTACTCTTCAGTTTACAATAATCTCCCAAATGAAACGTGTGTGTCTGCCTTAGTATAGAGGCTATATAAAGATCTTAATAGGGCTGATAAGATAATATTTCTCCCCATCAAAAAGAGAGAAAATGATAAAAAACTCAAACCAAAAGAAACGGTGTGACTTTCTGTTTGCAGATAACTCTTCAGTTTACAATAATCTCCCAAATGGTACATGTGTGCATCTTAGCACAGAGGCTATGTAACAGTTTTGATCAGGCTGATAAGATAGTATCTCTCTCCATCAAAAAGAGAGACAATTATAGAAAAACAAAACCAAAAAAACAGTGTGTGACTTTCTGTTTGCTGGTTACTCTCCATTTACAATAATCTCCCAAACGAAACGTGTGTGTGTGTGTGTGTGTGTGTGTGTGTGTGTGTGTAGTATAGAGGCTATATATCGAAAACCATTCTTAAAGGCATAGCACATGATCTCTGTCCCACTCACAGAAAGATTATTCTTGGAATAGAAACCTGCTGTTAGCTGACCCACTAGCACAATGTCAGTTGGCCCACTGGCATGATGTTAGCTGGTCCACCAGCATGGTGTCAGCTGGCCCACTAGCATGATGTTAGCCGGCCCTATGGCACAGTGTCAGCTGGCTCACTGGCAGAATGTCATCAAACTCACTAGCAACGTATTAGCTGCTTGTCCATCAGCATGGTGTCAGCTGTCTCAGTGTCACAGTGTCAGCAGGCCTAGTGGCACAGTGTCAGCTGGCCCAGTGGCACAGTGTCAGCTGGCCCAATGGCACAGTGTCAGCTGGCCCAGTAACACAGTGTCAGCTGGTCCACTGGCAAAGTGTCTGCTGGCCCAGTGGCACAGTGTCAACTGGCACAGTGTCAGCTGACCCAGTGGCACAATGTCACCTGGCCCAGTGGCACAGTGTCAGCTGATCCAGTGGCACAGTGTCAGTTGGCCCAGTGGCACAGTCTCAGGTGGCACACTGTCAGCTGACCCAGTGGCACAATGTCAGCTGGCCCAGTGGCACAATGTCAGCTGGCCCAGTGGCACGCTGTTGTCTGACCCAGTGGCACAATGCCAGCTGGCCCAGTTGCATAGTGTCAGCTGACCCAGTGGCACAGTGTAAGCTGGCCCAGTGGCACAGTGTCAGCTGGTTCAGTGGCACAGTGTCAGCTGGCCCAGTGGCACAGTGTCAGTTGGCCCAGTGACACAGTCTCAGGTGGCACAGTGTCAGCTGACCCAGTGGCACAATGTCAGCTGGCCCAGTGGCACAGTGGCAGCTGGCCCAGTTGGACAGTGTCAGCTGACCCAGTGACACAATGTCAGCTGACCCAGTGGCATGGTGTCAGTTGACCCAGTGGCACAGTGTCAACTGATCCAGTGGAACAGTGGCACAATGTCAGCTGGCCCAGTGGCACAGTGTCAGCTAGGCCAGTGGTGCAGTGTCAGGCCAATGGCACAGTGTCCACTGACCCAATGCCACACTGTCAGCTGGCCCAGTGGCCCAGTGTCAGCTGGCCCAGTGGCACAGTGTTAGCTGACTCAGTGGCACAATGTCAGCTGGCCCAGTGGCACAGTGTCAGCTGGTCCATTGGCACAGTGTCAGCTGGCCCAGTGGCACAGTGTCAGCTGGCCCAGTGGCACAGTATTAGCTGGTCCAGTGGTACAGTGTCAGCTGGCCCAGTAGCACAGTGTCAGCTGGCCCAGTGGCACACTCTCAGGTGGCACAGTGTCAGCTGGCCCAGTAGCACAGCCTCAGCTGACCCAGTGGAACAGTGTCAGCTGACCTACTGGCACAATGTCAGCTGTTCCAGTGGCACAGTATCAGTTGACCCAGTGGAAAAGTGTCAGTGGGTCCAGTTGGACAGTGTCAACCGGATCATTCATTTCTGCAGACTGTGGAATTCCATCAGTGGAATTTGTGTGGAAAGGCAATTCCAAACCGCTTTTCGGAATTTCTTCAGTTCCGCAGAATTCGGCAAAGCATCTCTGTATAAACAGCTGAATAACTTTTGGCAGATTACATAAACTACGGAATGCTATTCCACTGCAGATGGGGGAAATGGAATCCACAATTTATGTTAACAGC
The DNA here is from genome assembly GCA_016271365.2 of Neoceratodus forsteri. Classification (NCBI taxonomy): domain Eukaryota; kingdom Metazoa; phylum Chordata; order Ceratodontiformes; family Ceratodontidae; genus Neoceratodus; species Neoceratodus forsteri. The sequence continues at coordinate 253,957,385 of JADMNL010000024.1, read as the reverse complement.
AGATTATTAATCCACAAAAAAAATTCTGCTTTTGAAATTCCAGAATTCCAGTACCAACGGCATTCCATGGAATTAGGTGGAATTTTTGAAAATTCCATTCCACTGGAATTTGAAAATCCTGCAAAGCCATGGTGTCAGCTGGCTCAATGGCATGGTGTTAGCCAGCCTACTGGCCTGGTGTCAGCTGGCCCACTGGCTTGGTATTAACTGGCCCACTGGCATGGTGTCAGCAGGCCCACTGGCATGCTGTTAGCTGGCCCACTGCCATTGTGTCAACTGGCCAACTGGCTGGTGTCAACTGGCCCACTGGCATGGTGTTAGCTGGCCCACTGGCATGATTGTAGCTGGCTCATTGGCATGGTGTTAGCTGGCCCACTGGCATGGTGGTAGTTGGCTCATTGGCATGGTGTTAGCTGGCCCACTGGCATACTGTTAGCTGGCCCACTGGCATGGTGTTAGCTTGCTCATTGGCATGATGTCAACTGGCCCACTGACATGGTGTTAGCTGGCCCACTGACATGGTGTTAGCTGGCCCACTGACCTGGTGGTAACTGGCTCATTGGCATGATGTCAGCTGGCCCACTGGCATGGTGTTAGCTGGCCCAATGGAATGGTGTCAGCTGGCCCATCACCAAGATGTCAACTGGCTGATTGGCATGGTGTTAGCTGGCCCACTGGCATGATGTTATCTGGCCCACTGGCATGATGTTATCTGGCCAACTGGCATGATGTAAGCTGGCCCACTGGCATGGTGTCAGCTGGCATACTGGCATGGTGTCAACTGACCCACTGGCATGATGTTAGCTGGCTCACTGGCATGGTGTTAGCTGGCCCACTGGCATGGTGTCAGCTGGCCCACTGGAATGGTGTCAGCTGGCCCACTGGAATGGTGTCAGCTGGCCCACTGGAATGGTGTTATCTGGCCCATTGGCATGGTGTTATCTGGCCCACTGGCATGATGTTATGTATCCCACTGACATGGTGTCAGCTGGCCCCTTGGCATGGTGTCAACTTGCCCACTGCCATGGTGTCATCTGGCATACTGGCATGGTGTCAACTGACCCACTGGCATGGTGTTAACTGACTCACTTGCATGGTGTGAGCTGGCCCTCTGGCATGGTGTCAGCTGGCCCACTGGAATGGTGTTATCTGGCCCATTGGCATGGTGTTATCTGGTCCACTGGCATGGTATTAGTTGGCCCACTGGCATGGTGTTAGGTGGCCCACTGGCATGGTGTTAGCTGATCCACTGGCATGGTGTCAGCTGGCTCACTGGCATGGTGTTAGCTGGCCCACTGGCATGGTGTTAGTTGGCCCACTGGCATGATGTTAGCTGGGCCACTGGCATGGTGTTATCTGGGCCACTGGCATGGTGTTAGTTGGCCCACTGGCATGGTATTAGCTGGCCCACTGGCATGGTGTTAGTTGGCCCACTGGCATGGTGTTAACTGGCCCACTAGCATGGTGTTAGTTGGCTCACTGCCATGGTGTCAGCTGGCCCACAGGCATGGTGATAGATAGCCCACTGCCATGGTGTCATCTGTCTCACTGGCATGGTGTTAGCTTGCCCACTGGCATGGTGTCAGTTGGCCCACTGGCATGGTGTCAGCTGGCCCACTGGCATGGTGTCAGCGGGTCCACTGGCATGTTGTCAGCTGGCCCGTTGGCATGGTGTCAGCTGGCCCACTGGCATGGTTTCAGCTAGTCTGCTGGCATGGTGTCAACTGGCCCACTGGCACGGTCTCAGGTGGCTCACTGGTTTGGGGTCAGGTGGCCCACTGATATGGTATCAGCTTGTCCACTGGCATGGTGTCAGCTGGCCCACTGGCTTGGTCTCAGATGGCTCACTGGTTTGGGGTCAGGTAACCCACTGGCACAAAATCACCTGGACCCTTTGCATGATATATGCTGGCCCCCTGGCAAGGGTTCACCTGGCCCACTGGCACAGTGTCAGCTTGCTTGCTGGCATGATTTCACTGGTCCAATGGCATGGTGTCAGGTGGTCCACTGGCACAGTTTTAGCAGGCCCAATGTCACTGTGTTAGCTGGCCCACTGGCTTGGTGTCAGCAGTTTACTGGCATGGTGTCTGCTGGTCAACTGGTTTGGTATCAGCTGGTTGACTGACTTGGTGTCAGGAGGCCCACTTCCATGATGCCAGCTGGACCAAAGGCATGGTGCCAGCTGGTCAACTGGCATGGTGTCAGCTGGCCCACTGGCTTGATGTCAGCTGACCAACTGGTGTGGTGTTAGCTGGCCCACTGGCAGGGTGTCGGGAGCCCCATTAGGATGGTGTCAGCTTGCCAACTGGCATGGTGTTAGATGGCTCACTGGCATGGTGCCAGCTGACCCAATGATATTAGATCAGCTGATTCACTGGCATGGTGTCAGCTGGTCCAATAGCAAGGCGTAGGCTGTCTCACTGTCATGGTATTAGATTGCTGTGTGGTATGGTATCAGCTGGCCTAGTGGCATGGTACCAGCTGGTCAACTGGCATGGTGTCACCTGGTCCACTGACATGATGTTAGTTGCTCCACTGGCACGGTATAGGTGACCTAATGGCAGGATGTAAGCAGGCTGACTGGCATGGTGTTAGATGGCTCACTGGCATGGTGTTAGTTGGTCCACTGGCATGGTGTTGGCTAGCCCAATGGCAGGGTTTAAGCTGACTCACTGGCATAGTGTCAGATGGCTCACTGGCATGGTGTCAGCTGGTCTGCTATCATAGTGTAAGATGGCTCACTGACACAGTGTCCACTGGCCCAGTGGAAGGGTGTTTGCTGGCCCACTGGAAAGCTGTTGGATGTTTCACTGGCAGGGTGTCAGTTGGCCACTGAGAGGGTGTCACCTGGTCAACTGGCACATTATCACCTGACCCACAGTCAGGTTATTAACTGGGACACTGAAATGGTATCTGTTGGCTCACTGGGGTGGGATCAGCTAGATCATCCTGGCATGATAATAATAATAATAATAATAAACTTTATTTATAAAGCGCTGGTCCACAGCTGTAGTGTCAGCTGGTCCACTAGCATGATATCAACTGGCCTACTGGCAGAGTATCAGATGGATCACTACCATGGTATCAGCTGGCCCACTGGCAAGGTATCACCAGGTCCACTGGCAAGGTATCGGCTGGCCCACTGGCAAGGTATCAGCTGGCCCACAGGCAAGGTATCACCAGGTCCACTGGCAAGGTATCAGCCGGCCCCTAGCAAGATATCAGCTGACCCACTGGTAAGGTATCAGCTGGCCCACAGACAAGGTATCACCAGTCCACTGGCAAGGTATCAGCTGGCCGCTAGCAAGGTATCACCAGGTCCACTAGCAGGGTATCAGCTGGCCCACTAGCAAGGTAGCACCAGTCCTACTGGCAAGGTATCAGCTGGCCCACTGGCAAGGTATCAGCTGGCCCACTGGCAAGGTATAAGCTGGCCTACAGGCAAGGTATCAGCTGGCCTGCTAGCAAAGTATCACCGGGTCCACTGGCAAGGTATCATCTGGCCCGCTAGCAAGGGGCACTAGGTCTGAACAGCGCTGTCAATAACAGCACGGTCTAGAACAATGCTTTATTGAAAGTGCTGTCCACAACAGCAGCAGGACAAAATGCCTGTAGGAAACACAGCACCAATGGTAGCGGTAGTTCACCACAGCGACGACTACTAACATTGAAAAGCAGTAACCAAAATGCTTGTAGTTTTATGGGGGGGGGGCTCTGCCCCCCCACACCCCCCATTAATTAAAGATCCAACTCTGAGGGCACGGAGCATGGGCAAAGATGAAATTTGTTGAGCCGTGGAATTAGTGTTTCCACGGCCCTTTGACAAAAAAGGAAAAAAATGTGCCAAGTGGGGAAACCAGGATTCGAACCCTCGCTTCCTGTTCCATATGGGCTGCACTGTTATTGACTCAACCTGCTACGCTAGCAGGGCAGCACAACCAGCACCTCTACTTTTCTTCCTCTTGAGTTGCTTCCTGCTTGTGCTGAATAGCGACACGGGTAGCAGTAGTTGCTGAATGCTATTCTACCCCTGTCGCTATTCTACTTGATGCATTCCTGACTGTGCAGTTTTGACTGTGCAGTTCAGGTAACGCTATTCTGACTGGGTAGGTTAACAAGGTATCACCAGGTCCACTGGCAAGGTATCAGCTGGCCCACTGGCAGGTTAATCCTAATTATCTGGTGGGGGGGCAGGATAAAAAGTGGGTTTGGTGGAGAGGGTGTAAGAAACATGGTGCCCATTCAGGCTTCCATCTCAGGTTTAGCAGCCAGTCAATTACAAAAAAAAAAACAACACTCTGACTGAAAGATGGGATTCAGTGGAATGCCTGGATAGTGATTTAAGAAAACAAATGTCTGCTCTTGTTTAGGGATTCACAACTTGTAAACATGCCTAATTTATTAATACAAGATTAGTAATCTAAATTTCCAAATACCATTTTTTTTTTACAGTTTAAGTCCTTCCCAGGTGCATCAGAGAGAGAGATAGAGAAAGAGAGATTGATTTGTTTTCTTACTAAACATACATTTTCAAGGTTCATTTTGTCCCCCGAAGACTCAGCAGAAGAATTTTTCTGCAAACTGCACCCCAACCTTCACCACCAAACAGAAAAGAGTGAGAAAATGTACGCTACCAACTTTAGACAGTTAAGTAAGCCAGCAAGGCTGTAATGCCATTTTGAAACATTAGAACAAAAAAATAAGGGGTTGCGTTAGTGTGTGGTCTGAAAAACAAAACAAAATGGTAATATTAAATACACGCTGAAAATAGAAAATAGAGTTAGAATTGATATTTAGACTGTAGGTCTTCTTCAGGAGCTATCTAAAAGACAAAAAAGCAAAGTTAGAGTGCAGATGGTACTCAGATTTCATGTTATTCTTTTCTCTCCACTACAGATTGCTTGTCTAATAGGAGACATGCCCCCCTTCACATAAGTTCAAAACAAGGAGGCTGATTTGCAAACGGAGGTTAGACACACCCTTTTGTTGTATCTAACGTTAGCTGCTTGCAGCAGGTTTCCAAACACAGTGGTGTTCTCCTGAACAGAATAGGTTTTTCAGAAGTATTAGAAGCTGACTGGGTGCATTTTTCCCCTGCCACTCAGTAGGGAAAAGTACCCACTCATGGGTGTATGTAATCCATATTTTTATTTAAAAATTCAGTACAGGCTGAAGGACATGTGAAATCAACGTTTCATGGCTCCCAATAACCACCTCATCAGGATACAAACAGGCCCCAGAGTTTGTTTTACAGATGGACGTCCTGTACTTTACAGCAACAATGGACTATAGCAGTAAAAATTTTGACATATACTTTTTAAATTCTGTTTTAGATTGACACTAATCTTTTGATGTGTACTTTAATCTGGGCTGACAGTATAGCCTGGAGGTTAGAGGAACAAGATGTAAATGAGGTTGGTACATCCAGCAGACCAGACCTGAGTTTGATTCTCACAACCTCCACTTGCATACTGTGTGACTTTGAGCTACTTAACTGCCCAGTGCTCCCAGGCTGCCCCTGAAAACAGGCACGTGGGCCTTACCTGGTTACCAAAAGACTAAAATAATCCTTTTCCCCATTTTAAGTCTGCTGTACCACTTTTTTTTTTGTTTTGCAGCTGAAATAAAAAAAGGAGTGCTTCTTTAATATAGCTCGAGCCGGGTTTTCATCACCGTTCCCTGTTTCTTTTGGAACAACCAGTGTTAACGATCACTTTTCATATGACTATAATGAACAAGCATACAGCAGACACTGAGACACTGCTCCCTGCCTTTACGAATCAATAACTGTACACAATTAGCTGAGAATACAGAGAAAACCTGACCTGAGCCATTTTAAAATGAGTTCTCCTTTTATTATCTCAGATATGAAAAAAGTGCTAAGGCAGACCCAGAATGAGGAAAGATGGGTGTCCTTCATGTCATGAGATGAGGGACAACCTAAACAAAGAATAAGAATGTATAGGTCATACTTTTCTCTGCTATCATGCACAGTTGCTTAGATTCTTTGTTCTTGTACCATTCGTAATTAGCTTTAGATATTTGATTATTCATCTGCCTAGAATTCCTTAAATTCTGGATCTTCCAATTTTAGACTCTTTGTCTCTGTCTTTTATGACTGTATTCCTGGCCCTTTCTAACTTCTGCTTCTGCAGACTCCAGATTCTGGCATGGAAAAAGTAATCAAAGAGCCACTCCAAGATGTTATTAACTATTCCTGAACCATGTGCCCAGGTGCTTTGTGAGGTAGAAGGCACTTTAGCCGAGTGCCTTCAGCCACCTGGAAATGTGGTTCAGGAATAGTAACACACATCCTGGAGTGGTGTATCATGCTTTTAAAATGGGTCCACTGGAATAAAAATTCAGAAAAGTGCAAAGTAGTGTGGTTCTTATTCCTGAACCGCACAACTTTGGAACCTTCTCCACCAATGAGGAAGCAGGGTTTTCATTGCCTAGGAGGCAGTATAGCGCAGTGGGTTAAGGCGCTGAGCTCCAGATCTGGAAATTTGTGTTTGAATCCCACAGCTGCCAAAGTGCATACTGTGTGATTCTGATCAAGCCACTTAATTTCCTTGTGCCTACGGGTTGCATCTGGAAACAAGCTTTGGCTTAGTGTGCTACTCCTGGTTAAACAATGTTCTCTTTCCCACTCCCCTATTTTATAAAAATTCTGATGACACATTGAACTGTACGATTTGCCAGGTGTGTTTGTTGTCAATGTTTATGGTTTGAATCTGGGGGCCATTTCCACCCACATTGAGGAGCTGTTCCAAGTAGCAGCCCATGCAGGTAGCGAGCGTCAGGAGCCACTGACAGACTGTGACCGATGATGTCATTGGTTGGAACAGCCCGTGCAAGTGGTGAGCATCAGGAGTCACTGACAGACTGTGACCGATAATGTCACTGGTTTCAACAGCCCATGCAAGTAGCGAGCATGAGGAGCCACTGACAGACTGTGACCAGTGATGTCACTGATTGGGACAGCCCATGCAAGTAGCGGTATCAGTGTCAGGAGCCACTGACAGACTGTGACTGATGGTGTCACTGGATGGGACAGCCCATGCTAGTAGCGAGCATCAGGAGTCACTGACTGACTGTGACCGATGATGTCACTAGTTTGAACAGCCCATGAAAGTAGCGAGCATCAGGAGCGACTGACAGACTGTGACCGATGATGTCACTGGTTGAGACAGCCCATGCAAGTAGCAAGCATCAGGAGCCACTGACTGACTGTAACCGATGATGTTACTGGTTGGAATAGCCCATGCAAGTAGCAAGCATCAGGAGCCACTGACTGACTGTAACCGATGATGTCACTGATTGGGACAGCCCATGCAAGTAGCGGTATCAGTGTCAGGAGCCACTGACAGACTGTGACTGATGGTATCACTGGTTGGGACAGCCCATGCTAGTAGCGGGCATCAGGAGCCACTGACAGACTGTGACCGATGGTGTTACTGGTTGAAACAGCCCATACAAGTAGAGAGCATCAGAAGCCACTGACAGACTGTAACCGATTATGTCACTGGTTGAGACAGCCCATGCAAGTAGTGAGCATCAGGATTCACTGACTGACTGTAACCAATATTGTCACTGATTGAGACAGCCCATGCAAGTAGCGAACATCAGGAGCCACTGACTGACTGTAACTGATGATGTCACTGGTTGGGACAGCCCATGCTAGTAGCGAGCATCAGGAGTCACTGACTGACTGTATTAGACAATGTCACTGGTTGGGACAGCCCATGCAAGTAGCGAGCATCAGGAGCCACTGACAAGACTGTGACCGTTGATGTCACTGGTTGGGACAGCCCTTGCAAGTAGCGGTATCAGTGTTAGGAGCCACGGACAGACTGTGACCGATGATGTCACTGGTTGGGACAGCCCTTGCAGGTAGTGGGCAACCGGAGTCACTGACTGACTGTGTTTGATGATGTCACTGGTTGGAACAGTCCATGCAAGAAGCGGTATCAGCATCAGGAGCCACTGACAGACTGTAACCGATGTTGTCACTGGTTGAGACAGCCCATGCAAGTAGCAGTATCAGCATCAGGAGCCACTGACTGACTGTGACCGATGGTGTTACTGGTTGAAACTGCCCATACAAGTAGCGAACATCAGAAGCCACTGACAGACTGTAACCAATGATGTCACTGGTTGAGACAGCCCATGCAAGTAGTGAGCATCAGGATCCACTGACAGACTGTGACCGATGGTGTCACTGGTTGGGACAGCCCATGCAAGTAGCGATATCAGCATCAGGAGCCAATGACAGACTGTGATCGATGATGCCACTGGTAGTGACAGCCAATGCTAGTAGCGAGCATCAGGAGCCACGGACAGACTGTGACCAATAATGTCATTGGTTGGGACAGCCCATGCAAGTAGCAGTATCAACGTCAGGAACCACTGACAGACTGTGACCGATGGTGTCACTGGTTGAGACAGCCCATACAAGTAGCAAGCATCAGGAGTCACTGACTGACTGTGATCAATGATGTCACTGGTTGGGACAGCCCATACAAGTAGCGAGCATCAGGAGTCACTGACTGACTGTGGTCGATGATGTCACTGGTTGGGACAGCCCATGCTAGTAGCAAGCATCAGGAGCCATGGAAAGCCTGTAACTGATGATGTCACTGGTTGAGACAGCCCATGCAAGTAGCGGTATCAGTGTCAGGAGCCACTGACAGACTGTGACCAATGATGTCACTGGTTAGGACAGCCCATACAAGTAGTGAGCAGCCACTGACAGACTGTAACTGATGATGTCACTGGTTGAGACAACCCATGCAAGTAGCAGAATCAGCATCAGGAGCCACTGGCAGACTGTGATCGATGATGTCACTGGTTGAGACAGCCCATGCAAGTAGCGAGCATCAGGAGCCACTGACAGACTGTAACCGATGATGTCACTGGTTGGGACAGCCCATGCAAGTAGCGGTATCAGCGTCAGGAGCCACTGACAGACTGTGACCAATGATGTCACTGGTTGGGACAGCCCATGCAAGTAGCATTATCAGCGTCAGGAGCAACTGACTGACTCTAACCATTATTGTCACTGGTTGGAAAGCAAGGAAGTATAACTATTTGTTAAGCGATCTTTCCCTGAGACTCAGGATGCTGTACAGGATGAAGACAGTACAGAAGAAAATAATATGTATAACCACTTAAAAAATTCTCAAAACATACATAAAATAATATCATATAATGTAAACAAATGTAAGGCCTGGAGATCAGTGGCCAAGCAGCCAGCCACTCCCACTTCTTGAGCTATATAAGCAGTTCCTCTAAGCCTCACTGTGAAGCATTTTTTCTTTGCAGCTGAAGGCTCTGGTGGTTTGTCCTCTGAGCTGGTTAGGCCTCCCTGGCTGGCTGAGGCCTGCCCCCCCCCCCGCTCCTGCTTGTCTCTGCTGGGCTTCAGCCTATTTTTCTACTCTGGTTTGTATTTTGCCTTCGGCTCTGTGTGCTTCCTTCCCTTTTTTGGGGGAGGGGCTTTGTTTCTCAGCTCCTAGCATACTGCTACCTGGAGCTCATGCTGCTTGCTTTTTCTTACTCACAACTCAAATTACTTGCACAGCAACTCCTAGCATTCTGCTACCCAGAGCTCCTGCTACTGCTTTCAGTTACCTACAACTACAGCCACTGCTGCTGACTGTTTACTTTAATTACTATTGTACCCAGTGCCTGTGTTTTAACACTGTGCTCACCACACTCAAACTACTGCATTGCAACTGCATTCATTACCTGTGTGTTTCAGCTCAGCCATAGCTGCTTCATGTTGCATACTCAATTCTTTTCAACTGACACAGTTTACTCTGACCCTACCTGTGCTTCTCATTTTACTTGCAGCTTCCCTGCACTGCCTGGCTACACCTGCTTTCAAGCATTGTCTCCCTGTTTTATTGCACTTATAACTCTGAGGTCAGCCAACTAGCTCCTGCTGAGGCTGTTAATATAGCTTGATATTAAAAAATCTGCCTTCGCTGCCGAAAATCCTCAGAGTCTGTCACCTTGATTTGGCTTTGTACTGTCTGTCTGGCTTGCTCCCAATTCAGTTATTTAATTGCTATACAAGTTTGATATGCTGGTTTATCTATCACGACTACTACTTACTGACCTATGTGCAGGTCTACACTTGCTTACGCAGCTGTTACTCCTTGCTTACGCAATCCATTACTTCATGCATACTGCCATCCCTTCGGCTTCGGCCTGGGATTCTGCTGCACTCGATCTGCATTTGACCTTGCAAGGTCTCAGCACTCAATGTTCATTATGATCTCAGCACGCCGTGCTCATTCAGCTCACCAGCTTTAGCTCTCAGTCAATTTCTGGGGCATGCCAGCCATTCTAATCTGGTGCAGGGTTCCTGCAGTCGACGGTCTCGCTCTGCATTTAGTCTGCATCACCGAGCTTGTCCAACTTGGAGCGGGATCCTTCTCACCTGGGCCATAGCTGGGAATGTCCTCGCCCCGGGCTTGGCTTTAGCTGCCTGCTACGTGACAGCAGCTCCTGGTGTAGAATTTAATACTAGCGGTGAGGGGTGGTTACGACAATCTCCTTTGGCTCTAGTGTTCCACTATAACCGATTGGAGTGCATCAGCCTACCCTTTGGCCATCGAACTCTCCCTTGATTTCTGCCTCCTTGCTGGCAGTTAACTAAGTTTATCCTTTTTCTTCCCTCCCAGGCCTCCTTTAAATACACCATTGCTCCTCCCTCCTCCGTGGAGCTCCCATCTTATTAGTAAGTAGTGATCACTACTTAATGCTGATAGCTGTTCCTACTGTAGCCTCCCATAGCCCCCACCCACTCTTTCTCTCCTCTTTCTTGGGGTATATTGACTTACTAGACCTGTGTCTGGATCACATTTTCCTAATACAACCCTCTGCTACCTCACTGTTCTGAATCTCCACTCCATAGCTTAATTTGCTCTGCTTAGCTATATCAACCATGCCCTCGTTACCTACCTCGCTTGCCGTAGTTGTACTAGACTTCCAACTTCTCAACTATGCTCTGCCCTATGGTGATGCCAGTGTGATGCCTGAGCCCTCATCTTCCTATAAGGATGGGCTTCCAAACTCCACATCAGCACCCTTTCTCACTAAGCCTGCAGTCCCCCAGCCCACAGGGTCTCAACATCTGCCACTGTATAGTTACCACTACCTAATCCCCCCACCAGCCATAACCGCAATCCCTCTCTCCTGCTGCCCCACTTCCCAATCCCCCTACCGCTGCCACTCATCCTGCTCCTTCAAGCAACTTAAGCTTCTAGCTATTAGGGTTGCCTGGTTACTACTGATGCTATCTATTAATATCCATCCTAACCCAGGCCCTAGTGGGCCTATTGTTAACAGCCATTTTATCTCAATCACTTCTATCAACATCTGCAGCCTTCTGCCATAACTTGCTACGCCTCATCGTATTAAATCCCAGAAGTCCTGATCATAACCTCGATCCATGATTTACATCCAGGACCCCAGACAATCAAGTCCTGCTCCATGGGAACACCTCCTACCGGCTTGATAGGCTAGGGAAATGGGGAGATGGTTGCATAATTTATTTAAAAAAATCACCTCAAGGGCATAGCCCTCCCCCATTTAAAATCAGGCAAAAATGTACAGATACTCTCAGTGAGACTCACCCTAGGCTCCCAGGGTAAGGGTCTCACTGTTGTGGCCGCATATATTCCCCCTCAGGAGCAAGCCGAGGGCTTTACAGTTCTTCACGAACACCTAGCCCACCTTCAGTCAAACAATGAAGTAATTGTTCTGGGCGATTTCAATATCAACTGGTCATCAGCTGAGTCAGCCTCCTACAAGGATGTGACCTCCTCCATTAACTTCCATCAACTAGTTGACCAACCCACTCGGATAAACTATAAAATGGGATCCAGCACCCTCCTGGACTGGGTACTAACAAACCACCCAGAGCGGATCTCAGGGCTAAATGTGCTCCATGACTCCCTCAGTGACCACTGTCCCATAATCTTCCAGTGGACAAACAAGGCCCCAAAACCCCCTGTGAAGGTTATCTTATCCCGTGTGCTAAAAAGGGACAGCAGTGCTCCTTTAGGCAATACCTTCAACAACAGAGCTGGGTCCCCGTTCTAGGAACCAACAACGTCGATTTGGCACTTGATAACTGTATTAAAATTAAAATTTTCAACAATGCCTGTGATATCTTCGCCCCATTAAAAAAGAAAAATCAGGGGAACTCATAAATTGTGGGTTACCCCTCACCTCCTAGCCCTGATGCGTACCCGTGATCAGCTATGGTATAAGTACAAAAGCTCTCGCACAACCAACGACATGCAGAACTACAAAGCCGCTTGAAATAACTGTACCCTCGCAATCCATTGGGCTAAAGCCATATGTTCCAAGTCTGAGCTAATCTCCTCCTGGGGTGATGGTCGCAGCTTCTGGAAAAATATCCAGGCAATCATCGGGAAGTGAGATACCTCTGAACCCACTTTACTTAATATAGAAGGGTCCATAGCACATGACCATAAAACTATCACAGATACCTTTAACAAAGCCTTCACCGACCTCAGTGCAGTGCTCCCCCCCAAATTCCAGAATCCTGTGAGTGAGCCTCTAATAAAACCGCCCCAAATGCTTCCGACAGATCGTGCCCCCCATTCTACCTTAAAGTCGTATTCAATGGGATGGCAAAAAAATACCTCACCCAAGTACTAGGGAGGTCCAGGCATAGTACCGAGGGCCTAGACCTAAAACTAATCTCCTTGGTACTAGACGAGGTGCAAACACCGATAACCAGAATCATCAACCTGTCCCTAACCTCAGGTACGTTCCCAACACAATGGAAATCTGCAGTTGTCACCCCTGTCTTCAAAGCAGGTACTAAGACAAGCCATACTAATTACCGTCCAATTTCAATTCTCCCACCTATCTCAAAAGCCTTAGAGCAGATTGTCTACGATCAATTGGCTGAACACCTAGATAAATACCAGCTTCAATGCCAACAGCAACATGGCTTCCACAAACTTCACAGTATTACTACTGCACTTCTTGAGTTCACAGGGCTCATTCACGAAGCCTTCGATCTAGGACACTTGGTGGGGCTATCTTTATTGACCTCACCAAGGCCTTTGATACCATCAACCACGACCTCCTCCTGGCCAAGCTAGATGCTACAGGGTTATCCCCAGATTCACTGTGTTGGTTTCAGAGCTACCTCTCTGGGCGTAAACAATGGGTAAAAATATCTAATACCCTCTTGGACTCACTGCAGGTGTCCACCGGTGTTCCCCAAGGATCCATACTAGGCCCACTACTTTTCAGCCTTTTTCTAAACAATCTCCCTCTTGCTTGCCAACACAAAATCCTTCTATATGCAGATGATGTTGTCATTTACACTAGCCACACTGATTCTGACACCCTTGAACACAGACTTCAACATGACTTTAACAACATAGAGGCCTGGTTTGATCAAGCTAAGCTGCTTGTTAACCATAAAAAAACCAAGACCATGATATTTGCCCCCGCCCATAATCGCCAAAAGTCATTCACCATAAATATCCGAATTAAACAAAATGTAGCCTTAGAAATGGTCCACAGCTTCAAATACCTGGGCCTCATCCTAGACAGATCCCTATCATTCTCCTCCCATGTTGACAATGTCGCCTCATCAGCTAACTGTAAGCTTGGTCTACTCTACAAGCACCGTAGCTGCCTCACTGAAAAAGCTCTTCAGCTTGCCATCACCAGTTCAGTTTTCTCGACCATTGACTATGGTCTTCCCATTTATGGTGCGGCGTCAGACAGCACCCTTAAGTGGCTTGCCATTACGCTGAATAAAGCCTGCAGGCAAGCACTAGGGGCCCCTCGTCTCACCCATAGCTATAATTTCTACCAGCAAACAGGGTGGCTAAACCTTGCCGAGAGGACCTGCTACCAAGTATGTCTCCTCACCAAAAAAGCAACCCTTGGACTATTACTGCCTGGCTGCAGTTCCCTCCTGCACCAAACTGAATCAGCTAGGACCATCAGGGCATCCAATAAGCTCTCAATCAAGGTCGCCTTCTGGCAAACTTCCCAAGGTCAGAGATCCTTTGAATATAGGGCCCCACTCTGGCTTAGTGCACTTCCATCAGATCTTACTACTATCAGCAAAATCGGCCTCTTCAAATCAGCACTCAAATCTCACCTGGCCAGCCTTCAGACGTGCTCCTGCTTCCCCTGACCACCTACTTGTAATCTGACTACTGAACCCCCCGCTGTTTGCACTTATCAGCAGCCCACCTGGCTTCTCTCATACCTTTCATTCCCCAGTTTCCTTCCTCCCCTCACTCCTGCCCCTCTGCCTATTCATTAGACCTCAACCCACCTCACTCTCTGTCTTATTCCCCACTCTCTGCCTTAACATAACTCAACCACTTTGACAAAGTGATCCCGAGTCCGACGTCACTGTCATCCTCCCCCTCCGACTATGGCCACCCCCCCCTCCTCTAACCTAGGTCTATTGTTCCGCCCAATTAACCTCCTACCCTCCTATATTCCTTTTTCTCATAGGTAATGTATATAAACTGCAATAACTGGTCTCTTACTGTATTAATTGCCCTAAAGCCCTCCTGGTCTTGTATTTACACATTGCCTTGTATTGTACTGTGCTTATCTGTTCCTTAATGTCTGATGTGGAACCTTTGTAAATGAGCTTGTAGCTCAAAGGTTGTAATCCTAGATTTCAATAAATAAATAAATAAATAAAAATAATGGTTGGCCATTGACTTTAGTGGTTTCCCTAGCAAGGCACCTTCACCGCATTCTCCCTACAACTGCCTCTGGTTCATCTGGTTTGATTTAGGACGGGTAGGCCAGGTGAGAGCCTCGGCAGTTATTGCTCTCCACCTGCACTTGGATTCATGTGTAACCCCAGGTGGCGCTATCCCAAGGGCTACTACCCCTGCCTGCTTGGCTAGTAGCAGGTTAAGGGGCCTGAGTTCTGAAACGGGTGCCTCCACCCAGAGGCCAGGGTTGGTAGTGGTCAAGTTAACCTGGGCACAGCCCTCCGGGACACTGCAACCCCCTTCTTGCCCCTCTAGTGGCCTGAACACTGTGCAATAATCACTTTCACAATACCCCGGTATACCACACAAGTACCCACACTGTTTGCACTTACCACCAGGGCTGGTTCCTCTTGCTCGACCCTGGGGACCCCCTGTAAAACCAGGTTATACACAGCAAATAGCAACAGTACAGTACTTTAAGCACAAACTGGAACCACAGTCAGATTACATGCAGAAAAAGTTAGATCTGATTTATTCACGGGACTTGAACAAGGAAGGGGCAAAATCAGGTTAATTAGCTTAAAGGTTATATCAATTAAGCAGTTATGCATGTGCTTTGAGTCCCCTCACACAGTCACACCTCTGGGTACCCAGGTGGAGAAGAGATGGGCTAGCCAGGACCGATGCCCAGGGTTGCAGCTGGTTGGGGCCCTGTGATGGAAAACACAACATCCACAGTACACAATATTTGTAATCCAGAGCCACAGGGCTCAGTTCATAAGGGAAACAAAACAACAAGACAAGATGACACACTCAGATTTAGCTGTTGTTGCAGGGAGCTACTCTGGTATTTACTCACGATACCCAAGACTGGACGCAGGCTGGACGAAAATCGAGACTGCAGGTGGTTGATCTGGAATGTCAGGAGAAGCAGGGCCCACATGAGTTGCAGAGGCATCATTCCTGTTCAAGCGTGGAGCAGGGGGCTGATCCCCAGGCAGGTCTCTTGTTGATGGCTTCTCTGTGCAGTGGGTAGTCTGGCTGGGCCAGTGTGGCAAGGTCCAGACTGCATGGAGACAAATTTGGATGCAGTCCATTTTGGGCTGGATACAGCTTCTAGCAAGCAGAACACAATTCACACAGTGGGGAACTAACTCACAGCCCACTGGCAGCTCACAGCACGTTTATATGTACGGGAATTCTACTGTACCAGGCAAAGCGCTCCCCGGTCACAATTGCAAAGTCTCTGCACACACCGGGAGCTTAGGGGTTATGGGAACTCCTGACAGGCCGATCGCATTCAGCAAAATCTTCGGTCTTCTTCAGGTTGAGCCTGGTCCACTTCAGTAGCATATTTTAGTCACACAAACTTGGAATTAGTCCAAAATAATTAATCTTCTCTCCCTCTCAGGAGCAGCACACCGACATGCAGGCCCTAAACTTAGCCTTTTCACAGTTCTCCCATGCAAATCCACTCAGGATTACTGCTCAGAATCACTTCAGCTCCTTCTTGTTCAGCTTTCAGCTTAGATCTAACTGAAAACTGCAAGCAGCCCGGGACTTCCCCAAGATCCAAAAGGTTTGGTTGGCTGATTTGGTTGTCATTCAAAGCAAGAGTTCCTCCTTCAGTTGCAAAAAAGTCATAAAATGTTCAAAACTACAATTCCTACAGATTTTGACTTCAGACAGCTCCTGTAGTCCAGCTACATTTTTGGTCCCACCAGAACTGATTGGTCCAATTTGCAGTCCAGGACCAAGATAGTGGAGACAAACAAAACAGTCCTTGCTACAAAGAAAGCAGGTTAGACAAACTACTTTATCATTATCACTCTAAATGATTTTCAGCAGATAGTTACATCTTTCAACAGAGTTTATTCTCAGATTACTTATGCTGCAATCAGGCAGCTCTTAAAGAGACAGCACAAAGAGGCCATACATGCTCTGGTAATCACATTTAAACTGCTAAGACGCAGGACACCAGCCTGGCAGTGAGCATTTAGGCAAGCTCAAGGAAGACTTTTTGGGAACCCCCATTTGTAGGGGGTTACACATGTATTGTTGCAGAGTTTTCTCACAACCTTCCACGACATTCCTGCTAGAGGGTTTGAGTGACAGCCTCCCTCCAAATTGGAATATTTTCCACCTCCCTTTAATTGGGTTTTCCAAATTGCAGCTGCAGAGCCATCAATAAATTTTCCCAAGCCTGGAGGGAAGGTGACCTAGGCCTTGGATCCCCAGAGATTTCCTCCTCATAGAGGTTTTTTTCTCTCCTCCGTTGACTCAGGTCATAACACTTAGCTTAGTTGTTTTCCCTAGTTTCTCTAGGTAGGTTCTGTTGTTGGATGGAGGTGGAGGATGTCCTGCCATTACCTCTCTCCTTAGGGGATCCCCTCTCTCAAAGCAAGCCACCAGTATCATGCTATGCAAACCTGGGCTGTTACTATGATAACTGAGCATATCATTGCATTATCAAACTGCCTTTGCTTCTCTACTACTACGTTACAGTTACTGCTTCCACGTCACTGTTAATGCTTGCATTATGTTTCGTGTTGCCACCTTTTTGGGGATGATACTACATTTTTTGGGGGGATTCCTATAGGCTTTTAGCTACTGGAAACTGTCCTGGCACCTCTTGGGGTGGAACCCCGCTGAGAGTTCCTTGTCGTTGCATCTCTACAGGGTGGTAATTCCTCAGGAAAAGAGAATGCGAACGGCCAAAACCAAACTAACACAGTTGCACAAGCATAACACTATATTGGCTGCATAGGTCAGTGACATGTAACGCTATGCCTGGAATTCAGCGGCCAAGCTGCCAGCCGCTCCCACTTCCTGAGCTATATAAACAGTTCCTCTAAGCCTCACTGTGAAGCATTGTTTCTTTGCCCCCATCATCCTCCCCTCCTCCAGTGGCAGCACTATCTCCTTAGGGAGATTCCTAAGGTACCTTTAGCCACAGGAACCGTCCTGTGGCACCTCTAGGGGTGGAACCCTCTCTGAGAGTTCTTTGCCATCGTACTCCCTCAGGGTGGTAATTCCTCTGGAATAAAGAGTGCAAACGGCCAAAACCAAACTAACACAGTTGCACAAGCACAACACTATACTGGCTACGTAGGTCAGTGGACCATCTAATCAGCACCTGATACAGCGAATCTTACTTAAACCCTGAAAGCTTCCCTAAACAGATGTGCCTTCATGCCCCACTTAAAGGTCTTGAGCGAGGGGGGTCTCCCTTGAGGATCTTGGGAGCGAGTACGAGAGGGACAGTCCTGTTACTTCAAATGAACGATACCCCCAATGATTTGAGCCAGGCTCTCTGAACTGCTTGGAGGCTCACCTCAGAGGAGCAGAGAGGGCACTAGGTCCAGTACGTAGTAAGAAGGTTACTCAGGTAGCCAGGACCTAGTCCATATAGGGCTTTATAGGTCAGAAGATCAACCTTGAAGGTGATTCTCCACCTCACCGGCAGCCAATGCAGATTCCGCAGGACTGGGATCGCTTGACAGGTCCTTGGAAAGCCCATCAGAAACCTGGCTACTGCGTTGTGCACCAGTTGCTGGTAATGCACAGCCTCTCCACTAGCCCCGAGGTAAAGAGCATTGCAATAATCGGGTCTAGAGGTCACAAAAGCATGTACTAGTGAGGTCAAGCCATCCGGCAGGATTAAGGCTTTAATCCAAGCGATATTCCTGAGATGGTAAAAGTCACTCCAGAGAGCAGATGACACCCGAGCCTCAAGTGTCAATCTATCATTGAGAATGACCACCAGATTCTTTACCTTGGCAGAGGCAGCAAGTGGGAAGGAGCCAAGTATCACACCAGTCACTTCCCCAACCGCTTACGCACCCTGCCAACGATTAGGCTCAATCATCAGCATCTCCGTCTTGTCCAGGTTGAGCCTTAGTTAGCTAAAGGACATCCAGTCCTGGATCTTGGCCAGACATGAATTCAGCACCTCAACAGTGCAATGTGTCCCAGGTGCAAACAACAGATACAGCTGGGTGTCATCCACATAGTAGTGAAACCCCAAGCTGTAGCATCTAATGATCTCTCCCAGAGCAGCATGCATACTGTGAACAACATGGGTGAGAGGATCAAGCCCTGAGGAACTCCACAGGGTAGGAGCTTTGGTAACAAGGAGGAACTCCCTATCACCACCCTCTGTGTCCTGCCTGTAAGAAAGGACTCAAACCAGCTGATGACAATGCCAGTGAGTTTGCAGAGCTCCCTAAGGTGATCCAACAGCACACCAGGGTCACAGTGTCAGATGCTGAAGACAGATTGAGGAGAATGAGAACTGACCATTCCCCTATGTCTTTAGCCTTGAGGAAGTCATTATGCACCCTGATCAATGTGGTTTCCCTACTATGTCTAGACCTAAATCCCAACTGAAGAGACTCACAGACGTCAAGGTTATGAGACGTACTTTGAGCTGCAGAACCACCATTTTCTTAATAACCTTTCCCAGAAAGGGAAGGCTAGAGACTGGTCTATAATTTGCTAAGCAGTCCGGATGAAGAGATGGTTTCTTTAGAAGGGGTTTCACCAGCACCTATTTCAAGGTGCTAGGGAATAATCCTTCTGAAAGTGAGCACTGGACAATCTCAGTGAACACTGGACTTACAGACCCCACACAGCCCACAAGGAGATGGTTTGGGCCCGGGTCCAGTTCGCAATAAGTGGGCTGCAGCCTGCAGCTTTGAGATTGCCTTACACACCTCTTCCACCCCTACTGGACTGAACTCACTCCAGATAAGAGAAGTGCTTCTAGTGATGACCATCTTATCACTGCAGGGCTACAATCGCCCATTGGGGAAATCCCAGATCTGATGAGGACACTGTCAGAGAAACCAGCAAACTATTTGCACTTGGCAGCTGAAACTGCTCTTTCCAGCAGCAGACAGGTAGGATGGAGTAACCTATCAACAGTGCAAAACAGCTGTGCCTATCTGTTCTTCCCAGAAGCAATCTCTCTTGACAGGAATGCTGCCTTCTTATGGGAGACTGATCTTTGGTACTCACTGTAGTGAGTTCTTAAAGTCATTCCATTCTCCTCAGATCCAGACTTCCACCAACACTCTTCTTCCTCTGTGAACAGGGTGATTCACTGTATCTCTGCCCCTGTATTCCCTGTATCTCTGTCAATTCTATGCTTTCCCATAAAGTACCAGACCCCTCCTTTCCTTCCCATCCTGTCCTTTCTGAACAGAGTATAACCTGGTATGGCCATGTCAGAGTCATGGTTTTCAGTGCACCACGGACTGATCATGGCTGCAATATTGAGGTTGGTCTCTGCCATGACGACCTCTATGTTCGGAATCTTATTTTCCAGACTTCTAGCATTTGCACACATGGCCTTCCAGATTTTGTCTCTACTCTGCTTGTTACCCCCCTTTTTTCCATTTTGCCCTATCTCCTTTCCCTTCCTCTTATTTTAATGCTCCTGTTCCCTTCCCCCTTTATTTTTAACATCCAGCTTCCTTTGTTAATTTGCACCCTAGGGGATTCCTCTCCCCTCGGGGTTCACCCTACTTTACTTCAGCCTGTGGGGGGTAGTTTATGCTTCTCCTGATTCCTTCTGCCACCCTCCTCGGCTAGTTTAAATGTTCATCAAAGTAATAGTCAAACCGTCCAATGAGGACTGTGGTTCCCCTTCCGGATGGATGCAGGTCATCACCCCTCTATAGACCCTTATCCACCCAGGTGGGTCACCAGTCCCCAGTGTAGCTGTTCCCCTCCTCTCTGCACTATTTCTTTAGATATGAGTTGATGTTCCTGGTGTGGAGATCCCTCTCCTACCCCCTATCATAGACAGGCAGCACCTCAGTGAAAGCCATTGAGTGTGTTACCTGTCTAAGACCCCTTTCCCAGGTTCCTAAACTCCCCCGCACTGTCCTAGCCATGTCCCTAGTCAGGTCATCAGTCCTCAGGTCGACAATGACATCCAGTTCTCCCTCCCATCCTGCTGCCCTAGCAATCCTCAGAATCCTCTTCCCATCCCTCTGGGCCATGGTGCCGTATAGATACCTAAGTTGTCTCTCCCCACTTCCTATTCCCAACTCTATCCCCCTCACAATTGAGTCTCCCACCAAAAGTTGCTTCCTTCTCCTTTGGGGACCTCTAACACCCTCCTTGGGGTCTCCACTATAGAGAGCCACCACGTTCTCTCTGGTCACTATCGCAGATGCCTCCTCCCAGTAGTCCTGCCCTGCCAGAGCAGCGTAGGAACTATGTAGTGGCACCAGTTGAGGAATGTACCTCTGTGCTATCACTCCCTCCCTTCCAGAGCCCACCATAGTCCAGCCATTCCTCCTCTCTGGCATTCTCTGAGGTAAGAGTGGCAGACTTGGTGGCCCCTTGGTGGGGGAACGGTCCCACGAATCCTAGCCAACTCAGCCTGGAAGCTAGCAACCTCCTCCCTCAATCCAGAGAGGTGTGTACAAATGGCACAGCACTGCAGTCTAGTCTCCAGAAGGTTTCTATGAAAACTGTCACACCACAGCTACTGCACTGCACCACAGCCACTGCACCACACCACAGCCACACTGCACTGCACCACAGCCACTGCACTGCACCACAGCCACTGCACTGTACCATAGCCAATGCACTGCACCACTCCCTGCATTCCCAGTTCCTACTGTCCCTTTGTCACCTGGAAATACCTTTGTACCCTTACCCCTGATAGGGTGGTTCTAATTTTCCCCTTTTTTATGTTTGCTTGCATGCATGTGCAAGAAACATAGTGCCATCATCCAAGTTTTTGTAGGTGTAGCACCCGTCTTCCAATGCAGTCAGTGTGTTTGCAGGCACGGCCACAGTTCGCCAATGAATGCTGCGGCTGTCTATGACAGCAGTTGAAAATGCAGTGCCATACAGTTGAAAGGCAGAGCTCCGGCTTCCAGTGAGCAGCGAGCCACTGCCTGCGCATGCGATCCCCCCCCACACATACGCGTGTGGACATATGCGTGCTAATGTGCTCCGGGGCACCTTTTGGGGGGGCATGCCCCCTGCATTGCAAGCCACCAGGGTAATCTGCTGTTGGGTGTTGTTGTGTTGCTGCCTCTCCGTTTTTTTTTTTTCTTCTTCCCCTCCTTACAGCTAGCAGCCAGTGTTTTTTTTTTCTTAAAGTCAAGTGCTGCTGCTGCCTTCCCGCACCTGAGTCAGCATCCCACTCATCATCATCACCCCCCTCGCTCACAGCAGCAGCAGCAGCAGCAAGTTCAAAAGTTGCCATGTCCTACCTTCCTACCCAAAAAAACGCTAAGTCCCAGTGTGCATAGCATGCTAGGCAGGACTTGGGGGTACTGCGAGTCACTCTACGATTGGTTAGGAAGGCCAGCAGGGGCGGGACTAGTTGTGACATGGACCCGGCCACATCACTAATTTGTGAGAGGGAGAAGACAGCAACTGCATGCCAGAATGCCATTACATTAATTTCGAGCACAGGTCGCTGAGGTCAGAGGCGGGAAAGTGGGGAAACACGGGAAAGGGACAGTCGTAACTTCCGGTGGACAGCGGAGGAGAGAGCACTGCAAGTTATGCTGGTGAGTGAAGACAGGGCACTTGAGGACGAGGGAGGGCACAGTCGATGACTCGAGGCAGCAGGCCAGCAGCACTGTTATCACACGAGGCAGGAAGATGGAGAGAAGCAGGTATGCACTGCAGTGGATGGATAATTTTTACTGGCATTGGTCAGTGGTACACAGTGCAAGGGCTGGTGTGGGGGTGAGTAGCCCCACATCTTGAAAAGCTTCTGAGGGCTCCTCTGGCTGAATAACTTGCTGGCCAGTCAGATTCCTCTCTCCTGCCACAGTATAGGAACCTGGCAGGCCCCCTACCCCAGGGAGATGAAGACTGAGGCTCCACCCCAAGGGGCAAGTTAGGGTGTGCATCAAACTCCACTTTTGGGCAGATGGCACCACTAGCTGAGATGGAAAGCGCATCAGTTGGGTGGTAAGGGGATGTGATAAGCACTGTCTTAATACAACTGTGGAAGGAAGGACTGTTGTGACAGAGCTGGTGCTGTGCAGCTGCTTGTCATGCTGGTGGCATCCTCCCACTAGCACTTCACCCCCAAACTGATTTTATTTTTCAGTTCAGTGTTTAAATGAGGGAAGAGATTATGTCTGGCCACTGAAAAGCCAGTAGCCTGATCTCCTCCAGTTCCCTATTACATGGCATTTGCACTCTAAGGTGACATGACTTATTGGGGGTCCCCACATTTCTACCGCTTTGTTTCAGTACTATAAAACCAATGGCCCAGTGCCACCCTTCTCAGCCACCTCACCAATGAGCTCAGCACATTTAAGGAAAAATAGAATTTTAGGGGGCTTTAGACTCCTCCCCCCCCCCCTTAGAACTATACCTGGGCCCTTCAAAGCATGAAGCCCTGTATAAGTGCTCACATTGCACATGTTTGAATCTTGGCCAGCTCAGTGATTTTTTTTTGCTATGCTTTAAAAAAAAAAAAATATTTAGTCCTCTTATTATAAGGCACAGAAACTAAAATGAGCACCAGGACACTCTGCCTTTGAAGGCTTGAAGCTGAGGCACTAGGGGCTTGCACTGTGTATGTCAAAGCAACAATTTAGTTGAATTCTGTTTGGTCTGTGTTTCATGAGGAGAGCTGCGTTTCTGGATTATGGTTTAAGATAGACTGGCTGCCTTGCTATAGAGAACCCACCGCTGACTGAGCGCAGGACATTTTTCTGGAAATCCATTCATTCAGAATGGTAGTTTAAAATCATGTATGCAACAAACAAGGTGAAGGCACATTGTTCACAGAAGTAGTTTATTACAGCAGTGGTTCTCTGGGGAGGTCCAAACCTGTTCTGGGGAGGTTCAGTCATGCCTGAAAATATACAATGTTTGCATTTTTGAGTTTTGTTTTGGATGTTTTGTGTGAAACAAGGAAGCAAACTGAAAGCATATAAAGGCAGTTGAATGTATTTACTGAGGTACAAACTGGTGATGAGGAAAGGCAGTTTGAGTCAAGGCTCATTTCCAGGTGTTTGTGTACAAACTGGTGACTTGTATAGGCACACTGAGCCAGGGTGTGAGATGATCCAGGGAAAGGGGACAGGAACTTGCTTTGGACTGCAGCTCGCCAACGAGTGGCTGGGGGAGGTGCAGAAAGCGGGGTTGGAACTAAGTGTCTGAATTAAAAACAATAAATAAATCTCTGTGCTTACAACCACATTGCCAAAGAAATGCTGCTTTGATTGTTGTATTTGTGTGGTTTGGTGAACTGGGAAGTGGGAGGAAGGCTGCAGGGGGTGGGATCTGAGGGTGTGAGTGGAACTCGCTTTGCTGGAGTCAGTGGCTGGACCGCCAGATCACGTGGCAGCAGGAGACCAATAAGGGCTGTGAGCCTATGGACTACAAAAAGGTCTGACTTGTAATCCAACACTCTCTTGGCCCTGCAGCTCACTACCAAGTGGCTTGGGTGGTGCACGAAGAGGAGCAGGCACTAACTGTTTGATTTTTTTTTTTTTTATTTCTGTGCTTACAGCCACATCACCAGATAAATGTTGCTTTGATTGCTGTGTTTGTGGGGTTTGGGGAAGTGGGAGAAGGGCTCCAGTAGGAGAGACCTGACAGCAGATGTGGACCTCAGTCCACCTGTGCCAGTGGCTGGAATGCCAGACCACACTGTGGCAGGAGACCAATAGGGGCTGAGCACTCCCAACTTAACACCCAGAAGACCAAGCAACCACTTACATGAGTGATCCTGAAGTATGAGCACCATGAAGCAGGAGTGTGGCATCTATCCATGTGGCATCTGGGGTGTCCACACGGAGGACTGCAGTCCATGCTGCTCAAAGAAGGGCAGGTGAGGCAAAGAGGAAGAGGGGAGAATTAGGTAGGGGTAGATAAGAGCTGCAGTTATCTAGGTTCAGTCTCAGGAATATGCAGCTGGTAGAGGCTTCAGCTAGTCCCTATCTAGGGTAAACCAACAGCTAACCTATCAGTCATGGTACATTGTAGGAGGGTAGCTAGCTCTAGTGACTAGCAGACTAGTTTTTATTAATACTGCAACTGGCAACAGAACAGATGTGTACCTTTTTCCTACCTGATTCAGATCTGTTCCAGTCCAGTTTAGCTTGTGATGACCATGGCCTACGTGTCCCTGACACCACCCCATTCAGCAACTGGCCTCGCCCCCACTCAGTCCCTGGCCCCTCCCCAGCTCAGACCCTGGCCCCACCCCCACAGCCACTCTGGCTGGGGGTTGTTGCCTCCCCCTTTGAAATCTGAAATGGCGCCCCTGAATGCGCTCTCCCCACACACTGTATGGCCGACTGGGGTGCCCAATCCCCCGTCGGCTCCAATGTCCCCCCTCCAACAGACAACCGGGTGGCACGCTGGGAGCCCACCCCAGCGTGGCAACAGTCCATATGGCTGACGGGGGGTGCCCAATCCACCATCGGCTCCACTGCCCCCTGCCCCAAAATGGTTTTCAGCTGCCACGCTTGGGAGCTCCACCCAGCGTGGGCACAAGTCCCGCATCATCCAAGAAAAAAAAAGAAACCTGACAGAGAAACCTTCCCTCGCTGACTATCCTGACCCCCGCTCCCCCCGCCTGCGCCCACCCTCTGCCTGTTTTATGAGCGACCATTGCACAGTTTCCATGCACCCTCGTAAGTTTATGGATTTTTAATATTTCCAGTCCAGATTTTCACCACTGGCATTTTTCCACACTTCCTTATGAACAGTACAGCTGTCATTTTTCACACCATGGCTGAAATGTGTTTTCGCACTTCCAGTGCAGAAATGCGTGGTCGCTGTGGGAAATCACTGTTCGGGACAGATTAAGAAAATCACAGTGACATTGTTCATGAGCGGAGCTTCCAAAATTCCTGTGTTGACAATCTGCTGTAAAAAAATCCCCAAACTAATTGCATTATGGGTGTGCGTCGCGCAGTTTCTACACACATTCGTGACTTCACCAGTTTTTTAAATATTTTCACTGCAAATTTTCAACATTGCCATTTTTTCCACCTCCCCATGAACAGTACAGCTGTCATTTTTCACATCCTGTTCAAAATGTGCTATCACATCTGTGGTGCCAAATGGCGTAGTCGCTGTGCAAAATCAGCTTTCGGCTAATGAACTGATATTGCCACTGTTCGTAAGGTGGGGGTCACAAAAAAAACATGTTGAAAATTTGGAGTGAAAATGCCAACAAACGCCTGAGATGTTAGGGTTTCCGATCATAACGCCTCACACTGTAGAGATTGACCGGCATCAGGGGTGTGACTTGGGATTCTTGCCTGTACTGCTCATACCATTCCACACCCTGCAGCCAGTGAGAGGCATTGAGGTGTGCCTTGGACTCTTCAGCCCCAAAGTTCACCCCATTTTCCTATACAGCACCCATCTCATCGTATTTCCTGATGGAATGGAGTGAGCATAAGGGCCAAAGACCCCAAGGCACACCGTGACACTTGTCAGTGTCTGCAGGGTAGGGTGTGGTGAAATGGCGTTGTCATTATGCCTGATGACCCAAAGGCACACCCCAATGCCTGTCACTCTCTGCAGGGTGGTGGTGGGGTTGGCTTCAGTTCAATACTTCACCGCCATTCCTATTATGCAGCTCTCTAACTCCTACACTACCAATGCCAATGCTAGCAAGCAAACATTCGGCATTTACAAATGCTTGTTGTTTATTAACCTTGTACCACTACACTAGATAGGGTATTTTCCTTCTACCCCTCTCAACAAGTAGTTCCCTTTTTAGTCTGAAGAGCTTTGTTCTTTTGTTTCCCCCTTACCTTTCTCTGATTTTTCCTATTGTGGTAGCAGCACTTTCACCCTCCCCTAACTCTTTGCTACCTGACCCTTGCTAGGCTGCTACTGGTGTTCCCCCGTACCCTGTCTAAGATATGGTGTTGCTCTTATTCCCAGTTTTGACCCACCTTTGACATTCTGCTCTTCCCGGCAGTGAATGTCAACATAGTAGTGAAGAACTGCCTTACCTTAGTCAGCCAGCAGAGGCCCCTGCTTCTCTGTTTCCTCCTGCAGATGCCTGCTCATGCCTAAGATGCCAGTCTCACACCTGTACCACTCTTGTGCTTTTATCTTCCCCTAGGGACCACCTCCAGATGGGACTTCCTGTTATGCAACCCTCTGGGCTTCCTGATGAGCCCCTATTGGATTGTGCCCATCACATGATCTTGCTCTTCTCTGTAGCCTCTGCCATCCAATCTGGAACTCTTGCCTGCTCGAACAAAAAGTCTACAAAACAGGTTAGCTTCTGTAATTTAACCCTTGGGTTGCCAACAGAATTAAAATATATAGGAATTCTGGACTGATATATCAGTCTCTGGCACAGCAGGGGTTAAGAGAACCTCTGCTCTTTCTTTATTCTGTATTATATGTTTACCCCTCTTTAATTACTCTCCTGATTTATGAAGCAGCCCAAATCCCTGTCCAATGATAAATGCTGGTGTAACCCCCCTGCAAATGGGGGTTCCCAAAAGACTTCCAGGAGCTTGCTTGAATGCTCCAAGCCTGAATGGTGTTTGGCGTTTAAGCCATTTATCAGTGAGTGTTTTTAGAGCCTCTGGTACTGTCTCTTTAAGAGCTGTCTGCTTGCAGACATAATTAGTTTGTATGGGGGGACTGTGTGCTTCTCTGTTTGAGTACCACTCGAGCTGCTGCCGATTCACTCCATTTTGCAGTCACTAGAGTGCAAAGGGAACCTATCTGAAAGATGTAACTGTTTGCCAGAAATCATTTACAGTAATAATGAAATTACAGTTTGTCTAACCTGCTTTCTTTGCAGTCAGAACTGTGTCTGCCTAGTTCCCCATTCTGGTTTTGAACTGCTGAACTGGACCAATCAGTGTGGGGTAAGCTAGCTCTAAAATGGTGCCTTGGACGAATCAGAACTTGGACTCATAATCTGAGCCAGCCACAAGAGGATTGTATGGGCAGTGACTCTGGGAGATGTAGTTTAGACTTCGGCGCCTTTTTGGACCAACAGCAGCAGTCTATTGTGAGTGACAGCCAATCCAGTCAAGAACTGGGAGGAACTCAAAGGAAGTGCGCGGTTTTGTCTGTTGGAGTTTCAGTTAGCTCTGGCAGTGAAGGGGAAAGAAACCCTGTGCTCCTTCAGTGCACAGTTTCAGTCAAAAAACATGTGTAAGGCCCAGAGTTCCGGTCTGCAGCTTGTGTAACTGCTTGTTAGGACTGAATCCGTCCTGTGAAAAGAATCAAAGGATCTCTGAAGAGTAGAAACCAGGCTCACCCTGTAGAAGACTGGAGAAATTGTTGAATTGCACTCGGTCTGTCAGGAACTGAATCTGCTGTGTGTTCTCCGGTATTGTGCAGTAATTGCGATCGGGATAGAGAAGCAGCCTGCCTGGTATAGTACTTTCTTTTTTACCATATAAATGTGTGAAGAATCTCGTGGAGCTCAAGAGTAGCCCTGCTGACGTTGAAGGACCCTATCTTGTTTGGAGGTCGTGAGTACTAATTCAGGGTCGCTCCTGTTGAATTGCCACATTAAATCCAAATGGAATCACTGTACTGCTGACTGTTTAAACTAATTTTCTTTTCACTGTGTGAAAGGGCCCCTACCAGCTGCCACGGTTTGGACTAGCCACTAGGGCTTGGGTACCAGGACAGTAACTGGAGGGATAGGCCTGTGCACAGAGCCATAGGTAGATAGTAAAGTGATAAGCTAATTAACCTGATTTCCCTGTCCTTGTTATATACCCTCAAATAAATCAGAGCTGCTTGTTTCAGCAAAGTTATACTGCCTGAGGTATTTGTCTATGTTAAAGTACTGTACTGTGATTGTTGCACTGTATCTTATTTCACAGGAGGTCCCAGTGCCGGAACTAGTCCTGGGGTAAGTGTGTATACGGTGAAGGTAATTCTGATATATTGTGTGGGCCACTAGTGGGAAGAAAGGGGGGTTGCAGTGTCCCAGAGGGCTGTGACCAAGTAAGTTTAACTATTGCAAACCCTGACCTCTGGGTGGAGGCACCCGCCATTGGATCCAGGCCCCTCAACCTGTTAGTGGCAAATCAGGCAGAGGTAGTAGCCCCTGGGATAGCGCCATCTAGGGGTTACACTATCATAAATGACCTCCTCCAGTTGATGCCTTCACTGGGCCTGATACAAGTTGTTGCTTCTGCAACCCATCAGCACAACCACACACTCGATCTGGTGTTCCAGCTGGGTCTTGGGATTAACAACCTCGAGATTGATCGGGTCTCTTGGTCCAATCACTGCACCGTGGGGTTCACGTTTTGGGCCCCCCGAAAGTCCTTCTCCTGTGGAGATGGTCAGCTATTGCCTTTTAAGGGGCTTGCAGCCAGAGGGACTACTGGCATTGGCTGACCTATCTAGAGTTGAGGCGGCATGTGCGATTGGCACTGGAGAGATGGCGGCCACCTATAACAGGGTGGTTTCTGAAGCTCTGGATGCCATCGCTCCAGTTCGTATATGACCCAGATCCTCTCACTTGAGATCCCCTTGGTTTGATGGGGATCTCAACGTGATGAAGATCAAGGGTCGTAAGTTGGAACGTTGTTGGCAGAAGACCTGGCTGGAGGCCAACAGGCTGGCCTTGCATGTCCACTATGGTGAGTACCAGGAGGTAATCTCCCATAAGAAGGCAGAATTTATGTCCAGGGAGATTGCTGTAGGGAAGAACAGGCCTTCTCAGCTTTTTCAGACTGTGGACGGGCCTCTCCATCCTGCCTGTCTACAGCTGAAGAAGACTTTTTCATCCACCTTGTGTGAAGAGTTTGCTCTGTTTTTCTCTGACAGTGTCGGCTATCCGGTCAAGGATCCTGTCAGGGAGGCAATAGCCTCACAGTGGTTGGGCCTGGAGGTTCAGAGGCACTCCATCTGTCTAGGAGGAGTTTAGGCCAGTGGAGGTGTCTGAAGTGACTAAGGTGATCTTAAAGCTGAAGCACACTTCTTGTGAACTGGACCTGGCCCCCAACGCGATTCTTAATGGGATGTGACAAGGCCATTGGCCCAGTGTTCACCAGGATTGCCAGGTGCTCAATGGTGGAGGGGGTGTTCCTGGTGGTTTTGAAAGAACACTGGTGAGACCCCTCCTTAAGAAATCTTACGTCAACCCAGACGTCCTGGAGAATTACTGTCTGATCTCCAACCTGCCATTTCTGAGCAAGGTTGTTGAGAAGTTAGTGGCTCAACAGCTTGTGTATCACCTGGTGTTCTGGGCATCTATGAGCTATTCCAGTTGGGTTTTGGGGCCAGACACAGCACAGAAATGGCTCTAGTTAGAGTGTATAATGATCTGCTCAGGGCTAGAGACAGGGGAGACAGGTCAGTTCTTGTGCTCCTCGATCTTTCCTCAGCATTTGACACTGTGGACCACATCATGCTTCTTGATTGGCTCAGTGAGTTTTGTGGACTCGCTGGAACTGTTATCAGGTGATTTGCATTCTATCTCTTTGATAGGGTGCATCAGGTAGTGATGGGGAATTTCTCCTCCTACTCAATGCCTCTTTCTTGTGGAGTACCGCAGGGTTTTATCTTGTCGCTGATGTTGTTCGCAGTGTTCATGCTGCCCCTTGGTGAGATCATTTGACAATACAGTGTGGAGTTTCACTGCTATGCAGATGACACCCAGCTGTATGTGTCTTTTGCACCTGGAACACCTGGAGCTGTCGATGTACTTAACAACTGTCTGGCTAAAATCAATGACTTCCAGCTGGCTGAGACTAAACCCAGATAAGACAGAGGCATTGGTGATCGAGCTAGGTCTCGGGCATGATGGGTTGCCACCGAGTGCCAACACAGGTTTGGTCCTGAGGTCCATTTCATTGGTGGCTTCCCGGAGGGTGCAAAATCTAGGCATGATCCTGGACAGCAGACTGGCTTTTGAAGATCAGTTGTCATCTGTTATTAAAAGTGGTTTCTACCACTTGCAGAACATTGCCAGGATTGAGCCCCGTGTTCCGCCCAAGGATCTGCCAACACTGGTCCATGCCTTTGTGACCTCCAGGCTCAACTACTGTAACTCTCTATACTTCAGGGTAATGGGAGGGACCCTCTGAATACTGCAGCTAGTACAGAATGTAATGATCCGGTTGCTGACGGGCCTTTCAAGGTCCAGTCATGTAACCCCGGTCCTGCGTGCTCTGCACTGGCTGCCTGTCAGGTGGAGGGTTCTTTTCAAGGTGGACTTGCTCACCTATAAGGTCCTATGTGGACTAGGTCCTGGCTACCTGTCAGATCTCTTGACACTGGTGACCTCTGGTTGCTCCCTTCCCTCCTCTTCAAGGGGCCTACTGGACGTTCCCAGGGTTCAGCTCCAGACATCAGGCAATTGTGCATTCAGCATTGCGAGGCCGACCCTGTGGAACTCACTTCCATCTGCAGTCCAGGTCACTCCCTCGATTGAGGTGTTCAAGCTGAGGCTGAAGGCTCACCTGTTCTGCCAGGCTTTTGTAGCCTGCTGATTTGGGTCGGGACCATTAGTTTGCTTTCCCAGCAATCAGAAGCATACTGTAAAAAGAGAAAGGTTCTGCTAACTGACTGAATTTTATTGTTTTAATTTTACTGTATTTTAATCTTTGTTTTTGTGTATTTGTGATTGTCAGGCACCCTGAGCCTCCGAGAATGGGTGCTTTATAAATAAAATTGCCTTGCCTTGCCTTGCCTAATCAGCTGGCACTGGCAAGATTGCTTGCTTAAGATGTGCACCAAAAAGTGTTCCCTCAGCTGGGAGTTAAAATCCTCCCAAGCAGATGCGTTACTGAAACAAACACAAAAAGCAAGGATCAGTCTTACCCCCAAGTATTTTATTGTCTTGTGTTTGCTTTGTGCTTTACTCTTCCAGTCCCCCTCCTGATGCCTTTTCTCTGCCAGTTCTGTTACTTGCACAGATGTCGAGCTCCAAATTGCCCACTGTTATCCCCTGCCCTCTGCGTGCTTTCCAACCTCTGCAACAGGACCCTTTATCAACCTGCCATCTGAAATCCCCTCCCAATGCTGTTCTACATTGTTGTTGCTGGCAACAGCAAAGTAATGGAAGGCACCCACGCAAGTAGCAGTGTCAGCGTCAGGAGCTACTAACTGACTCAATGATGCCACTGGTTGGGACAGCCCATGCCAGCAGCGGGTATCAGGAGCCACTGCCTGAGTGTATCTGATGATGTCACTGGTTGGGACAGCCCATGTACAGTAAGTTGTGGTATCAGCATCAGGAGCCACTACCTGATTGCAAATGATGATGTCACTGGTTGGGACAGCCTATGCATGTAGTGGTATCAGCGTCAGATGCCACGATCTGGATACAAATAATGAGGTCACTGGTTGAGACACCATGCAAGTAGCAGGCATAAGAAGCCACTAACTGCAGCTGATGATGTCACTGACTGGTGCAGCCTATGCAAGTAGTAGTATCAGTGTCAGAAACCACTGACTGATTGTAACTGATTATGTCACTGGTTGGTACAGCCCATGCAAGCAGTAGTATCAGCGTCAGAATCCACTGACTGACTGCAACCAATGCTTTCACTGGTTGAAGCTCCTATAATGGAGTTTAGCAGAGCTACATAGAGTACAGAGCTAGTTTTAAAGAGAAACAGTCAGTACTAAGAGCCCCCCCCCCACCCAAGTGTGGGGCTGATCCCAATTAGCACTATTTGCTCAAAAACATGTTTTTTTACTTACTGTTTACTGCAGTATAATAGATAGGATCAAATGTATTCTGCCGAGTTCCAAGCTGACATTTTCTGTAACTACAAATTCCAGAATACCCTACAGTTGAAACTGGAGCAGAACTGCAGCAATGGGAGATTCAATAGCCTGCAGTGCATGTTAAAATTGTCATAAGTCTGAGCTTTTGTTTGGTGGTCCCACTGTCCTCCATTGGCTAAGTACAGTCCCAGAGGCCCCAGAAAGGACAAGTAAAAAGGGAACCTGGAAAGCAAGTGTATTACAAAAAACCAAAAACATATGCAGCTTGGGACAGCTATCATCTGTTAGCTGCTGGGCTTTGATTGGCTATAAAAGCACATTTGATACCATTTCATCATGTTTAAAGATATGTAAAAAAATCACAAACTTGATTAAACTCACACTCTGGAGGTTCCCTAAGATGGCGCAGCCTCACAACTGAATGATGTCATTGGAGTCGCAGCACTGTATCGGTAAATGTATATGGGGCTTACACAGTTACAATAAGCGACCCCAGCACAGTAATAAGCTGAAAAACCCCACATTTAGCAAGTGTGTTCATTGCAACAGTGTAACACAGTCACTAGGAGAAGAACAGGGAGCTGAGCAGATGAGAATCCACAAACAACAGTCACCGCACAGTATTGGTGCAGTCAATTGTTTTACTATCACTTCTCTGTGGAAGCATTACAACGGCCAACACAACCTTCTACTAATGTTTAGTTTCACACTACATCTGATGCTTTTCAAGGTATAATGCCACCAACAGGTCATGCAATTTATAGCACCCATTTAAAGGTAAACCCAGGAATTAGCCGATGCTACCAGTCGCAACTCTATAAGAACCCAGGAATTAGCAGATACTAACACTCGTAACTCTATAACAACACAGGAATTGGAAGAGGCTAACACCTGTAACCAATGTCAGATCCAGGATTTAAAAAGGATCCTGTGATAATAATGAATGGGGACAGGCTAGAAGGGGATGGACTCAGCATGCAGTCAGAAAACTTCTGTTTCTATTATCTTGTACCGGAAATGGTAACTATTGTTAGTGGACCATGATGCAATCAATTATTCTTGTCTTTGAAATGCATTGTATTATGTTTGCTTGGTTCTGTTCCATAGCAAAGGTCTAAGAAGGGTCCTGCTGCTGCAGGTTATTTATTAATGCTGGCTCCGCCACTGTCTGTAACCCTATAAACTCTTAACGACTAAGGCATTAGCAGAGGCTAACACATGTAACTCTCTAACACTATTAGCTCTATAAACTCTAACAACCCAAGCATTTGCAGAGCTTAATAGCCATAACTCTGTAAACTCTAAGGCTGCAGGAATTAGCAGAGGCTCGCATAATGGAGTCACTCTTAAAGGTGCGTATAATGAGCTACCTTGAGGAGAGAGGGTTGGTTGACTCCAGGCAGCATGGATTTACCAGAGGGAGATCTTGTCAAACAAACTTAACAGAGTTTTTTGACTGGGTGACAGGAGTGGTAGACCATAGAGGAGCAGCGGATATGGCCTATCTGGACTTCAGGGAGGCTTTCGACACTATTCCTCTTAAAAGGCTATTGAACAAACTGGGCAGTCTTGGGGTAGGACTGGCTATAGTTAAGTGGGTCGAAAACTGGCTCCCTGGCAGGACCCAGAAGGCGATGGTTAATGGGGTACTCTCTAGTGAGGAAAAGATTACTAGTGGGGTACCGTAGGGGTTGGTCTTGGGCCCAGTCCTATCCAATGTCTTTATTGGAGACATTGCAGTAGAGCTGGAAGGAAAGGTGTGTTTGTTCCCAGATGGCACGAAGATATGTAACAGAGTGGACACACCAGAGGGTGTTGGCAGGATAAGGGAGGACCTTAAAAAGTTGCAGCAGAGGTCCAAGGTGTGGAGGCTGGGTTTCAATGTGGGGAAATGTAAAATTATGCATTTGGGGCATAGGAACCCTGGGGCAAAATATGTGCTTGGTGGAGAAGAAATGGTAGTCACGGAGCAGGACGGGAACCTTGGTACCATCATCGTGGCTGACCTCATGGTGGCATGGCATGCCAAAAGGCATTAGGGAAGGCCAACAGAATGCTGGGATGCATAGGGCAGAGTATTGCTAGCAGAAGGAGGGAGGTCATTGTTCCCCTACATAAGACATTGGTCAGGCCTCACCTTGAGTACTGCATCCAGTTCTGGAGACCACATCTAAGAAAGGATGTTGAGAGGTTGGAAATAGCAGAGGCTAACACCCAGAACTACAGCTCTAACAACCCAGTAATTAGCAGAGACTAACACTAATAACTCTATAAACTAACAACCCAGGCATTAGCAGAGACTAACACATAGACTATAACTCTACCAATCCAGAAATTTTTTTTTTTTATTTAAGCTTTTGTTGACCAGGTAAGTGTACTAGACAAATCCTGCCTATTTTCAGGCACGACCTGGGAGAGGGGGATACAGATGAATGCCAACTGACCTTGAACCAGATTAAGCTGTTGGTGGTATTTTTTTAGTGAATGAGGGAAATTTGGCCAGGACATCGGGGAAGTTCCCCTACTGTTTGTCGGTAGGGGGCCCTGCTGCTGTTGGAGGAGGTCATACCACTCTCAGCCATGGAGGAGGAAGGAACTTTGCCTAGGGCTGAGATTGCCCAAAATCTTGATGGATCTTGCGATGTTTCCCAGTCTGGATCCGCTGAAGTGGCAGCTGGAATGCACCTGCGAGGTGGCCAGCATATTGCCAGTTCTAGCGGTCCGCTGGAGTTGTCTGAAGTTTTTGATCTCAGTTTAAGGGAAAAACAACGTTGTTTGGAGACGGAACTATTGAGAGTCAGTGAGCTCCTAGCTCAGGAGCGTCGGAGCGTTATTACGGAGGATGACAGGAAACAGAAGCGTTCAGAGAGCTCCCCAAGTACGTCGGAGGCTGTGGGGCCTAGTAAGCTGCTTTCTGCTGCGCCTCGGTCTCTGCCTGGTGAAATTGCAGTCCCTCGAGACTGGGGAGAGATGACGGAAGAAACGTGGTCTCCTGAACGAGCATTGCAGGGAGCTGGCTGGATTCAGATTTCGGGGGCTGAGTGAAACTGACTGATGGATCTGTGGTCCCTTCGGAGGAAATTCAGATAAGTACTGGGGTTGCCCCTGCTCCTGTTGTTGTTGCCCCAGTCTCAGTTTTGCAGGCATCTCTTCCCATTCAGGCTTGTCTTCAGCCTATTGCACCCTTGGGGGATCCTTTGGTGGGCTCTGCTGACACTACGGATTCCTCCTCAGTTTTGAAGGGGCCGGTTATAGATTCTGTGCCTAAGCCCACCTATGCCAGTCATTTCAGACAACCTTTGGAGCTTGCCAGAAGATGGAACGCTGTCAGGTTGCAGTATGTGGGTCCTAGAGACAACCCTCCTGACAGGTTTTACGTTGGAAAATCGTTATTGAAGCAAAGCATGGGTTTCTCTCCATCTGAAGTCTATGCCCTGATTCATGTTCCGGGAGAATTTACCTTTGACATTAGTTTCCATACCCCTGCCCTTTTGGAACTTTTTTGGAGCCGATATTTGACTTTAAAGACAAACCCTTTTTGGTCAGACTTTATTGTTTTACCTCTTTCTAAACAAGCTTCTAGGGTCATTACGATTATGTTTCACAGTGAAGGGGTGAACATTGTTGATATAGTGCACTGGCTGTGTAAGAGATGTGATATTCAGGGGAACCCTGTTCCCATCTTAGATGCTGAGGGCTTTTGGAATGGGGGTTGGAAGTTCCGGGTCAAACTGCATTCCACTGATTCGGATTTGATTCATTTGCCCAATTGTTTTTTTTTTTTGGGCGGGATAAAACTTTTCTTTTTATCCTGGGCAACCTCGAGCATGCTTTAAATGTGGGTCTCGTACTCACATCAGCACAAACTGCGAGGTACTTACCTGTTCTTTATTGTGGGGAAACCGGCCATTCCAGTGCCCACTGCTTTCAGGCTTCTAAATGTCACCTTTGCGAGCAGGTGGGTCACACTTTCGAACTTTGTCCCTTGGCTGCAAAAAATACAGCTGAGGCTGATTTTGGGATTCAAGATCATTATATTAGGAAGGCAGTTCGCCCTGGCCTATCTGCCGGGGGCAGGTTGGTGCCTAACACTTCTGTGGTGCCCCCCCCCCCTTGTCTGAGTCTAGTAGGATCTCTGCTCCTAATCTGAATTCAGGTGAACCAGTGCTCCCACCATTTGAGACTACAGACGGGTCTGGGAAGGGGTCAGGTGAGGCTCTTCTCCAGACTGACTCTGTGGGAGGGGATGATTCCTTACTGACTGGTTTTACAGTGGTTGGGGGGGAAGAGTAAGGTGGCTAAAGGGAAGGGGAAGTTAGGAAAAAAATCAGCATTGGCTGTTTCAGATGTTTCATTTGTTGATCCTAATGATTTTACTGTTCTAGCGGAGGGTATGGAGGCTCTATCTGAGATGTCTGGGCCTACTTCTTCTCCTACTAGGCCTGTGTGTCAGGACACTGTGGCAGGACAGGTAGGTCCGAGACCTCCGGATGGTAAAACTGGACAGATCACTAGGGCGTCTAGTAAAGTTAAGTGACTTTTTTCCTGAATTTTTTTTATGGTTTCCTTTTCTTTTCATGTGGCAACTTTAAATACTAACAGTATTAAA
The DNA here is from genome assembly GCA_016271365.2 of Neoceratodus forsteri. Classification (NCBI taxonomy): domain Eukaryota; kingdom Metazoa; phylum Chordata; order Ceratodontiformes; family Ceratodontidae; genus Neoceratodus; species Neoceratodus forsteri. The sequence goes on along the minus strand of JADMNL010000024.1, from coordinate 253,920,338 downwards.
TCCCCTGTAAAACGTAAGACCACTCATTCTCATTTCCTATCTGAGAATTTGGATTGTGTTTTTTTTCAGGATACACGTTTGCATTCCTCTGAGGAGGTGGCTGCTGCCACTGCTGGTTGGTTATGGGGTGACAGTTTTTGGTCCTTGGGAAATGAGTTATGTAGCGGGGTTGGGATTTGTTTTTTTAATTCTTACGTTACAGTGATACACCAGCTAGAGATCCTGCCCGGTAGAGCTTTGGTGTTGGATATTAGGTGGAATTCTCTACCTTTGAGATTGATCAATATTTATGCCCCTCAATCTAAGTTTGACCGGGTGTCCCTTTTTAAAGCGTTGTACCCTTTTTTATGCACCTCTTCTTTTGTTGTTCTTGGAGGAGGCTTTAATTATTCCCTCCCTCCTTCGCCTGCTCCTGGGAACATGAAAAGAAAGGTGTATTGTGATACAGCTTGTTTGGCTACACTGCTTCAGACTTCAGGACTGGTGGATGCTTCTGGGCCTTTGACTTCTGGTTTTGGATATACTTATTTTTGTGGCTCCAGAGCGTCCAGGATAGACTATTTTTTTTATTTCCCCCGGGGTTGTTGCCTAGTCTCAAGTTTTACAGGAGGTCGCTTCTTCAGATCATAGATTGCTTAAGTTGGTGTTAAGTGATTTGCCTGCTACCCGTAGAGGGCCGGGGTATTGGAAATTGAATATGGCCCTGTTGGACATTCCTTGTGTTGCTGAGGGGTTGCGATCCTTGCTTTTGGCCAGACGGTCTGTGTTGTTTTTATATGATGATCTGAATGTTTGGTGGGAAGACACTAAAAGTGAGATCCGAATTTTCTTTAAACGTATTAGTAGATTGAATGGTCGACTAACGCATGATAGACTGCGCTCTCTTAGAGAACGGTTGCATTTTTTGTCTTCTTTTCGTCAGTTTTTGGGGCCTGAGTGTCTGGAGCAGATTAATCAGGTTAAGAGAGAGATGGCTGACTTACAGTCTAAGGAGATGGAGAAGAAACATTCCTTTGATGTTTTTGGGAAAAAAAGAGACACCTTACCCTTTGAGCATTTGCAGTTTTCACAAAACTCTAGAGTTATGCAATATTTACATACTGAAGGGGGCGGGTGGGTTTCTACTAATGTTGGTATGCTGGATATGATACATAATCATGTTTCTACTACCTTTCAAACTAAATTCCTCTCTGAGGTTCCCATCCGTAACTGGTTTCTTAGCAGACAGGTTCCGGGTTTGACCCCTGCGGAACAGCTCACTTTGGTACAACCAATCAGTGTTGAAGAGTTAAAGTCAGCAATTTGGTCTTTAAAGCCTAGTGTCACTCCTCGGTTTGATGGGTTATCTCATGAAATTTACAAACCCTTATGGGACGTCATTTGAACGGATTTTTGTCAAGTCTTGAATGAGGGGTTGTGGAAGGGGGTGCTGCCACACAGCATGTTGCAGGGGGTCCTACTTTTACTATACAAAAATTTGGGGGATAGAGGAGATTTGACCAATTGGAGGCCGTTGTCACTCTTGAATACAGATCATAAGATTCTAATGAAAATTTTTTGTGTCCGGTTACGGGGTGTTTTAGGCTCTCTATTACATCCATCACAGTTTAGTGGGAGTGGGATGCCTAGTAGAAAGATCCAGGATGCATTGATTCTGCTTCGGGAGCTCATTTCTAAAGGGGCAGCCGGAGAAATATTTGGGCATTTGGTGTGTCTTGATCAATCTAAAGCTTTTGATAGAGTGGAATATAATTATCTTTGGGCCTGTTTGAGGTGGTATGGGTTTCCCTCACAATTCATTGGCTGGTTGCAGACTTGTTATGGGGGAATTACTTTGTTACCTAGTGTCAATGGTTGGTTGGGTAAAGCTGTAGATGTGCATAGAGGCATTCGGCAGGGATGCCCACTTAGCCCTCTACTTTATGTGCTCTTTTTGGACCCCCTTTTACATGCCTTGTCTTGGACAGATGATATTATTGGTCTTTCTGTTGGTAGTACGGCTCCACCAATAGTTTCAATTGCCTATGCAGATGACTTGGTCCTTGTCCTCTCAGATCGAAATTCTGCTGCTGCAGCTAAAACATTGTTGCATTCATTTTTGGTAATGTCAGGGTCCTCTATTAACAGGCTAAAAAGTGGGATTTTGCCCTTGGAGTACGAGGCAACTGATATGGCTTTACTCTGGGATGTGCCTGTTGAATCCGGTTACAGGAAGATGCTTGGAGTGTATTTTGGAGGGTTAGATGCTCAGAAGTATAATTGGGAGCAGCAATTATCAGAGGCCCATAATAGGGTGCTGAAGTGGAATAAGAGCCGAATGTCTAAGGCTAAACGTATTTACTTAATTAAAACTTTTTTGTTACCGTATTTTTTGTTCCTAGCTGCAGTTTTCCCCCCAACTCTCTCTTTGGAGACTTCGCTTTACAATGTGTTTTTTCTTTGCCTTTGGGGCAGTAGATTGAACCCAGTTTGGCGCGGTATTACATATTTGCCCATTGGGGAGGGGAGATTAGGTATGCTCAACCCGATTGTTTTTTTACATAGTATTTTTGTTTATTATAATTTAGTCCCATTACTTAAAGGGGTAGTGAAAATTTGGTCTCCTTGGGTGGCTGACAGCATAGGTCCCTTTCTGCAGCATTGGGATAATGATTCTGGTTTAGCTCAGTAGGTCCGGCTTTTGGCTTTAATGGTCATTTTCACGTAATGTTCCAGAAATTGAAAGCCTGGCATGTAGTTAAGAATTTTCTGACCTTACACTCCAGGCAGAAATTCTATAATTCCATTCTTAGTGACAGTTTTTTCCTTGAACCTTGGTTTCATGATTTGCCTGTTTCAGAGCAGCACTCTAGGTTGAAAGTTTTGGTCAGCAAGAGGGTGCCCCCCTACATGTGGGATTTCTTATGGCTGTGTCTCCATAAGAAGCTAGGGGTGAAGGGTAACATGAAACATAAGGATCTCTCTGAGAGGTTTTGTCCCCGGGTGGAGTCTTGCGGGGGGGGGGTTGAAACGATAGAACATTTTTTTGTGGAGTGTCCCTTTGTTGTTTCTTTCTGGTCTCGCTTTCATGAGGAGTGGCCCTCGAATCCCTTCCAGGGTCTTTCCTCTCAGCTTTGGGTAGACGGGTTTTTGCCAGGCTCATGGCTTGGATTTGATAATATCACTATTCACCTGGTGATCGGTTATATAGGTTTTCAGTTGTGGCATGCCCGGTGTAATTTAACACTTAGGCAGAAACTACTTTCTGAATCCCAGATTATTTACACTCTTAAATCCTTTCTACATCGTTGGAGATCTCAGGAGGAACGGATAGTGCATCCAGAATTGTTTAAACTGTGGTGGAGGAAGATGACTTGGTTAGATACGGGGTGAAACTTTCATTTGTCAAGACCTGGCACTTTTTTTGTATTTCAGAGTTCCCTTGCTGTGGTGTTTTGATCTCCCTAGCAGTGATCCTGGGTGCTGATATTCCCCTTACGGATGGGATTTATTTTTATTTTTATTTTTTGTATGATGCCACCCTTTTTATGGATGTTATGTCTGTACTGATCATTATAATTTCCTCTCTGATTTTGTGAAAAGAGAGGGTTATGTGCCTGCCTGCACGGGATTTTGATCTCATTTTATTAGTCTGCTAAGCTGCTGTTTTAGCATGATATGTCCTTTCCTTTTTTTTCATATATTTGTCATCTGTTATTGTGTTTTTTGTTATGTCTTTGATTGGTTTATATCATATTATTACGATCTCTTGTGTTCTTGCTTTACCCTATTCTGTCATTAGTATGCTATAATACTATTGTTGTATAATTTTTTCTATATATTTGCCATTGTTTTTCCTTTGGGGGGTATGAGTGGGTTTTCCTTAATATATTGTTGGATATTCAGGATGCGTAAGTTTGCTTTTCTTCTGTATTATGTATTTTGGATCCAGCACATTCCCCTGCTCATTTTGGTAGGGAGTGGGATGTTTGTTTTTTTCTTTTTTGAAGGGTTTTTAGTACATTGTATAACTCATGTCTGTTTTTCCTGATGTATGATGTAATACCATTGTGTATAATTTTGCTTTTGAGTTTTGAATAAAAATAACCCCTACTCTTTTCTATAAGTGCCATGGGATCTTTAACATCCACCTGAACTACCACCAATCCAGGCAGATGGGACCTCGGTTTAACATCTCATCCGAAAGATGGAATTAGCAGAAGCTAACACCCATAACTTTATAACAACTTGGGCATTAGCCAAGGTTACTACTCATAACTCTATAACAACCCAGGCATTAGCAGAGACTAACACCTGTAACTCTGTAACAGCTCAGGCATTAGCAGAGGCTAACACCTGTAACTCTATAAACTAACAACCCAGGCATTAGCAGAGACTAACACCAGTAACTCTGTAAATTCTAATAACCCAGGCATTAGCAGAAGCTAACACCCATAACTCTATAACAGTTCAGGCTTTAGCAGAGGTCAATACCCGTAGCTAAACTCTGAAAACCCAAGCATTAGCACAGGCTGACACACATAACTCTGTAACAACTTGGGCATTAGCCAAGGCTACTACTCGTAATTCTATAATGACCCAAGCATTAACAGAGGCTAACACCCATAGCTCTGTAAACTCTAACAATCCAGGAATTAGCAAAGACTAACACTCGGAACTCTGTACCTACAACAACTCAGGAATTAGCAGAGGCTAACACCTGTAACTCTTTAACAACCCAGGAATTAGCAGAGGCTAACAGTCATAACTTTATAACAACCCAATAATTAGCAGAGGCTAACACTTATAACTCTAACTCCAAGAACCCAGGCATTAGCAGAGGCTAACAACTATAACTCTGTTATAACCTGGGCATTAGCAGAGGCTAACATGAGTAACTCTTAACTCTAATAACCTGGGCATTAGCACAGGCTAATAACAGCAACTCTGTAAACTCTAACAACACAGGAATTAGCAAAGGCTAACAACAGCAACTTTATAACAACCCAGGAATTAGCAGAGGCTAACACCTGTAACTCTGTAACAACCCAGGAATTAGCAGAGACTAACACCTGTAACTCTGTAACAACCCAGGAATTAGCAGAGACTAACACCTGTAACTTTATAACAGCCAACACATTAGCAGAGGCTAACACCTGTAACTCTATACACTCTAATAACCCAGGCATTAGCAGAGGTTAACTATAACTCGTAACAACCCAGGAATTAGCAAAGGTTAACACCAACTAACTCTGTAAATTCTAACCACTCAGGCATTAGCAGAGGTTAACACCTGTAACTATATACCTCTAACAACCCAGAAATTAGCAGAGGCTAACACCTGTAACTCTATAACAACCCAAGTATTAGCAGAGGCTAAAACCCATTGCTCATTAACAAAACAGGCATTAACAGAGGCTAGCACACGTGACTCTATAAACGCTAACGACTCAGGAATTAGCATCGACTAACTCTACAAAGTCTAGCAACCCTGCCATTAGCAGACGCTTTAATTTGCACTTGTAAATAAACTGCAGTAGTCTGTGCATGTATTGTTTTCTTTGTTCCCTATCTGTAAAGTAAGATAGTTGCCCTGCCTATTTTATTAGTATTCCTTTAATGTTTTTAATATAATTCTAAAAAGCTTTGCAAGACCTGGGCTAAACTGAAAATTGTAGCCCATGGGCCAGATATTCAGAAATGTGCCAAAGTCCGGCACAAGACTGGCACAGTACAACTCAGGTGCACCATGGCCACCTGTGAGCCATATTCAGAAGATGCACCACCCAAAATGCTCCAGTGCAAGTCGGCTGAATATGGCAAAGATGTGCCATGGCACAGCCAGAGATGCGTCGGCGCAACCATGGATACGCGAAGCAAACCTGAGCACAAACCCGTTGAGCAGTGCATGAGCCACAGGCTGCAGGTTCACATAAGCAAGCAAACATAGCGCAATGGCCACAGGCCCCCCAGCAGGGCACACACATGAACACAGAGGCACGGACCCAGAGGGCACACAGGGCACCAGGGGAAGGTGCACAGAGAACCTGAACCCACAAACCATGGAACACGTCCCCAGCCAAAGACCTGCCATGCTAATGGCATGGACATGCAAAATACATGCACCAGGGAGGGCCACAGTGCGCCAAGTGCACGGTGCCAGGGACTAGGCAAATGCAAAGAGCAGACGACCAGGGTTGAGCAAGGCACAGGCCACCCAGTGCCACACAGAGCACCCAGCAAAGTGTGGAGGAGCACCGCAGACCCACCCATAGTGGACATGTGCACCCCCATGGGCAGACAGCTGTCTAGGCGGACAGGTGCACAAGGCACATGTGCAGACACTGGCCACAATGGCACACATGGTCGTGCACAGGACAGGGAAAATGGCAGCATGCCCAGTGATCCCTGAGGCAATGGCACAGGGGGATGGTGGGGGATGATCAGAGACATGGCAATGCACAGTGGAACATGGGCTGGAACACAGACAGACAGACAGAACCACAGAACCAGACAGAAGAAACTGACCTCCAGGCAAAGCAGGATCACCCAAGGTGCCCAGCAGATGGGCAGGGTAGAAGTAGCAACCCACACAACCCTGTGGCACCCTCCCTCCTGCCACCCCCCATACCAGTCCCACGTGTCCCATCCATGCCCACACACAGCCCTGTATGGTGCCCAGCCCCAGCACCACCGACAGGAGCACATACCAGCCACCCACCACCAAAACAGTGACAGAAACCACCAGACGTGATCCTGACACCAGCCAACCACCACCAGGAGCACACGCCCCCGGGTCAACAGTGCCACCACGGCCCGGGATGTGCCACCCCCATCCCCAGCCCAACCACACCAGACAATGATGAGTCCCAGGCACATATCCCCTACCCTGTCCATAGCTCAGTGAGTACAAACACAGTGTGCCCAAGCTAGCCCCACACTGCAGGGAAGGTAGCCCAGCCACCATCTGAGGCCTGCCTGTCAGTACGCCACCAGCCGGTACATGGCATGGCACCAGGAACAGTCATTGTAGCCACAGACCACAGTCCATAGTTGGCCTGACCAGCTGTGGTGATCTTGGGAGATTGACCCACCCAAACCACATGTAAACACCCACCCCAGGCAGCCCAACAGCAAGCCTGGCACATTCACCACCTGGCCGCAGTGTCCAGCATCCCGCACATCCCTGGACACACAAACGCCCAGGGCCCAGTACTCGTGACACCACCAGTGCAAGACCCCCTTGGCGCATGGCACAGACAGGCACACACACCCATGAGCATGTGTGCACACCTGTTCACAGTGTGAGCCATGCACCAAGACTACAGGGTCCCTGTGCAGAGCCCCCCCCCCTGTTGCACAGTGCAGTACAGTGCACCACAGTGACTACACAGTGACACACCACGCTACACAGACCCCCAGTCAGACACACCCTGGACATGTGAAACAGTGCTGGACACCACACGGACCCCATGGGAACACAGCCCATGAACCAACCTGCCCCCATGGGGACACAGTACACCACACCCACACACCTGCAGCATTGCTCCTCATGCCACCTGCAAAGCAGATGGACACAGGCCTTCAACAACACTAAAGCTTTATATAAAAGAGCATACAAAACAGGCAGATAACAGGGGGCAGAGATGGTAGAGGGGGAGAGGAGGAAGGGAACAGGGTGCAGGGGCTATACAAAATGAAGTGGGACAGCAGGGAACCAGGTGTGGGGAAGGAATGGGGGCTATATACAACACAGGCCACTGTGTGCCCCTCTATCTTTGGCCTCTGATTGACCGCTGCAGCCACTCTATGGCCCACCTCAATGCTGCAGTCTCCTTCAGGTGTCTCCTCTGAAGAGCAAGGAGCCACATCTGTAGCACCATGAACCTCCCTCGGTTCGGGACCTGGGGGCATGCAGCCCTCCCAGCAACATTCCTGCAACCACCTAGGGGAAGGGACAGGACCGCCAATCAGTGCAATGCCCCAAAGACCCCAGCCCACTCACAGTGTGCATTGGAATGTTGGGGCACACACCACCAGGGGACTGCAATGGACCCGGGCCTGGAGAGCCACACCAGCCATCCACACAGCACACCACAATGGTGTGGCGAGACAGACAGGTAGCACACTGTGCCGATGTGCGCACGAGCCCAGGCACAAGACACAGAGCACAGGCACCATCACAGCACACATTGTGGGGTCTGAGTGCACATCCCCCCTTGGCAGGCACAATGCTATCAATGTGCGTGCAACAGTGGCACGTACAACGGGTGGTGCGCCACCCACGGCTGGACAGGCACATGGCCATGGACACCTTGCCTTGCCCACTACCCACAGCAATACAACTGGGACACAAAACAGCATAGTGGCTACACTCACCTGCCATGCTGTTCCCAGCTGCTGCTGCCCTCTGTGACCTACTGTGGCCCCTCGCACCATCCACTGCCACCCTGGCCCATCTGCGGTCCTCTGTCCTTGTGGAAAATGTGAAGAGAGGTGGACATAAGTACACAAGCATGCATGGAGAGCAACCTGCCACCACACAGCCCACATGTTGCATGGCGTGTCCCCATCTGTCTCGTGGCCAACATGTCTGCATGACTGCAACACGTGCAGCAGCCATGCATAACACGCAGCTGCCAACAAGACTGTGATGAACCCCAGCCACAGACCATGCCTTGCAGCACTACAGCCACCACTGATGAGCATCGGGGCATGCATGCCCATTGCGCACACCTACCTGGCTGTGGCACTGTCCCATGCTGGACGTGCACCTGCATCCGGCACAGCCATTCCGAATCCCTGCACCACAGGTCCCCATACCAGTGGCGACATTGCTCCACACAACCTGGTGACCCTGGTGCACCTCTCCAGGGCTGCAGCCACCTGCACCCACATGTCGCCTTTGGCCTGTTGCAGTGGCACATCCCTATACAGCTGCCCCTCAAAAGGCTGAACCACTGCAACCAGGTTGACCAGCTCCACATCAGTCCAGTTGAGGGCCCTACGAGATCCCTGCTGCACCAGGGCCACTATTCAGTTCCACCACCGGCTCAAATGGCATTGTGGTCACGCATGTGGGTGCAGCAGGTGTATGATACATGATCGGGAACCTAATGGTGCAACTGCACAGTATGGAGACACGCAATGTGGGTGCATTGCGCATTCCTGGACATATGCACAATACACTGGCCTAGTGGCTATAAGGGGTCAGAGGTCATGACCTCGCACATGATTGCACATGTGCCCAACATGCGCTGCATGCTACATTGTGCACGTGCGCAGTAGGAGCATGTGTTGGTCTGCTCAAGGATGTGCAGTGCCCCCCCCCATGCCCCATGTACAATGGCACGGCATCACGCAAGGGCTGTGAGTTGTGCGATCGATGCATGCACTGCCATGCACACATGTGCACTGTGGGAATGCGCAATGTGTATGTACCAGGAATGCACCACAGGGTTGCTCCAGAGCAACCCCATTGCACACGGCGCATTTTCGTGATATTCAGCCAATGTATGCAAAGCACCTCATCAGCCAATGCGTGGCGCAGTGGGGTGCATTAGCATATCATTACCATTGTGCAACAGCTCATTTGCATGAGTTGCACTTCGTAAGCACCAGCGGACAGCACAGGCCACGGACTGGTATTGTAACCTCTATAGGTAAGTGGATGCTACCACAGGGCAAAGGAGGCCTGTTACAGCTATGCACTGCTGGTTTGCCATGGACCATGCTGACAACAACCCACCATGCTGTCATTGTCCACAGGTAGCAACATGTCAGGACATGAGGATGAGGAAGGGTGTGGGCCTGCCCGGAAGAGATGGCCCAACTTCACAAAGGCAGAGATGAATGCCCTGTATGAGGCATACCTTGAGAGGGAGAGATTGCTGAGCTGTGCCACTGGCACACCCCAGGAGCAGTCGGCAGGGTGGGATGCAGTGGCGGTGTATGTGAACCAGCATGAACAGCACCACAGAAGTGCACAGGAGTGCCGGAAGAAGGTTGCCACAGACAGGTGGAGGATTAAGGAGAAGGTGGCAGCTATATGGGCCTCCAGCTGGGCGACTGGTGGTGGCATGTCTACCGCACCCACCCTGTTGGCCAATGAAGAGCTGGTGGCCACCATCAGGTGTACGTCAGTTGAGGGTGTGCCTGGTGGGGGATTCCAGACTGGTGGCAGCCCAACCCTATGGTGAGTATGCACTCTACCAACATGGCTGTTGGGGTGGGTATGTATGTGCGGGAGTGCATGCCGCTGTGTTGCATGCCACCTGCCTGTGTCGCTGCTGGTGTGCATGGCTATGGTGTGGCATGTGGCATCAGCCATATGCACTCTGTTGGGGGGCCACTGCATGGCCGCCACTGCACCACTGACCCACTGTTTCTGTCTTGCAGCACCATTGTGACTCCATGATGAGGATGGAGTGGGGTCAGCCACAGCCATGGAGGACGGACCATCCACCTCCACCAGTGTGCATGGCCAGGACAGGGTGAGGGTGAGTGCCATGGGGCAACTGGATGTCCTTAACCTGGGAACAGATGTCCCTGGCTGGGTTCCTGCATGATGACAGCCTGAGTGTGCTGTGTGCAGAGACCCAGCTAGGGGCCATGTCTGGCTCAGATGATGACATAACGCTGATCCCGGACAGCACGGGGATGTGTTGCCTGAGACAACCCTGGATGCATCATAGGCGGCGTCAGGGCACAGTGCTGTGCCTTTGGATGCACAGCTGCCACCTGTCTCCGTTGGTGCGGTGGTGTGTGGCACCACTGCTGTGCATGGCGGGTGTGATGGTGCAGGTGTGGTGGGAGAGCATGGCACTGGCCAGCAGATGGTTGAGCAGCAGCAGCAGGATGAGATTTCCGCCAGGCAGTGCAGCACAGTGTCCGCCGCCGGTGCACCTGACAACATTGTATCCCCGGTACAGCTCCCTGTGCAGCATCCAACAGAGCGGGATGCTGGGCAGCATGCCACATCACCACCAGCAACCCAGTGCAATGGCCAGGAGATGCAGAACTCTGGGTGGCTGGCAGAGCACACCTGGTTGCTGAGCACATCTGTAGAGAACCAGGCTCTGCTTGCCATGGAGGTGTGTGCACTGCGTACAGAGGTGCGACAGCTAGCTAAGCAGCAGGATGGAGTACTGTGTAGCTCATGGATGGGCTCCACCAGATGCAGGAGGCCGCAAACGTGTCGATGGACCACATGGCTGGTGCCATTTTGGTGACAATGGACTGTATGACTGGTACCATCATGGCGGGGCTTGTGTTGGTGACAGCCACTGGACTTAGCTGTGTGCAGAGGACCACCCACAGTGCACTGTCCACCCCACAGTCCCAGTGTCTGGTGACCCCATCACAGCAGATGCTGGGATCTGATGTTGGCATCCCAGGCACCCCAGTGGCTGGCCTGTTTGGCTGCCTCAACACCCCTGCATGGACATGGTCCCAGACATCAGCTCCTGCGGGGGGGCATTGGACACTTCCCTGTGGCTGATGTGCAGCCTGCATCTGCTGGTTAGCCTCGGCATGGCCGCCCACGTGACCATGGCAGATGAGGGACTGTGCGGTTGGTCTGATGTGTCTGCTGCCCTGCACCACCATCTGCTGCTGCTGCTCTGTGTACACATGGGCGGTGGTGGTGCAGCATGCATGTGCATGCACACATGTGGGTTGTGCCGCATGCCACCCGTGTACACCGACCGTGCTTCTGGGCCATGTGGCATGGATGTGATGATGGTCGATACACTCAACACTGGCTGTGCCTGTGCACCAGTGTCATGCCTCTGATCCATGCCATGGTCCACAGCATGTGTGTGCGCACATGCCTGAGCTCTGTGTGTGTGCATCCATGTGCCAGTGCCTCCCCATGCCTGCTGTGGGCCCCATTCCCTGCATACCTGCCACCATGCACATCCAGGGCTGTGTGTGGTGTGCTGCTCTGTGTGGCCTTTGCATATGTGTCATTGTACTTACCTGTGTTATCCATAGTGCTCCTGTGCAATGGTGCCCCGGTGGCACCATGCCTGTGCTGCCAGGTGGAGGTCCCATCTTCCACCCTCTGGCCCATTCCCACCATGGTCCCTACCTCTTTCACCATCTTCTGGCATGACAGCGATCCCATGGTCAGTGGCCATGTTGTGCAGTATGCAGCAGGCCAGGAATATGCTACAGGCTTTTGATGGGCTGTATTGTAGGGCACCATCTGACCTGTCTAGGCATCTGAAATGCATTTTAAGCATGCCAAAGATGCACTTGATGATACTGTGTGTGCTGGCATGCACCTCATTGTATCTCTCCTCTGTGGGGGATGACGGTTGCTGGTAGGGGGCGAGCAGCCATGGCCTCAGTGGGTATGCACTGTCACCTGTGTGGGGATGAATATGGTTAGCCCTTGTCTGTGCTGTGCCACCTCCTAGTCCATGTCCCCATCCTTCATTCCACCACGCTTGCCCTGCCTGCTCTCCCTCCCTCACCTCCTCAGCTGTGCTGCTTCAGCCTCCTGGCCCATGCCATACTCACCCACTTAGTGGCCCGTGGGGATATCCCCGTGTTTGAACCTCTGGCACAGCACAGAGCTGTGCCAGATAAATGCATCATGTGCACTCCTGGGGTGTGTGGTGCAGGCATTGATGATGTGCCCTGTGGCATCGCACACCACCTGGCAGTTGACTGATGGGGATCCTTTGCAGTTGATGTAGACCGGGCCCTTGGGGTCAGGTGGTATGTGGATGCCCACATGGGTGCAGTCAATGGCCTCAATCATGCCTGGCATGCGTGCCACCCTGTGGAAGTCCTGCATGTTTGCTGTACACTCTGCCTGTGTGCTGGGGAAATGTATGTACTCCGAAGGACGTGGCAGCAGAGCATTGAGGAACTGTGTGAGGAGGTGGAATGTGGCCAATTGGGTGATGCCGATGGTATCCCCTGTTGGTCTCTGGAAGGTGCCCGTGGTAAGCAGGCACATGACTGCTGTCACCTTAGTGTCCACTGACATGGCATGACTGCGTCTGGTGGGTGTCTGCATCTCATCACTGCACAGCTCACAGAGCTGCCTCAGAATTGCCCTATTCAGGCGGTACCAGCCCACTATCTCTGTATCACTATAGTTCTCAAATGTGATACGGGCATGGTACCACATGTGTCAGGCATACTACTGCTGGGCCCTTCATCGGCCATGTTGGTATTCCTTCAGCCTCCTCACACCCCTCATTACCGCCTCCATGAGAAACGGGGCACTGTCCATCACTCTCTGGCTGTGCAGTGGTTCCCTGGCTATGTGTCTCTCTCAGTCTCTCTCTCTCTCCCCCGCCCTCCCCTGCACAGTGTTGTGCATCCCTGTCTGTGTGTTTGAGCCAGGTTTTATAGGCTCAAGTCCAGGTAGGGCAACTTGGTTTTGCTCAGACTTGCACCATGCTTTCTGGTTGAATATACCGTTCGCCACTTATTCATGGGAACACCTCCTATGCTGCGCTGCATACATTATAGTTGTGCCATGATGCAATGTGACTTGACATTGCAGCCGCAGTGTTAGTCTTTGAGATATTGCTCGCGGCTCTGGTTGCGCCGGTGCAACTCGGTTGCGCCATGAACAAATGCTCTGAATATCCAGCCCCATATCACTATTTTAGTTTAATAAAATTAACAATAATTGACTGATAAATGGCATATAGTATTAAATTATACATTTTTTCTACTTATAAATGAAGTCTATATTGATTAGCTACTGTCTTAATATATTAACCATTTTCAGTTGGATACTCTTCATCTTTTGTAAACTTTATGTCTATTCTTTTTTATTCCTGTGTTCTTTCCTTTCATATCATTTATTTTTATTACACTTTCTTTATTTAATTAATTGGAATACATATATATATATATATATATATATAGAGAGAGAGAGAGATAGAGATGAAGGGATGGATGGATAGATAGATACATACATACATACGTACATATCTTAAAATTTCAAAATAAATAGTTTAAACAAAGTCTGCCCTGATGTACTACAATGCATTACTTGGAATATGAGAGACAAAGGACATTGTTTTTTACAAGGCATGTGCTGAATGCCTGTGCTTATTCCGCCACTTCACGGTTAGCTCCTGGAATTCTATCAACCCCATCATTTGGGTACTACTTGGAAATAAGAGAGCCATTTCTCCTTCTGCCTTAAAATATCAGTTGGTTCCTAGAATGACCAGGAATACATCACCTCATATGGGGTTTTATGCTCCACAGAAAAAGGTTCACTTCCTCGAAATGCAAATCTCACTATTTCCCTATGGTTTTACTTAGTAATGGAAATTGTCACCAAAAAATGGTCCTCCTTTTACAGGAGGAGCAAAACATGTCAGGTTGTTCTGAACGATCAATGACCATGCTTGTCCATTTGCAAGGTTGTTAAAGTAAGGGGTCAGAGTAGCTGGTTACCTGTGATCAGATTACTTTTCTAAAACATGGATTAAAAAGAGGAGTACCATTTAATAATGTCATCTAAACGAGTAGTCAGATTACTTGTGAAGTACAGAAATAATCAGGATTACATTTAATTCCTTTTCCCATCTGTACACTGCTCAATACATGGTATTAAATAAATCCAAAAAATGTATTGCCAGTTTTACACATGAAAGTGCTAATCAACTATAAAAATGCATAGCACTTGGCACAGAATGGTCAGCAAAATTTAAAAATATATATAATGTTATTTATATGGTGCCTTTCAACCATCAAGGCACCTAACAATTAAAACAGAATGAGTCATAAAATCCACACATCAGCATTTTTGGAAATGGTTAGCATTACCCCCTGTTTTGAGTAACATTTTGCTGTGCTATTCCAGCTATTTAAAACCCTGCAATAGAAGTTATATGGAGCAACAGCGCCCCATCTTCTGCTAAACGTGGTGCCACAGTGCCCGCCCATCCAGTGTGCAGTGGAAGCCATGGGTTCTCAACGCACTGAGAAGTTGCTGGAATGCACTTTGACACTCTGGTGCATGATATGCTTCTGGTGAACATGCACCAATGCAGTATACACAAGTCCTACACAAGGTGCGTTGCTAACTGGCTTGGGGAGCAGGAAGCAGAGGGTTGTGGTTAAGGGCACTATGAGTGGAGAGAGGTGCTCTGCGGGGTCTCTCAAGGACTGGCTCAGGCAAGATGTGGCACACACTAATGAGAGCAGGACATATACACAAGAAATGTCAAATTAAGGCCGAATTTATGCACCCCCCTAAAAAAAACACCTAAGGTGCACTGGCACTCCTTGGTCAGGAGCAGCCAGAGCCGCCTTTAAGTGTTTTGGCAGGGTGTGTGTGTGTAATATACCCGTACTGAGAAATACAATTGATAAATTCAGCCTTAGTTTGAAAATTTTTGTGTATGTGTTCTGCTCTCGATAGTGTGCACCACATCTTGCCTTGGCTATACTGTGTGGGGGGGTAGCCCCCCCCCCAGTGTCAGCACCTGTTCACCAGCACCGTGATTGCCAGCCATTCTTCAGATCCCTCAGGGTTTGGTGCTGGGGCCATTACTGTTCAACATTTTGATGAATGCTCTGGAAGCTGGTGTCCCCCAGCATCTAGGGCACAGAGTCCCAGAGGCAGTGTATGAGATGGGGGAGGAGGTAGTGCGGTCACTAACCAGGAAAGGGACAGTGGAGTAATTACTTCTGATGACCTCAAGGTGGCGGGCAGTTTGGCAAGGCAGTAGGCAGGGCCAGCAGAATGCTGGAGTGCATAGGGAGGGGTATCACCAGCAGGAGGAGGGAGGGAGGGAGGTGGTGTTGCCACTTTATCAGTCAGTGGTGAGACCCCACCTGGAGTACTGTGTCCAATTCAGGAGACCATATCTCAGAAAGGACAGATAGAGTTGGGGCTGTCCAGAGGAGGGCAACTAAAATGGTGCAGAGGCTGAATCATAAGCTCTATGAGGAGAGACTGAGGGATCTCTATATGTATACTCTGGAAGGGGGGATATGACAGACCCATAAGTACCTCATGGGTGTAAATAAGGTACAGGAGGGGAGTATTTTTCAGAAAAGAAAGTACATGAGAACAAGAGGGCATGCAATGAAGCTGGAAGGGGAACATTTAGGAGGGTTGTGAGGAAGTACTTCTTCGCTGAAAGAGTGGTGGATGCCTGGCACAGTCTTCCAGCAGAGGTGGTGGGGGCAAAAACAGTAGTGGTCTTCAAGCATTCATGGGATAGACACAAAGAAATCCTAGCAGGAAAGCTGGGTGGGGGGAGTAGCCAGGGATCAGGTAGGATCTGCAATGACAGTATAGGCAGGGGAAAAAATGGGTAGATCGGGCAGGTCAAGTGGTCCTTATCTGCTAATAAATTGTTTCTATGTCTCCAGCTGGCTGCTTAAGTTAGCTGATGAGCCTAAGCAGGCCAGGGTGGTGGACTGCCTTGAGGATAGGGACAAAGTTCAGTAGGACCTCAACTAGCTGGGTGACTGAACAGACTCCAGAAGTCCATGAAGTCTAATGCAAGGTGTTACACTTGGGGAGATAAGACAGGCACTGCTGGACCTGTACACTGTATGAGGCTTCTCTTGCAGCAGTGGGAAAAGTAAAAGGACTGGGGGGTCATAACAGACGAGATGCTGAAGCAGAGCAAGCCCTGCAAGGCTGCCTTGATGAATGCTGGGGCTCATCAAAGGGGGTGTGGGTGACCAGCAGAGAAAAGGAAATAGTCCTGCCACTTTACAAGACCCTGGTCAGGTCTCACCTTTTATTTTTGTTTATTTAAAAGTTTATAATTTACAGGGTAAGTGCCATGAGAACAAGTCTCATTTGCAGAATGTCCTAAGTTAATAAAACAACAAATAAAAACATAGACTGAATACTAAACAACAAACAAAGAAGCAAACAGTAAGACAAGTTCAGTAACACAACTGCTATACATAATCAAGTAAGATAACATAACATATATACATATATGTATTACAATCAATGACTATCATCTGAAACAATTGCAAATAGATTGTTCCTGTAAAAGCAGTTGTTTAGAAGTTTAAAAATGTACAATGAATGAGAATTCCATAGCAAAGGGGAGAGTTTGTGCCAAGAAAGTGGAGTACTGCATGCAGTAAGGACAACGAGGCAGTCCTGAGAGTGCAGTGCAAAGGCCACCAAAATTATCAGATGTACTGTGGACAAAAGCTATGCATATAGGCTGGCCCAGTGGCTTGAAGGGCTAAGGCGCTGAGCACATTACCGTCTCCACACCGGAGACCTGTGTTTTCTAATGAGCATGGGTTACTGGGGGTCGGCCAGGGGGAAGGGTTGGGAGAGGATCCAGGGCTGTCTGGCAGCTCTCCTCTCCCGGATTGGGGTTGTTGGTCTGACAGCTCTCTTCTCCCAGATCGGGGTGGTTGGCCATCTCAGTTCTTGGCTGCCACCAGGTAGAGGCCTGGTGGTAGCCCATGGGAGCCTGAGAGGCAGATGAGATTCAGGGGTTGGGGAGGGAGCCGCACTCCCAGGACACATGCGTGCCTCCATGTGCATTTGCTGCCTGAATGTGCCACAGCCGAGGAAAGGGACAGGACAATAACAAGAGGAACAAGGAAGGCACAAACAAGATTCATGATGCCTGCACACCGCACCTCCACCTGCCACACAGCTGTAGCCCTGTCAGCACTGCTGGATTAAGGTATTGGAGGAGAGGACTACCCTCTCTCTCCTGACTCTGCTGCAGGGGAACATCTGTACGGTTGTAATCCACACAGGTAAGCCCAGGGAGATGATGGACAGTTGGAGGGTGATGGGATCTAGGCTGAGGGGAGCCAAGCTCCTCTATGGCCATGGAGTATAAACAGATTATGGAGAAAAAAAGCTACATGGACAGGCTGAAGGCACGTAACATGTTCACCCTGGAGAAGAGTAGGTGGGGGGATATTATTTCCACTTTCGCATACTCAAGCTTATTGTAAAGATGAAACAGACAGAGATGTTGGATCTGGTGTGCTCCAGGAATATACAAGAACATGTCCTAAAGCTCAGAGGTTGCTAAAGTTGGGGTAATATTAGATGACAGTTCTTATCTTGGATAGTAGTGAAAGTATGAAATGGCCTAGCAGCAGAGACTGAGGATATGAAGACAGTGCAGACCTTCAGTTCAAGATAATCCTGGACAAATTTCTACTTATCAAAGAAATCACAGGGTATCCTGGGTAGTAGGCTGGGTGGGAAACAGTGGTAGCAACGGTTGGGGGGGGGACTGGGAAACTCAGTTCCAAGACTGAAATAAACATCTGACTAAGTTACAGAAGCAAAAAGGGGAAAGATTGCTCCTTTGTAATATATTTGTATCTATTTGTATTTTTTGACCAGGAAAGGCTTACTAAGCTGCAATACAGAAAACTATTATTGTTGCCATATTGGTCCTGGTAACAAAAGATTCGGAAAAAAGATTTCTTCTGATGAAGGACTGTGTGTAGTCCGAAAGACTGTGTGTAGTCCAAAAGCTAAAGTACCTGGTTCTTTTGTAACATCTATGTTGGCCCAATAAAAGGTATCAAATCAACTTTTTTTCTGGATCTTAAGCTGCATAGCTGCTGGTTAAAGCTCAAAAAGAACTGCAGCTAGCAAAAAGGATTTAAAAAGGTGAAAACGTCTTTTCTAAATACATTATTGAGAAAAGAGTCAATAAAGAAGGCATAGTATGACACGGGAAGGGAGCGGGGTCGGTGAAAGATAATGGGGACAAGGCAGAAGTACTGAACGAGTACTTCTGTCTTTACAAAGAGAGGGATGGCTCAGTGCCGCAAGGGGGAAGGACGGAAGATGTGGGGAGCACAGATAGAATGATGGAGAGGACAGGGTGAGGAAAGGTTTGTTAGCACTGAGTGTACACAAGTCCTCAGGGTCAAATGGCATTCATCCAAGAGCACTGAGGGAAATAGTAGAGGAACTTGCAGACCCCCTGGCTGACCTGTTCAATAGTTCACTTGAGTCAGGTGTGGTACCCCTGGATTGGAGAACGGTGCATGTGGTGTCGCTACATAAGAGTGGATCCAGGGATCACCTGAGCAACTACAGATGGTCAGCCTGACCTCAGTTGGGTGCAGTCTCATGGAGGCCATACATAAAGAGAGAGAAAGAGACTGGTAGGTCATCTGGAAGACAACAGCCTCCAGGATGAGCAGCAGCACGGTGTCATGGCTGAGAGACCATGCCAGACAAACATGACGGATTTCTTTGCATGGATCACTAAAACAGTGGACAAGGACCAAGCAGTGGATATCCTGTGTGTGGACTTCAGCAAGGCCGTGGATTCCATGCCCCCTAAGAGACTGATCAGAAAGCTGGAGGATCTGGGGGAAGGAGAGGACCTGACTGGATGGGGAGCTAGATGGCTGAAAGTCAGGAGCCAGGGGGTGGTTGTGGGAGGAGGAGCTCTCAGGTGCTAGAGATGTCACCAGTGGGTCCCACAGGACTCGATGCTTGGACTGGTGCTGGTCAATGTCTTTATCAGTGACATGAGAGAAGGCATAAAGGGCAAGATTTGCTTGTTTGCCGATGACAACAAGCTCAGTGGGAGGGTAGCTACAACAGAGGTGGTACGGGACCTAAAAGGAGATCTGGCCAACTCAAGAGGTGGTCTGGAATCTGGCAACTTTGCTGTAATAAGAGAAGGTGTAAGGCTATGCACATTGGAGCCAAGAACCCAGACACAGAGTACAGCCTGGAAGAAGTCCTGGTAGCCAAATCTGAGGAAGAAAAAGACTAGGGGTGTTGATTACTAGTGACCTGAAGTACTCCTCATAGAGCAGGAAGGCAGTGGCAAAAGCCAACAGAATGTTGGGCTGCATTACCAGGGGGATCAGCAGCAGGTGTGGGGGAGGTCATACTGCCATTATACAGGCCACTGGTGCGGTCACACCTGGAGTACACTTTGTAGTACTGGTATCCCTACATGAAGAAGGATGTTAACATGCTGGAAGCAGTCCAGAAGAGAGTGACAAAGATGTTTATTTTTTTAGTGCAAATGATTTTTATTAGTTTTCAGATGTAAATATAGTTACACAGCATAACAATATAACATAATGATAAATCATTTAGCCTTTATCTGGTTATATACTGTACAACCAGTATCATGTAACGCTCTCAGACAAACAGTGTTAAAGGTCAGCAGGGTAGAACTCATGAGGAGAGGTTGGAAGCCCTGAACAGATACTCCCTGGATGGGAGGAAGAGGGGGGACATGACTAAAGCCTTTCAGTATTTGAAGGGCAGAAACAGGGTGAACAAGGAGGGCTCCTTCAGGCTCAGTTGAAATAAAAGCATGAAGGGGCATTATCCTAAGCTGGAGGGAGAGGTTCAAGAGAGACGGCTAGAGGCATTTCTTCATGGAGAGGTTAGTGGCTGGGTGGAATGGGCTCCCTGAAGAAACAGTATTACTTGAAAAGTGGAAGGCTTCCAAAGGGGGATGGGACAGGGTAAAAGGTAAAGTCCTGGCCAAAGGGGGCATGGCTGGAAATTAAGGGGTATCAGTTGGGAGGTGGGGTGGAGTCCTTAGCTATCGCTTGGGAATCTGCAGTACGAGAAGACACAATATCTGCTGCCAACTTTTGTATGTTCATATGTTCATATAGCTTGTTAGCAGGTGCATGCAAGGTGTGGGTGGCATAGATATGTTTTATTGAGAGGGAGAATATAGACTATGACACTGGGGTAACTCTTTTACTCTCCTTTAGTAAGTGCCATGGGATCTTTAACTTTCACCTGGTGAGTGACCAGATTGGCAGAAGGGACCTCAGTTTAAATGTCTCATCCAAAGAACAGCACCTCAACAATGCATCACCCTCCTTTGTACTGCACTACAGTGTCAGTTATAGGCACTACCCCCAAGTACCTATTGTGGAGCTCGAACCCATGACCTTCCCAACTTCCGGTCCTAGAGGCGAGCGTGATACCTAGTGAGCCACTGACACTGAGAAAGTCTAAAGGCATAAACCTGACTCCATAAATTGTAAAGCTGCAGTATATAGTGAGGAAACATGTCCCCAGACCCCTGTCAAGTATGTTCAATCCTACATCAAAGGTGCTGAGTTCCTTGGTGAATGTTCCCACTTCTGACACTGGTGGGGAAGCTCTACAAACTACTGTGTTTTGCAGGACATTCATATTAATCCTTGTTTATGATGCAGATGGACAAACTGGATGGACCTTGAGTCACTTCTGACCTTCAAGTGATTTTCTAGTTTCTACAAAACACTAGGGTACCAGCAGGGTTCTAATCACACAGTATTCCGAGAAATGTTATATTTCAAGACGTCCCATTCTTTAATGCTAAAGACATGCAGGAAAAGAGATTCTTTGCACAACAGACTATCTGCCATCACTGCTTTTCCTGCTTTAAAGCCCTCTGCTGAGACATCGCAACCTGTTGCCAGCAGAAAAATTCTTATGTCACAAGTCCAGGAATGTGAATTCAAGACAGGAAGAGCAGCAGGAACAGAGGAAGTTTAAAGGGCTACCAGGCTGGTTTCTTGTAAATTGCCTTCAGTAATAAAAAAAGTTTAATGTTCAGGACTTAAAGTTTGGGGGCGGGGGTTGTAGAACTGACTTCTGCTGGGATTTACCATGGCGCTGCAGATGTCGCCAATCAGCAGGGCAGATCGTGAGGGGCAGGTGTGGCCTTTGCCCTCATAACTCCTATGGCCCTCAAGCGGGCCTCTGCGTTGCAGGTTGTAGCGCAAAGGGTGTCCCACTGTGGTGTCTGCTGTGGAGTCAGCCATCGGCAGGCCTTACTGCCTAACAATGTCCACCCCTTCCACACTGGTAGGTAGGTACAAGTTTATTGATTGACATGTTGTCTTTACAATCACAAAAACTTTCATTTGCAAACATAGTGTACATAAAAATATATATCAAACTTTTCAATACACAGTTGCTCAGGTTTAATTTTTTTAAATCAATTCTTTACATTGCACTTCGTAAGTCTCTTTTTGCTTAAAAACCAGAATAGTGATTCAGGGTTTTCGATTGTCATGTCAAACATCACAGTCTTAGGGAATACAAAAATTTGTACAGTGCCTTAAGTACAAAAACCTCATTCAAATTAAACAAAAAATGTAATAATTCCTCGGGAGGGGGACCAATGGAGGCTAATATTGGGCCCAACCATTTTTGCCTATTTAATTCATATAAAGGGCAGCATGTTTAAAATCATCTAAATCATAGTTTCATCTGCATTTTGGTTCAACAATGCCTGCCCTATTCTGATCGTAAAGGATGTAATTGGCAGTGTACAGTTCAAAACAAAATCTTGTAATTATTCTTCTTTCATCAGAGTTAAATAATAAAAATAAGTATGGTTCTAGGGTATGTATCTTTTTATAATTTTGAACCCTTTCTAATGTTTCAGCCTATTTATTTTTTCTTGTTCATGTGTAATAGTGATATCTCTTAGCCTCCTTTTCACCTGTATTGCTATGTCTTGTGGAGGGTGAGATACAGTTCCCATAATATATGGCATAATCCCTTCTTACAGATGTGATCTCTGATTGTTTGAATCATATCTGAAGTGAAATTCATGTTGTGGCACTTAATCTCCTCCTCAAGGCACATTCATGGGAGTATGTGCTCTGGGAGACAAAATATGTTTCGGAGGAACAGTATTTTCCTTTCACTGGCCATTGTTTCCAATGGATATTGACCTAATTCCTGTCTTAAAACTTCCGCAAGAACTGTCTGTTGGACTCTTAGGATATATCTGTGTATTTTATTCCTTTCAGTTTCTAGAGGTTTTAAGTTAACTGAGGCGCAAATTTCTGCTGCGTACAATATTCCAGCCTTGATTTTGACATTTATTACTTTCGAAGGTCCTTTGACTGAGACCTGTCCCATTTTCAGGCTAAATCTTTTAAAAGCATTCATCGAACTCCTCAATTTTTGGGTCATTAATTTGATTTGAGGTGCCCAAGACAAATTTTGAGAAAATCTTAGGCCTAGGTAATCGTAATAAGCAGAGGTGTTAATTTTATTATTGTCAAAATATATTTAGTTTTTTTTTTTGCGTTTGTTTCCAAAAATAGCTAGATTAGACTTAGTTTTATTTATTACTAGTTCATCATTATTATATATCTGTGAGAAATACATCAGTTTCTGTTGTAATCCAAGGAAGAAGGCTGATATCAAAACAATGTCATCTGTATATGCCAAACACGTCACCATTGAAGAACTCACTAAGGGAGAATGGAACTCTGAATTTTCTAGTTTAGTTAAGACAGTATTCATATGTGCCAGCCTGGTGGCATGGAGGGTTGAGGCACTAGACGCCACACCTCACACCACACCGGCGACCCATGTTCTGGAGCGAGCAGGGGTCATTGGGGGTCAGTGGGGATGGGAAAGGATTGAGTGTCCCAAGGACTGCTTTCCTTCCCCAGGGAGGGGGGTCTCCACATCCCAATGCAGTAGCAGCCTCTGACGGAAGTTGGGGGCATTGCAGTGCTGGGCAGCAGAATGCAGGGGATCGGAGCTGTGGCAGATGTCCTTTGGGTGTGTGTGGGAGTGTGCACATGCCGAGGTGGACATCATTGCATGTCTGAGATCTGGGGTGAAAAAAACCCTACCATCAGGTGAGGTGATGGTGACCATCGGTAGCCCCGGGCACACATCCAATGTCGGCCATTCCTCCAATTCTCCCCTGGGGATTCTGGTGCCTCTCCAGGGGGCCAGGAAGAGCCTGGAATCCTGAACCCGATGCAGTATACGGAGAGCGGTTCAGGCAAGCGCTGGAGCCGAGGAGCTGTGTATAGAAACCTGAGAGATGCCCCGAAGGTAGGGTAGATAAATAGAGTCTACAAAAAAAAAAAAATAGTATTCATTAATAAATTAAATGATAAGGGAGCCAGGAGACAACCTTGCTGGCCCCTTAAATTGTTTTGATTTTGGGGGTTAAACTTCCATTCTGATCATATCTAACTGCTAGCCATGTGTCTTTATGCAACCTAATTAAGATGTCTAGTAATTCTGGGTCCATATTATAATTTTCTAGTTTGAGCCATAGTAATTTCCTGCTTAATGTATCAAATGCTGTTTTTAGGTCAATGAAGCAACAGTATAATTTTGCCTTTTCTATTTTCACATATTTCCCGATCAAATGCTGAAGTACAAAGCAATGTTGGATTCTTGAATGTTTTTTCCTGAATCCATTTTGAAATTCTGAAATAAGATTATTATTTATTAATTTATTTATTTAGCTTTTGTTAACCAGGTAAGTACACTAGACAAGCAATTTGTCTATTTTCAGGTACGACCTGGGAGAATACAGGAAATTACATACTTACACACTTGGGACAACATGGTACATAATTAAGAACAGGTCATACATCATGAGACTACAAGGTAAGATTACACATCACATAATTAGGAACAGGTCACACATCATGAGACTACAAGGTAAGATTACACATCGCATGATTAGGAACAGGTTACACGTCATGAGACTACAGGTAAGATTACACATCTTGAGATAAGCGTTGCATCAATTTTGGAGCAGTACAGAAATACTACATCTTAAGGGCCGGCAGTTTTGTATGGGTACAAGTGCTGACATATGTCATGGGGGGTTTTTGACACCCGCAGGCTGATGCAATTTTAAGATGGCTCCATAGGGAAGAGCGCAGGCTGACTTGCGAGGGGGAAGCACGGACCTGGGTTGGGAAGGTATTCCAAAGTTTAGGGGCACATGCTGCGAAGTCCCTTTCACCCATCTTGGTCCTAGTCACAGGTACCTTGAGTGTGGCAGACCCCTGAGACCTAAGGTGATATGACGAGGGGGCAGTTTAGGCCAGCAAGCTTGCCACCCCTGGAGGGGTACCCGTGTTGAGGACCTTACCAGTGAAGCAACCAAGGACAAAGTCAATGTACTTTGTAGGCGAGAGCCAGTGTAGCTTGTTGTAGAGCTCACAGTGATGACTGAGCCAGGGGACCGATAGGGCGAAGTGACAGATATTGTTAGAAGCTGTTGACCACCTGGAGAGATGGGCCTTAGTAGTGCTAGCAAAGAGCAGGAGCCCATAACACAAAGAGGGGAGAAGCATCCCTCTCTCAAGGGCAGCGCGCGTGGCTGGTGCGAGAATGTTTTTTGCCCTGCAGGCCAGACCCAGTTTACAGTTGACTGTTTTACATATCCTCTGAATATGAAGGCCAAGGTCGAGCTGTGGGTCCAGCATTACTCCCAGGTATTTGAAGTTGTCCGTGATAGGGATCAGAACATCTCCCTTGCCAGATACACAGAACGGCACACGGGCGGCCTTAATCTTTGCCCGGGACCCAAAGAGCATGGCATGGGCTTTTTTTAGGTTAAGGACAAGCTTGTGGTTTAGGATCCATGCCTGAATGTTTGTAAGGTCTTCACTCAGTTGTTGATTGATGACCACCACCTCATGGGAGTGAGACAGGATAACCAGATCATCTGCATAGAGAATTGGTTTACAGTGGGCTGCAGTTTTGGGGAGGTTATTTATAAAAATGGAGAAGAGCATTGGTCCAAGGACGGAGCCTTGGGGGACCCCTACCATTACTGGGAAGGGACCTGAAAGCTCTTTGCCAAATTTGACCCGATGCGTTCTACCATATAGGTAGTTGCTGAACCAGCTAAGAGCAGTAGTGGAAAGACCAATTGCTGTAAGCTGAGTTGACAGAATGGCATGGTCAACCAGGTCAAACACCTTCGAGAGGTCAATGAAGAGGGCCCCCGAGAGTTTGCCCTGGTCCATGGCCTCCCTGATCCATGTTGTAACAGTAACTAGGGCTGATGAGGTACCATGCCCCTTCCTGAATCCATGCTGTACAGGAGTCATTATGTCATGCACCTGTAAGTACTCTGAGAGTTGCCCTGCCACAACTTTCTCCAGTAGTTTGCTAGCCGACGACAAGATAGATATAGGGCGATAGTTCTCTATCAGCTTAGGGTTCCCTTGTTTAAGGATTGGGACTACCCTGGCAACCTTCCATATGTCTGGGATAACTCCAGTTGCCAGGGGACAGATTGAAAATGTGTGCCACCAGAGGTGCCAGCCAGGGGGCACCAAGACTGAGGAACTTGGGTTCTACGCCATCTTGTCTGGCACTTGAGTAGGGGGAGAGTCCTGCTAGCAGTTTCTGCACCTCTTGAACTACCACTGCCCTGAACAGAAAAGGCGGGCGGAGTGAAGATGGTGCTATGGGCTGATTGCCACTGACGCCATCATCATTTGGGAACGACGAGGTGTACTCCGACAGATCCGCACAATAATGGTTGAAGGAGTTGGCGATGGTTTCCGAGTTGTTACAGCTCGAACCATCGATTATCATGTCAGTGGACTCGGTGCTCTGTGTACCACTCACAACTTGTTTAATGTTCCTCCAGAACCTTCTAGGATCCCTAGTTGTCTTCTGCCTATTGTTGAATGCGATTTAATATAATCCTACAGAATATTTTTTTATGAAGCGTTAAGTAAGCTAACAGGGTGGTACATCTTTGGATTATTTATGTTCCCCTTTTTAAATAAAGGACATATTATGCTTACATATCCGCTTTCTGAAATAAGATTATTCTGTACACAATAATTAAAGAAAATGTGGAGTAATAGATACCACCAATCTTTAAATTACTTATATGTATCTCCCAAGATATTATCTGGCCCAGGGGCTTTATTAGATGATATTCTGGCTAATGCTTCGTATATTTCTTGTTTACTAAAGTAGAAGGATTTTGGATATATTATTCCCTTATTAGGTTTCATTCTAGTTTGGCTGCCTTCTTCCTCTGAAGAATAATAAAGATCTTTAAAATGTTGCTCCCATATTAAGGGGGTAATTGGAGCTTCAATTCTGGCTGAGTATTTATTATACCCCTTGCTAACTAAAAGCCAAAATATTTTAATGTCTTTCCTAATGACAGCCTTTTTTAATTTTTCCCACATTTTCGTCTGAAATAGTCTCTTTTCTTGTTCTCCTTCCACAGTGACTGATATAGCAGCAGCCATACAGGGCCCCCAGACGATCATCTCTCCAGATGCCAGATGCTCATCTACACACAGTACTAATACATGCCTGTATATGTCGCACTGCCTACACCCCGGGCTGTTTGTTAGCTAGCCAATAAGCACTCTTTGAACCAATATCCTGTAATTAAGTCTCACTATGGCTTATTCCACAGTTAGTTATAACAGAATACAAGCAGTACACTCAGCTTGATGTCTTGCAAACATCTTACTGCCTGCCAACCTGTTCACCTCGAACCTCTATCTGGGTCCTGTTGTTATGCTAAAGGTTAGTCATTACCTATTCCAGTCATAACAAGTCCTCTGGTCACATTTCAAGTTGAGATCTGACCTGTACATAATAATTTGCTGCCTAATAACCTGTCACGCTGCATTTTCTTATCTGGTGTCTGTTACTATGCCGAGGCCCTAGTTGTTACATATCTCAAAAATTAGCTGGTCTAATGGAGTAATTTAAACTGCCTGCTGTTTGCAGTTAATCTTGCTACCTACCAAACTGACGCCCTGCACCCCCCTGAGGCAGGTGAATGTGAACAACAGAGCAGTCTGGTATTCAAATACAGCACAAAACATGGACCAGGCCTCAGCTAACTGCTGCCTGCAGGTAATTAAAACTAAACGTTGTTGTGATTAGGTAACCGATAGCCTGCAATCCCTTATATTCTGGTCAGTCTATTTTCAAGCACAGGAGTGGTAGCCCAAGCTGGAGGTGGTGCTCCAAAATCCACCAAACCTCTGCTGCAAGAGCAAGCTCACCTATTGCCCTACATCTCCAATGCCTGGGTTCTGCTGGTACTAAAGTCTGCCTATTATTTTTTTCTGTTGTTAGTCAGGGTTCTGGTACAAGATGCTGGTGATTGTTTTCCTCACCATGATACCTCTCGGCCTCCTACAGAACCCCTGTAAGTCCAACCCAAATGAGCACTACTTGTTTATACACCCTGTCTTACTGCCTCACTGTGGGTAAATACATGAGGCACACTTGAGGCTAAAGACATTATAGCCCTACACAGCCTCTGCCAGTCAGCACGTCAATGAGAAGCCCACTCAGCAGGGCAGGCAACTCCCAGTCCTCATTCTGCTTATATTGGGAGTGAATGTAGAGGTCAATCCTGGACCACACCACAACCCTGTCAGTAGTTTTATCCCCTTACCCAAGCAGTCTTAAGATGTTTCACACTAACATCAGAAGTCTCCTCCCCAAAATGTACCTAGTAAATACGTGAGTCACACTGAACAACCCAGACTTCTTCATTCTAACAGAAACATGACTTTCTCCATGCATTGCCTCCTTGGTTAGTGACATTCCTGGCTACCTCTCACACAGGCAGGATTGCTCTAAGAGAGGAGGTAGAGTTCTTAAACACTCGGCCTGCAAACAAAACTTCAGCATCTCCTCTCAAGATACCGTTCCCCAGTCTCACTGCAGTGGCCACAACCTCTTGCTACTGTCAACAGACTACAGGTTAATGTCTGTTCTTCTCAGACCTGAGGGCTGTCTGTGTTGCAAGGAGAGGCAGGCATGACTTCAGATGCAGCAAAAGGCCTTACTATGAAAAAGTGCAAGTGTCACGACAAGATTCTTACAAACTGGCCCACTGGTAGTACGGTATAAGCAATTAACTCTGCAAGATTACTGTGTTATGAGTAAGTTTCAAGACTAATTGATTATGACTCCTGTGGAGCTTTGAAACTCAGGTGAGAGTGCGGAGGTTCTGTCACTCTAATACCAAGAACTCTAAACTCTATAGCAATGACAAGGAGTTCTAAACTCTGTAGCCCTGGCCAGGGGTTCTCAAGTAACGTTTGGTTAATCTTTATTGCAGCTGTAAAGAGAAACTTGTTACGTGACTTGCTAAGTAAAGTGGTGCACCAAGAAATGGGCTTCAGGGAACTAATGCACAAAGGTAGGATGAAGCAAGCACTTCTCTGAAGAACAAGGATCACTTGTTTCCAAGGAGGGGACCAACAGAGGAGGTTCCTCATCACCAAATAGAAGATTCAGTAGCCCAGGAAAGGTCATAACAGACCACCAGACTGGATGCACTTTGAAACTTTGAGATTGGTAGAAGGTCATTGGAGACTGCTGATCAGCAAGGGAAAAGGGGTTTCTCTCTTTATAAGCCCCCCTGCATGTCAGTGGAGAAGTCATGTGGCAAACCACTGACTAGGGTCACCAGAACACACACAAAGATCTGTAATCCAGCTTTCCTGAGCTCTTGGCATCTCTGCCTTGCAGCCTCTATTCTCCTTGATTTTACAGTTTTCGTCATCCATGAGCTTGCAGCTTTCCTTGTCCCTGAAACAAAAAAATTCCCACCCCACCGCACATTAGAGCCCTCAGCTATTAAGCCAGGGTGGCTCCTAGTCTTACTTCACTTTCCTTTTTGGGGTAGGGACACAGCAAAGATAAGTAGCTTAGGGCCTGTCCTAACTATTCCCTAACTCTAGCTAGAATGGCTACCCATTCGGTAATCCAGAAAGATGAAGGTTAAGCAACTTGTGAACAACAGAGCAAAGGCACAGTTCAGTTGGCAGTTTGTGAACAACAGGGCTAATGTACAGTTCAGTTGGCAGTGCAGTGGCAATTGCACAGTCCAATTGGCAGTTTATGGGCAACAGGGGAATTGCATAGTTACAGGGCAATTAGTACAGTTTTACAACAATTAGCACAGTTTCAGGGAAAATAACACAGTCCAAGGGCAATTACCAATTCATGAAGTAGTTCATTAGGCAAAAAGGCAATTAACAAATTCATGAGGTAGTTTGCAGCATCAGAAACTCAGTCACTTTAAGGACAATTTGTGAGCCATTGTGCACTGTTTCAGTAGTGTTCAGTAACTGGTTCTCCAGCCCCACAGCATTTGCCTCACTGGAGCTACCTTTGGATGTACCCTAGAAAGGCTCTCCGGATGCCTGCAATCTTTATACCAGCCCCAGCTGGGTTCTTATTACATTTTTACCCTTTTCCCTGGGCCTGTTGGCCCACTTTAGCTTTCAGCTGCCTCTATGGGTGGTCTGGAGGTGGGGAAAGCCAAGGAACACCATACCACCTGTGCTGCCTCAGTTGACTTGGCTAGTGCCCTAGGCATGGGACAATTCAAATTAAAAAAAATTAAAAATGAATAGACATGCTCCTGGGGCTTTCCCTGCCCCTTTGTCCCACCCTTTTGGAAGTTCTTTAAATGTGTAGGATGCCCATAACTCCACCCTCTGGACAGTCCTTTTCCCCGGGGCTTGCCTGCCCCATTACATGGCCTTGGCTGTTTTTCTGGTGCCACCCAGTACCAAATTCCATTTTTTGGGGGGGTCCTTCACCTGCTGAGGCAGTCAGCACTTTGACAACAGTGCTGCTGCTGATTCACTGTCCTGGCCCGGAGTGAAGATTATGGCAGGAACGGCAGAGGAAGGAGGTGCTGGAGGCAGGGCCTTCCTCACATTGCCCCACATTGCAGGTCTGGCTTGGCTCCTCTTCCTATTTCTTCCAGCTCAGCTGCTGCTCTGGGTCCCGATGTGGCTGCACACATGCTGCCAAGGAGGGACTATGTTAACTTTTTGAAAATAAAAATGGGGCAATACTGAGCCCATACGGCATGATCTCCATCAGTGCTGCTACCTGAAAGGGGAGGATGCCGACACTGGCGACCACCACAGAAGACCAGGGACACAGGAACTGACAGCTCAGGTAAGTCCTTTACTATTCTTATAGGGTCCCTGTGCACTCTCCGGTCCTCCTTTCTCTGGCCACATCTCTGCACCTGAGAGCACTCTCAGTCCCTCCTTTGGCCGTTTCTTTTTCTGGCCAGTGGACCAAACTTGACTTCCTCACCTCCTGGCTTCACCAACAGCCCAACACCACTAATGGTCAGTCACAGACCCTCTCCTTTGCATGCTTGGGGTTCTAGCCCTGGAACCCCAAGCTTGAGACTTTAACAGCTCTCATTCTTTGTTTTTAAAATAAAAACAAGCCCATGCACTGGGCCGGGACAGCAGTCCTAGTGCATGGCCTGCCCTGTCCTCGTGCTGCCTGGCTTCTGGGGGGGGGGTCCAAGAGATGATGGAGAATGTGTTAAAAGGGGAAAAAATGTGGTTTTTTTTACAGCTCAGGCTTAGGTTCAGGTTCTGGCGGAAGCAAATTGCTGGAGGGGTGTCTTTGAGGTACAGTGATTGGTACAAAGCCCAAATGGTGATGACCCTTTCTTCCTTCGTGCCCCAATCTTGTCTCTTTGGACCCCTGTCACGCCACCCTCCCACTACTTTCTCTGTGGGGGGGGGGCCTAACAGCAATACCCATGTAGGACACTACCTCTGGGACTCTACACCATGAGATCACATTGGGAGTCCTCACCAAGCCCTCCATCCAAATCGTCATCACAGGTGCATACTGCTCACCCAGCTCCCCTCCTGATGCAATCACGTGCATTCTACAAATGTGCTTGATCCTCTGCCCAATGGCAAGAACATAGCACAATGGCAAGAAAATAGTACTTGTGGACTTCAACACCAACTGACTGGCAGGGACTAGTCTCTCCTCTCCCTTCAATTTCCACTGAAAAATCAATGCTCTGCACCTCAGCCAGTTGATCGCTTCCCCTGCTGCATTCAGTGCTGGGTCCAGCAACCACAGCACACTTGACTGGGTGCTGCCACCCTACCCTCATAGAATTCTGGCTGTTGATATGCTCCCAGACATATTTAGTGACCAGTGCATGACCTTCTGTGTGCAGAAGGTCAAAAAAGTCAAAGTCCCTCCCAGGATTACTCTGGCCAGATCTTTGAAAAAGTTTTAGTCAGATGCTTTCATGCAAGACCTACTTACAGCAAACTGGGCCCTATCTAGTGTCCTTTCATGTATCTGTCCTACTCCTCCCCCCAGGAAGCATCTGGAAATAGTCGTTAACAGCTCAGAAATGTTTTTAAATAAAAAAATAAAAATAATCCTAGCAGTCACTAACACAGATGAGGCATCAGATCTCTTCATTGCCACCTTCTCTGCAATCTGCAACAGGCACATGCCTGTTAAAAGATCCAGAGTTCGAGGTCACCACATGGCATGGATTACCCCAGAAATAATAAAAAGCTTCCAACTCAGAGATGTCAATACAGTATTCCCAATATTGGGAGAGCACTTGGAGGTTTGCAAGTTCACCCGCACTTAACTTAGTTTGCACTTTCAGGTAAGAAATTTAAATAATCAAACAAGAACCAGTGTAAATGTGTTCGTATTCTTCATTTATTCTTGAGAAATACATTCAAAAGCCATTTAAACACAGATTCATGCCTTACAGGCTACCTACAAACAAACAAAAACTCCTTGCAAGAAACCTTTAGGGAGTAGCTGGTAGCTGTGGGAGGTGTCCTGCAGGGTGATTCTTGACTTTGGATATCTTTAGCACTTCACCTTGATACAATCAGTCTGCACACCTTTGAACCTGTGCTTTAGCATTGATGTCATTTTTTTGGTGATCTGTAAGTCGCCTGTAGGGAATGAATCAATGTATTTAAATGGCTTTTGGATGTATTAGTGAAGAATAAAGTAAGAACGAGACTGTATTTACACTGGATCTTGTTTGATTATTGGAATTTCTTAACTGAAGATGAGTGCTAAGTTAAGTGCAGATGAACCTGCAAACCTTTGAGTGCTCTCCCGATATTGGAAATAATTTTGTCACAGTTTGGGTAGCCAGCATTGGGGTGAGCACCAACCCTAGTAAGAGTTAGTGCCAACCATATTTGGAGGAAATGAAATGCAGAGACATGGTCTGAGCAGGCACAAAGCCTCAGGGCTCTCCTCAGTCAGGCTTGCCTTCACATTCCTCTGTAACCTCGGCACCAAGCTCACAAGGAAAGCCAAAGCACCTACTTCCAAAGTAAGCTTGAAAGTGAAGGATACAATCTATTTGAATTATGGAAATCAATTCATGGCCTCCTCAATCCCCCAAATCATCTATCAGGGATCAGGCTACTTTTAGCCCTTGCTGACAGCCAAATATTTAACCCAGTGCTTTACTGAGGGCCTGAGGGTTCTAATCCCCCAACCCTGCTCCACCCTGAATCACCAGCCTCTTTTACCTGGCAGTCTCTGTCTTCAGGCTATCCCAGTTGAAGAGGTCCACAAAAGGATCTCTGTGCTGTGCCAATCATCCACCTGTGGGGATGACAGCATCTCCTCCAAGTTCCTGAGAATAGGAGCCACTGCCATAGCAGTACCCACTGCCCACATTTTTAACTGGTCTCTTGCAACTGGCTTCTTCTACAGTAACTAGAAACACACATTAGTCCTCCCTTTCCACAAAGACAGTCCTGCAGACACTCTCTCCAACTACTGACACATTGTTCTCCTACCATTTCTCTCAAAGGTCTTCCAAAGGTTGGTGAGCAAGCAACTTCTCAACCTTTACTCCATCTCAGGCTTCCTGACAGTGTACCAGTGTGGCTTCTGTGCTAACCATTCCACCTACTCCTCCCCTCTGATATGAATAAGGGCAAGGGCATGGGGCCATCTTCACTGATGCTGCCAAAGCATTCGATGCTGTAGATAGCAACATACTACTGGAAAAACTGGCAGCCTCTGGCATCTCCTTCCCTTCTCTAGTGTGCTTTCTATCCCACCTCACCACCAAGCACAGTCAGTCAAGCTAGCTGGAATGATGTCTGTCCCCCAACCCACTATTGATCACCCTAGGGGTCCCTCAAGGCTCAGTTCTGGGTCCCTTTTTGTTCACAGTCTTCTTAAATGATCTCCCCCTTGCCCTGTCCTCTCATGACCTGCACATCTATGCAGATGATACAGTTGTCTATACATCCAGCACTGCTGTCCCCTCCATTAAGTACTGTACCCTTGCAAAAGGATTTCTCCGATGTTCAAAACTGGTTTCCCAAATTGTTTTACCAGGAGAGACACACTAAGCTGAAAGCTTGTTTACAGGTGTGACCTGGGAGCACAGGGAAGTTAAGTGACTTGCTCAAGGTCACACAGTATACAAGTAGAGGCTGTGGTATTCAAACCCAGGTCTCCAGATTTGCAGCTCAGAGCCTTAAACCACTGTACTATACTGCCTCTACATAGGGCAAGTCTCAGTTACAGTTACTTACAGACTTCTCTCCTTGTGGAATAACTTATCTGCCACAGTTACAACAGCCATTCTTTTGCCCTCATGCAAGCAGCAAATTAAAGTTCATGATTCCTCCCAGACCTCATGTCCCAGCTACCCCAGTAACCCCTGCTCTAGTAACAACTGTCAGAGGCTTGATGCTACTTAGTGGGACCACGGGGTCCAACCTCCCCCTGCCACCTAGGCTTACTCAGCTCATAGTTGATTGTATGCTTCATTTGGTAACCAGGTACCGTAGGTAAGAGAGCCTCTTTTGTATTGGCTCCAACTGTGCCTGCCAAATATTGTAGTGTATGCAACTGAGTTGTTTCCTATGCTATGCTAATCACCTCCCACAATCTCACCCAACTCGTAACTCACCCCACCAGACAGAACTATAAGGCTGGCACCAGCACACTAATTGACTGGATTCTGGTCAGCACACCATCCAGATTCTCTGAACTCAGAGTTCTCCCGGATGTACTGAACGATCACTCACCGATCTCCTTTCTCTGGAACAGTAAAATTGCCAAAAGCCCACCACGTCTCATCGAGAGCAGGGTCCTGTGAAAGGGCAAACTTGGTTCCATCATATCAGCACTGTCTGCCTACAACTGGTCCCCCATACACAAGGTGCCCACCATGAACCAAGAACTCAGCTTTTTTACGGAAGGTTTCAACTCCATCTGTGATATTCATGGCCCACGCACTAAACAAAAAATCCGTGGAGTGGAAAACAGCTGGCTGGATGAAAAGCTCCTCTCCCTCTTAAAAGAAAGGGACTGCCTTTGGGCCAAAGCCTTAAATTCTGGTTGCAAGCATGACTTACAAAGTTACAAAACTGCTAGAAATCAGTGCACAAAACTGGTACGGCTTGCAAAGGCCAACTTCCACAAGACCCAGCTCAACAATGCCTGGGGAGATGGGAAGAGGTTTTGGGATAATCTCAAGAACACCCTCTGCAAAGACCAGAAACTGAGTCCAAAAACACTCAACATAAACAATGCACCCTCCACAGATCCTTTAGCCATTGTGGACGCCTTCAAACAGGCCTTCACTGTCCTATCCCCAGTACTACCCCCAGACTACCTTCTGCTGGTGGATAACCAAGGCTGCGATAACCACACCAATGCAAATCGCCCAACTTTCTACTTTAAGAAGGTGACGGAAAGGGAGGTCCTAACAGTGGTCAGGAAAGTCCTGGGAAAAACTAGGCTGGGGAGTGATGGGATAGACATGAAGATACTATCTCTGACACTTGATGTTATGATCAAACCCATTACGATGCTATTTAACAAATCCCTGGCCCTAGCCCAATTCCCGGAAGTCTGAAAGCAAGCCCTGGCAATCCTAGTGCATAAGAGTGGTGACAAGGCAATAATATCTAACTACAGGCCAATATCTATCCTCTCCCCACTATCTAAAGTGCTGGAGAAAATTGTAGCATATCAACTCACCGAATACCTAAACAAGTACAATCTGCTCTGCCCAAACCAACATGGTTTCTGGCAGAAACACAGTACCACCACTGCATTGCTTGCATACTCCGATTACGCACACAAGGCACTAGATGAAGGTAAATTGGTGGGCTCCATCTTCATTGACCTCACTAAAGCTTTCAATACTATCAACCACCCTCTACTGATATCCCAGCTCCAAAAAATGGGAGTGGCACCAAACACCCTAAATTGGCTCAATGATTACCTATCACAAAGGAGTCAGCAAGTCAAAATCGGGCAGACACTATCCAGCTCCAGTGAGGTGCTCCTAAGAGTTCCTCAGGGATCAATCCTTGGCCCCCTGCTCTTCAGCCTCTTTATTAATGAACTGCCCATGGCCTGTGACACCAGTCTCATCCTATATGTGGATGATGCTGTGCTGATAAGCAGTGGCACCTCCCAGGCAGCACTACAAATAGAACTACAAACCTCCTTCAACAAACTCGAGGACTGGTTCTGTAGGAAAAGGCTGCTACTGAACTACAAGAAAACCAAGGCTGTGATCTACTCCAGCCATTACAATAAGCGCAGACTCCCCCCCCACCAATATCTTCAATAATGCAGGTGAGCAGATTGAGCAGGTACAATCATTTAAGTACCTAGGGGCATCCTTGACGACTCTCATGTATACAAACCACATTGACTCCCTTGTCAGGTCAGTTAACACAAAGATCGGGGTCCTCTACAGACATAAGAACTCCCTCACTCCGGAAGCACTCCGACTCTCGGTCTCCAGCTCAATACTTCCCACGATAGACTACGGGCTTGTGATCTATGGAGCTGCCACTGACACTGCACTCAACAGGGTCCAAATTGCATTAAATAAGGCATGCCGCCTAACCCTGAGCGCAGACCATTACACCCATACTTGCACTCTGTATAAAAGCACTAACTGGCTGAGCCTAAAAGACAGGCTCAAATACCAAACCTGTCTATTGGGTAAAAAGGCTGTCCTTGGAAAAACACCACCCTGCATAGTAAACCTGCTCGAGGCCTCTCCCTCATCACATATCACCAGGGGGAAGAAAAATGGTGGACAGTCCATCCCATTCCTGCGGACCTCACTTGGTCAGCGTACCTTCACCTACCGAGCCCCCCTCTGGCTAAACGAACTCCTGCAGGAACTACATACACACAGCCTGCCTCAGTTCAAAACCGGCCTCAAACTGCACCTACAGTCTATCTCACAATGCACGTGCCCCCCAGGAAAGACCTGATTGACTCTCCCACTACCGTTGTTAAACTCAGCACTGAAACTGTGACTATTGAACTGCCTAATGCGCTGAACCTGTATGACTGTAACCTTCTGTTGTCTGTAACCACTGCATTTGTGCTAATCCTGAAAAAACTGTAAATGACCTGAAATCTGTATTTACTGTACTGGTGTTTCTGTATCATTTGTCCTCCATGACGTGCAACCTTTGTAACTGAACATGTTTTGAAACCTGTAACCACTGTATTTGTGTTTTGATATGTGTGTCCACCCTGATGTGGAACCTTTGTAAAAGAGCTCACACTCAAAGGTTTTTTCCGAATGTTCATAAATAAATAAATAAATGACCTACTGCTGTTTTTTTTTTCACAAGGTCCTCTGTGGAAAAATGCACTCCAGTATTTATGTAGTATTTGTCTCTGTACTTCTGATAGTGAAGACCCTTGTGGATAAATGTATCCTTCCCTATAACACTCCTACCCCTTCCCTCCCCACCCCAGGTCACAACTGGAAATGAGTTTCCTGAGCTCTTTTTGCTTACCTGGTAAAATAACTTTAAACAAATAAATGTCAGGAGTAGGGTGCCTATGTGGTTAATATGGCCTACCTAGACTTTAGCAAGGCATTTGACACAGTCCCACACAAAAGATTAATATACAAGTTAGCCAGCCTTGGAGTGGGTCCCAAGGTGGTAGCCTGGGTACTGGTTGGAGAACAGGGCACAGAGGGTAATAGTAAATGTAGTCCACTCTGAAGAAAGGGGGGTTACTAGTGGGGTACCGCAGGGTTCAGTACTAGGACTGGTCCTCTTCAGTGTCTTTATAAATGACATTACAGAGGGACTGGAAGGAAAAGTATGTCTCTTTGCAGATGACACAAAGATCTGCAACAGGGTTGATACACAAGGTGGGGTGGAAAGGATGAGAAGGGACTTGACAAGGTTGGAGGAATGGTCAAATGTATGGCAGCTTAGATTCAGTGCCAAGAAGTGCAAAGTAATGCACCTGGGAAATAAAAACCCAGGGAAGAGAACGCAATGGGGGGTGAGATACTAACAACAACAAAAATGGAAAGGGACCTGGGGGTAATCATATCAGATAACCTAAAGGTGGGCAAGCAATGTGAGAGGGCAGTAAGGAGGACTGGAGGGATACTGGGATGCATAGGGAGAGGCATCACCAGTAGAAAACAGGAAGTTGTTATCCCTCTGTACAGACAGCTGGTGAGACCCCAGCTGGAGTACTGCGTGCAGTTCTGGAGATCCATTCTCTGCAAGGACATAGATAGGATGGAGGCAGTCCAGAGGAGGGCAACTAAAATGGTGCAGGGTCTGCACCCGAAGATATATGAAGAGAGACTTAAGGAGCTTAATATGTATACTCTCGAGGAAAGGAGGGAGAAGGGGGACATGATAGGAACTTTCAAGTACCTCAAGGGAATCAACAAAGTCCAAGAGGGTAACATCTTTCAGAAAAAGAGGTGTGCAAGAACAAGGGGGCACAGTTTGAAGATAGAGGGGGGATGGCTTAGAGGTCATGTGAGGAAGTATTTTTTCACAGAGAGGGTTGTAGATGCATGGAACAGCCTTCCTGATGAGGTTGTGGAGTTGAAAACAGTGGCGGAATTCAAGAATGCACGGGACAGACATAAAGCAATTCTAGGGGGTAGGGGTAAGAGAAAGTAGGCTGTTGGTTAACTAGGATCTGCAGCTTATCCATTAGGTAGGGAAATTGGCAGACCGGGTGGGCCAGGTAGTCCTTATCTACCATCAAATTCTATGTTTCTATTTTTCTATGGTCTCCCATACTTCTGTCAGGGTGTACAGTCTCCTCTCACCCTAAGGTCACCATGTAAATGTCAGGCTAGGTATGACGTTCTCCCAGGCTTACCCTGGGGCATACTGCCTGTGTCAGCATAGGGCTGCTTATGGTGAACACTGAAGGCCTGTGCCCACCTGCTAGGGTCTTGCCACCTCTACCCATCTGAGAAGATTGCAGCTCTGTGTCCACCTGCACTAATTTCAGCACCAGTGCTGACCTAACATGGTGACAGCCCTATGCCCACTGGGAAGGATGTCTGTCCCAGTCAAGCTGGGAATGTCACAGCTCTGTCTCTAACTGTGAGGAGGCAACCTAGTGTCATATGACAAATCTTTTAACTCAGTCACTACCTGTAATCTACCACCATCCAGCTCAGAGATACTGTTCTTTAACTTCGATCCAATAGAGATGGCAGTATCATTTGTAGGTCACAATAGCGTTACTTGGAATGCAATAGGGATGGGGGAAATGGTGGACTTGGCAAGTTTTGATGACTAAGGGGTCACATTACAAAGAATTCATTAAGAATCTGTGACTGTGATGATCCACCACTCCCCTCTCCATCATAGTTCAACAGTCCTTCTACCCTCACTTGATTCAGGAGGCAGACCTGCTGGCGCCAGCTGCAGCCTGATAGTAACCAGTCAAATCATGTGTTTTGTTACAGTAAGTGTGCCAATTCAAATGCATCATTTCCATGCTATCGAGCCATCAGAGCTTACTCATAACTGACCAAGGAATCCCAGGCTCTCAACCGCAGACTGCAGAGAGTGCCAGTTACCACAAAGCACAGCTCTGCTTGCCAGCTGAACAAGTAAGAAAGGTCATGGCACTACCGCTCATCCTATATGACCAGGAAAGGGGGTTTGCACTGCCTCACCACATTTACAGCCAGACTGCTCAAGCCTGCAATAATAAAACAGCTGAATCTACTCCCACTGTGTGTTGTCATCTGTACCTGCACCCACATAGTCTCGGAGTTTCTTTCCGGCTCTACAACCAGTGGCCCTGTCTTATCTCAAACTGTCCCTGGTGTACACTGATTACAGTCATGGCCTCCATCTGCTTTCTGCCATCCAGGCCCACACTACAAATGTTACTGTTTATGTATCTGTGTTTGGAAGACCTTTCATCTCAAGAGCCCTTTTTCAAAGGTGTCCCAGTCAGTACATACAGTACATCACGAAACATGATACACAACATTAATCATAGGAAAAACAAATACATAAAACCAGCGCCAAAATACATAATACCAGACATGGGATTTCTATAATTAGGCACAGATAGAAGAATGGGGTCCAACAATACAGAATGAGTAGTAGGGCCAGCTATGTAATAACACACTAAGGGTGGTGCTGTCAAAAGAACTGGACTGGACTGGAGGGAAATGAGACGTGACATCTCAAATGGGTTTCCAGGAGAAATTTTTCCTGTAATTACAAGCAATACATTTTCAAACAGGCATGCCTGTAAAATAGACGGCTGTCCTTTGGGGCCTTTCTGTAGATAAATACATTCAAAAATGATAGGGTTAGCTATAGGGTACTGATGCCTGTCATTCAGAGTGCTCCACGGTTGAAACATTAGTGGGAAGACTGCCAGTATTACAGTAACATCTCCAACCCACTAACTGCTGCTGCTTGTTACCCTGCTTGTGTTTCCCCAGCAATGGAGCTTTGCAAGGACAGGCAGTGCTACCATGTAAAATAGCCTCGATGACAGACAATGCACTGCTTACTTCAAAGGAACACACGTTGTGTAGCCAAAACTATTAATTTGAAATTGGAGACCTTATGTTGGCTTAAAAGGTATAACATTTGAAGCAAGAAAAATATTTGCCCTGCAGGTTCAGTACTACAGATGATTCTTGAATATGGCAATTCTATCCTTCATGAAGTAGCCAAAATAGAGATGGCTACTATATGTAGAACAACTTTCGACAATATTTGAGAATTTGTATTATCATGTTCAAAGAACACGCATAACTGTGAGTTGTACTCATGACCTAATCTACTACCTCCCCAGGTCAGATGTTTCAATAGTCGGTTCTTTTTACTAATTAATATAATTAAAAAAGGTACTATACAGTAAAAATTGTATCAGAATGTTTAAACCCTTTTAAACTTCTACACAGGGGTTTACTTCAAAACACAGGGGCTGATTTTGAACAACAAGAAGCTACTTGTAATCCCCAACCCCCCCCAAAGTGGTGGGACTTACCTTAGAGTCATCTCCCCGGGCATCCTGTTGGGTATGATGTCACTATGGTGACAATTTTACCATGACCAACAGTACAGCGACAACAGCGACAGGTCACTGTAGTGTTGGCACTGGACCCCGGCACTGCTTTCTAGGGGTCTTGCACCCCCTCCCCAAATCAACTCTGGCTCAGAGTTGATTATTTTAGTTATGGGGGTGTGGGGGTGAGAGACTCCCTCATGGGGAGTTCGGGGGAAGAAAACAAAGTCTCAAGTGACCAACTTTATGCTGACTGCAATTGTGGTCGACATAAAGGTGTCACTGTAACGCTGGTTGACAATGACTTTGTTGACCGACTGTCATGGATCCATCCTGTTGCCCTCTACTTGGCCATGTCCTAGCCTGTGTTCTGCCTCTTGAACCTGGCTAATCCCAGTGATGTAAATATAGATCCAATGTAAAGTACTGCTGTATTCATGGATCATGTGCGAACATGTGAATGAATGCCGTCACGCTGTAGCTTTAAGAAGCTTAGTCCTTGTATATAGTGTATAGCCTGTACTGGGTCTGAGTTAAACAAAGCTTGTGACTGGCTGGGCAGCACCCCTTCAAATTCTAATTTGCAGTCGCTTACCAGTGCAAAGGGAGCCCTTTCAAAGGTTGTAAATATTTATTTCTAAAGCTAACCTGTTGTATTTAAAATTAACTTAAAAGTTTAGACTGTTTACATTCTGCACTGTAGCAGACATGCTTGGTGCTATGACCCTGCCTTTTGGCCAATAGGAACTCAAGGAGTCCTTGTTGGATCCTTCTGCTATGGCTGCTGGGAGAAACTGTGAGCTGTAGGTTTAGCACACTTTTCAGCCATTCGGAATGCTAGAATTTTGATAGCTCCAGAAGCCAATCGGATTACAGGACTCTGTTTTCTTCCTTTAAGGAGGGAAAGTTGAACTGGGCCGTTGCTAGAGGGCTTCCAACAGGGAAGGAGGCTTAGTATTTGGATCTAAGGAGAAAATTCAGAAGCCTGCTTGCTTCTCTACCACCTTACAGCCCAAAGTTGTTGTTCTGAACTGCTGAAACTACAGACTGAATTATTTCAGTTCCCAAGCTGATAGGGAGTTGTGATTTCTGCCCAAACTGCCTGAAACTGCATCAGAGTCCGTTTGTGAGAAGAAAAATTAAATTAAAAAGCTGAACTATTGCAAAGTGAGAACTTTGCCTCAGAGACAGCTGTTTGAATTTAAAGCCTGTTGCTACAGAGTTGTCTCCTGCCTAATAGCCAAAGAAGACTGGAAGATAATTGTGCCAGCTTACTGTAGCCTCTCTCTGGCACCATTCTAGAGAGGGCCACTACCCCTGCCTGGGTGGCCACTAACCAGGTTAAGGGGCCTAGGTTCCTATACTTGTTTTACCGGGTCCTTTCCCAAGATCACAAATAAAATGGTGGTGCCTCCACCCAGAGTGCATATTTAGTGGATCTGATCACTTCCAGTACAACCCCCTGGGATGCTGTACCAACCGACCTCCCTGAACAGTTACCCCAGACATGGACTTACCAGATTCGAACATCCCCACATTTCAAACAGCATTTTCAAACTCAGCTACTAACGTGCTCACTAAAATCAGGCTGTCGAGTCAACTCTTTCTGAAACAATAGCATCATAATTTATTTACAAGGGGAAGGCTAGGACTGCAAGAAATGGGACAAAGGTTATGCAAACATTTTAAGCATTTTTGATGTGCATTTAGAGATTTGGCATTTCACGACAATCATTTTTCCCCTTTTATTATTCAAACCCAAATCACCCTTTAATCAATGCAGCCATCATTTGTCTCCCGAGCTATCTGACTGCTGTAGGTATTCCCAATACCCAGACCCACTGATACTAGTTCCAGAATGAGGCCCCGAGTTCTGTCCCTTGGTACCCAGATGTTAAATTGCAGGCCTGAGGTGCAGCTGGTCGGCTGGCGTTGGTGTGCTTGCTGAATTAATATTAACTTTATATGTGCTTTCTGTACTTTTGTTAACTATTTTAGCTCTTTACTATGCCAGCCCTAGAGGGCATGATTGAACTATATACTGTACATTCCCCAGGCACAGGGCAATTCCTGCTTTTACTCACGGTTCTGCAGAATCAGTCCTTGGATGGCACAGATGACTGACATCCTGGGGTTGGTGGAAACAGCAAAAACAGAATGCAGTGTTTATATGGCATGGTGTCCATGATGCATGGTTTCTGAGGACAGCTTTCATTTGCAGATCCTATGTTGCAGGAGAAACCTAGGGCAAGCCTCAGTTACTTACAGGATTCTGTGTTATGGTATCTGTGATGCATAATTTAAGTGGCATAGTGTCCATGATGCCTGGTTTATGTGGCATGGTGTCCATGATGCATGGTTTATGTGGCATAGTGTCTGTGATTCCATGATGCATGGTTTAATGGTGTGGTATCCATGATGCCTGGTTTCTGTGGTATGGTGTCTATGATGCATTGTTTCTGTGGTGTGGTGTTCCTGAGGCATGGTTTCCATGGAATGATGTCCCTGATGCATGGTTTCAGTGGCATGGTGTCCCCGAGGCAAGGTTTCCATGGCATGATGTCCTGATGGGTGGTTTAAGTGGTATGGTGTCCCTGATGCATGGTTTAAGTGGCATGATGTCCCTGATGCATGATTTCCATGGAATGATGTCCCTGAGGTATAGTTTATGAGGCATGGTGTCCATACCACATGATTTTTGTAGGCAAGACAGTAAAATGTTTGAAGGACAGGATACAAGAGCATGTGAGTGCCATCAGGAACCAATGACTGGGGAATGAACTTGGGGCTCGTTTCAGACTCCACCATAACAGTGATCCATCTTGCCTTAAATGTCAAGGTCTGAAGCAAATCCCTGCAAGTGATAGAGAGGGTGACAGAATCTGCTTATTGACCTCTATTCACAAAACAAATGTGCAAGAGGCACTTATCGGGGTGTGCTGCTCTTCATCCAAGGGATTTCCGCATAGGGGCTGCATTCACAAACACCGGCTTCCGCCCTCTGCCCGGCTTCCTTACCTGTCCCCTTCCCCTAGCGCGCAGGTCTACGGGGGGGCACGTGGGTGCAGAGTGGCAGATCCTCCCAGGCAGGGACCTGCCGTGAATCCCTTGCAAGCAACGGGCGCCATGTTGCCGACCACCATGCAGAGTGCTGACTGTGTTGGTGTGGGGTGTACCCAATCCTCCTGACCCCCATCTTCCAGAAGTGCACCAATAGCAGGGACAGCATTATCGGGGGGGGGTTCGATATGTCTGCTGCATCTGGGCAACTTCCACAGGGAGTGCGTAACCAGCCCAGTTGTTTATGACTGCCTTCCAGGTGCGGAGTTGGCAGCTCCAGCGCACAGCATTCCGCATGTTCGTGGAATGAGAGTGATTCTTCCCCAAACACCACCTCCAGGTCCGCCCCCACACGGAGCTCCACCATTGGCTGGAGATTAGGTGTATAGGTGGGCATATCCACATCCTGAATAGGGCAGAGAGGGTGTTTTGGGTGCAGACAGCTGTGCGGTTGCTACGCACCCGAGTTACATGGTGCGTAGCCACCAGATTCTTTAGTGAATACAGCCCATTGTTACTGAAATAATCTAGGTGGCTGCTGTAGTGAGATTAGACTGTTTAACCCAAAAGGGTTGAATGCACTCATTGACTCTGTACCATTTCTGTTAGATTCACGCTGCCATTGATTAATTATAGGGTTTTACTTGAACTGTTAATCAACCCTGTTAAACTGCATAAAACAAATATCTTTTTGAACGATGTCATGATTGTATATGGTTTTATCAACTTTTTTCTCCCTGTTTCCATTTTCCCCTCTAGGCATTCAGCTCTTGCCAGTTTGGCATGTAGATACACCCACTAGGTCTGGATGCCTTTAAGAAGTCCTACTTAATGGACTCTGCTTATTCATTTCCAATTCTGTAATATGGCAATTAGGAATTTCTTTAT
Organism: Neoceratodus forsteri; assembly: GCA_016271365.2. Taxonomy (NCBI): domain Eukaryota; kingdom Metazoa; phylum Chordata; order Ceratodontiformes; family Ceratodontidae; genus Neoceratodus; species Neoceratodus forsteri. Next base: position 253,875,535 of record JADMNL010000024.1, on the reverse strand, counting down.
CTACATTAATCTTAAGATTATTAAATATATTGCAAGACATGTGGGGTCCATTGTATGTGTAATTTACAACAATATTTTCTTCTAAGGAGATTTAAATATTTAATATATATTAATTGTTGGTGTTTGGGGATATCAGATTGCTGGCAACAGAGGGTTGTAGGGATGCATTTTTGCACAGTGATCCAATAAACAAAAAGTATTTAACTGTATACGGAAGCTGAAATAATTTATCAGATTGCCTCTGCATTATAAAAACATACCATGTGTGTTGGTGTGTGTGTGCGTGTGTGTTGGTGCATGTGCGTGTGAGTTGGTGTGTGTGTGTGCATGTGTGCATTTGTGTGTTGCTGTGTGTGTGTGTATGTGTTGCTGTGTGTGTATTGCTTTGTGTTGTTGTGTGTGTGTGTTGCTGCTGCTGTGTGTGTGTGTTGCTGTGTGTGTGAGTGTGTGTTGAAACTACCTCATGTGTGTGTGTTGCTCTGTGTGTGTGTGTGTGTTTTTAAACTATCTCGATAACTATCCCTGGCTAAGAAAGTGGTTTAGTTAATATTGGGGGAAGGGCTATTTATTTATATATGCACGTTGAACACTTTACTGTGATAAGTTATTTATTGAAGATTATGACTCTTTTATTACGGACATGGAATTTGGGATTGAATAAATAGACTTGTGCTTCCCATCTGCTTGTGATAGATTTATTTCCTTTGTATTGCTGTTGACTGGGTTTGGTCCTTCCAGCAGCACCTCTGGGGTACTGAATGCTTGGCATTTGTGTATTTCTGACTGCTCCAAATCTCTGGCCCAGGCTGGTTTACATTGCCAGTTACTGGTCCTTCTTGACCTACTTTATAGGGACAGTTTGTTCATTAAAAACGTCAATAATTTACTCCCTGCCCTATGGAGCCTGGCAGCTTCATTTACAGTAAATATTTACATTTCATTTTTGGGAAGCCTACTAGAAATGGAAGCTTCAGTAAAAAATGCAAATAATTACTGTAAAAAGAAATCCTCCAGTCTCCAGAGGGCAGGGAGTTCAAGTACTGATGTAATCTTCAGGGTACAGCTGTCACATTAAAATAGGTTAGAAAAAGTCCTGTAATGTAACATACTAACAAGGGAGGTATATGGGTGCAGGGCAGTAGACCTGTAATGTAACACAGTAACTAGGGTGGTGTATGGGGGCAGGGAGTAGACCAGTAATGTAACCACAGTAACTGTAGAGGTGTAAAGGGAGCAGTAGACCTGTAATGTAACACAGTAACTAGGGTGGTGTATGGGGGCAGGGAGTAGACCAGTAATGTAACACAGTAACTAGGGTGGTGTATGGGGGCAGGGAGTAGACCTGTAATGTAACACAGTAACTAGGATGGTGTATGGGGGCAGGGAGTAGACCTGTAATGTAACACAGTAACTGTAGAGGTGTAAAGGGGGCAGTAGACCTGTAATGTAACACAGCATCTTGGGAGGTGTATGAGGACGGGGGCAGTAGACCTGTAATGTAACACAATAACTAGGGTGGTGTAGGGGGGCAGGAAGTAGACCTGTAATGTAACACAGTAACTGTAGAGGTGTAAAGGGGACAGTAGACCTGTAATGTAACACAGTAACTAGGGAGGTGTATGGGGCGGGGCAGTAGACCATGCAATGTAACACAGTAACTAGGGAGGTGTATAGGGGAGGGGAAGTAGACCATGTAATGTACCACAGTAACTAGGGTGTGTATAGGGTGGGGCAGTAAACCATGTAATGTAACACAGTAACTAGGGAGGTGTATGGGGTGGGGCAGTAGACCCTGTAATGTAACACAGTAACTAGAGAGTGTATGGGTGAGATAGTAGACCTGTAATTAACACAGTAACTAGGGAGGTGTATGGGGAGGACAGTAGACCTGTAATGTAACACAGTAACTAGGGAGGTGTATGGGGGGCAGTAGACCCTGTAATGTAACACAGTAACTAGGGAGGTGTATGGGGGTGGGGCAGTGAACATATACTGTACACAGTAACTAGGTAGGTGTATGGGGGTGGGGCAGTGGACATATACTGTAACACAGTAACTAGGGAGGTGTATGGGGGTGGGGCAGTGGACATATACTGTAACACAGTAACTAGGGAGGTGTATGGGGGGGCAGTAGACCCTGTAATGTGACACAGTAACTAGGGAGGTGTATGGGGAGGGGCAGTGTACCTGTAATGTAACACAGCAAGTAGGGTGGTGTATGGGAGCAGGAGAGTAGACCTGCAATGTAACACAGTAACTAGAGAGGTGAATGGGGAGCAGGGCAGTAGACCTATAATGTAACACAGTAAGTAGGGTGGTGTATGGGAGTGGGAGAGTAGACCTGCAATGTAAAATGGTAACTAGGGAGGTGTAAGGGGCAGGGCAGTGTACCTGTAATGTAATACAGTAACTAGAAAGGTGTATGGAGTGGGACAGTGAAACTGTAATGCCACATGGTAACTTGGGAGGTGTATGACGTGGGTCAGTGGACCTGTAATGCAACACCATAACTAAAAGGGTGTATGGGGAAGGAGCATTGAAACTGTAATGTAACACAGTAACTAGGGAGGAGTATGGCATGGAGCAGTAAACTCTGTAATGTAACACAGTAACTAGGGAGGTGTTTGGGGGAAGGACAGTGAAACTGTAATGTAACACAGTAACTAGGGAGGTGTATGGGGTTGGGGCAGTGGACATATACTGTAACACAATAACTAGGGCGATGTATGGGGGTGGGGCAGTGTACATGTAATGTAACACAGTAACTAGGGAGGTGTATGGGGGGGCAGTAGACCCTGTAATGTAACACAGTAACTAGGGAGGTGTATGGGGGTCAGGCAGTAGATCACGTAATGTAACACAGTAACTAGGGAGATGTATGGGGGAGGGGCAGTGTACATGTAATGTAACACAGTAACTAGGGAGGTGTAGGGGTGGGGCAGTAGTCCCTGTAATGTAACACAGTAACTAGGGAGATGTATGGGGGAGGGGCAGTGTACATGTAATGTAACACAGTAACTAGGGAGGTGTATGGGGTGGGGCAGTAGTCCCTGTAATGTAACACAGTAACTAGGGAGGTGTATGGGGGTCAGGCAGTAGATCACGTAATGTAACACAGTAACTAGGGAGATGTATGGGGGAGGGGCAGTGTACATGTAATGTAACACAGTAACTAGGGAGGTGTATGGGATGGGGCAGTGGACATATACTGTAACACAGTAACTAGGGAGGTGTATGGGGTGGGGCAGTGGACATATACTGTAACACAGTAACTAGGGAAATGTATGGGGTGGGGCAGTAGACCATGTAATGTAACACAGTAACTAGGGAGGTGTATGAGGGCGGGGCAGTAGACCCTGTAATGTAACACAGTAACTAGGGAGGTGTATGGGGTGGGGCAGTGGACATATATTGTAACACAGTAACTAGGGAGGTGTATGAGGGCGGGGCAGTAGACCATGAAATGTAACACAGTAACTAGGGAGGTGTATGAGGGCGGTGCAATAGACCATGTAATGTAACACAGTAACTAGGGAGGTGTATGAGGGCAGGGCAATAGACCCTGTAATGTAACACAGTAACCAGGGAGGTGTTTGGGCATGGAGCAGTAAACTCTGTAATGTAACACAGTAACTAGGGAGGTGTTTGGGGGAAGGACAGTGAAACTGTAATGTAGAAACATAGGCAGTGATGGCAGAAAAAGACCAAGGTCCATCAAGTCTGCCCATTGGTCCTATATAACCCGTGACCTAGTGTCGATACGGGGTTCTAACCCTCCACAGTAGTTTTCCTATTCCTTTCCCCAGTTTCATCTCTATAAGTGAGCACTATTCCTTTCACTCTGTCCCAATCCTGTTTGAAGCCCTCCACGGTTTAGTACCCACCACCTCAGCTGGCAGACTGCTCCATGGTTCCACTACTGTCTCAGTAAAATAATACTTTCTTACATCCCTTCTGAACCTTCCCCCTGTCAGCTTGCAGTCATGCCTCTGTGGTGTCGAATTGGTGTTTTGTTACATAATTCTCCACAGTCCACCTTGTTTATTCCTTTCAAACATTTGAAGGTCTTTGTCATATCCCCCACCTCTCCCTTCTGGTTTCCAAGGTCTTCCCCTGCTGGCAGTGTATCTTCTTCATCACCCTATTTTGTACCACCTCTAGTCTAGTCTTGTCCTTTTTTGTTTTCAGTCCATATTTTATTAAAGATTTTTCAATATGCACACATCTGGATATCCAATAAACCAAAGTACAGTCACTCAGCATCTTACAATGAGTGTCTCTGTGAAAGATCTGTATTACACTGTATACTTAATAAAAAAATCAGCTATGGGGAAGGGAAACTGTGGACATCATGAGTCTATTAATTACTACGGTATGTCTGTCCAAACAAGTGGAAATAAAAACAAACAAGCACTTGTCAATGCCGAATGTTTGCTTGCTGGCATTGGCATTGGTAGTGTAGAAGTTACAGAGCTGCATAATAGAAATGGCAGTGAAGTATTGAACTGAAGCTAACCCCACCACCACCCTGCAGAGAGTGACAGGCATTGGGGTGTGCCTTTTCGGGTAAATCAGGCATACTTGACACGCCATTTCACCCACCCTACCCTGCAGACACTGACAAGTGTCACGGTGTGCCTTGGGGTCTTTGGCCTTATAGCACCCATTCCATCAGGAAATACGGTGAGATGGGTGCGGTATAGGAGAATGGGGTGAACTTTGGGGCCGAAGAGTCCAAGGCATGCCTCGATGCCTCTCAATGGCTGCAGGATGTGGAATGGTATGAGCATGACAGGCAAGAATCCCAAGTCACACCCCTGATGCCTGTCATTCTCTACAGGGTGGGGCGTTATGGTTGGAAACCTAACACCTCAGGCATTCATTGGTATTTTCCTCCAAATTTTCAACATGGTTTTTGTGACCCCCACCTCATGAACAGTGGCAATATCAGTTTGTTGGCAGCTGCTTATGCACAGCGACTACGGCATTAGCACACAGGTGCAAAACACATCCGAACAGGATGTGAAAAAAAGACAGCTGTACTGTTCATGGGAGGTAAAAATGGTAATGTTGCAAATCTGCAGTAAAAATATTTAAAAACTGGTGAAGTCACGGCGTGCATAGAAACTGTGCAACGCACACCGTAATCTAAGTGGAGTTGAGGGATTTTTGGCAGATTGTCAACACAGGCATTTTGGGACCTCCGATCATGAACGAGTGTCACTGTAATTTTCTTTATCTGTCCCGAACAATGATTTCCCACAAGCGACCACGCATCTCTGCGCTGAAAGTGTGAAAACACATTTCGGCCATGTTGTGAAAAATGACAGCTGTATTGTTCATAAGGAAGAGTGGAAAAATGCCACTGGTGAAAATCTGGACTGAAAATATTACAAAGTCATGAACTTACAGGTGCGTGGAAACTGCACAATGCTCACTAAGTAACACAGTCATTATGGACTTTTTCACCAAATTTTCAACATAGCCATTTAAGACCTCTGCTCATGAACAGTGTAACTGTGATTTCCTTAATCTGTCCCAAACATTGCTTTCAGACAATCGACTGCACCATTGTGCGCTACATGTGCCAAAACACATTTGGGGTGACATGTGAAATGGCAGCTGTACTGTTCATAAGGAAGTGTAATAAAATGGCAATGTGGAAAATCTGGAGTGAAAATATAGAAAATTTGCAAACTTCACGAGCGTGCATAGGAACTGCACAACAGCCTACGTAAAACAGTCATTTTATGGACTTTTCACAAATTTTCAACATAGCCATTTTAAGACCTCTGCTCATGAACAGTGTAACTGTGATTTCCTTAATCTGTCCCAAACATTGCTTTCACACACCGACTGCACCATTGTGCGCTACATGTGCGAAACACATTTGGGGTGACATGTGAAAATGGCAGCTGTACTGTTCATAAGGAAGTGTAATAAAATGGCAATGTGGAAAATCTGGAGTGAAAATATAGAAAATTTGCAAACTTACGAGCGTGCATAGGAACTGCTACAGCGCTCGTCAAACAATGATCATTTCAGAATTTTTTCACAAATTTTCAACATAGCCATTTTAAGACCTCTGCTCATGAACAGTGTCACTGTGATTTTCTTAATGTGTCCCATACATTGATTTCAGCACCGACTGCGCCATTGTGCACTACATGGGAGGAAACACGTTTTGGGCAAGATGTGAAAAATGACAGCTGTACTGCTCATAAGCAGGTGTGGTAAAATGGCTATGTTGAAAATCTGGAGTGAAAATATTGAAAATTCGTGAACTTACGAGCGTGAGTAGGAACTGCGCAATGCATGCTCGTAAAACAGTCATTTTTAGGAATTTTTTCACCAAATTTTCAACATAGACTTTTTGGAAGACCACCTTATGAACAGTGCAGTGTCATGTCGTTACTTGGTCCCAAAAGGTGATTTCACACAGTGACTGCGGAATCACCCTTCGGGCCCGATTAACGCCATGACAATGAGAGCATTCATGAGAAGGGGTCCAAAATACCACATGTGGAAAATTTGGTGCAAAAATTCCAAAAAAATGGCTGAGATATGCAGCAAAGTTGAAAAAACCCTCTCTGTCCCATTATACAGCTTACCGGCATTTCCTCAGTTAGCAGTCGGCTTTGAAGAGTGCAGGCGTGTTCCCGGTCCACGAAGATCATCGCGCCAGAGTCCAGAGGAAGTATGGGGTGGGGGTGTGGGAGGCGGGTGCGCAGTGGGTGGGCGCGGGTGGGGCAGAGACAGCAAGGGACTGTTTTTAAATTTCAGGTATTTTTTTTATTAAATGACGGCGTGGGGCGTTTGCGCAGCATGGGGTGGGCTCCAGCGTGGCACAAGAATAGCTGGTGGGGGCGTGGAGCCGGCGAGGTTAGGCACCCCGTCGGCAAAGCATCTGTTGCCACGCTGGTGGGCTCCCAGTATGGCAACCTGTACTGGGGACCAGTGGAGCCAGCGGAGATTGGGCACCCCGTTGGCTACAATGTGTGACCACGCGGGGTGGGCACCCAGTGTGGCATATGTAACTCTGCTTTGGGTGGAGGCGCCGCAGGCCGATGGGATTGGGCACCCCCATCGGCTACACAGGCGTGCGTGGGGGTGAGTCTACGCAGTATGCGTGTGTGTGTGTGTGTGGGGGCGGCGCATGAGCAGGCGATATCTTATCGCTGCTCACTGAAGCATAGCTCCCCCTTTCAACTGTACTCCACTGCATTTTGGAGCTGTCATAGACAGCTCCAGCAGGCATTGGAGAACTGCGCCGCGCCTGCAAACACACTGACTGAATTGGAAGAGGGCTGCCACACCTCCGAAAACTCAGATGATGGCACTATGTTTCTTGCACATGTGTGCAAGCAAACATAAAAATGAGGGTTCGATACCCTTAGTTAAACAATTGAACCTTTTGCAAGATAAAATACAGTATAGACGTATTCTTTCAAAACTTTTAAGAAAGGTTCCCAGATATCACAATATTTGTTGATCTATTAATGTTCATATATATGCTACTCTTTCATAGCTGGCCCTTATAGATAGGTCTTGTAGCCATTCTCTTGTGGTGGGAGCATCTGTGCTCCTTCAGTGCCTTAAAACAATGTTTTTGGCTGTAATCAAGGCAGCATGTAGCCAAAGTTTTTGAACTGCGGAACGTTGTGGAATATTGGAGAAGATACCCAGAACTACCAATTTAGATGTAAAAGGAAAGCAGGTCTCAATTACTTTTTCACATGTTTCCTTCACCCCATCCTTGTCCTTTCTAAGGTGAGGGCTCCAGAACTGGACACAGTACTCCAGGTGTGGCCTCACCAAGGATCTATTCATGAGCAGTATTCTTTCTTTCTTTCTTTCTCTCTTTCTTTCTCTCTCTCTCTCTCTTTCTGTCTTTCTTTCTCTTTCCTTTCTTCTTTCTTTCTTTCTTTCTTATACCAATACCCATCCCAATACGCCCCCAACATCCTGTTTGCCTTACTGCATTGGCAAGCTAGTCTAAGAGTATCACTAATGATGACTCCTAGGTCCCTTTCCTCAGCTGGGGTACTACATTTAACCCCTTCCATCCAGCATTCTCTCTTTGGGTTCTTTTTTCCCTAGGTGAATCACCTTGCATTTCTTGCCATTGAATTTCAGCTGCCATACATTGAACAACCTCTCTAGCCTTTGGAGGCAGTATACCACAGTGGGTTAAGGCTTTGAGCTGCAGATCTGGAGACCTGGGTTTGAATCCCACAGCCACCTAGGTACATACTGTGTGACCCTGAGCAAGTCACTTAACTTCCTTGTGCTCCCAGTCACATCTTGAAACAAGCTTAGGCTTAGTGCACTACTCCTGGTTAAACAATTTTCCCTTTCCTTTGCAGGTCACCCTATACAGTTCACAAGGTAACTGGGAAGTGTATAGGGAGGGGCAGAAGGCCTGCAATGTAAAACAGTAACTAGGGAGATGTATGACAGAACAGTGAAATTGTAATGTAACACAGTAACTGGGGACATGCATGGTTGCAGGGAGTAGACTTGTAATATAACACAGCAATTAGGTAAGTGTATGGGGCAGAGTAGAAGACCTGTAACGTGACATGGTAACTAGGGATGTGTACGGGAGTAGGGCAGTAAATCTGTGATGCAACATGGTAACTAGGGAAGTTATGATGGTGGGGCGGTAGACCTGTGATGTAACACAATAATTAGGGAGGTGTATGGGGGTGGGGCAGTGGACATGTAACGTAACACAGTAACTATGGAGGTGTATGTGTCTGGGGAAGTAGACTTGTAATGTAACATGATAACTAAGGAGGTGTACAAGTTTGAGGCAGTGAAACAGTAATGTAACACACTAATTGGGGAGGTGTATAGGGGCAGGGCAGTAGACCTCTAATGTAAAACAGTGCCGGGGGAAGAATTAATGCGGGACTGTATGTGGACATGGCACTAGACCTATAATGTAATACAACATCTAGGGAAGTGTATGAGGCAGGGCACTGAAATTGTAAAGTATTACAGTAACTAGGGAGGTGTAGGGGGCAGGGCAGTGAAATTGTAATGTATCACAGTAACTAGGGAAGAGCATGAGGCAGGGCAGTGAAATTGTAAAGTATTACAGTAACTAGGGAGGTGTAGGGGGCAGGGCGGTGAAATTATAATACATCACAGTAACTAGAGAGGTGTATGGGGCAGGGCAGTGAAAGTGTAAAGTATCACAGTAACTAGGAAGGTGTATGAGGCAGGGCAGTGAAATTCTAATGCATCACAGTAACTAGAGAGGTGTACGGGGCAGGGCAGTGAAATTGTAAAGTATCACAGTAACTAGGGAGGTGTATGGGGCAGGGCAGTGAAATTGTAAGTATCACAGTAACTAGGGAGGTGTACGGGGCAGGGCAGTGAAATTGTAAAGTATCACAGTAACTAGGGAGGTGTATGGGGCAGGGCAGTGAAATTGTAAAGTATCACAGTAACTAGGGAGGTGTGGGGGCAGGGCAGTGAAATTGTAATGTATCACAGTAACTAGGGAGGTGTATGGGGCAGGGCAGTGAAATTGTAAAGTATCACAGTAACTAGGGAGGTGTAGGGGCAGGGCAGTGAAATTGTAATGTATCACAGTAACTAGGGAGGTGTATGGGGCAGGGCAGTGAAATTGTAATGTATCACAGTAACTAGGGAGAAATTGTAATGTATCATAGTAACTAGAGAGGTGTATGGGGCAGGACAGTGAAATTGTAAAGTCTCACAGTAACTAGGGAGATGTATAGGGGCAGGGAAGTGAAATTGTAATGTATCACAGTAACTAGGGAGGTGTATGGGGCAGGGCAGTGAAATTGTAAAGTATCACAGTAACTAGAGAGGTGCATGGGGCAGGGCAGTGAAATTGTAAAGTATCACAGTAACTAGGGAGGTGTACGGAGCAGGGCAGTGAAATCGTAAAGTATCACAGTAACTAGGGAGGTGTACGGAGCAGGGCAGTGAAATTGTAAAGTATCACAGTAACTAGGGAGGTGTACGGAGCAGGGCAGTGAAATTGTAAATATCACAGTAACTAGGGAGGTGGACGGGCAGGGCAGTGAAATTGTAAAGTATCACAGTAACTAGGGAGGTGTATGAGGCAGGGTAGTGAAATTGTAATGTAACACAGTAACTAGGGAGGTGTATGGGGCAGGCTGTGGAACTGTAATGTAATACAGCATCTAGGGAGGTGTATGAGGTAAGGCAGTGAAATTGTAATGTATCACAGTAACTAGGGAGGTGTATGGGGCAGGGCAGTGAAATTGTAAAGTATCACAGTAACTAGAGAGTTGTACGGGCAGGGCAGTGAATTTGTAATTTATCATAGTAACTAGAGAGGTGTATGGGATGTATGGGACAGGACAGTGAAATTGTAATGTATCACAGTAACTAGAGAGGTGTATGGGGCAAGGCAGTGAAATTGTATTGCATCACAGTAACTAGGGAGGTGTATGTGGCAGGGCAATGAAATTGTAATGTAACACAGTATCTAGAGAGGTGTATGGGGCAGGGCAGTGAAACTGTAATATAATACAACATCTATTGAGGTGTATGGTTCAGGGCAGTGAAATTGTAATGTAACACAGTAACTAGGGAGGTGTATGGGGCAGGCAGTGGAACTGTAATGTAATACAGCATCTAGTGAGGTGTATGAGGTAGGGCAGTGAAATTGTAATGTATCGCAGTAACTACGGAGGTGTATGGGGCCGGCAGTGGAACTGTAATGTAATACAGCATCTAGGGAGGTGTATGGGGGAAGGCAGTGAAATTGTAATGTATCACAGTAACTAGGAGGTGTATGGGCCAGGCAGTGAAATTGTAATGTATCACAGTAACTAGAGAGGTGTATGGGGCAGGGCAGTGAAATTGTAAAGTATCACAGTAACTAGGGAGGTGTATGGGGCAGGGCAGTGAAATTGTAATGTATCACAGTAACTAGAGAGGTGTATGGGGCAGGGCAGTGAAATTGTAATGTATCACAGTAACTAGAGAGGTGTATTGGGCAGGGCAAAATTGTCATGTATCACAGTAACTAGAGAGGTGTATGGGGCAGGGCATTAAAATTGTAATTTAACACAGTAATTAGAGAGGTGTATGGGGCAGGGTAGAGAAATTTCAATGTATCACAGTAACAAGGAGGTGTATGGGGCAGGGCAGTGAAAATGTAATGTATCACAGTAACGAGAGAGGAGTATGGGGGCAAGGCAATGAAATTGTATTGTATCACAGTAACTAGAGAGATGTATGGGGCAGTGAAATTGTAATGTATCACAGTAACTAGAGAGGTGTATGGGGGCAGGGCGTTGAAATTGTTATGTAACACAGTAACTAGGGAGGTGTATGGGGCAGGGCAGTGGAACTGTAATGTAATACATCATGTAGGGAGGTGAATGAGGTAGGGCAGTGAAATTGTAATGTAACACGGTAATTAGGGATGTGTACAGGAGTAGGGCAGTAAATCTGCGATGTGACATTGTAACTAGGGAGGTTATGGTGATGGGACAGTAGACCTGTAATAGAACATGGCAACTAGGGAGGTGTATGGGATTGGGCAGTGAAACTATAATGTATTACAATAACTAGGGAGGTGCATGGGGGCAGAGCAGTGAAACTGTAATATAACACAGTAACTAGGGAGGTGTATGAGGGCAGAACAGTGAAACTGTAATGTAACATAGTACCTAGGATGGTGTATGTGGGTCAGGGCAGTACACCTATAATGTAACACAGCATCTAGAGAGGTGTATGGGAGCAGGGCAGTAGACATGTTATGTAACACAGTAACTTCAGAGGTGTATGGGGGCGTGGCAGTAGACCTATAATGTAACATGGTAATTAGGGAGGTGTATGGGAGAAGGGCAGTGTACCTGTAATGTAATAAATAACTAGGGAGGTGTATGGGGGGCAGTGGACCTGTACTTAAATACAGTAACTAGGGAGGTGTATGGGGAAGGGCAGTAGTGTAATACAGCAACTAGAGAGGTGTAAGGGGCAGGGCAATAGACCTGTGATGTAATACAGTAATTAGGGATGGGTTTGGGGGTGGGGTGGTAAACCTTTAGTGCAACACAATAACTGGAAGGGCATATGGGTGTGTAACAGTAGACCTGTAATGTAACACAATAATTAGGGAGGTGTTTAGGTCGGTCCATAGACCCTGTAATGTAATACAGCAATCTGGGAGGCGAATGGAGGCAGGGCAGTAAGCCTGTCATGACACATTATCTAAGGAGGTGTATGGGGGCTGAACTGTGGAACTGTTAAGTCACACAGTAATTAGGGAAGTGTATGAGAGTGGGACAGTACACTCGTAATGTAAAACAATACCTAGGGAGGTATACGGGGAAGGGGGCAGAACACCAGTAATATAGCACAGTAACTATGGAGGTGTATTGGGGTCCAGCAATGAAACCATAATGGAACATGGGAAGCAAGAAGGTCCAGAGGGGAGAAAAGTAGACCTGTAATGTAACATGGTAACTAGGGAGGTGTTTGGGGATGGGGCAGTAGACCTGAAAGTTAACACAGTAACTAGGGAGGAGTATGCGGATGGGGCAGTGCACCTGTAGTGTAACACAGTAAATGGGGAGGAGTATGGGGATGGGGCAGTGTACCTGTAGTGTAACACATAAGTGGGGAGGAGTATGGGGATGGGGCAGTGTACCTGTAGTGTAACTCAGTAATTATGGAGGAGTATGGGGATGGGGCAGTAGACCTGAAAGTTAACACAGTAACTAGGGAAGAGTATGGTGATGGGGCAGTGTATGTGTAGTGTAACACAGTAATTAGGGAGGAGTATGGGGATGGGGCAGTGTACATGTAGTGTAACACAGCAACTAGGGAGGAGTATGGGGATGGGGCAGTGTACATGTAGTGTAACACAGTAACTAGGGAAGAGTATGGTGATGGGGCAGTGTACCTGTAGTGTAACACAATAATTAGGGAGGAGTATGGGGATGGGGCAGTGTACCTGTAATGTAACACAGTGTAACCCCCAGCGTGCCTAACACTGAGAGGGCTACTACCCCTGCCTGTATGGCTATTGAATAGGTTGAGGGGCCTGGGTCCTATGATGCGGTGCCTCCATTTTTATAAGCTGAAAATTTGGGGAGAAGGGTGTCACTCAGCATGGTGACTAGGTTTGACTACTCTGCACAGGGGCACCCAAAGTAATCCAGAGACTAGAAGCAATAACATAATGTCCAATACCAGGAGATGGGATTCTAAAGTGTAGCTTTATTCAACAACACTGAATGAAAAGCATAGATGGACCTCCACGGGGCTACCCTCCTTGTAATGCAGATCAGGTGATGACACAGACAAAATCCATTCTTGGATCCTAAACTTCCATATGTCATGGACTCTTTAACTAGTGGCACACTCCCACCCTCTACTCCATCCCAACATCTGGGCACCCTCTTCAGGCACTGGCCAATACCTGACAGAAAGGTGACTGGTGCCTCGAAGCGAATCTGTAGAGGTGAGTCCTGTTATGCCAGGTGGGGTGGGGGGTCTCCCACCTTTTGTTCCATAGACCCATACCCGGCCATTCCTTTGTTTACACACACACATCCTTGGTTACTGTAGTGCAGACTGTAAATGGCTTTGTAATGCAGTAATTGTCTTTCTCTGAAGACCCACCCACATACAACGGTTATTACTTCTCACTGTTCCATAAGCCTCTTCCTTGGCTACTATAGTGCAGACTGTACATGGCTCTGTAATGCAGAAACTATCTTTCCCTTGAAGACTCCCCACATACAAGTCATTACATCTCACTGTTCCATAAGCCCTGGACTCGGCATCCTGACTGACCCACAGCCCCAGAGACTTATTTACTCACTGTTTTGGTGAATGACACTGGCCTTTTGTCAAATTTCATCACTCTCCATGTTGCAGGTGTCCAAAACTCTGAAGAAATCTCTATTCCACAAAAACTGTAGTGCCCCAGCACTCTCTATCAGGCAGCTTCTTCCTTTTCCCAGGCCAGGGGGTTGCCCCTGGGAGTTGGTTCCTTTGTGCCTCTCTTATGGTGGAAGCACACACCCTAAGGTAGCTCTGTGTCAGAGCTGAGGGCAGGGGGGCCTGCCCCTGCAGGGCAGCCCCTCCCTCCCTGCACTGCAGGATCTACATCCTTCCCTCTCTTAAGCATACTCCAGCCTTCAGCAGACTGACTCAGACTGATTACTGACCTAGACTGATTCAAAAAACCCCAACATTCTAGCCTAACTCCGAACTGCAACATTCCATTGTGGCTTATGCTGCTGCAGAATTCTAAATGATGTCATAGCCCCAGCTCAGCAGAGACTGAAAACAGAGCAAGACACAGTGAAATCCATTTAACTGGAGTTTCACTAGCTGTCTGTCCCTGCCTGCCACTAGATCTAACTAGGGTTCTAGTAACCCCGGGTAAAAGGGGGGTTACACTCACCCTGAGCCAGGAAAATGACTGTCCCCAGTCATTAACACCTGGCTTGGACCATCCTACCCTCTGTGCTACCCACGGAAAGGGGTGATCAGGTCCTCTCCTACCATGTGCCAGGCACAGGCAGGTAACTCTAAGGGCCCAGAGGCCATCGGCTGATGCATGGGCCTCTACTCTACCCGCTGACTATAGGTACCTAGTGGCTCTGGTAGAATTGTCCAGAGCATAGCCCTAATAGATCAGTACTGCAGCCCCTACTGCAGGTCAGGACCACAGCCTGTCTATCCCCCCTAGCCCTCTAGGGAAATCCTATCTGCCTTTTTACCCAAACAAAAACACTAAAGGGAACCTCCCCCTAACACTGGACACCTGCCACCACACACCTGTGGAAGAAAACAAGTTAAAACACAGTTAACTTCTTACAACAATATTTTAATTACTACGAACTAAAGCAAAACTGAACTCTGATGAGTTCCAATCCACTTCTTGTCTTGTCTTCATTGCTTCTCCAGGAATACCTGCAAGAGAAAAAAGAAAAACATCCTCCCTTATCAGCAATTACAGTCCTGCCTAACTAACACATAAACAAACAAACAAGCCCCATCCATCTGACGCTTGAGAATCCCAAAAAAGCCATTTTTTTTGAAAAGGTAGAAAATAGAAACAGTATATACAGAATATTTACAACACACATTTAGCAGTTCTTTGGGGATGGAAGGCCCTACAAAATCCCAACTAGTGACTAAATACAGGCCCAAAGGCAAGTCCAATAAAGAGTCTCTCCTGGGCCGGAGCCCGGTGAAGCAAAGTTCTGCAGGCAAATGTCCCATAGGGGAGAGTCTTTGAGGACAATCACAATGAATGTCTGCTGGTGTAGGATGTGTACTGCAAATGTCAGAAAAATTGAAAAAGTCTAGACTCGCCAGTCCCTTGAAGAATGGAAAACATACGACACCTGTGTCCTCGACGAAGACTCTCCATGACAGCATTCTTCTGATACAGCTGGGCGGACATCTTCCGAAACATGACAGGATGACGCTTCTGGGAAACAGCTGGGCTGATGTCTTCTAGGAGATGGTACCTTTGGGCAGGAAAAAGAAGAAGAAACACACAGCTGGACTGAAGTCATCTAATCAGGCAACAGCTGGGCTGGTGTCCTCTCTGGAGTTGAAGTCATCTGGTGGGCCAATCGATGGAATCTGGAAGGCCAGTACACTGTACAACTGATGAATGTGGGGCGCCTGAGTCCTGGAATGCCAGTCTGGTGGAACAACATAGGTACAGCAACTGCTGGATGGCAGCACTGGCTACCACTGCTCTGCTTTCCACTTGGTGGGCATGGGCACATTCGCAGGGAGGTCTTTGCATTCTGGCCAATAGCACAACGGGTCAGGTGCTGGAATTATTACTCCGTCTTGTGCTCATAATACACATCATGAAAGGATTCTTGTCCCTTGCCATCCACAATCCGAACAGTGTCAATAAACAGAGTCCTGCCCACCTTCCATTGCTGGAACTTTTCTTGCAACATCCGATCTTTGACAAATTTACTTGCCCCAGGATGCACATGTTTCATGGCCTCTTCCATAATCCAGGATTTCCTGCACCTCTCTATTTCTTCCCAGACTTTTCTAGGAAAGGTAGGAAATTAAATTCTGAAGAGCTCATTCGCTTTCCTATGAACCAGTCTTTCCTCTTTGCTAGATTTGGTCAACTTGAGACCTCTGGCCTGGCTTGGGGGCGGCCAGTCCTGGTTCTGCCAGCTACACATACTCAATGCGACATAAAATGGATCTTTAACACTTCCTGGTGGGGACAGAGCTGCAGAGTCACCACTCTCGTCCATGCGTTCCTCTAAGCCAGGAACTGGAGGCAGTGAACCCACGCCTACTTCTTCAGGCCACATAGGTTCCCCCTCTTCTTCTTCACTGAGAATCTGTGCCCAGGAGTGAGCATTCGTCCTCACTCCTGAGACTGTCCACTCCTCACTAGGCATGGAAGTCGAGATCTCCCACTCAAAGGCCTCTCTCAGTTCGTCCTCTCCCACGAGACTTGGACTAAGCCCCTCTATCCACAGGTCAGCTGATGCTCCCTCTCCACTGTCTCTTAGTGGCTCGGATACAGAGTCATCAGTTGGCTGTGCTGCCTGTACATCTGCACCCTCTAGCTTTTCGCCACACTCCTCTGAACCTCCCATTTCAGGCTCTCCCTGGTGCTGCATGCTGCCAACTGCAGGTTCTTGTAATTTTGTCCATGTAGGAGCCAAATGAATCTTGGGGGCTGCTATCCATACTTTTCCAGGCACCCAGAGCAGTGAGGAACCACAAAGACATCTCTTCCAGCCCTTAAGCACATCACACACACTCTGACTGGATAACCAGGAATCGCCTCAAGAGGAGGCAGTCTTCCCCCATAGTGGTACTTCTCAATGTTTCTCAGTTTGTTTACTTCTTCAACTATCATAGCCTGGGCATGATCCGGGTAGCAGGCTGGTCCCTAAGCCATGACTGCAGAGAAAACAAACACTATGCTTGGTTATTTCAAGTCCCAAACATTGATCAGAAACTTTCTATAAAATGGCTTCTTTGCTGCTGTGTTTACATGCCTGCCCCACCCTATCATGGCGGCGGCAGCACTCCTGATGCATCAACTCTCTGTAACTGGGTCAAGCCACTGCGCATCCGATTTACACACACTACTGATAACTTTGCTCAAACTGCACAAACTTGTACTGTTCTTTCTGCTAGCACATTTACATGATTTGCCACGGACCTTTCACTCACTGAAGACATTGCTCTAGCTTACAGTCCCTTAAATCCTCAGTATTTCAAGCACAGGATTGTCTGCATTTACGTTGCATCTCTCGTACAACTAACAGTCTCTCACTAGGCTTTGAAAATTATACTGACGCTGAACCTATCATTATGCTCACAGTCAGTTGCTTAGAATTCTTGCTTTTAGCTGGTTAAACTGGCACAGTCCTTCTTTACAAAGCGATCACACTGCTACACATAGATTCAGCTAGCTTTTGGTAAAATCACACAGTTTGAGCTAGATCTGTTGGATGGTACTCACTGTTATCAGTAGCTGTTTGCTGCAATGAAAAAATGGCCTGCAGCCAGTCTTGGAGGCCTCTGGAAGGAAGCAGGTTGGCAGTCCTGCCTGCTGATTGTCCCTCTGAACACCACACTCACAGTCCAGTCGATCAAGATGCGGGTTGAGCCCGAATTTGAACAGCAAAGTCATTTTTTAGAAGTTCAACAGTGTTTTCAATCACCGTGACGCTCTTCCTGGTAAGCCAGTTCGCACACTCCACTCACTCTCCCTCTTGAATGCTGTGCAGTCGCTCCAGAGCTGGCTTGGGGGCGAGACTGATTGCAGTCTCACCAATCACTCTACTCCATGCAAATAAGCCTCTTTCCTCTCGTACTCTTCTCCTCACGGCGATTGTCGAGCAGGCAACTGCAAAACCACACTTTTTTTTTTTTCTTCAACGACTCCTCGGCCGGAGCCCATTTTAACCATTTATCATGGCATTTTACTTAGCGACTCCCCCAGTTCATAAAGCAAGCACTTCCAACTTCTAGGGCACAAGTCTCCTTCTGTTACCCACAGTTTTCCACACTTCTTTTTCCACAATAACATTCAAAAGCTGGCAAACACTGCACTTTTTGATGCAGGACAAGGGCATACCCACTCAGGCTTTACTGCACCTTGGTAAACAGTTGGCATTTTAATAGCAGCACATGGATAACAGCACACAGAGGCACATTAGTTAAACATTGCTTCACATGTTTTGGGCTACCCACTGCCAGATAGCCAAATGCTAGCCACCATCCAAGCAACCTTTCTTGTTCCTTCTCCCAAATTTCAACAGAATCCCAGCGGTAGCCTCCAAGATGTAACCCCCAGCACGCATAACACTGAGAGGGCTACTATCCCTGCCTGTATGGCTAGTGAACAGGTTGAGGGGCCTGGGTCCTATGACGCGGTGCCTCCATTTTTATAAGCTGAAAATTTGGGGAGAAGGGTGTCACTTGGCATGGTGAATAGGTTTGACAACTCTGCACAGGGGCACCCAAAGTAATCCAGAGACTAGAGGCAGTTTTGATGAGTCCCCATTGTTGCTCCATACCTCCTTCTAGCCTGTTTGCTAGTGCTTTTCTGAGGCACTCTCCCATCTTGCCAAAGTCAGCCCTCCTAAAGTCCAGTACCCTCACTTTTGTATGGCTTGACTCTGTAGCTGAGTTTAACGTGAACCACACTGTTTGATGGTCACTTGTTCCCAGATGGCAACCCACTTCTAGATCTGAGATCCTCTCACTGCCCCCGTTTGAGAGTACGAGGTCTAAGATTGCTCCCTCATGAGTGGGTTCCGAAACTAGCTGTCTGAGGCCTGCCACCTGTAGGGCATCAAGAATGGCCCTGCTTTTGGATGTGGCTGCAGCAAATGTGCTCCAGTTAACATCTGGCATATTCAGGTCTCCCATCAACAGTATCTCCCTTTCTCTGCCATTCTAAGAATGCCTTCTATCATATCCTTGTCCATTCCTCCCCTGACATGGGTCTGTACACAACCCTGTGCGGATTGTGGTGCCCTTTCCAGTCTCCAAGGTGACCCACAGTGCCTCCTCTCCTCCCTGTTTACTTTTTGTTCAGTTCCTTTTATCCCTTCCTTTACAAAGAGAGCTACCTCCTCCTTCTTCTCCCTGCCTGTCTCTCCTGTAGGTTATGTACCCTGGTATGTTAACATCCCAGTCATGGTTCTCTGTGTACCATGTTTCTGTGACTGCTACGATATCCAGGCATCCATCTTCCATCAAGGCCACCAGCTCAGGGAGCTTGTTGCCCAGACTATGGGCATTGGTACTCATTACCCTCCATTTCCTGATGGCCTTAGTCCTTTTTGCCCCATCCCTGTCCTTCTTGCCTTTGTCACTTTCTCCATTTACCCCTGCCCTTCTCCTATAGACACCTCTATGTTGGTGTTTGCCGTACTACTACCGTGATTTTTTTTGGGGCTAGGTTTCCTGCTCCTTTCCAGTGCCTCCCCTTGGCTAGTTTAAATGCTTGCCAATGAAGCATTTAAACCTATCACCTAGGATCCTGGTTCCCCTCCTGGACAGATACAGCCCATCATGCCAGTATAGGCTTGCATCACTCCAGGTGGACCCCCAGTCCCCAATGAAGCCAAATCCCTGAGCTCCACACCAGTTTTCAACCACTGATTGAATCCCATGGTGCAGAACACCTAGCCTCTCTATGCCATAGATGGCAGCACCTCCAAGAAGGTTACTGTGCATGCTACTTGTCTAAGGCCCTCCCAATTCCACAAACTCTTCCTGCACTTCTCTAATCCTTTCTTAGCCAGGTCATTTGTCCCTAGGTGGACAATGACATCTAGCTCCCTCCCTGTGCAGCTGCTCTGGCAATCCTGAGGATTCGCTCCCTGTCCCTCCAAGCCATGGCGCCAGACAGGCACCTTACCTCCCTCTCCCCTTCCTCCCCCAGTTCTACCTTCCTAACAATGGAGTCCCCCACCAGGAGTTGTTTCCTTCCCCTGCGGGGTCCCCTGCCACCCTCCTGTGGGTCTCCTTTGTGGAGGTTCCCAGCATCCTCCTTGGTCTCCACTGCAGGTGCCTCCATAGAGGAACCACACTTTGCCAGAATGGCATAGGAATTGTGGAGAGGCACAACTGGAGGGATGCACCTCTGTTCCACCACCCTCACCCTCCCTGAGCCCACTGTGGTCCAACCACTCCTCTTTCTTGGCAACCTCTGAGGCAACGGCAGTGGCACTGGTGGTCCCTTGATGGAAGAGGAGGTCCCACAAATCCTGTCCAACTCAGCCTGGAGATAAGCAACCTCCTCCCTCAGCCCAGAGAGGTGCCTGCAGATGGGACAACACTGCATCCTCCAGAATGTCTCCCGGAAGACTGCTGCTCCACAGCCACTGCACTGCACCACTCCAATCATGTCTTATTTCTGCCCCTTAACTGTTTGCAATCCTTACTCTTTCCTCTGCTTTTTTTCTCCTTACTTTCTACCTGTGTGCCCTTTAAGCTCCTGAGTGTCCTGTTCTGAGACAAGAATATCCTATATTTCTCAGTAGACCCCTTACTTGCTCAGAGGCAGACCTCCAGCAGCTAGAGGGGTCCGGAGAGCTACTCTTGCCCTTCTAGGATGGTGGGTCTTTGGTGGCTCTGTGATCATTCACTTCCTGCTCCCAAACAGGAAGTTCCTGTTGTCAGTCAAATCCTGTGCCTATAAAAGTAGAACCAGCTTTGGTTGGGAGAGTGGAGGGGAGGGAAGGAGGGCAATATAGTCCCAGTAGAGAAGTCCAGTCACACAGCAGTCCTTTCTCCTGGTGTCTTCTGCCAAGCTATTAGCAGAATCTTTCTAAGGCAGTCTTTAAACGTAGCTTCCTTCTAGCTAACCCACTACCCCTACTTACTAGATCTTTCTACAAGTAATTTAAACCTCACAGCTATTAAGTCCTTTCAATCACCTGAGATTTACACCTAGATAACTGTTCAAATAACCATTCAGTTCAGTTAACTCAGACAAACACACACTTTCTTTTTTGTTTTGTTTGGTAGTTTTTTTAACCCTAAATTAAAGGTCCAAGTGCAAAAGTTCTTCTTCTTTAGTCCCAGCAGAGAAGTCCAGTCACACAGCAGTCCTTTCTCCTGGTGTCTTCTGCCAAGCTATTAGCCTGGTAACTGAGGAGGTGCAGGTGGTGGAGCTGTTAAACTTTTTTTTGCAAAAAAATATTTTTATTTGGACATATTTCATAGATTTTACAACCCATATCAAAAATATATCTTAGTACCTCAATAATACTCCTCTTATATTAAGGTGCTGTGTTCCAATCCCACATTTTAACTGTGAATAATTTTTATTCTCCCTCAGCCCCAGGGAAAAAAATCTGTTTTGGACCATCCTCTTATTGAAAAGTCTCCCAATTGGATCATAGTCTAGAAAGTGATTATTGTTATATAATGCACTTAAGAATAGTTGTTTCCATTCTTTTTTTTTTTCAATTGTTTAACCAGGAGTAGCACACTAAGCTGAAAGCTTGTTTACTGGGGCAACCTGGGAACACAGGGAAGTTAAGTGACTTGCTCAGGATCTCATAGTATGCAAGTGCCTTCTGAGTAAGTTCTGCATCTGCAGCCTTCAGAGTAAGTTCACCTCCCTCCAGGGCTGGATTGTGCAGAACTCCCCAGACATCCTTGCCCTATCTGAGACCTGGCTATCAGATAAAGTCTCTAGTGGTTCCATCACCCTCAACGACTATACCATTCATCAAGCTGACAGGCTAAGCAAGAGAGGTGGTGGCTGTGCCATCTACACTAGATCCTTCCTGCATGCCCTTTCAGTCCACATCCCACAACCCACCCATGGAGCTCAAACCTTAGCAGTGAAGATAAGCATTGGCAATCCAGGAAAATCACTTTACATCCTGGCAGTCTACATTCCCCCTAGGAATCAAAAGTCGCTTTTGACTCAGTTCTGGCCAGTATTGCCCATCTTTCTCCAAAATATGAAGTCATCCTGCTGGGAGACTTCAACATAAACTAGCAATCCACTGCATCCTCCTCTTACAAAGATGCAGTCCTCACTTATGACCTCAGTCAAATGGTCCTATCCCCAACCAGGATGGACCCTAAATCTGGAACTTCCTCCCTTATCAACCTTATCCTCACCAACCGTCCAAAAATCATTTCCTATATCAAAGTGCTCCCTGACTCGATAAGTGACCACTCCCCGGTTAGCTGTTGGTGGTCAAATAAAATTCCCCCCAACCCCCTAAAACCACAGTGCAAAGACGCCTGAGGAAAGGAGCCCTTGCACGCCTAAAAACCTACCTTGTCTCCCTTGACTGGTCTCCTATCCACTCTGCTCAAACAGCTGATACTGCCCTCGCCTATTTTGTTTCCTCCTTTAACTCTGCCTGCAGCATTTTTGCCCCCTACTCCAGTCAGATCATAAAATCCCAGGGTACCCCCTGGATTTCCCAGTCACTACTCGACAACATGAGAAAGAGGGACAACCTCTGGCACAAGGCCCTTGCCTCTCAACTCCCCCAAGACAGATAGCAGTATAGGGAGGCTTGAAATAGCTGCACATGGGCTATCTGTCAAGCCAAAGCCAATTATTACAACCATGCCCTTACCTCCTCCTGGGGCTCGGGTATCAATTTCTGGAAAAACATTAAAGAACTAACTTGTAAAAATGTAGCGCCTACCCCCATACAGCTTCAAATAAATGGGGTTGCATCCCAGGATCCAAACTCTATTGCAGAAGCACTAAATACCGCCTTTTTGGACCTCAGTCACATCCTCCCCACAAACTTCTTTGACCCAATCAGTAACCTTCCCCAATACCCCCCCTCCTATGGTAACAAACCACCTTTCTGACTTCGAATCATCTCCTGCAATGAGGCCAAATGCTATATCAGTGCAGCTCTGGCAAACTCTCACTTTAGTAGTGACGGCCTGGACTTCAAGCTAGTCTGGCTAACTTTGGATGTGACATTACTCCATCTTATGAAAATATTTATCTTATCCCTATGTCACAGCCAGTTTCCCACCTCCTGGAAAAGAGCAATAATAACTCCAATATTAAAGGGTGGTGACCCCACCTCTGCCAGCAACTACAGGCCAATATCCATTCTGCCACCCCTCTCTAAAGCCCTTGAGAAAATAGTGGCAGACCAGCTCACAGACTACTTGACCAAACACAATCTGCTCTGTCAAGAACAACATGGTTTCAGGAGGGGTCATAGCACCTCCACGGCTCTCGACAAATATACCTCCTATATACACGAGGCATTGGATAATGGTGAAATAGCAGGGGCTCTCTATATTGATTTGACCAAAGCTTTTGATATGGTCAGTCATGAGCTCCTTCTCCACACTCCCTTAATATAGTCCCAGAAGTCACCACCTGGCTTACTGACCATCTCAAAGACAGGACCCAGCAGGTAAAAACTAATGGGTCTACATCTTCTAGGAAAACTGTCCACTCAGGGGTCCCACAAGGGTCCATACTAGGCCCATTACCTTTCACCCTCTTTCTAAACTTTCTCCCCAAATCTTGTAGTGGGAAACTTCTACTGTATGCTGATGATGCTGTAGTCTTCTGGAAGCATCATCAGCTCAGCACCTTACAATCCGCCCTGCAGACCTTCTTTCGTGAGCTCGAAACCTGGTCCTCTGAACACCGACTTATACACAATTACACAAAGACCAAAGCTATGATCTTCATACATCGACAAAATCCACTCAGAAACTCACCTTTTACCATCACAAACTCTCTTGGCATCGCCCTGGAACAGGTTAACATTTTTAAATACATGGGCATCTGGTTAGACTCCTCTCTTACCTACCACGGTCACATCAAACAAGTATCCTCCTCGGTTAATACTAGGTTAGGGATCCTTTTCAGACATAGGCACTTCTTTTCCCCGCAGGCGATGCATCTAGCAGTGTCCTCCTCAATACTGCCCCTGATTGACTACGGCATAGTAATTTATGGGACTGCGGATCATACTGCCCTGCATAGCATAAACCTCGCCCTCAACAAAGCCTGCCGACTGACCTCAAATTGTAGCAGACAAACCCATACCTGTGAGCTTTACAAGCTCACCAGCTTTCTCAATCTCAAAGACAGGATAAAATATCACACCTACTTTCTAGCTAAAAAGGTACTAAACAAGCTGGGCCCAGCAGGCCTCCACCCTCTTATTCAAATTGCCTCGAGCAGGAGGGCTTCAAGACACTCTGCAAATCCCCCCTTACTAGTACCACACAGTAGAACATCCCTTGGGCAATGGTCTTTTTGTTATTGTGCCCCACTATAGCTAAACAACCTACCATCAACAATCCCCCTTACTTCCGGTATCAGCCAATTTAAAGCTGATCTTCAGACTTTGCTAATGTCAGCACCCTGTGACTGTAGTTAAAATAAAAAACTTGTGACCAATACTACTTAGATGGATACCCCCCCCCATCATCCAAACACTCACGGCCAACCCCAAGCTAGTATCCTCAATCCCCCTCTATCACATACTGACTCAGGGCCTTGCATTTTAAGACCCTCCGGAACTCAAATACTGTCTTGTGAACCAAAGTGTATACCCGGGACCTCCTTTAGGGTTCCCAGATTATGTAACCTTACTTATACATTGCACCAAATGTTTATTCTACTATCTATGTTTTTTTCCTCCACTACCATGTCATGTATTTTAAGTCTGCACTGTTTGCCTAATGTATAATCTGTGCCCGATGTGTAAGCTTGTGATCCTAAATGTATTGTTTCTTACTGATGTGGAGCCTTTGCAAAGGAGTCTATGACTCAAAGGATTGTAATTCTGATATCTTTCAATAAATAAATAAATATAGTGGGGGCTGTGGGATTCAAACCTAGGTCTCTAGATTTGCAGCTCTGAGCCTTAAACCACTGCGCTATACTGCCCCCCCATTCTAACTCTGGAAATCTCGAATTACCATCGACTGAGTTCCAATACTTTAAAATTAGTCTTTTAATAGCCATTATATTAGCCTTAAATATAATTCTGTAGTCTTTATCCATTAATTGTGGGCTGTATATCTCCAATATCATAACTGAATAGTTTTTTCCAACAAAGAGATTGAAAACCAATTTTCTCTACGAGAATGAAACACTGTTCACACCATGCTTTACTACATTTACAATCCCAAAACATGTGACTAAGATCTGTTTCTGGGGATTTACAATACCAACAGTTACTTGAAACTAATAGGTTCATTCTAAAAAGCCTAAAAGGTGTATAGTAGGCTTTAGTAACAATTTTATATTGTATAGATTTATCCCTTGTCAGTGTGTAGTTGTATATTTGGGACAGTGCCAACAACCATTGGTGATCTGTTATTTGTTGCATTGTTTCCTTTTCCCATTGTATTTTTTTTTGTATAATATTAAAGTGCTTTTGTAAAATTTAGACCAAATCCAGGAATACAATTTAGAACTGTTTGGCCCAGAATTAAGAATTCGTTTTAACTCTGTTTCAATAATAGTATTATTCGGAGCTCTTTCCCATCTCGGATAATCTTTCTTGTATATACTGCTTAACTGTTTGAAATAATAGGACTGAGAGTCTTCCAATTGAAAATTTTGTTTGAAAACTGTCCAAGAAAGTTTTGATCCTTTATGGTAAAAATCTTCCCATCTTCTCATTCCTTTCTGGTACCAATGTTTGTTAGACAGTAGACCCCCTTGTAGAGTAAAATGTGGATTGTCCCAAACAGTATTTAAGGGGAATTTGGAGGTTAACCATTTAGTTGTGCTAAGAAATGTTTTTAAAATAGAACTTAAAGTTTTGATAATTGAGTATTTGGATATTGTACCTAAAGATGGCAGAAATAGCAGATGTTTATGCCCAATTTCTCTTTGTAATAAGAATTTATTATTTGATTTCTCCCCATTTTACATGTATTTCTTTAAATGCCCATTTTATAATTAGTTTTATCATAAATGCATACTAAAAAAATGAATATCTGGACACCCTAGCCCCCCATTTTCTTTAGATAGACATAACTTTTGCCAGGAAATACAAGGTGCTTTATTATTCCAAATAAAAGTACTAAAAAGCTTGTTAATTTTTTTAAACCATTAAGATGGAATTGAAAAAAAGGATTGATTCTAGTCTGTATGATAAAATTGGAACCGCTACCATCTTAATAAGTTGGATTGTCCCCCAGATTGATTAAGGGAATCTTCTCCATCCTGAACATTTGAGTTTTAAAGAATTATATGAAGACTCAAAATTGGATAGGTACCAGTCTTCTTTTTCATTTGAGATGCTCTCCCCTAAGTATGTCATCCCTTTTTCCTGAATTGTGGCATTTATTATCATTTTATATACCTCTGGATGATTTATATTAAATGCCACCATTTCTGACTTTAATTTATTTTGTAACCAGCTATCTTTGAAAATTTCCTTATTAGCTTCATCAACTCATACTTTTTTTGGGGTCCTGAATCAGTATTATACCATGGACATAAGTGAACAGCCAATGAAATCGTCAGACTGGCAGTTTACCACCATTGTAAATCCTCTGATAACCAACGGCTGTTGATGAGTATATAATCTATAATATCTGCAGCATAGGAATAAATACAATAAAATAAAAAAACAAATCAACCTCTTTAATATTTTATATTTTATTATAGTAAAAATAAAATAACTTTGATATAATCGAAATAAGCTATTCGGAGGATGTGGGTTATTGGGAGATTTACCACTGCTGGCGAGGCTTTACCCACTCAGCTGCGCCTCATGGGCAAACCACTCCAGCTGTGGTAAATCCCCTGATAACCCACACACCCAGTGGCTTATTGCTTAATTAATAAATTGTCTGCATAAGCATTATATTTTAATTCCAATGATGCCACCTTAATACCTGAGATATTCTGGTTAGCCTATATTTACTTTGACAATAACTCTATCCCAATTATGAATAAAGACAAAGACAAAGGGCATCCTTGTCTAGCTCTGCAATGTAATCTAAAGGATTTTGACAGATGTTCATTAATTTTTAACTGGGCATAAGGTTTACTGTATATAGTTTGAATATTTTTTATAAATTGGGTAGGAAAATTAAATATTTCCATTGCTTGAAATAAATATGCCCATTCAAGCATATCAAAAGCTTTGGTGGCATCCAAACGATGAAAGAAATAAAGATTGAGTGCTAGAACCCAGAAGGTGTTCTACTACAAACTGTATTTTGAAAAGACCCGATTGTATATTCCTGTCAAGAATAAATCCTGATTGATTTCAACCTTAGGTCTATGGGTTTTTGCATAAGATCAAGCTGGGGTTACTTCCCAATAGCATATTAAGCTTGTTTTCAGTAATCCCTTTAACCTTTAATACACATTTGCAAAGAAAAAATGCTTTTCAACTTCCATTTTTCCGTACTTTATTTGCTCAACATTCTCTGGTTTACTCAGCTCCTAAACTGTATAATGCATTATCTAGTACGGTTGTATGTCTTTCAACCACTCTAAATTCAAGACAGCACTTAGAAGAATAATGCTTACTGAATCAGATTGCATATGTTTTTCTTAGTCCCAAGTTATATTTGCATTTTTTTTTATCTAACCCTGACAACCCTGTATTTTTTTTTTAATTGTCTAGGAAATTGGGGAAGGGTCTCAAGCAAGTAGCTACTTCTGTCACTTTCTCAGAAGTACTTCCTGGGAGAGGCAAGGGAGAGCATAGGAGTGCATGCACCAGGAACTTTAACTCATGGTTGAAGAACTGGTGCTGTGAGGAAGGGTTTGGATTTATTGGTGACTGGGGACCCACCTGGAGGGATGGAGGTTTGTTCAAGCCTGATGGCCTGCATCCATCCTGGAGGGGAATCCAAGCACTCAATGATAAGTTTAAATGCTACATTGACAAGCATTTAAACTAGCAAAGGGGGGTGGCAGGCCAGCAAGGAGGGTACCTACTTGCTCACCCCCACAGCTAGCAGTGGAACCAGTGAACCAGAGGAGTGGCTATCTCTGCAAAGCAGTGTGCAAAAGATGGAGATTAGTGCCCAAGAGGTGGATAGGCAGAAAAGGGGCAAAATTCAGCAGAAGGGCAGACAGCAAGGAGAACCAGGGATAAAGGACAACCAAGCAAGGGGCTGAGAGAACAGCGAAACAGTCTAGGAGGTCAAATCATGGAAAGCTATGTGTGCAAATGCCAGGAGCCTTAGCAACAAGATGGAAGATCTGGAAGCTGTCATGGTGCAGTCAGATTCTGACATTATGGCCATCACTGAAACCTGTGTAATGATAACCATGACTGGGAGATGGCCATACCTGGCTACAACATATTCAGAAGAGACAGAGCAGGCAGGAAGGAGGAGGAGTGCACTGTATGTGAAAATGACATAAAGGCCACAGAGATCCAGGAGGAACAAAATGGGGAGAGATACTGTGGGTTAAGCTGGAAAGGAAAATGGGGACAGCCATCCACACAGGTGTGGTCTATAGACCACCAGCCCAGGAGGAAGAAACAGATAGGAGTTGATGCTAGCCATCCAAAGGATGGCAGACAAGGGTGAGGTAGTACTGGTTGAGACTTCAATATTCCAGACGGGACTGGAGCATCCCAGCAGCAGCATCAACTAGGAGCAGATTTATCCGACTCCTTCAGGGTGCCTCTCAAGCAACTGGTCATGGAACCAACTCTCGCAGAAGGCAATACTGGACCTTGTGCTCGTAAACAGGACAGTGTGATGGGGGTAACAGTGGGGAGCACCTGGGGAACAGTGACACCAGTCATTGTGGTTTGAAATCACCGAAAGAGCAGAACCAAACCACACAAAAACATGTATCCTGGATTTTAGGGGGCAGACTTTGGGAAATGGGAGATACTGAAAGAGGCATTAAGGGAATGGACAGGAATCAGAGGTTGAGGAACAGTGGGCAGTATTTAAAATGGGGATTACAAGAACAACAGAATTATGCATTAAGCAGGTTAGCAAGAGGAAAAGGAAGAGGAGACCGTTATGGTTTTCCAAAGAAGTAGCAGAGAACGTGAAAGCCAAAAAGATTGCAGTCAGGCAATACAAAAAGACACAGGCAGAAGGGGATAGGGAGAAGTACCAGGAGAAGCAAAGGGAGGCAGGGAGGTCAGTAAGGGAAGCCAAAGCTCAGACAGAAGAACACATTGCAAAATCAGTGGGTAGAGGGACAAACCTTTACAGGTACATAAGGAAAAAGAAAGACAAAGGGAGGATAGTGAGACTGAAGGGGAGGATGGGGCCACATGGAGGATGACAACAGTAAAGCTGACATATTGAACAGGTATTTCTGCTCCAGTCTGTACTGAGGAAGAGGAGAGTAATGGGTCTGAACGGAGTACAAGGGTGAGAATGGTGCAGAATGGACACAAGTCCCTTTACACATGAAAGGGTCCTGAAGGAACTGGAAGTAATAAGAGTTGATAAAGCAATGGGGCTAGATGGGTGCACCCAGGGTCTAAAGAACTAAGAGAGGTGGTGGCTGAACCTCTGGCTATCCTGTTTAGCCGATCACTGGAAACAGGGAGTTACCCAAAGACTGCAGGACAGCAGATGTAGTCCCCTTATACAAAAGTGGGAACAAAGAGGAAGCAGGGAACTACAGACCAGTCAGCCTCACCTCGGTAGTGGGGAAGATCATGGAAGCACTACTGAAGGAGATATTGTGGAACATCTGGTTGTCAATGGACTACAGGACCCAAGGCAGCATGGTTTCACCAGGGAGGTCATGTCAGACCAACCTCATTGAATTTTTGACTGGGTGACTAGGAGGTGGATCAGGGAGGGCAGTGGACATGGCCTATCTGGACTTCAGCAAGGCCTTGACACTGTGCCACATAGGAGACTATTACACAAACTGGGGAATATGGGTGTGGGCAGGACAGTAGTGTGTGGTGTAGGTAACTGGCTGGGTGGCAGGACACAGAGGGTGGTGAAATGGCTGTCACCCACAGAGGGAAGAGTGACCAGTGGGTACCACAGGGATCAGTGCTGGGACCGTCCTATTCAACATCTTCATCAGTGACATTGCGCAGGACCTAGAAGGCAGAATTTCACTGTTCGCTGATGACACAAAGCTCTGTAACAGAGTAGACACACCAGAGGATGTAGACAGAATGAGAAGGGACCTGCAGAAACTTGAAGAATGGTCAGGGGTTTGGCAGTTGAAATTCAATGCAAAGAAGTGCAAGATAATGCATATGGGGCACAAAAACCCTGGCACAATATATCAGTTGGGGGGTGAGGATATAGCATGCACCAAGCAGGAAAGGGATCTTGGGGTTATCATCTCTGATGACCTCAAGGTAGGGAAACAGTGTGACAAGGCAGCAGGTAAAGCAAATAGGATGCTGGGATGTATAGGCAGGGGCATCACCCAGGAAAAGGAGGTCATAATTCCGCTTATACAAGACACTAGTGAGGCCCCACCTGGAGTACAGTGTACAGTTCTGGAGACCATACCTATGTAAGGACATAGACAGGGTAGAGAAGGTTCAGAGGAGGGCAACAAAGATGGTGCATGGATTGCATTACAAGTCCTATGAAGACAGGTTGAAGGAACTGAACATGTACTCCCAGGAGGAGAGGAGGGAGAGAGGGGATATGATAGAGACATACAAGTATCTTACAGGGAGGAACAGGGTGCAGGAATACACTATTTTTAAGCAAAAAAGATGTTCCAGGACTAGAGGGCATGGGATGAAGTTGGAGGGAGGACGATTCAGAGGAAACATGAGGAAGAATTTCTTCACAGAACAGGTGGTGGACAAGTGGAACACCCTGCCAGAAGAAGTGGTGGGGGCTGAAACAATCACGGGATTTAAGAATGCATGGGATAGACATAAAGGAATTCTGGAGGTCAGGGGTAAGGGGCAACAGACTTCTAGGAAAACAAACTGAACTTACAAGCTCAAATGGGCAGACTGGGTGGGCCATAGGCCCTTATCTGCCAATACTGTCTATGTATCTATGTATGTCTATTTTTGTTATAATGTTTTGGTATGTTGTTACCTGTTTAACTGGACATCTGTGAAAATGGGCCATTGGCCCACAGACCTTTCAGTGTAAAATAAAAAAGAAAAATGATTTGTATTAAGAATGTTTCCTAAAAATGCCAACATTCTATTATTTAATATCTTAGTGTATATTTTGTAGTCTACATTTAGAATTACAATAATCTGTAATTTTCTGTTTTGGATGCACCCATACCATGCTTTGGGGTTAAAGACATACAAGCATGGTTAACGGAGTCTGGTAACTCACTTTGACACTGAATTTGGTTGAATAACATTTGTAGCCAAGGGTCTAATATTGTTTTAAACATATCATATAATTCTAAAATGAACCCACCTGGGCCTGGGCATTTACCCCTTTTCATCTCTTGGATTATTTCAAAAATTTCTGTAAGGGTTATTGGTTTTGTTAGACTACCCCAGTCTTCTTCCTATAATTTTGTGTTACAAAACTTTTCATAATAGAATATCTCCCAAGTCTTTGGATTACATTCAGATGTATATAAGTTTGAATAGAATTTAAAAAATTGTTGTTGGATCTCCTCCTGGGAAACACAGCTCTGACCATTAGCGTTTTAATTAAAGTGATATCTGTTTTCTGTTCTTGTTCTTGGATCCTTTTTGCAAGCAGCTGTCCTGTCTGTTCACTATATTGTTTCCAGTTCTTATTTTTCTTTCCCCAACTGTATTTGGTTTGATATATTTCTCTTGAAATTACAAACTTTCTTAATTCTGTTAACTCAGTTTGTTTATCCACTCTCCCATTTTTGACTTCTGATTCTAATATTTTAAGTTTCTCCTGAATTTGTTGGTAAGTTTGTAATCTAATTCTGTTCTTCCTTGATGCGTCTGAAATAAGTATGCCTTGAATTGTGGCTTTAAAAGCATCCCAACTGTTTATAATGTTTCCCTTATTTATATTGTTATCCCCCATAAAGTTAGCAATAGCCTTCCCAATTTTCCCCATGCTTGCTTGATCTTTTAATATGTAATTATTCAGACTCCAGGCATTATCTTTCTTAGAGAGACTATCACAGATTAAGTCACAAGTGACCATATTATGATCAGATATTATTTTAGGCTGTATTTGTGCACACGTTGCCAAATATAAAATTAGAAGGTCCTTAGAGACAAACATATAGTCCAGCCGTGAGAACATCTCATGTCTGGCCAAAAAAAAGTGTCAGCTTTTACATTAGGATATCGTTCCCTCCACAAATCTACTAAATTGTTGGTGTCCAGAAAGTTTTTTAACTGTTTCCCTTTGTATTTATCCCAGGAGGAGAAGGGAGCAGCTTTATCTAATGGGTCAATACTTGGACAATTCAGATTCCCTCCTATAATTACATTAAAGCAATCTAGACTAAAAATGATTTCATTAATTTCTGCTAGAAATTTCCTAAACCCTGTAACGGGTGCATAAACTGAACAAAATGATATTTCCTGCCCTTCAGTCTTGGCTTTAACAGCCACTATTCGACCTTGTGTATCTAATCTGGAGTCTAGTACTTTTCCCTTAAATTGTTTGGACAGCATTATCAGACCTCCTGCACTTTTCCTAGAAGGGCCTAAGGAATAATATAGTGTGCCAGACCATTTTTTTAAGTCTGTCAATTTCCCCTCTGATTAAGAAAAACTTCCTGTAAAGAAAAAAAACACACATCTAATTTTAGTTTTCTTATTTTTGTCAAAATCCTGTATCTTTTAATGGGTGAGTTGTACCCAATTATGTCCCATGTTGTTGTCCTTAAAGGAAATACCATTTTAAACACTGAAACATAACAATCCTTCTAATATTTGAACACTTTTTTGCACCATTGCATGATAGACTAGAAAAAAATGAGTGACCAAAAAACATCTATCTATTAATATGAAACATGTCCTTTTCCCCCAGTCTCCTAAACCCTCCCTATCCCCCCCCAATTCCCCAAAGACAGTAGTCTGGCGACCCATTACTTCACCTGGGGACGGTAAGCTAAAGACTGCCAGCCCCCCAAGTCACACACCTTAAAACTGTTTTGTAATTAAATCTCTACATTCCAACTTTAATCATGTCCATAAGAAGAAAAGCATTCTGGTACTCTTAATTTAAGATCCTGTAAAGTCTCGGACACTGAATCAAAAAACAGAATTTGGTTATTCAAGAAAACTTTTAGTCTTGCAGGATAAATTATACAGGCTTTGAAGCCATTTTTCCAAACATGCTGTTGAACTTTATTCAAAGTTTTCCTTCAATCCCAGAGATATTTTGAAAAGTCATCTTTCAGTGAAATCTGTAGCTCCTTATACTTAAAGTTTGGTTTCTTGTTGTATGCAACCATTATATTGTGTAATTCCCCCCGGCCCCAAATTGGGGTTTACTAAAATGTCTTCCTGTGTTCCTAAATGCCGACTGTCAGGCTGGTGTCCTGTATTGCAGTAGTTCTATTTGTCTGCATGAGAGCACCTTAGAAAGCCTCCGTGCCTGTCCCTTTAAGACAGAGTGTAGCCAGTGTTTTGGAAATCAGTCTGGGCTGGGTCTGAGTAAATAAGGATTGTGACCAGCAAGGCAGCTTGTTATAGTGCTCCATTCTGCAGTCGCTGTTAGCGCAGTGGGAGCCCTGTTAGGAAATGTTGTTATTTGCTGTTTATCTGTTACAGTAATAACAAGCATTTGTCAATGCCGAACGTTCGCTTGCAGGTATTTGCAGTGGTATTTGGCACTTGGACATGGCTTAAAAAAATCAGTGACAAAGAAGTACAAGCATTTGTCAATGCCGAATGTTGCTTGCTTCTATGTGCTGTTTAGGAATTTTTTCACCAAATTTTCAACATAGCCATTTTAAGACCTCTGCTAATGAACAGTGTCACTGTGATTTTCTTAATGTGTCCCATACATTGATTTCACACACCGACTGCGCCATTGCGTGCTACATGGGCAGAAACATGTTTTGGGAAGGATGTGAAAAATGACAGCTGTACTGCTCATAAGGAGGTGTGGTAAAATGGCAATGTTGAAAATCTGGAGTGAAAATATTGAAATTTGCAAACTTACGAGCCTGCGTAGGAACTGCGCAATGCACGCCAGAACAGTATTTGGTTTCACCACTAACATGGCGGGGATCTTTCATGATGATTCACTGTCATGGCATTATTCTGGCCTGAAGGGTGATTTCACGCAGTGACTACGCAGTGACTGAGAAATCACCCTTCGGGCCCGAATAACGCCATGACAGTGACATCATTCATGTGAAGGGGTCCCAAAAACCCCATGTTGAAAATTTGGTGCCAAAATTCCAAAAAATGCTTGAGATACGCAATAAAGTTGAAAACCCCCTATCTAGCCCATTATACAGCTTACCAGGCATTTCCTCAGTTCGCGGTCGGCTTTGAAGAGTGCAGACGTGTTCCCGGTCCATCGATGATCGCTGCGCCGAGCTCTGGAGGTAAGTAAGGGTGGGGGGTGGGAGGCAGGTGCACACTGGGTAGGTGCGGTTGTGGGAGGGGGCTGGGAGAAGCGCCGTGGGACCGTTTCATTTACAGGTTTTCAAAAAAAAAGATGACGTGGGCATTTGCCATGCTGGGGTGGGCTCCCAGCATGGAAGAAGATGGCTGGGGGCCGTGGAGCCGACTAGGGATTGGGCACCCCGCCAGCCACACGACGCTGATGTTTGCCACGCTGGGTGGGCCCAGCGGGCAGCAAAGATTTGGGGTATGACGCAGTGTTGTGTATGACAGCCATGGTTTCTTTGAAGAGAAGACCACCGCTGTCATACACAGCACCACGTCTGATTGGTGCAGGACTACCACTCCAGCTCAATGGAGCAGGGGATTGCAGAGGAGGGGCACACCTCCAAAGTGTCCCATTCTGCCAAGACGTTCCTTGCGCATGCGCGCAAGCAAATGAAATGAAAAAGGAATTTGTCTAACCTGATTTCATTTGCAGCTTGAGCTTTTGAATAGGAGCCACCATTTTGGTTCTGGACTGCCAGTATTGGACCAATCGAATATCTGGGGACCTAAAATGGAGACTGTCCCCAAGGGTTGTATGGGAAGGAAATTCTGTAGTATTTGTAGTTCTAGGTGTTTGGCATCTAGATGGATCTGGAGAGGGGCCATTTCTGTGACAGACAGTTCCCTTGACCAAACGAATCTTGTGGATTTCGGGGAAATACCCAGAACTGCCTGAAGCAGTGTGTCAGTCGTGAGTGGAAGTTGGAGAGTGAATAGCTTGAGCGGTTGAGCAGCTGCTCCCAGGAGGAGCATAGGAGAATCGGCGGGAAGGCTCAGTTGGCCTGCCTGCCACGTTCTCTGGCCTAAAAGAGATTGCCTATTGCAGAAGGCAGACTGTTCCAATTGCCAGCTTAGACCTGCAGCAGAGGAAAGAAAGTGTGTCAGTATTACTTGCAAGTGGGACTGAAGACTTGTTCCAGAAGCGATCGGCCTGCCTAAATGAGAGAAGATAGCCATGGGTTGAAAGTTTTTGCGCAGTGAAGCTGTAATTAGAAAACGGACTATATCAGAATTGTGGCTCAGAGAAATAACTGATTTAAGTGTGCTGAATGTGTCTTGTGGGTCTCAATTTGGTTCCCCATGACAAATCCTGTTACGCCAGCTGGAGGCTTTCCAGCAATAGATCACAAACTTTTCTCAGGACTGTTCATACTGCTTGGGCCTTGCCATCTTGGCCCAAGCCCCTGCCCACATTCCAGGGATCATCTCGGCAAAAGACCAGCTTGGGGATTCAGACCTCTGCTCAACACCATCGAATAGGTAGTGATCACCAGGAGGTGAGTCTTGTAGGCCCTGCTTCCCCCAGCGCACCGCATCAACACCATCCTGGTCCAGGTTGTGTGAGTATAAACCAGGGTAGCTCCCTGAAACAACAGCTACAAATCAGTGTGTGTCAACTGATTGATCTGTTTTGGGTTATTGTTAATGGACTGAGCCATCTGGCTCGGGATTACAAATATTTGGGTTGTGCACAACCTAACTGTTTTTCTTTCTAAAGGGCCCCAACAACAGCTGCAATGCCGGACACCACGGGCAATGCTCCAGGGTAGCCTGTGCAAAATCTGGGCACCCCGGGTTGCAAGACCAATTATCAGGGACTCACAGTGCATGCTGAATCAGCCTAAAGTAAATCAGAGTGCTAATCATTTGGTTAAATTCCTGCCACTCCCTTGTTCACTTCCCCTGAATAAACCTGATCATCTGTTTCATGCTTAAACTGACTAGTGGGCATGTCATTAGGTGGATCACAGAGAAAGGTCTTGCATTGTGTATTACTGCTCTTATTTTCCAGGGGGTCTCCAGGGCAATTGCAACAGATCCAGCCCTGGTGGTATTTGCAATGGGTATGAGCACATCCTCCCTATTATCCAGTGTATGCAAATTGCTCTATGGTATTACTGCTTAGACCACTAGAAGGGTTGGTGGGTGGTTATAGCATCACAGAGGACTATGCCACAGCAGTCAAGCTACCCCAATACCATTCCTCCAGATGGAGGCACCCATTCACAAAACTCAGGCTCCTCAACCTGTACATAGTCCCACAGGCAGGGGTAGTAGCCCATAGGATAGTGCTACCTAGGTGTTACCTTGTCTTTCCCTTCTGATGTGAGAAATTTCTTGATTACTGGTTTTCCTGCCATGTTCCCCTTGAATTGCCCCAGCCAGTGAATTCTATCAATAGTTGGCACCTATGCACCCTGTCCTAATAGATGTGAAACATTCCTGTAACAATTTCCTTTAAGGACACCTCTTTCTCCCATTCCTGCTGTATGTCATATATACGTAAGTTCTTGCATCTGGCTCGATTTTCAGGCTCATCTATTTTATTTTGCATGTCCAGTTGCTGCTTTTGAAGAGATTTTAAGCCCATTTATACTGGTTGAACCAAGTCCTCCAACTGAGATTGTCCATTTTCTAATTCATTCATTCTTTTTGTCCCCTGCTCCATCCTTTTCACTATATTTAGTAACGTGCTTTTTAAATGATCCATGGCGTCAAATACTGACTGTAGTTTATCCAGTGAGGTCTGAATAGTTTGGACATTTAGAATTAATTGTTTTGCCCCTTCTGGGGATGAATCCTCTAAATTAACTGGGGAATGCATTTTACTTGTTGCTCCAAAAGGGGCCTTCTGAGGCAGAGTCAGTCAATTACTCCTCTACTGGCAAACTGGGTCCATCCTTTACTGTTGTTGCATCTTGGCTTAATTGACTCCCTTTGCTGGTAGAGGCCAAATTATTAACTTGCCTTCCTTGTTTCTCCTTTTTCTTCCCTGAATCTTTTTTAGGTGGCATTTTACTGTTTGTAGGGCCAAAGGAGTTGCAACAGTTCTTAAATGGAAGATACAGCTGTTTGTAACACTTTTTAGAGCAGGGTACCACAGGTTTACACATGCTCCCCAAAGTTTTTGTGTCAGGACTTTTACTTAGTTTGTAACCGGCTATTTGAAAAAGTTTACTTAGTCATTTCTTTTCTTACTTGCTTGTTTCACATGACATATATGGAATCATTTAGTATTTTAATGAAAAAGAAGGCTGTTCTAACAAAATATCTATAGTGTGTACAGAAATAAGCCACCTTTTCTGACGTCAACTAAAATTGGCTTTAATATAGTTAATGCAGTTTAGCGTGAATTTGCCAATGTTCACTAATATCCTTGTTAAGAGGGCCTTAAGGCTATTATCCTTCTAGAGACCTGTAAGCCAATTTCCCCTCTTTATCTTGGCCCATTCTACAGTTCTTGCCTTTCTTTTCCTCTTTACCAATTCAGTTTTTTATAAAATCAAGGCACATTCTACCATTCATCCGAAGTAATCCCAAGGAGACGAACTGATATATTGTAGCTGGTCGAATTTCAATGAAGCTGCACACTATCCGGGAAGAGCTGTTTCCATAACTTCTGGTAGTTCTGCTTGTCCGGTTACATCTGTTATGAGAATCGAATAAAATACCGGTCAGCACATAAACGAAATTCTCCCGTATTCTGCATACTCTGCCAATTCGTGAAGCCAGGGTCACCACCAAAATGAATTTCTCCCACCACAGATCTCTTTCGAATGACGGCAAACTCGGCAGTGAGAGTATTGAATTTACCATGTGACCATACTGCTTGTGACTGACTGCTTCACTTACTACATAGATGATGCTGGTAATGCTGATTTCCAAGCAGACAAAAGAATTCAGTTAAAACAAGACTGGTGTGTTCTCGGGCGGAGAAGGTTGCGGCGTCTGATTGCTTAGCTGGGCCTGTGCACATTGTGGCTCCTCCTTCTCCATCCAGCTCACAGTAGTAGAGCTGTGAAACCATAATGTAACATAGTGATTAGGGAGGTTATGGGGGCAGGGCAGTAGACCTGTATTGTAACATGGTAATTATTGAGATGTCTGCGGGAAGAGCTGTGAAACTTTAATGTAACATAGTAACTAGAAAGGTATGTGGGGGCAGAGCTGAAAACTGTAGTATAACACATTAACTAGTGAGTTGTATTGGGCAGAGCTGTGAAACTGTAATGTAATACAGTTTCTAGGGAGGTGTGTGGGGGTTGGGCAGTAGACCTGAAATGTAAGATGGTAATGAGGGTGGAACAGTAGACCTGTAATGTAGCACAGTACCTAGGGAGCTGTATGGGGGTAGGGTAGCAAACCTGTAATGTAACACAGCAACTAGGGAGGAGTATGGGGGCGAGACAGTAGACCTGTAATTTAACACAGTAACTAGAGAGGGGAATGGGGATAGGGCAGCAGACCGGTAATGTAACACAGTAAATAGGGAGGTGTATTGGGGCAGGATAGTAGACCTGTAATGTAACACAGTAACTAGGGAGGTGCATGGGGGAGGGGCAGTAGACCTGTAATGTTGCACAGTAACGAGGGAGGTGTATGGGGGTTGGACAGCAGACCTATAATGTAACACAGTAACTAGGGAGATGCATGGGGACAGAACAGTGCACCTGTAATGCAACACAGTAACTAGGGAGAGGTTTGGGGTGGGATAGTAGACCTGTAATTTAACACAGTAACTAGAGAGAGGAATGGGGTCAGGACAGCAGACCTGTAATGTAACACAGTAACTAGGGGGGTATATGGTGGAGGGGCAGTAGACCTGTAATTTAACACAGTAACTAGGGAGGTGTATGGGGGTGGGACAGCAGACCTATAATGTAACACAGTAATTAGGGAGATGCATGAGGACAGAACAGTGTACATGTAATGTAAGACAGCAACTAGGGAGAGGTTTGGGGTGGGACAGTAGACCTGTAATTTAACACAGTAACTAGAGAGGAGAATGGGGACAGGACAGTAGACCTGTAATGTAACACAGTAACTAGGGAGATATATGGTGGTGGGGCATTATACCTGTAATGTAACACAGTAACTAAGGAGAGGTTATGGAGTGGGATAGTAGACCTGTAATTTATCACAGTAACTAGGGAGGCAACTGAGGGTGAGATAGTAGACCTGTAATTTAACACAGTAACTAGGGAGGTGTATGGGGCAGGACAGTAGACCTGTAAAATAACAAAGTAACTAGGGAGAGGTTATGGGGTGGGATAGTAGACCTGTAATTTAACACAGTAACTAGGGAGGTGTATGGGGCAGGACAGTAGACCTGTAATATAACACAGTAACTAGAGAGAGGTTTGTAGTGGGATAGTAGACCTGTAATATAACACAGAAACTAGGGAGAGGTTTGGGGTGGGATAGTAGACCTGTAATATAACACAGTAACAAGGGAGAGGTTTGGGGTGGGATAGTAGACCTATAATGTAACACAGTAACTAGAGAGGTGAATGGGGTGGGATAGTAGACCTGTAAATTAACACAGTAACTATGGAGGTGTATGGGGGCAGGACAGTAGACCTGTAATGTAACACAGTAACTAGGGGGAGGTTTGGGGTGGGATAGTAGACCTGTAATATAACACAGTAACTAGGGAAGTGAATGGGGACAGGACAGTATACCTCTAATATAAAACAGTAACTAGGGTGGTGTATGGGGATGGGACAGTAGACCTGTAATGTAACCCAGTAACAATGGAGGTGCATGGGTGCAGGGCAGTAGACCTGTAATTTAACACAGTAACTGGGGAGGTGTATGGGAGTGGGACAGTAGACCTGTAATTTAACACAGTAACTAAGGAAGTGTAGGGGGGTGGGATAGTAGACCTGTAATTTAATACAGCAACTAGGGTGAGGTTATGGGGTGGGATAGTAGACCTGTAATTTAACACAGTAACTAGGGAGTATATTGGGGCAGGACAGTGTACCTGTAATGTAACCCAATAACTACGGAGAGGTATGGGAGTGGGATAGTAGACCTGTAATTTAACACAGTAACTGGGGACTGTATTGGGGCAGAAGAGTGTACCTGTAATGTTACACAGTAACTAGAGAGAGGAATGGGGTCAGGACAGCAGACCTGTAATGTAACACAGTAACTAGGGGGGTATATGGTGGAGGGGCAGTAGACCTGTAATTTAACACAGTAACTAGGGAGGTGTATGGGGGTGGGACAGCAGACCTATAATGTAACACAGTAATTAGGGAGATGCATGAGGACAGAACAGTGTACATGTAATGTAAGACAGCAACTAGGGAGAGGTTTGGGGTGGGACAGTAGACCTGTAATTTAACACAGTAACTAGAGAGGAGAATGGGGACAGGACAGTAGACCTGTAATGTAACACAGTAACTAGGGAGATATATGGTGGTGGGACATTATACCTGTAATGTAACACAGTAACTAAGGAGAGTGATGGAGGATAGTAGACCTGTAATTTATCACAGTAACTAGGGAGGCAACTGAGGGTGAGATAGTAGACCTGTAATTTAACACAGTAACTAGGGAGGTGTATGGGG
The DNA here is from genome assembly GCA_016271365.2 of Neoceratodus forsteri. Classification (NCBI taxonomy): domain Eukaryota; kingdom Metazoa; phylum Chordata; order Ceratodontiformes; family Ceratodontidae; genus Neoceratodus; species Neoceratodus forsteri. The sequence goes on along the minus strand of JADMNL010000024.1, from coordinate 253,834,674 downwards.
CAGGACAGTAGACCTGTAAAATAACACAGTAACTAGGGAGAGGTTATGGGGTGGGATAGTAGACCTGTAATTTAACACAGTAACTAGGGAGGCATTTGGGGGTGAGATAGCAGACCTGTAATTTAACACAGTAACTAGGGAGGTGTATGGGGCAGGACAGTAGACCTGTAATATAACACAGTAACTAGAGAGAGGTTTGTAGTGGGATAGTAGACCTGTAATATAACACAGAAACTAGGGAGAGGTTTGGGGTGGGATAGTAGACCTGTAATATAACACAGTAACAAGGGAGGTTTGGGTGGGATAGTAGACCTATAATGTAACACAGTAACTAGAGAGGTGAATGGGGTGGGATAGTAGACCTGTAAATTAACACAGTAACTATGGAGGTGTATGGGGGCAGGACAGTAGACCTGTAATGTAACACAGTAACTAGGGTGAGGAGTTTGGGGTGGGATAGTAGACCAGTAATATAACACAGTAACTAGGGAAGTGAATAGGGACAGGACAGTATACCTCTAATATAAAACAGTAACTAGGGTGGTGTATGTGGGATGGGACAGTAGACCTGTAATGTAACCCGTAACAATGGAGGTGCATGGGTGCAGGGCAGTAGACCTGTAATTTAACACAGTAACTGGGGAGGTGTATGGGAGTGGGACAGTAGACCTGTAATTTAACACAGTAACTAAGGAAGTGTAGGGGGGTGGGATAGTAGACCTGTAATTTAATACAGCAACTAGGGTGAGGTTATGGGGTGGGATAGTAGACCTGTAATTTAACACAGTAACTAGGGAGTATATTGGGGCAGGACAGTGTACCTGTAATGTAACCCAATAACTACGGAGAGGTATGGGAGTGGGATAGTAGACCTGTAATTTAACACAGTAACTGGGGACTGTATTGGGGCAGAAGAGTGTACCTGTAATGTTACACAGTAACTAGAGAGAGGAATGGGGTCAGGACAGCAGACCTGTAATGTAACACAGTAACTAGGGGGATATGGTGAGGGCAGTAGACCTGTAATTTAACACAGTAACTAGGGAGGTGTATGGGGTGGGACAGCAGACCATAATGTAACACAGTAATTAGGAGATGCATGAGGACAGAACAGTGTACATGTAATGTAAGACAGCAACTAGGGAGAGGTTTGGGGTGGGACAGTAGACCTGTAATTTAACACAGTAACTAGAGAGGAGAATGGGGACAGGACAGTAGACCTGTAATGTAACACAGTAACTAGGGAGATATATGGTGGTGGGACATTATACCTGTAATGTAACACAGTAACTAAGGAGAGGTTATGGAGTGGGATAGTAGACCTGTAATTTATCACAGTAACTAGGGAGGCAACTGAGGGTGAGATAGTAGACCTGTAATTTAACACAGTAACTAGGGAGGTGTAGGGCAGGACAGTAGACCTGTAATAACACAGTAACTAGGAGAGGTTATGGGGTGGGATAGTAGACCTGTAATTTAACACAGTAACTAGGGAGGCATTTGGGGGTGAGATAGCAGACCTGTAATTTAACACAGTAACTAGGGAGGTGTATGGGGCAGGACAGTAGACCTGTAATATAACACAGTAACTAGAGAGAGGTTTGTAGTGGGATAGTAGACCTGTAATATAACACAGAAACTAGGGAGAGGTTTGGGGTGGGATAGTAGACCTGTAATATAACACAGTAACAAGGGAGAGGTTTGGGGTGGGATAGTAGACCTATAATGTAACACAGTAACTAGAGAGGTGAATGGGGTGGGATAGTAGACCTGTAAATTAACACAGTAACTATGGAGGTGTATGGGGGCAGGACAGTAGACCTGTAATGTAACACAGTAACTAGGGTGAGGTTTGGGGTGGGATAGTAGACCAGTAATATAACACAGTAACTAGGGAGGTGAATGGGGACAGGACAGTATACCTCTAATATAAAACAGTAACTAGGGTGGTGTATGGGGATGGGACAGTAGACCTGTAATGTAACCCAGTAACAATGGAGGTGCATGGGTGCAGGACAGTAGACCTGTAATTTAACACAGTAACTGGGGGAGGTGTATGGGAGTGGGACAGTAGACCTGTAATTTAACACAGTAACTAAGGAAGTGTATGGGGTGGGATAGTAGACCTGTAATTTAACACAGTAACTAGGGAGTATATTGGGGCAGGACAGTGTACCTGTAATGTAACCCAATAACTAGGGAGAGGTATGGGGTGGGATAGTAGACCTGTAATTTAACACAGTAACTGGGGACTGTATTGGGACAGAAGAGTGTACCTGTAATGTTACACAGTAACTAGGGAGGTGTATGGGGGCAGGACAGTAGACCTGTAATGTAATGCAGTAACTAGTGAGAGGTATGGGGTGCGACAGTCGATCTGTAATGTAACACAGTAACTAGGAAGAGGTATGAGGTGGGACAGTAGACCTGTAATTTAACACAGTAACTAGGGAGGTGTATGAGGGCAGAACAGTATACCTGTAATGTAACACAGTAACTAGGGAGAGGTATGGGGTGGGACAGTAGATCTGTAATTTAACACAGTAACTAAGGAGGTGAATGGGGTGAGATAGTAGACCTGTAATTTGACACAGTAACTAGAGAGGGGAATGGGGACAAGACAGTAGACCTGTGATTTAACACAGTAACTAGAGAGGTGAATGGGGACAGGACGGTAGACCTGTAATATAACACAGTAACTAGGGAGGTGAATAGGGGGTGAGATAGTATACCTGTAATTTAACACAACAACTAGGGAGGTGAATGGGGACAAAACAGTAGACCTGCAATGTAACACGGAAACTAGGGAGGTGTATGGGGGTGGGACAGTAGATCTGTAATGTAACACAGTAACTAGGGAGGTGAAAGGGGGTGGGATAGTAGACCTGCAATTTAACACAGTAACTAGGGAGAGGTATGGGGTGGGACAGTAGACCTGTAATGTAACATAGTAACTAGGGAGGTGTATGGGGGCAGGACAGTACACCTGTAATGTAACACAGTAACTAGGGAGAGGTATAGGGTGGGACAGTAGACCTGTAATGTAACACAGTAACTAGAGAGGTGTATGGGGGCAGGACAGTAGACCTGTAATGTAACACAGTAACTAGGGAGAGGTTATGGGGTGGGACAGTAGACCTGTAATTTAACACAGTAACTAGGGAAGTGAATGGGGGTGAGATAGTAGACCTGTAATTTGACACAGTAACTAGAGAGGGGAATGGGGACAGGACAGTAGACCTGTGATTTAACACAGTAACTAGATAGGTGAATGGGGACAGGATGGTAGACCTGTAATATAACACAGTAACTAGGGAGGTGAATGAGGGTGAGATAGTATACCTGTAATTTAACACAACAACTAGGGAGGTGAATGGGGACAGAACAGTAGACCTGTAATGTAACACAGTAACTAGGAGGTGATGGGTGTGGACAGTAGACCTGTAATTTAACACAGTAACTAGAGAGTGAATGGGGGGAGGATAGTAGACCTGTAATTAACACAGTAACTAGGGAGAGGTTTGGGGTGGGATAGTAGACCTGTAATTAACACAGTAACTAGAGAGGTGAATGGGGTGGGATAGTAGACCTGTAATGTAACACAGTAACTAGGGAGGTTATGGGGTGGACACTAGACCTGTAATTTAACACAGTAACTAGGGAGGCGAATGGGGGTGAGATAGTAGACCTGTAATTTAACACAGTAACTAGGGAGGTGTATGGGGTGGGACAGCAGACCTATAATGTAACACAGTAACTAGGGAGATGCACGGGGGCAGAACAGTGTACCTGTAATGTAACACAGTCACTAGGGAGAGGTTTGGGGTGGGATAGTAGTCCTGTAAATTAACACAGTAACTACGGAGGTGTATGGGGGCAAACCAGTAGACCTATAATGTAACACAATAACTAGGGGGAGGTTTGGGATGGGATAGTAGACCTGTAATTTAACACAGTAACTAGAGAGGGGAATGGGGACAGGACAGTAAACCTGTAATATAACACAGTAACTAGTGAGGTAAATGGGGGTTGGATAGTATACCTGTAATTTAACACAACAACTAGGGAGGTGAATGGGGACAGGACAGTAGACCTGTAATGTAACACGGTGACTAGGGAGGTGTATGGGGGTGAGACAGTAGACCTGTAATGTAACACAGTAACTAGGGAGAGTGAATGGGGAGGACAGTAGACCTGTAATGTAACACAGTAACTAGGGAGAGGTTTGGGTGAATATAACACACTAACTATGGTGGTGTATGGGGACAGGACAGTAGACCTGTAATGCAACCAGTAACTAGAGAGGGATTGGGGGACAGTAGACCTGTAATGTAACACAGTAACTAGGGAGATGTATGGGTGGACAGTAGACCTGTAATGTAACACAGTAACTAGGGAGAGTTTGGGGTGGGATAGTAGACCTGTAATTTAACACAGTAACTAGGGAGGGGTATGGGGTGGGATAGTAGACCTGTAATTTAACACAGTAACTAGGGAGGTTATGGGGTGGGATAGTAGACCTATAATGTAACACAGTAACTAGGAGATGCATGGGGACAGAACAGTGTACCTGTAATGTAACACAGGAACTAGGGAGAGGTTTGGGGTGGGATAGTAGACCTGTAATTTAACACAGTAACTAGAGCGGGAATGGGGACAGAACAGTAGACCTGTAATGTAACACAGTAACTAGGGAGGTATATGGTGGAGGGGCAGTAGACCTGTAATGTAACACAGTAACTAGGGAGGTGTATGGGGTGGGACAGCAGACCTATAATTTAACACAGTAACTAGGGAGATGCATGAGGACAGTACAGTGTACCTGTAATGTAAGACAGTAACTAGGGGGAGGTTTGGGGTGGGACAGTAGACCTGTAATTTAACACAGTAACTAGAGAGGGGAATGGGGACAGGACAGTAGACCTGTAATGTAACACAGTAACTAGGGAGATATATGGTGGTGGGGCATTAGACCTGTAATGTAATACAGTAACTAGGGAGGCATTTGGGGGTGAGATAGTAGACCTGTAATTTAACACAGTAACTAGGGAGGTGTATGGGGGCAGGACAGTAGACCGGTAATATAACACAGTAACTAGGGAGAGGTTTGGAGTGGGATAGTAGACCTGTAATATAACACAGTAACTAGGGAGAGGTTTGGGGTGGGATAGTAGACCTGTAATATAACACAGTAACAAGGGAGAGGCTTGGGGTGGGATAGTAGACCTGTAATGTATCAGAGTAACTAGAGAGGTGAATGGGGTTGGATAGTAGACCCGTAAATTAACACAGTAACTACGGAGGTGTATGGGGGCAGGACAGTAGACCTGTAGTGTAACACAGTAACTAGGGGGAGGTTTGGGGTGGGATAGTATACCTGTAATTTAACACAACAACTAGAGAGGTGAATGGGGACAGGACAGTAGACCTGTAATGTAACACAGTGACTAGGGAGGTGTATGAGGTTGGGACAGTAGATCTGTAATGTAACACAGTAACTAGGGAGGTGAATGGGGGTGTATAGTAGACCTGTAATTCAACCCAATAACTAGTGAGGTGAATGGGGACAGGGCAGTATACCTGTAATATAAAACAGTAACTAGGGTGGTGGATGGGGATAGGACAGTAGACCTGTAATGTAACCCAGTAACAAGGGAGGTGCATGGGTGCTGGACAGTAGACCTGTAATTTAACACAGTAACTAGAGAGGGGAATGGGGACAGGACAGTAGACGTGTAATGTAACACAGTAACTAGGGAGATATATGGTGGAGGGGGAGTAGATCTGTAATGCAACACAGTAACTAGGGAGAGATTATGGGGTGGGATAGTAGACCTGTAATTTAACACAGTAACTAGGGAGGCGAATGGGGGTGAGATAGTAGACCTGTAATTTAACACAGTAACTAGGGAGGTGTATGGGGGTTGGACAGCAGACCTATAATGTAACACAGTAACTAGGGAGATGCATGGGGACAGAACAGTGTACCTGTAATGTAACCCAGTAACTAGGGAGAGGTTTGGGGTTGGATAGTAGACCTGTAATTTAACACAGTAACTAGAGTGGGGAATGGGGACAGGACAGTAGACCTGTAATGTAACACAGTAACTAGGGGGGTATATGGTGGAGGGGCAGTAGACCTGTAATGTAACACAGTAACTAGGGAAGTGTAAGGGGTGGACAGACATATAATTTAACAGCAGTAACCAGAGACACACATGAGGACAGAACAGTGTACCTGTAATGTAAGACAGTAACTAGGGAGAGGTTTGGGGTGGGACCGTAGACCTGTAATTTAACACAGTAACTAGGGAGGTGTATGGGGCAGGACAGTAGACCTGTAAAATAACACAGTAACTAGGGAGAGTTTATGGGGTGGCATAGTAACCTGTAATTTAACACAGTAACTAGGGAGGCATTTGGGGGTGAGATAGTGGACCTGTAATTTAACACAATAACTAGGGAGATGTATGGGGGCAGGACAGTAGACCTGTAATGTAACACAGTAACTAGGGAGAGGTTTGGAGTGGGATAGTAGACCTGTAATATAACACAGTAACTAGGGAGAGGTTTGGGGTGGGATAGTAGACCTGTAATATAACACAGTATCAAGGGAGAGGTTTGGGGTGGGATAGTAGACCTGTAATGTAACACAGTAACTAGAGAGGTGAATGGGGACAGGGCAGTATACCTGTAATATAAAACAGTAACTAGGGTGGTGTATGGGGATAGGACAGTAGACCTGTAATGTAACCCAGTAACAAGGGAGGTGCATGGTGCGGTACAATTTAACACAGTAACTAGAGAGGGGAATGGGGACAGGACAGTAGACGTGTAATGTAACACAGTAACTAGGGAGATATATGGTGGAGGGGGAGTAGATCTGTAATGTAACACAGTAACTAGGGAGAGGTTATGGAGTGGGATACTAGACCTGTAATTTAACACAGTAACTAGTGAGGCATTTGGAGGTGAGATAGTAGACCTGTAATTTAACACAGTAACTAGGGAGGTGTATGGGGGCAGGACAGTAGACCTGTAATATAACACAGTAACTAGGGAGAGGTTTGGAGTGGGATAGTAGACCTGTAATATAACACAGTAACTAGGGAGAGGTTTGGGGTGGGATAGTAGACCTGTAATATAACACAGTAACAAGGGAGAGGTTTGGGGTGGGATAGTAGACCTGTAAATTAACACAGTAACTACCGAGGTGTATGGGGGCAGGACAGTAGACCTGTAATGTAACACAATAACTAGGGGGAGGTTTGGGGTGGGATAGTAGACCTGTAATTTAACACAGTAACTAGGGAGGCATTTGGGGGTGAGATAGTAGACCTGTAATTTAACACAGTAACTAGGGAGATGTATGGGGGCAGGACAGTAGACCTGTAATGTAACACAGTAACTAGGGAGAGGTTTGGAGTGGGATAGTAGACCTGTAATATAACACAGTAACTAGGGAGAGGTTTGGGGTGGGATAGTAGACCTGTAATATAACACAGTATCAAGGAGAGGTTTGGGGTGGGATAGTAGACCTGTAATGTAACACAGTAACTAGAGAGGTGAATGGGGTGGGATAGTAGACCTGTAAATTAACACAGTAACTACGGAGGTAAGGGGGCAGGACAGTAGACCTTTAATGTAACACAGTAACTAGGGGGAGGTTTGGGGTGGGATAGTTGACATGTAATTTAACACAGTAACTAGAGAGGGGAATGGGGACAGGACAGTAGACCTGTAATATAACACTGTAACTAGGGAGGTGAATGGGGGTGGGACAGTAGATCTGTAATGTAATGCAGTAACTAGGGAGGTGAATGGGGGTGTGTAGTAGACCTGTAATTTAACACAATAACTAGTGAGGTAAATGGGGACAGGACAGTATACCTGTAATATAAAACAGTAATGGGGTGGTTTATGGGGATAGGACAGTAGATCTGTAATGTAACCCAGTAACAAGGGAGGTGCGTGGGTGCGGGACAGTAGACCTGTAATTTAACACAGTAACTAGAGAGAGGAATGGGGACAGGACAGTAGACCTGTAATGTAACACAGTAACTAGGGAGATATATGGTGGTGGGGCATTAGACCTGTAATGTAACACAGTAACTAGGGAGAGGTTATGGGGTGGGATAGTAGACCTGTAATTTAACACAGTAACTAGGTAGGCAACTGGGGTGAGATAGCAGACCTGTAATTTGTCACAGTAACTAGGAGTGTATGGAGGCAGGACAGTAGACCTGTAATATGGCAGTAACTAGGGAGAGGTTTGGAGTGGGATAGTAGACCTGTAATATAACACAGTAACTAGGGAGAGGTTGGGGTGGGATAGTAGACCTGTAATATAACATAGTAACAAGGGAGAGGTTTGGGGTGATAGTAGACCCAATGTAAACACAGCAATCAGAGAAGTGAAGGGGGTGGGATAGTAGACCTGCAAATTAACACAGTAACTACAGAGGTGTTTGGGGGCAGGACAGTAGACCTGTAATGTAACACAATAAGTAAGGGGAGATTTGGGGTGGGATAGTAGACCTGTAATTTAACACAGTAACTAGAGAGGGGAATGGTGACCGGATAGTAGACCTGTAATTCAACACAGTAACTGGGGAGGTGAATGGGGGTGGGATAGTATACCTGTAATTTAACACAACAACTAGGAAGGTGAATGGGGACAGGACAGTAGGCCTGTAATGTAACACGGTAACTAAGGAAGTGTATGGGGGTGGGATAGTAGACCTGTAATTTAATACAGTAACTAGGGAGAGGTTATGGAGGTGGGATAGTAGACCTGTAGTTTAACACAGTAACTAGGGAGTATATTGGGACAGGGCAGTGTGTAATGTAACAGATAACTAGGAGTGTGATGGGTGCAGGATAGTAGACCTGTAATGTAACACAGTAACTAGGGAGAGGTATGGGGTGGGACAGTAAACCTGTAATGTAACACAGTAACTAGGGAGAGGTATGGGGTTGGACAGTAGACCTGTAATTTAACACAGTAACTAGGGAGGTGCATGGGGTGGGATAGTAGACCTGTAATTTAACACAGTAACTAGGGAGAGGTTATGGGGGTGGGACAGTAGACCTGTAATATAACACAGTAACTCGGGAGGTGTATGGGGGCAGGACAGTAGACCTGCAATGTAATACAGTAACTACGGAGAGGTATGGGGTGGAACAGTAGACCAGCAATTTAACACAATAACATAGGAGGTGAAAGGGGGTGGGATAGTAGACCTGTAATTTAACACAGTAACTAGGGAGTGTTCTGGGGAATTACAGTAGATCTATAATGTAATACAGTAACTAGGGAGGTGTATGGGTCAGGACAGTAGACCTGTAATATAACACAGTAACTAGGGAGAAGTATGGGGTGGGACAGTAGACCTGTAATGTAACACAGTAACTAGGGAGAGATATGGAGTGGGAGAGTAGACCTGTAATTTAACACAGTAACTAGGGAGGTGTATGGGGGCAGGACAGTAGACCTGTAATGTAACACAGTAACTACGGAGAGGTATGAGGTGGGACAGTAGACCAGCAATTTAACACAGTAACATAGGAGGTGAATGGGGGTGGGATAATAGACCTGTAATTTAACACAATAACTAGGGAGTGTATTGGGGCATTACAGTAGATCTGTAATGTAATACAGTGACTAGGGAGGTGTATGGGGCAGGACAGTAGACCTGTAATGTAACACAGTAACTAGGGAGTGTATTGGGGCAGGACAGTGTACCTGTAATGTAACACAGTAACTAGGGAGAGGTATGGGGTGGGATAGTAGACCTGTAATTTAACACGGTAACTAGGGAGGTATATGGGGTGGAGCAGTGTACATTTAATGTGACATGGTAACTAGGGAGGTGTATGGGGTGGGGCAGTGTACATGTAATGTAACACGGTAACTAAGAAGGTATATGTGGGCGGACAGTAGACCCTGAAATGTAACACAGTAACTAGGGAGGTGTATGGAGGTGGGGCAGTGGACATGTAATGTAACACAGTAACTATGGAGGTGTATGGGGGCAGGGCAGTGGACATGCAATATAACACAGTAACTAGGGAGGTGTCAGGGTTGGGCAGTGAACATGTAATGTAACACAGTAACTAGAGAGGTGTATGGGGTGGAGAAGTGGACATGTATAGTAACACTGTAAATCAGGAGGTGTATGGGGTGGGCAGTGGAAATGGAATGTAATACGGTAACTAGGGAGGTGTATGGGGTGGGGTAGTGGACATGTAATGTAACACGGTAACTAGGGAGGTGTATGGGGTGGGGTAGTGGACATGTAATGTAACACGGTAACTAGAGAGGTGTATGGGGTGGAGCAGTGGACATGTATAGTAACACTGTAAATCTGGAGGTGTATGGGGTGGAGCAGTGGACATGTACAGTAACACTGTAAATCTGGAGGTGTATGGGGTGGAGAAGTGGAAATGGAATGTAATACGGTAACTAGGGAGGTGTATGGGGTCAGGACAGTAGACATGTAATGTAATACGGTAACTAGGGAGGTGTATGGGGTGGGGTAGTGGACATGTAATGTAACACGGTAACTAGGGAGGTGTATGGGGTGGGGCAGTGGACATGTAATGTAACACGGTAACTAGGGAGGTATATGGGGTGGGGCAGTGGACATGTAATGTAACACAGTAACTAGGGAGGTGTCGGGGTTGGGCAGTGGACATGTAATGTAACACTGTAATTAGGAAGGTGTATGGGGTGGGGCAGTGGACATGTATAGTAACACTGTAACTAGGGAGGTGTATGGGGTGGGGCAGTGGAAACGGAATGTAATACGGTAACTAGGGAGGTGTATGGGGTGGGGCAGTGGACATGTAATGTAACACAGTAACTAGGGAGGTGTATGGGTGAGGGGCAGTGGACATGTAACACGGTAAGTAGGAAGGTGTATGGGGTGGGGCAGTGGACGTGTAATGTAACAGAGTAACTGGGGATATGTATGTGGGTGGGACAGTGGGCATATAATGGAATACGGTAAGTAGGGAGGTGCATGGGGGTGGAGTATCATAGAATCATAGAAAGTGTCATCAGAAAAGGACCGCCAGGCCCACCCTGTCTGCCCAGTGTACCTACCTAAATATTAGGATTTTGTAATTTCCTGCTGCCTCCCTCCCCTTAAAGAAAATGGAATATGGAACATGTAATGTAATACGGTTAGTAGGGTGGTCATTCAGTCAAAAGCTTTATTGTTCGGCAATATGCTATTACAGCTTAAAAGAAAAAATCCAAAAATATATACAAAATCTGTCACACACAGTAAAACATACTAACAGAGCACTAGCAATTTACAATCAGTACATCCCTCTATCGGAATCATTTGAGCATGTAATCGAGGCAGTTCATCATTACGTTGTTTTTCAATGCCCATAAATTCTATGCAGTCATTATTACAATCTCAGTAGGACTACTTGGACATCAGGAGAAAACAAAGTCATCCATTTATAAAATCAGTTAACAATGACAGAACTCCACAATATCAGGAGCTACAGAGCAGAGATGCCCATTGTTCAAATAAAGCATCCTCATTAAAACACACATCTCTTTTCCAAAATACTGTTCACTTTTCTATATAATTTCCAGAGTAGTCTTTTGCTGGGATGTCAGACTATTCAATACTGGGGCTACAGCAGTCATATTGACCCACAATATGCCAACAGAGGCAGTAACACTAAGATGCTTTTAACTCCCTTAGGCAGTATAGTACCAACCTAGGCCATTGTAGTAGTCTTCCCTAACTAAAAAGAAATTTGGGCTAACATTCCTGTAGGCAATTAAAGGTACACACGCACCTTTTTGAGTATATGCAACCAGAATGGCGTATATGCTAGCAAAGCATAGGTACATACCTGAATCTGGCTCAGTGCACACTTTACAGCCAATAGACTCCGTGCTTAACCCTGAATTTCCCATAGTAAACAACATCTAATTAGAGCCAAATAATATTGAGCAGCAGTAGTTCTTGTTACTTAATAGCCCTCTTACACCAAGGCCCTTTCCCCTAAGGGCTGCTCCTGAAACTGGAGGAGAAATCAGGCAGCAAGTTCATTCCCAATAGACATTGAACCAAATTGGCTTTGACTTAACAAATTGTCAAAATTAATATTAGCCGTAAGGATTTCAACCTAAATAAACCGATTAACATTAGACATTCCGTTGTGTATTAGAAAAAGGCTAAAAAGCTGCGCCCTACCCCCAATCCTATGAAATGACATAATAACATCACAACATGTACATAGAGTATAAGAGTTAAATGAAATAATATAAAAACCCACTTTAAAACGCTGTAACCTGCAAGTCAATGAGGAGCCGACAGTGATCCCAAATCTCAGTGGCCACTAGGGGAAATCACAGTGCAAAGGAGCCCAAAACAGTTCAGGAGCTCCAACCAACAGTCAGCACAAAGGAGAATATGTAAAATGTATTTCGAACTTTAAGGTAGAGGAAAATAGGGTCTCTTAGCCCACCCCGCCCAACTCTCCTCTAAGTACATGTTAGGCGTCACAATGGTTCCTCATTCTCCTGCCTGTTCCCCTCAGGAACCAGAAGGGTTTCACTCGCTCACATCTTCACATGTTCTGTATCACATCTCCGGGCCATCAAAACAAATCGTTGGAGTTTGTGGGAGCTGATCCCATATAAAATAACAGGTTGGCAAACCATAACTTGGCTAATTTTGCTATATACACTGTACATAAGCAAGCACCAGCGTTCAATAGGTGGTCTATTAGACTCCAATGTCTCTATAACGAGTCCCATACCGCAGCCATTCTATTTTGATGTAGGATATAAAAACATAAAATAGGTTAAAGGCAGTACTTGCATATAAAGAGGCTTCTTGAAGCAGTCACATGGACCATCGACGTCCACCATTATTTTCTGTGGCACAGAACCCAGTATATGACGTTCCTGTTCAAACAGGACAGTCAAACCACCTCTTTCTTTTGGGGACCTTTGTAAAGACTGGGGAAATCCTTCATTCCCAATCTTCCAATAATCTCTGAATGTCCAAAACTTAAGTCTCCCTTTCTCAGCTTGCCAGCAATTAAGAGTCACATAAACCTGGTCTACTCAAAAGCATTAAAAAAGTTTACCATTTTCTTAAGTGCACTAAGCCGCTCAGCTTTACATCAAGGACAGTATTACCTGGAGAGTAAAAGAAAGGACAAAGAAATGGTCCTCTGAGCCTAGTAACATCAGGTGCATAATTAAGAGATCCCGCCTTAGCCCCCCCTAAGCAAAAATATCATACCATTTTTCAATTTATATACAGCTGTACAGCACTTATAGTGCCCTAAATCTCCCCACTGCTGCCGGGGTCTTCATATGTCTTCTTGTTCTCTACAGGGATCTTAATCCAGTCTTTGGCATCTCAGCAAACACCAGTTCATATTATAAAAACACACAACTGCGGCCCGCGTACCTGGTGGTTAGTTTTCCACTTATTACGCGGTGAACGGGTTAAAACTACACCCCTGCACTCCCCTACTTAAGGAGGGTGCATGTCGGGGTGAAAGTAGAAAATAAAAGGTTTGGGCCAGGGCTAATAAAAATTGCTCCAGCCCGGACCTGAACCCAGTACTCAGCTATCCCAGCCACTGCCCAATCTCGATGCCATGCTGCAGCTCAACTGATGACCACAGCGCCACCCCCTACAGCCTCTCCACCCTCCCACCCCACGCCACCGTGCTCACTCCCACCCCCCGCGCCAGACGTATAGTGACATCCTGTCGCCCAGTTCACCCACCCACTATCCGTCGCCTACCTGTCGTCGCCATGAGAGGATTGTGCGAGGAAGGTGTCGCCATAATGGACGGCGCCCTTCCTCATGCGCCCACTTCGCAGGTTACCTGATGGCATCATTGCACGTCTCCACCCCAGCCTATAGGGATAAAAATCCCTCACGGCCGAATGTCTCCATGACTCCCTGCCCCGGGACTCAATCAGCCACCTGGCCGAGGGCACTCCCGACTAGATACAGACTCACGACACCGGTGCCCACTGCAGTGCCATGCTCTGCCTCCCAGGGGGCAAGCCAGGAGTGACTGGGGGAGCGAGGGGCTCATAAGGCTGTGGAGTCTCAAGGGCACCGTGACCAGAGAGGAGCTACAACGAACGGCAGAGGAAGGGGCAAAAAGTAAGCTGAATATAAAAATAAATAAATAAATAAAAACACACAACCGACTCTAAATGGCCCCAGGAGCCAACCGAAAAATTCAGCTCGGGGCAGCTACAGATCGACTACAGCATGCGATATTCTCACAGCTAAATTAATAAGTTCAATATTGTTAAGGTGCTCAGGACTGCAGAGTTCTGTCCAAGACTCTTTGACAAGTTTCAACAAAGGACCTTCTAAATAAGATTAGCCAGTATAGATCAGGTGTAGATGGAGATGGGGTGTCACATGAGAGCTAAATAAATGCCGATAGTTGTTTAATGTGGCAGATATACCCCAAATTTATGTTCTGTCTGTTGAATGCTGGGGCAAAATGGTAGTTTGCATCAATTTTGTACTGATACCTTGACAAATTTTGTCATTTTCAGCTCCACGTACTTAATGCAGATTCTTGGGCCATTACTTCGAGAGTAAGTGAAATATATATTCAAGTGTGGTCTCAATGAATAGGCGGGAGTTAGAGCTTTAAAATGCATACCCATACGGTACCTCAAAAGATTACTGTTAAAAGGTACAGGATTAAATACTAACCACCACCCCTTAATTTCTTGTGAAATTTCAAAATATTTTTATATTTAAGCTTGTCAGACAGGAATTATTGCACTATATAATATAATTTTATGAAGTCTGAAAGGGTAAGGATTCTGCTTTGAAATGCATAAGTGGTTGTGAAGTTTTAAGGTAATATAAAAGGATAAGCTAATAAAAGGGAAAACACCATTAATAGACAAAATTTTAGCAAGTTTATACTTTTTGAGTTCTTCACACCATATCTTCTGTGTTTACATATGTGTGGCATATGTATGTATATATAATCCAATCCAATCCAACTTTATTTATATAGCGCCTTTCAAATCCAAGGCGCTGTACATAAAACATATACAGATTAATAAAATTTCCATACATTAAAATATGTCAGCCATGACTATGTAAAAGCTAAATTGAATAAATATGTTTTTAAAGCAACCTTAAAACTATCGACGGTTGGGAATTCTCTCAACCAACGAGGTAGAGAATTCCACAGGGTTGGTGCTGAAAAAGCAAATGCACGAGATCCTGATGTTTTTAATCAAACCCTGGGAATCTCCAGCAATCCCTCGTTGGCGGAACGGAGAGGATGGAGGGGGCAGTAGGGAATCAGGAGATCTTTCAGGTAACCGGGTCCCTGATCATGTAGGGCTTTAAAGGTTAGTAAACCAACCTTAAAGGTGATCTGCCACCACACAGGCAACCAGTGCAGTTTGCGGAGCACAGGAGTAATATGACTGGTTCTAGAAATCCCAGTCAATAGCCTGGCTGCCACGTTCTGCACCAGCTGGAGGTGGCGGATATCAATCCCTGGTAGCCCTAGGTAGAGGGAATTGCAATAGTCCAGACGGGTAGTGACAAAGGCGTGGACCAATGTTGGAAGATCCCCCCATAGGAACAGGTGTTTCACCCGGGCGATATTCCTCAGATGGTAAAAAGAGGATTTGATGACAGCTGACACCTGAGATTTTAGGGTCAGACCATCATCAAAAATAACACCCAGATTATGCACCTAATCGGAGGTAGAGAGTGGCATACAATCAAGTAACAAACCTGATGGTTGTCCGGCTCCCAAACCCGTCCCTGGACGACCTGGATCCACTACCAATACCTCAGTCTTATCCGGATTGAGTCTCAGCCAGCTGGAACTCATCCAAAGTCTGATCTCCACAAGGCAGTTATTCAGTACAGAGAGTGCATCACCCTGACCAGGGAGAAAGGACAGATACAGCTGAGTATCGTCTGCATAGCAGTGGAAACCCAGACTGTAACACCTGATGATTTCTCCCAATGGCAGCATATACACTGCAAACAACATGGGAGCTAAGAATGAGCCCTGTGGTACCCCACAAGGCAGGGAGTGAGCACCAGAGGAATAAATTCCAGTGACAACTCTCTGAGACCTGTCCGTGAGGTAAGAATGAAACCATCTGAGGACTGTACCAGACAGCCCACAAAAAACCTGCAGGTGCTCCAACAGCACTCCATGGTCTACAGTGTCAAATGCAGCAGAGAGATCAAGAAGGACCAGAATGGTACATGCCTTTCGATCTCTAGCCATTAGGAGGTCGCTCAGTACCCGGACAAGGGCAGTCTCCATGCTATGCCTTTTCCTAAAGGCAGACTGGAGAGTATCATAGACATTGTGAGTTATAAGATGATCATCCAATTGCAACGCAGCTGCCTTTTCAATGACCTTACCAACAAATGGCAGGTTAGAGATAGGCCAGTAGTTAGCTAGACAATCTGGATTCAAGGAGGATTTTTAAGGAGTGGTCGAACGACTGCCTCCTTAAGGGGGTCAGGAAAGACCCCCCTCTCCAAAGACTTCCAGGCAATGTCAGCAAGGATTGGGCAGATAACTTCTACATATCCTACTAAAAGAGGTGTAAGGCCTGGCTCCAAACTACAACTAGTTGGTCGCATTGTTTGGATGATCTTCACAATGTCCCCGAACTCCAGCTGGCGAAAATCTGACCAGACAGACCGAGGGCATGCCACTTCTTGCCGACCACTGCAGTCCCCCGTAGGAGAGGTCGGACAGATGCCGGACCTGATGCTGGCAACTTTATCTGCAAAAAACTGAGCAAGCTCCTCGCATCTTAGCTGAGAAGAGGCTTCTCTGGGCTGAAGACAGATTGGATTGCACAATCTGTCCACGGTCCAGAAAAGCTGAGTCAGTCAATTTTGTGCAGCAGAAATCTCTCTGGACAGGAACTCTGCCTTCTTATGAGTGATTTCTGATTGATAGCTATCATAATGTGCCATCAACCTAAGCCTGTCAGCATCAAGGCCCGACTTCCACCAGGCTCTCTCCAGCCTTTGGCCAACTCGCCTTAACTCCTTCAAGGAGCCATCAAACCAAGGGCTCCTTGGACAGAGGGTGAGAGGCTGAACACAAACAGGAGCAATTTTGTCCAGAGCATCTTCCACAGCCTTGTTATAGGCTAGTACAAGATCATCTGACTCATGCATTCACCCGACAAACTCTCATAGATCCAGTACTGCCAAGTAGGGTCACTGGGTTAATACCCCAGTGCTGCACCAACCATCTCCATAGGGCAGACCTGTTGGGGCCCTGAACTGAACCTTATGGTGTGATGGTCAGACCAGCTGACAGGTTCCACCCCCAAGTCAGCGATCTCCGTACCCAAAAGAAAGACCAGGTCCAGTGAATGACCCGCTATATGGGTCGAGGAGGTAACCACCTGTGTTAGGCCCAGCATAATCATCAGCTGGAGGAGATTTTGACCAAAATGCGAGAGTTCGTCATCAACCCAGGCATTGATGTCCCCCGGAAATATCAATCTGGGGAACCTCAACACCAAGTCGACGATGAAGTCTGCTATCTCCTGCAGGAATTCTCCACCATCACCTGGTGGATGGTAGACAAGGAGAATCCCGCAGCCTGCACCCTCTCCCAGGATATATTCAAAGGATCTGGTACTTCCCAGTGGCACATCCACAAGGCCCAGCTCAGTCTTAAACATAATGGCCACACCCCCGCCCCTACGATCCAACCTTGGACGGTGTATCACCGAGAACCCGGCTGGAATTGCCAAGGCCAGCATAGGGCCTGGATTTTCATCCAGCCAGGTCTCGGTGATGCAAGCCAGATCAGTTGATCCAACAAGATCAGCTATAATAGCTGTCTTGTTTTTAATAGATCTGACATTGCATAACACCGCCAAGGTGGAATGAGCTGTCGGGGAAGACCTCAGCATATACGTGTATGTATAGATTTTATATATATATATATAATATTCGAGGATGTCTCTAAACTTTTTTGTCAAGTGGAAATGTGGAGAGGAAAATTCTAGGATCCTGCAGTATATAGTACATTACCCTGCCCTGACAACAAGAGACTCTGAAGTAACTCCTCTGAGTGACAAAGGTTACTGCACACTTATAGACAGCAAAGATATTCAAACCCAGTTAGGTAGTGAAACTCATTATGGTGAGCAGTGTGCACCAATTCCAATGCCTAACTATGACCCTGCCAAGCATGGCTACCATAAACAATGCTGCCAAAAGTTCACAAAAGCCAAGAGTATCAGAATATCTGGAGAACACGCAGATGCTGGTGAACGTAGCTCACATCATCATCTCAGGAGTTGTGCTCCTTGTGCCTCATCATCTAGAGAGTTATTTCCTGATATGTGTGGACTCTGTAACACATATGTAATTAAAGTGATAGGGAAGAAGCAATATCCAACTGCTATTGTTACAAAAACAGCTGAAGCCACAAAGGAAAGGGCGGCAAAGCTATGTGATGACCAAGATATGCTCACGAAAATTAAGACAGAGGACCTCATTGCAAAGGAGTTTTGCAAACATGACAAGTGCTACCTAAATTATACAGTAATCACAAGGGACAGGATCCCAGATGATCAGAATAGAAGTAATGATGAGAATGACAATGAACAGTCAGATGGAACTGGGTTTGAGACTGTTTGTCATGTATTTGAAGATAATGTGCTCAAAAGACACCTGGCCATTTCAATGAAGGCGTTGAATGATATCTCAGGCGTCGGAATAGGAGATCAATGATATTGCTATAAACTTAGAAACCATCTGAAAAAGAAATATGGGGATTCACTTTTGTTTTTGAGAACAGATGACAATCAAGTCATCAAGCATGCTGCTTCCTTGTTGTGTGGACATTTTATTTTTTTTTTGCTTCTTATTTCTCCTCCACCTTGGCCCTGATCAGCCCTCATCGGGCCACCATCCATCACCCCCATTCCTTCAGGCCCTCATCCCTGTAACCCCCACGGTTTACCCCCCATGGCAGGGCAGAGGGGACCCCCGTCCACTAACAGGATTCAGTTTTGGGGCATTACCTCTGGAATGAAGCATAACAGGAATGGCCATCAGGCCACAATGACCAGCCACCAGGGTCTTTTCTTGTTTTTTCTTTCCCCTGCGGGAGCCAGGTGTGCAATGACATCTGCGGTGGGCCTGTACATGCCCCCATGCACTGCTCTGCCAAGCATCTACCATGCTGCCACCCCACTTATCTTGTGGCAGCGTAGCACTGAGCCCCAGCCTCTGCCGGGGTCAGGCATGCGCCGACTGAAGGTTACCCCCCTTCCCGAACATGGAGAGCTGTCCTTCAGATGCTCGATCCATCTCCTCCCGCTGACCCCTGGTGACCTGTACTCATTCCCGAATGTGGGTCACCGGTGTGGTGTGAGGTGTGGTATTCAGTATGTCAGCCCTCAGTGGCACGTGCCGGAGCATGGACATTTTTTAAGATTTGTAGAGACAGCACCTTCACTACCATGGCCACCAACAGTGGATGCTCTCCTGAGTAAAGAACAACAGCCCCCAGAGATAGTTCAATCATTTTTCTCACATGTACTAAAATCCCCCAAAGATACTGAGAGTGAACAAGTCTTCCAGTTGTCAAAGTCCTACTCAGAAGACTCAATTCATAGTGTCACACGCAGTAAGTTTCTCACTACAAAACATGCACTTGTTGGAGTTGTGCTACATAATATGACCAGACAGAAAATGCCAGGGAACATCTTGTTTCATTTAGGAAATAGTTGCAGTTATGAGCAAGTGTGTGAAATTGAAACTGATTAGTGGAACTTTCTCAGCATTTTCAAGAGTAAGGTCTGTTACTGCCACTTCAGCCAAAGTCAGAGTCTTCTGTTGTCTTAACAGTTTTCTGGATGGACAACTTTGATCAGAACATTGAAACAGTAACTGGACATGGAACAATACACATGGTAAGTAAGTAAGTAAAATTTTATTTATAGAAGGCGCCCTTCCATTGCTCAGAGTGCCTTTACAATATAGTTACAAACAATATAAACTTCTTAAAATACATAACCACAATTCACTTAAAACCAACATACAAATCCTAAAATTTTATGTTCCTTCAAATGCCATGGTGTTGCATACCAAGAAGAATCTGAAGGCTCCATTCTCCGAGAAGATTCTATTGAAATTCCTCACTCAAAAAGAAGGACAATTGTATCTAACGAAAAGGAATTAGAACATTGACAGGTGAATTCAAGGAAGGAGCCAACCACATTTTTCAATATGCACAAGTCTACTGTGCCAACATCAGTAATAAATATTGGCAAGGCAATGCTACTGCTATGGAAACTTAGTCGGAAAGCACACAAGGAGGATCAGCTTGTCCCAAGGTTTACTGGTTGGCTGACTCTAGTTTGTAACAATCATTCAAGTTCAGTAAAGAAGATGGTTATCACATATCTTCCACCCATCCACAAACCCATTACTGATTATGCCACTATAGTCAAATACCTGACACAGACACAAGAAATAATTTAGCAAGTAAATATGCCCTATGTTCACCTGACACTTGATGTTGAAGCAGCAGAAAAGGCATAGCATATTTGGAATTTCCCAGATGACCAACTGGCAGAAGACGCAAGTGCACCAGGCAGTCCTTTTCTCCCCTTCTTCCTGCCAAGAAGGAGCTTTGCACTGCTGTGATGCTCTCAACTGCCTCCTACTGGCCTAGGGCCTAGAAACCTGGATAATTCTCAAGCCAGGTTTTTCACATAGTAAGCAAGGAACACTTCCCCTTCCTCCCCCTGGGCTGACCAATCAGGTGCAAATAATGATACAAAATAGAAAGACTCTAAATTTGTACATTTCTGTTGCTCCATGGCACAGCACATTGGATTACCATTCTGGCCACTCAGGTTTGCGTCTTGAGGTCAGGTCATTCTGTACCAGGTAGTAAAGTCCAGAGTGAGTGAGGAGAATGGTTGGCTCTTACCAGTGCACAACTGCCGCTCATGACTGGGGAAGTTGAAGTTCTCCATATGGGCAGGATCAGATATTCCATTGTAGAGATGCAGCTGCTATCACAGCATGAGGTGGTGATGCATGGCGGAAAGGCATCAGTACGCTCAGCCCCATGTGATGGAGAGTGCTGGTGTGCTTTAGGAGGGCCTTTTCCTACCATACTCAGATAAGACAGCAAGCCCCCTGCTACACATTGTGCCCAGTGAGAGAGGAGCTTGGGGTGGAAAAGAGGAAAATGGGTGGAGTGCAGACAGCTAAGTGTTCTTCCCAGTTCTGCTGTTCAGACTGCCTGGACTCCCTCCCCTCCAACAGACACACACATATCCCCTATTTGGCCCTGTTTAGACGATTTCCCAGCTGGCCCAACACTGACGGAACAGCTGAGGGCAGGGGAAAACTGGAGGGTACTGCCTGTGACATCAAGTTAAGAGATGAGGTGGAAGTTTGTGGAATGGGCTGAAGGGGACACTGTCTTCACCAGGAAAGGCAGCCCAAAATGTAAGTACAAAAACAAACTAAAGAATGTGTTTATTTCTTTACTTGTCTGCAAGGCCCTTGTAATTTCTGCACATGCACAGGTGCAAAACTATCTACAGAATTCGGTCTCTGCTGCAGAATATATATGTTGCTTCAGATTTCACCATTTGTGGAAATTTTCATTTCAGAAATGTTAGTTTTCTACAGCTCTAGATTCTCCTGCCTTTGTTCCAAAGACCCTTATGCATGTTCAATATCTGACATCAATGACATCACATGGTACCTTTGCCAGTGGCTAGATAGAAATCTGATGGCATGGGGTCATAATGTTGCAAGACATTATGCCGCATGGCAAAATCGCGCTGCCAATACAGTGTGATTTCTGGCATGCGGCATAATTCTTTACCGGGAAGAGACTCTCGCAGACCCTGTTACAAACCCCCAAAAAGATTCTCAACTCCAGGAGGGGGTTTAACTTGGGGAGTGCACAAACTGTCAAAAAAAATAAAAGTTTCTGGGACCAGGAATCAAACCCAGTCCCAGACACAGCACCTGGGCTCCTCGCTGCAATGTCTCAGTCCATTGAGCAACAGCAGCTGCTCAGTGGAACTCTCATCCCAGCAGAGGTCTTATCCTCTGCCTGGGATGTTTTGAGTGGTGAATACTACATACACATATTTGTGGTATTGCACCACAAGCTACAGTGTTGGTTTAGCTTATAATGTCGCACGCTATTAAGCGTATGCATTATGACCCTGGTAGGAAATCGGCAGAACCAACTTTAAAATGGATAATGGAAATCTAGCTGCCTGATTTGCTGAAGCCAATGTAAATAATTTATAATAGTTGTAAGGCAACTCAGTGGGGGTGGGAGTGGGGGAAGGGATTGTTACATATCTGTAATACCACCAAAACAGCAAACTGTAGGTAACCCTTGGGGCAAACGGTAGGCTCCTGGGGTGGTTACATGTCTTTAATTGCAAATACAGCTAACAGTGGATGCCCAGGAGTGGGGTTACTAATCTGTAGTCCACCAAAACTGCAAACAGTGGATGCCTGGGAGGTTTACCTCACAGTAACCCCATCCCCTTCCGTTAGTTATGCCTTACAACTAAAGTAATTCCTACTGCAGAAGTGAAACAAACACAGGAGATAGAATTTAGGGCTTTAGTGGCACAGGGAAATCAAGGCCCTGCCACAGAACTTAGGTTGAAGTGGGACAGGGAATCAAGAGCCCTGCCACAGAACTTAGGTTGAAGTTGCACAGGGAATCAAGAACCCTGCCACAGAACCTAGGGCTGAAATGACACAGAGAATCAAGCTGCCACAGAACTTAGGGCTAAAGTGGCATAAGTAATCAGGGGCTCTACTACAGAACTTGGTGGTAAAGTAACTCAAGGATCCTGCTACAGAACTTAGGGCTGAAGCAGCACAAGGAATCAAGAACCCTACCACAGACCTTACAGCTGAAGTGGTATGGGTAATTAAGGACTCTGCCACAGAACTTAGGGCTGAAGTGGTATGGGGTAATCAAGGGCCCAGCCACAGAACATAGGGCTGGAGTGGCACAGGAAATCAAGGGCCCTGCAACAGAAACATGAGCTGAAGTTGCACAGGGAATCAGGGGCCCTGCCACAGACCAGCCTATGGGGATGAAGTGGCACAAGAAATTAAGTCCCTGCTACACGTCTCTGGGCTGAAGTGCCACAGGTCATTAAGGGCCCACGGGCTGAGCAGCACAGGGAATTAGGGGCCCTGCCACAGAGCTTAGGGCTGAGTGGCATAGGGAATCAGGGGCACTGCTGCATAACTTGTGGCTGAAGCGATACAGATAATCAAGGGCCCTCCACAGAACTTAGGGTTGAAGTGGTACTGGTAGTCAAGAGCCCAACCACAGAACACAGGACTGAAGTGGCACAGGGAATCAAGGGCCCTGCCACAGACCAGACCATGGGGATGAAGTGGCACAGAAAATGAAGTCCCTGCCACACATCTCTGAGCTGAAGTGCCACAGGTCATTAAGAGCCCTACCACAGAACTGTGGACTGAGTAGCACTGCGGAATCAGAGGCCCTGCCACACAGCCTAGGGCTGAGTGGCACAGGGAAACAGGGACCCTGCTACATAACCTAAGGCTGAAGTGATGTGGGTTATCAAGGGCCCTACCACAGAACTTAGGGCTTAAGTGGTAGTGGTAGTTAGAGGCGTTTGCCACAGAACATGGGCTTGAAATGGCACAGGGAATCAAGGGCCCTGCTACAGAGATTAGGACTGAAGTGGCAAAGGGAATCAAAGGCCCTGCCACAGAACTTAGGGTTGAAGTGGTACTGGTAGTAAAGGGCCCAACCACAGAACATGGGACTGAAGTAGCACAGGGAATCAAGGGCTCTGCCACAGACCAGACCATGGGGATGAAGTGGCATAGGAAATGAAGTCCCTGCCACACATCTCTGGGCTGAAGTGCCACAGGTCATTAAGGGCCCTACCAAAGAACTGTGGGCTGAGTAGCGCTGTGGAAGCAGGGGCCCTGCCACACAGCCTAGGGCTGAGTGGCACAGGGAATCAGGGACCCTACCACATAACTGAAGGCTGAAGTGATGTGGGTTATCAAGGGCCCTACTACAGAACTTAGGGCTTAAGTGGTAGTCAGAGGCCCTTGCCACAGAACATGGGCTTGAAATGGCAAAGGGAATCAAGGGCTCTGCCACAGAGATTAGGGCTGAAGTGGCACAGGGAATCAAGTTCCCTGCCACAGAACCTAGGGTCAAAGTAGCATAGAGAACCACAGGCTCTGCTAGTCAGTTTCTGGAAAAACATGGAAACACCAGTGGGCTCCAGGATTTGGCTTCATCACAAGAATTAGTAGAACATGCATCCAGGACTGGAACGTGGATTTTTTTATAGTTAGAAGTTTTCCCACCACTGCTGAAACACAAATGATAAAACTGAGAACCATCGCTAGTGGCAAATCCTAACAAAACAAGGATATGGTGAACAAAGTGGGGCATAGGTCACTTCCTCCTTACCCTCCCCTGCCAATGGAGCATCGGCTGCTTCCTCCTCACCCTCCCCTGCCATCTGCTACTCTCTGCAGCTTGTGCCAGAGCGGAAGCTACACCTGCCCTTTTCTGCAGCAGTCTGCTCTGAAGTCCAAGAAACAAAAAAGGACTAGACGTCGGGAGAACTTCATGTCACCCAGGTTAAGTACACAAGTGGTTTCCTCTCAGAGGAAACGAATACAGTTTTTGCAGCATTTTAATTTCAAAGCCACCAGAGGGATGAAACATTTATCAAGAGGTTGAAGAACGGTTAATTATTGTGAATCAGCCCCTAGCAATTACAGCCCAAACTTGGCGTGAGTTCCTCTCTCTCTCTCTCTCTCTCTCTCTCTCTCTCTCTCTCTCTCTCCCTTTCTCTCTCTCTTTCCCTCCCTCTGTAAACTTGAAAGCCAGAGCAGAATCCAATTGTTCAGCAGCATAAGAGTCTACACCAGAACCAAAGTGGAGCCCAAGAAAACCAAAAGATGGAAGTCGGTTCAGAGACTTGAGAAGAAGGTGGTTTACCAATCTGGCCAAAATCTGGCCAATGGTGCTTGGATTAGATAATGCCCTCTCCAAGTATTAAATTGTTTAGTTTCTCTGTCTCTCCCCCCCCCCAACAGTAGAGACAGCATATTCACAGTTTATGCACTGCTGGCCCCCAAAGCTGCACCCCATTCCACCCCCTCCCAATCCACTTCCGCACAAAGCAGGATCCTTAGCACCTGGTCACCTTGATGCATTAGCGCAGAGGTGCACGAAGACACAGGAGGCATTCTGGGGAGTGAAGCTGGGCTGGACCCTGAACATCCAATCAGAGGCCAGTATCAGCTGGAGACCAGAACAACTGACATGCATGGGACAGGGAACTGTGGGATACAGTGGTCTGCCTTGACTGCCCTATATCCTTTGAGCAATATATTAAATAAAAAAAATATATATTGCTTCTCTGCCTTTTGTGTCCTACTGGGGGCTGGGGTTAATACTAATGAGGGAAGCCATCCAGACAGAGAGAAAAATGAATAATGACAAAAAAACAGACAAACAAAATGTGTTCCCCTGCATACCTGTCACACCTCCCAGGGCCCTACATAGCAGGAGTATCGTGCTGAGCATAGCCACAGAGTGTGCCCAAGCCCTTTTGTGGACCTCATCCCAGTTGTTCATGCTGACACGTGGATCAGGTCAGGCTACCAAATGTAAGTGGTATTGTGGTGTTCACTGATGCATGGAGGCCTCCCCACCTGGCTACAGAAGCCTACCAGCATCCTGGCTCTCCCTGTGCTCCTGTGTAGGGGTTCATAGGGTTTTGAGGGTCAGGCCCATATCAAGTTAATGTCAGAAGGAACTCTAGTTCTGTCAAGTCTGCCCCCATCTCCACTTCATATCCAGGGATTAATAAATACGTAGTGCAAACATGTACCCGTTTATAGAGATTCTGTAACCTTTTTACTACGCAAGGTACCTAGTGATTCTTTTAGTGATCAGAAATTTGCCCCGGCCTAATTTGAAGGCCTGTACTGTCTTCATATCCATTCTATGTGCTGGTAGACTGGCTGCACATTCACCACCCTATAGGAAACAAAATGATTCCAAACATTATCTCTAAATTTTTCATATCTATTTATTTATTTGATTTAGTTTTTGCTGACCAGGAAAGGAGGACTGAGCAATTCTGCCTATTTTCAGCATCATTCCGGGAAGGGGGTACAGATGGAAACCAACTGAAATAGAACTAGATAAATCTATAGGTGGTAGTTTTTAGTGACTGGAAGAAATTTAGTCAGGACACTGGAGAAATTCCTTGACTATTTTCGAGAAGTGCCATGGGATCTTTTACATCTATCTGAACAACTCCCAGAACCTCGGTTTAATGTCTCATCTGAAGGATGGCACTTTAGGAGTGCAGCACCCCCTCATGCTGCATTACAGTGTTAGTATTGGGATTTTAACTCAACTTCCTGATGTGTGACTAGAATCTATAACCTTTCGATCTTCCAGCCTCAGAGGTGAGTGTGCAGCCTGCTGAGCCAATGGCACACTAAGCTTCTGGAGGCACCCTGTGTCCTGTGGAGGACACCAGATCAAAGTTCTCTGTCTGTTCCATCTTGTTAATATCCCTTGAGAATGCAGCTGGGAGAAATATTTGAGAAGCCACTTTAGATGCTCCATGGAGAAGGGTCAGAACTCTGCCAAAACCAACCTGTGGGGAGCAGAACTCCACAAAATTTCACAGTGAAATACTCATTTTTTACAAAACCACTCATATTTGACAGAAATCATAAAAGGGCTCAAAATCCTTGCACGATTTTTCTTTCTAAATTCTGTAATTGGGCGGGGAGGTTCAAAAATATGTTTTTTAATGGTTGTCTTGATCAATTAAAAATATATTATTTTAAGGAAAACATTATCTGCAATAAACTAATGTAATTCTCACTTTTACATAATTTTGCCTGGGATTTTGGAGACAAAATGTTTTCTAATTTCCACAAACAAAAACAAAACCAGTTTTGCATGGTTTTAGGGCATACGGTATATTTCATAAAAATCAACAGATCTGCAGATCAGTCTCTGCGAATTCCACAAAATTATGGGCAGATTCAGAATTAAAGCTTGCAAAAATTCCATAAACTGAACAATAATTGCCAGACCAGCATTTAGCATTTTTTTTTGTCCCTTACTTCTCCCACCCCCCATGGAAGCATACCCATGTTGGCATCCTGGGGCGATGCTGGTTGGCACATGGTCACCCACACCAACCAAGGCAGCCCCACCATGACATCACCAGGAGGCGCTCTTCAAGCTCCACCTTCCAATGGAAGAAGAGCGTTCTCATGGGCACTCTTTCACCCTGCCTGCTGGCTACTGTACCTGCCTTCCGGAGGAATGGGAGTGGCATGGGGCGGGTGTACCTCACAGCAGGGTGGGACAAATCAGTTTGTGAGTAGGTGGTTAGTTTGGCCACCAGTTTCAAAATCTGATAGCCAAAATCAATATTTTTAATGGGCATAATTTTTCAGGGCTCACAAATCACTTTGAGGGCAGGTAACCAGTTAACTGGTAACTTTCAAAATCTGGTAGTCAAACCAGTTTCTTTAGTATCATTGACAACCTGGCTACCTTATTTGTCCCACCCTGCCTCAGAGTAGCATTAATATGTCAGTGAGGAGCAGATATCCTTGGGTTTCCTTCTCGAGGGTTCAGCCATCAGCAGTTTTCCTTTCCGTATAGCCAAAGGTAATAACAATGTACTGGCAGCACTTACTTGTTATATAGGGAATAATGCCTGTGCAAGGTCTGTGTTATGAGAATTTTGCACACACCTGAGGTGTGTGATAATCCATAAACCTAGAGAGCAAACCTGGAGAGGTTGATGAGATTATTACACACCAAGGGTGTGTGAAAAATCCTCATAAAACAGACCTTGCACAGGCATTGATTTTTTATAATAACTGGTACAAAGTTTCAAAAAAGACAAAAATCATAAGCTGTATGTGTGCCGGGAGCGAACGTGTCCCTAAGCAGCCACCATGGCGAGCAGCTTTTGCTTTGCATTTTTCTTTTCATTAAGACATGCGTTTTAGGTGACTGCTGCTGTGATCGACGGAGACGGTTTTGCTGAAGGCAGACATATAAGTGAGGTAGTATGGCTTTGCTTTGGGGATAGAGAGTGAAAAAAGCGATCTCAAGCTACTGTTCTTTCTTTTGTGCTTCAGTGAAGTGAGAGTGCAAGGACGGAAATGCCGTAACAACCCACTACCGAGTTATTACAGAATTCAGCAGGTTATTACGGTGTTTTATTAGGAGTGCATATCCAGTCATAGGGGGTCACCAGTTATTGTAGAGCTATAAAGAGCTAGTAGAAGCAGCAGTAGCAGCCAGGGAAATGTAACAAACCTGAAGATGTAGTCAGTTGTAACTTTCTATTTCTGGAGTATTTGAAATATTTGCCTTTTTTCTTTTGCTCTTTAGAAAGTTTTCCATGTGATAATATTATGCTGGATGTCTGGAACAGCACTTTGTCTTCCGGCAGACATACAGTATCTAGTTCTGTTCCTCTCACTGCCTCATCAGCACTGTGACTGTACTGACAGTGACATCACAGGGGACTGAGCTGGCAGCTCTGAGTGGCTGTTCCTGAGCAGCTGTGATGTCACAGTCAGTGAGGTCCCAATGCTGATGATGTAATAGGAGGAACACAGCTAGATGTATCAGCTGTCAGGCAGAGTGCAGCATGCATTACGCATATGAACATCAGGTAAAAAAAAAACTGTTGAATTAACCAAAGGAAAAAAAAAGTAACTCAGATATAAAAGGTAATACTTGATTGCTTTTAAAAACTAATACTTGTTTTAGACAGCACACTTGTTCTTTAATAATACTGAGCTCTGCAGCTACCATGGATGGTAGGAGTGGAACACCATGAGCCCTTACTCTGTTTGCTTATTTTTTTTATATGCAATTTATCCCCCTTGCTACCACTAGCTGCCCTCTTCTGACCGACCCCCCCACCCCGTCACCCCAGTATCACTGGGACTTACCTTCCAGACTACAGCCCGGTCACCGGATGCGGAGCCTGTGGAGGGTCGGTCATCATCCATAGCCAGGGGGGTGTTTTCCTCCATATTCGCCCTTCCCCGTTGCTGGGGTGCACACGCAGGACGTGCATACATGGAGGTGCACACATGTCTGCGGAAGTACGACAGAACCCTCCCTTCCTTGGTGCCCAACAGTCCCGCACTACCCTCAGGCTTCCACCCAGGGACATTCATTTGGCGGGAGTACCAATCCTTCCTCCCTGGGAGAGGAGAGCAGACCTTCAGATGCTCGATCCCCTCCCTCCCCAGCTGACCCCCAGCAGCCCGCTTACGCTGCCAACATGGGTTGCTGGCATGTCAGGAGGTAAGGCATCCTCTACACCAGTGGGCCGGTTATGTTTGCTTTTTTTGTCTACTGTTTCCTATGCATCTCTGGGACTGAGCTGAAATCTGGTCAGGGGACTAAGAGAATTACATTTGGCGGACTCCAGCCTCCATCTAATTCTTTGGTTCACACTCAAAAAAAAAAAATTGGCACAAAGAAATGTTTACTTGATGTGAGATTTGTTGCCAAGTGCACAGCAATTGGCATGTCTTCCCACTTGCGCTTGGCACAGACGCTGCGGTGCTGTAATTCACAGATTCTGGAAAGTGCACCAGGGGAATGAAACACGCTGCAGAACTCTGAACTGCAGGTGTGTGTGTGTGTGTGTGTGTGTGTCTCATTGTGCGTTGCATGAATGGACATGTAAGGAATGATGTAAATGATGCACGTATGTGTGTAATGTATCATCTGTACAGTAGCCAGTGACTTACAATAAGTGGACAGCTGCCCACAGCAAGAGGAAGTTGACAGTAAGATAAATGCATTGTTTATCTTGATTTGCATGCCTTATGCCAGAAACAGCACTTCTACACTGAAAGAAGGAGAAATATTGCTACTGGAAACATCCAAATTCATCACGCCTTCTGTTAAGAGTTAAAATGATGAAAGACATAATAAGTTGAAGACTGACACCCTCCACTGTGACTCACAGCAACATATGATCAAAGGTTTCTGTACTCTTTAACCCACTCCCCCCCATGGTTTATTTATTTATTAGAAGATTCAGATAATACTCTTGACCATAAGTGCCTTTTTATAAAGGTTCCACATTAAATATTGCAAGTTTTATGTAACCGCTAGGTGGCGCCATTCTAAGGGCTACTACCCTAGCCTTTGTGGCCACTAACAAGGTTGAGGGGCCTGTGTCCCAAGATAACATTAAAACTGGTCCTTTGCCAAGCTATTATATTGCACAGTGCCTCCATCCAGAGTTTAGCTTTTAAGTGGGCTAGCTTTCACCTGGTACAACCTGCTGGGGATGCCATACCGGCCACTATAACCATTAGCCACCCCAACACATAACCCAATAGACATTTCCCTGCATATCAAACATTTTACATTTAATGACTCTCTCTAATAATATGCTCATGAGACAGGATCTGCAAGAACAACAACAGTAAATTCTTTTCATGGGGGTTAGGGCTCAGGAATGGGGAAACAAAGGAGTCAAGGTTATGCAAGCAATATTATTATTTGGTTTGGATGGGTGCTGGTGAAAAAACCTCTAGCTGGGTGGATACCTGTTATGCAATCAGAACACATTCGTAATAGGCCAGCACAGATTACTAGAGCTCTGACTATCTAAGCTGCATAAAATCAGACAGAACACAATATTATTTTACCCACACTGGTACCAGTTTCCCAAGATTGAGTACGAGACCACACAATCCCACACATTTAAATCTGGGTACCGGTACTGGAAAGTTCTTACACGTTGCAGGCCTGTTATATGGTGCAGCTGTACATAGGCTGGCTTGATTAGCACATTTACGACTTGGAACTTAACTTTAACCAACAGATCAGTTAACCTCAGAGAACAGTTAACCTCTGGAATACACTACCAGGTTCAATAGTAGATAGTAAATCCATGAACATCTTTAAAAATAAACTTGACAAATATATGGGTAATAAAAAATTTGATTACATAGACACTTAAAACCACCTTTGGGTGGCAAGTTCAAAAATAGGCTCTGCCTCCCGAACTTGTAAGTTACTATGAAACTATGCTTGAACTATTTACAGTCTCTTTGAAGTGTGCAGGGGTTGCCCTGCATGTTGCAAGCTAAGCAAAAGATGGATGCAACCAGCCAGTTACATTAGTTGGGTTCTAATCTGTATTCCTGAATATTCAGCACATTTATATTTCAGACACATCTGGTGCAATTAATGAAGAGATAGCGCCTTCAACCAGGGGCCAGGAGACCTGCCCTGGTCCATTTCCATAAGAACAGTCATTTCCAGATTACAATACTCAAATTCAAAAGGCTGGGGGCCTCAGTCCTATTTGTGGCACATGGCTGTAGATTGTAGCTCCACTGGACATCTTGCCCGGACATATCAGAAAACACGTATCAGCACATTTGTACAATACTATGGGCTCACTTGGGTCCCCCAGAACTTATACAATACTATGGGCTTACTTGGGTCCCCCAGAACTTATATGATACTCTGGGCTCACTTGGGTCCCACAGAACTTATACGATACTCTGGGCTCACTTGGGTCCCCCAAAATAGTCAGTTCCACCTGCGCTGGGCAGTAAAGGCGTAGTAGGTGCAAGGTGCAGACCAGAATTAGACAGTCACAAACAGCAAAGTTGCACTGGGCTAAGGTTAGACACAGCAGATGCAGGGTGCAGACCAGATGAACAACATAGATCAGACAGTCCCTGGGCATGGACAGCCCCAATAAGCAATTCTCTCTCTTTCTTCCACCGAAGGGGTACAGGAGTACTCAGTCAGGCTCCTCACAGTAGTATCTCTGCAATCAAGGTTCCTGATGTCTGTAGCTCTCTCACAACTGAAGTGAAATTAGCTCTCTCACAGCTGACTTGATGTCGAGTTGCAGATCCACATCTTTCCCTGACGTGGAAAGGAGGGATCCAGGAGGACAATCTGGCAACCCCCAGGCTAGCAGGTTTTACATTAACTAAATAACTTCAAAACTTGTACTGCAAAGAAAGCAACCACCCCATCCTAGATGGAGAGGATTAACTGGATCACCAGGCCCTGTTGCATGACTGGGGGTCAGAGCCCCCACCCCTGTGGGGGGTTCCCTCTCAAATCTGGAAAAATACTGGAAACACTGTCTTTTATGGGACTGTCCTAAAGTTCCTGATTGGCTGGAGCTATTGGATACTTGGCCTCCAATTGGCTGGAAGGCCTAGCAATCAGTCAAGAAAATGAATTATGCATGAACCTCACTCAATGCACAGTTGGCTTGCTGCTTTGACACCTAAAATTAGGTCTCTGCAGTTCCCCGTGAGCACTTGGAAGATTCCCATGAGCTTTGGCAAGTGTCCCACAAGTCCTGGCTTTAATATTCTAGCTCTCTGATTGGCTGTGGCTGCTTGTAATGGCTGCTGAAACACAGTCCCTTAAGCATAAATAATACAGTCCCAAATAAAGTCTTGGTGCAGCCAGAATAAACAAAATATTTGCCCAAATGCCCCACAGTTCAGTAGCCCTTGGTGTGTACTTGCTGTCGCTGCCCAGATTAAACATTTGTTGTTTCAGTCCCAAGCTTGTCGCTGCTGCCAATATTTAAGGACGCCTTGCAGCAGCAGACAGGCTATTTTACTGGTGCAGCTAGGATTAAAACATTTATTTGGGTCGATCACTTTTCCCATTCAAACACTTTCCCCCCAATTATACAAAGCAGTTACATGCATTTATTTTACATTTAAGCACATATCTCTTCTTCTCGACAGCAGACGAAACACAGCTTCCCTGAGGGCAGAAGCGCCCTCATGAATATTTATTACAAACAGGGCTCTGGGCTCATTAATATTCATGAACCCTGATCGTATGCACTCTGTGGATCTTTTAAATTAAATAACTAATCGGGCTCTCAGGGCCCTTGCCATGGTCACTGGGTCCCACTTAGCTGGTGGGGACACCGGGACTGAAGGACACTTTGCGGATTCAACCGCAAAGTCGGCAGTTGGAAGATCAAAGGCGCCGACAGCGCCTGCATGATCGCTGCTGCACCAAAGTGCATGCACAACATGGGGACCACGGTTTAGATTTTAAGGGCTGCAATTTCACACTGGGGCTAAGCTGGGGCACAGGAGGCACAGAAATGACTTGGGCAAGGACCGGGGGACAAAAAAAAATAGCAAACATTCTGGAGGTGCCAGAGAGGAGACCAGCAAAAAATGGGAGTTATGGGCTGCAGGTAAGCCCCACTTTGGTAGGGGGGGTTATATTTACATAAAAATTCTACAATAGAATTACAGTAGATGTTACTGTTAAGTCAGAGACTGGGCAAATGAGCACATTCCAGAGGGAAAGCTTGCCTAAACAGAACAAGAAACATTTAAGTTGTGCAGATGCAAAGCTGATTGAACAAGAACAGGTTCCAGCAGCAGGCTGCTAGAATGGCAGGAGAGCACTACAGTGATGAATATGATTAGTTCAGCGACATACTGCAATTGCACTGAACTGCTAGTGCAGGCCATGTGGATTTTTTGAACTGGGCAAACCTTGGGAGGTTCAACATGGATTCCAGCAGTTCATTTAGCCAGCCTGCAGTCCTATTGGCAAAGGAACGCTTATTCAAGATGAGTTCTGGGTTCTAGCGCAAAAAAAGTGTAAAAGGTTTCAATGCAAAAAAGTGCAAAATAGTGCACTTAGGGGAACAGAAACCCAAGGGAGAAGTACAAAATAGGTGGAGTGATATTGACAACCACCAAGCAGGAAAGAGATCTAAGGGGTTGTCATATCAAATGACCTAAAGGTGGCCAAGCAGTGTGACAAGGCAGTAGGGAGGCCTAGTGGGATGCTGGGGTACACAGGGAAGGGTATCATCAGTAGAAAGAGGGAGGTGGTGTTGCCTCTGTATAGATTGCAGGTAAGACCCCACCTAGAGTACTGTGTCCAGTTCTGGAGACCACATCTCTGGAAAGACAAAGATAGAGTGGAGGTGGTCCAGAGGAGAGCAACCAAAATGTTGCAGGGTCTGCATCAAAGGCCCTACAAACAGAGACTAAGAGACCTCAATATGTATACCTTGGAACAGAGGAGGGAGAGGAGGATATGATAGAGATCTTTAATTACCTCCCGGGGGTAAATAATATACAGGAGGGAAGTATTTTTCAGAAGAAAAGGTGCTCAAGAACAAGGGGACATGCTATGAAGCTGGACGGGGGTAGATTCAGGAGAGATGTGAGGAAGTACTTCTTCACAGAGTGGTGGATTCCTGGAATAGCCTTCCAGCAAAGGTGGTTGGAGAGAAAACAGTGGTAGAATGCATGGGTTAAGGATGAGAGAGTCATAGTAGAAAGGAAGCGGAGAGGGAGAAAGAGCTGTAGATCGGGCATGGTTTGCTGTAACAGTGTAGGTACAGAGAACTGGGCAGACTGGATGAGCCAAGTGGTCCTTATTTGCAGTCAAATTCTATTTCTACAGAAAGGTAGATCGAGGGCATTCCTGGCCATGCTCCTCATGCTGTAATGGTTAGACACTGAGTGGAAACAGTTTTTTTAGCGCAGAGGGTGTTAGGCCTATCATTGCTTTCCTGGCTAGTAGACAGGTCTGAAACTTTATTCTACTGGGAAGAGGTATCCAGCTGGTTGGTGAATAAAGGTGCACTTTTCAGCCCCTAACACAAAGTGACAAGCTTTGTTGCACATCACCTCGACTCTGTTTAATACAGTCCCAGGAGCTGCATACATAGGGAGTCCGTAGTCCACGAGGGACAGGATAGAGCTGAACACAGTCAGTCACCTAACATCTGCAGAAAGGCTGTTCTGATTCTGATAGTGCACCCAGTCTTTTATTTACTGAGGACACCAAATTCTCCACATGGGTGTGGTGAAGGATAGAGTGTCGTCCAGCACTGCCCTAAGATATCTGAATGTCTCTACCTGTTCCAGCATTTGACCTTCTTTATTGAGAAGGACAAGAGGGGGAGACATTTCTCTTCATGTGATTGCTGGTAAAAAAAAAAGCATGGCTTTTGTTTTCTTTTTTATGTTTGCTTGCAAGCATGTGTGTAACCCCTAGATGGCGCTATCCCAGGGGCTACTACCCCTGCCTGATTTGCCACTAACAGGTTGAGGGGCCTGGATCCAATGGCGGGTGCCTCCACCCAGAGGTCAGGGTTTGCAATAGTTAAACTAACTTGGTCACAGCCCTCTGGGACACTGCAACCCCCCTTTCTTCCCACTAGTGGCCCACACAATATATCAGAATTACCTCACAGTATACACTTACCCCCAGGACTGGTTCCGCACTGGGACCTCCTGTGAAATGAGATACAGTGCAACAATCACAGTACAGTACTTTAACATAGACAAATACCTCAGGCAGTATAACTTTGCTGAAACAAGCAGCTCTGATTTATTTAGGGGGATATAACAAGGACAGGGGGAAATCAGGTTAATTAGCTTATCACTCTAATCATCTACCTATGGCTCTGTGCACAGGCCTATCCCTATCAGTTACTGTCCCTGGGTACCCAAGCCCTAGTGGCTAGTCCAAACCGTGGCAGCTGGTAGGGGCCCTTTCACACAGAGAAAAGGAAAATTAAACAGTCAGCAGTACAGCAATTCCATTTGGATTTAATGTGGCAATTCAACAGGGAGCGACCCTGAATTAGTACTCACGACCTCCAAATAAGATAGGGTCCTTCAATATCAGCAGGGCTACTCTTGCGCTCCAAGAGACTCTTCACACATTTACATGGTAAAAAGAAAGTACTATACCAGGCAGGCTGCTTCTCTATCCCGATCGCAGTTACTGCACAATACCCGGAAGAACACACAGCAGATTCAGTTCCTGACAGACCGAGTGCAATTCCACAATTTCTCCAGTCTTCTACAGGGTGAGCCTGGTTTCTATTCTTCAGAGATCCTTTGATTCTTTTCACAGGACGGATTCAGTCCTAACAAGCAGTTACACAAGCTGCAGACCGGAACTCTGGGCCTTACACACGTTTTTTGACTAAAACTGCACACTGAAAAAGCACAGGACTCCTTCCTTCTTCACTGCCAAAGCTCAACTGAAACTCCAACCGACAAAACCGGGCACTTCCTTTGAGTTCCTCCAGTTCTTGACTGGATTGGCTGTCACTCACAATAGACTGCTGCTGTTGGTCCAAAAAGGTGCTGAAGTCTAAACTACATCTCCAGAGTCACTGCCCATACAATCCTCTTGTGGCTGGCTCAGATTATGAGTCCAAGTTCTGATTCGTCCAAGGCACCATTTTAGAGCTAGCTTACCCCACTGATTGGTCCAGTTCAGCAGTTCAAAACCAGAATGGGGAACTAGGCAGACACTGTTCTGACTGCAAAAGAAAGCAGGTTAGACAAACTGTAATTTCATTATCACTCTAAATGGTTTCTGGCAAACAGTTACATCTTTCAGATAGGTTCCCTTTGCACTCCTAGTGACTGCAAAATGGACTGAATTGGCAGCAGCTTGAGTGGTACTCAATCAAAGAAACACACAGTCCCCATACAAACTAATTATGTCTGCAAGCAGACAGCTCTTAAAGAGACAGTACCAGAGGTTCTAAAAACACTCACTGATAAATGGCTTAAATGCCAAACACCATTCAGGCTTGGAGCATTCGAGCAAGCTCCTGGAAGTCTTTTGGGAACCCCCATTTGCAGGGGGGTTACATGTGCAAGAAACATAGTGCCACCATACGAGTTTTCGTAGGTGTGCCTCCCCCACTTCCAATGCCCTGCTCCCTTTTGCAGGCGTGGCTGTGCTGTGCCAATGAATGTCCGAGTTGTCTATGACAGCCGTTCAGATGCAGTGGCGTACAGTTCTGAAGCGAACACCACCACTTGTGTAGGCAATTTGCATACTGCCATTGGCAGTATGCAAGTTGACTACATGTCGGCGCTCACTGCAGCCGAACTGTCATAGACAGTTTGCACCCCCCCACACACACACCCCTACGTAGCACGCTGGGAGCCCACCCCAGCGTGCTCATGCACTCCTGGGTCCTCCCACCCGTACACTGTATGGCTGACGGAGGTGCTCAATCCCCCGTCAGCTCCGCTGCCCCCCCAAACAGATTTCCAGGTGCCAAGCTGTGAGCCTACCCCAGCATGGCAAAAGTTAATATGGTGACGGGGGTGCTCAATCCCCCGTCGACTCCGCTGTAACCCCCCCACACACACAAAAAAACCTGACTTCCAGTTGCCACACTGGGAGCCCACACCAGCATGGCAAACGTCCGTATGGCCGATGGGGGTGCCCAATCCCCCATCAGCTGCACTGCCCCCCCCAAAATAAACTTCCAGCTGCCACGCTGGGAGCCCACCCCAGCATGGCAAAAGTCCCCTGTCATCTTCTGAAGAAAGACACCTGTAAAGAAAAACGGTCCCTCGTTGAATGTCTTGCCCCCCCACACCCCGTGCCCACCCTCTGTGCACCCTGCCTCCCTCTACCCCCTAACCCCATACTTACCTTCGGAGTCCAGCACGATGATCTTCGGTTGACCAGGAACACGTCTGCACTCTTCAAAGCTGACCACGAACTGAAGAAATGCCGATGAGCTGTATAAGGGCATAATTTTTTTTTTTCAACTTTGGTATTATTGTATTCAGTTATTTTTGGGATTTTCATCACCAACATGAGTTCTGGGGTCTCACTTACGATCCCAGTCACTGTCATTTTGTTATTTGGTCCCGAAGGTGATTTCGCAGTCACTGCACAGAACCATCTTTTGGGACTGAGTAACGAAACAACAGTGTCACAGTTCATAAGGTAGGCCCCCCAAAACTCTATGTTGAAAATTTGATGAAAAAATTCTCCAAAATGACTGTTTTACAAGCGTGCGTTGCACAGTTCCTACAGACGCTCGTACCTTCGCGGATTGTTAATATTTTCACTCCAGATTTTCAACATTGCCATTTTAGTACACCTCATTATGAGCAGTATAGCTGTCATTTTTCACATCTTGCCCAAAATGTGTTTTCGCACAAGTAGTGCACAGTGGCGCGGTCG
This sequence comes from Neoceratodus forsteri, assembly GCA_016271365.2. Classification (NCBI taxonomy): domain Eukaryota; kingdom Metazoa; phylum Chordata; order Ceratodontiformes; family Ceratodontidae; genus Neoceratodus; species Neoceratodus forsteri. Next base: position 253,796,529 of record JADMNL010000024.1, on the reverse strand, counting down.
GTGTGCGAAATCAATGTTCGGGACAGAGTAAGAAAAATCACAGTGACACTGTTCATGAGCAGAGGTCTTAAAATGGCTATGTTAAAAATTTAGTGACAAAAGTCCATAAACTGACAGTGCTACGAGTGTGCATTGCGCAGTTTCCACACACCGTCATAAGTTCACGAATTTGTAATATTTTCAGTCCAGATTTTCTACACTGGCATTTTTTCACAACTTCTTATGAACAGTACAGTTGTCATTTTTCACACCCTGGCCGAAATGTGTTTTCACACTTCCTGCGCAGAAATGCGTGGTTGCTGTGGGAAATCAGTGTCCGGGACACATTATGAAAATTACAGTGACACTGTTCATGAGCGGAGGCCCCAAAATGCCTGTGTTGACAATCTGTTGTAAACAATCCCAAAACTAATTACATTACAGGTGTGCGTTGTGCAGTTTCTACGCATGCTTGTGACTTCGACATTTTTTTATATTTTCACTCCAGATTTTCAACATTGCTATTTTTTACACCTCCTCATGAACAGTACAGCTACAGCTGTCATTTTTCACATACTGTTCGAAATGTGTTTTCGCACCTGTGGTACCAAATGGCGTAGTCGCTGTGCAAAATCAGCTTTTGGGTAACAAACTGATATTGCCACTGTTCATGAGGTGGGGGTCACAAAAAAACCATGCTGAAAAATTGGAGTGAAAATTACAGTGAGCGCCTGTGCCGTTAGGGTTTCCGGCTACAACACCTCACCCTATAGAGACTGACAGGCATCAGGGGTGTGACCTGGGGTTGTCGCCTGTAATGCTCATGCCATTCCACCCCCACTCACACCCTGCAGCCAGTGACAGGCATCGAGGTGTGCTTTGGACTCTTCGGCCCCAAAGTTCACCCCATTCTCCTATATTGCACCCATCTCACTGTATTTCCTTACGGAATGGGTGAGCATAAGGTCCAAAGACTCTAAGGCACACGTGACACTTGTCGGTGTCTGCAGGGTAGGGTGTGGTGAAATGGCATGGCCGTTGTGCCTGACGACCCAAAGGCACAACACAATGCCTGTCAGTCTCTGCAGGGTGGTGGTGGTGGGGTTGGCTTCAGTTCAATATTTCACTGCTATTCCTACTATGCATCTCTCTAACTCTTATACTACCGATGCCAATGCCAGCAAGCAAACATTCGGCATTGACAAATGCCTGTTTATAGTTGAGGACTAGCTCATTACTAGTGAATCATTTTTCTAAGGACTCAGAGTTTCCCTGGAGATTAGAGGTGAGGCTGCTGAGTTTGGTGTTTTTCCCCTGGAGATTAGAGGTGAGGTTGCTAAGGCTGGTGTGTTACCCTGGAGATTAGAGGTGAGGTTGCTGAGTTTGGTGTGTTTCCCTGGAGATTAGAGGCAAGGTTGCAAAGGCTGGTGAGTTACCCTGGAGATTAGAGGTGAGGTTGCTGAAGCTGGTGTATTACCCTGGAGATTAGAAGTGAGGTTGCTGAGTTTGGTGTTTTTCCCTGGAGATTAGAGGTGAGATTGCTGAGTTTGGTATTTTTTTCCTGGAGATTAGAAGTGAGGTTGCTGAGGTTGGTGTGTTTCCCTGGAGATCAGAGGCGAGGTTGCTGAGGTTGGTGTGTTTCCCTGGAGATTAGAGGCAAAGTTGCTAAGGTTGGTGTTCTTAGCATGGATGAGCATCTCTACTGTTCACACGGTAAAGCCCTCTTCAGCACAAAGGGCTGAACACAGCAGCAATTCCCTTAAGAGACAGTGTCTTCATAGCAGCACCTAAGTCCTCCATAACTGGGCTGGAATCTTATGTCATGCATACCACTGCAAGGGGTACACCAGCCTGGGATAGCTTCACTGGAGGGTCACACACACTTACCACTGCAAGGTGTACACCAGCTTGGGATAACTTCACTGGAGGGTCGACACCTCGTACATACTTCACTACCGATTCTGAAACTCTGGACCAGCACTGTCCCTGACTAACTCTTCTCCTTTCTCATGCTGATTTCCCCCACTGTCACACTTTCCATCACTCAAACCTTTGCTCATTCTTTACTCCTAGACATGCTACTTCTCCTGGAGACTGCCTTCCCTCAGAATCTCTTTGCCTTCTTCCCTTTTCAGGTTTAGGCCTCGGCACTGCAGCTGTTTTTTGCATGTCAAGGACCTGACCAGACCTGCATGTGGCTTCCTCTCTATCCTAATTTGCCAAGTGAGGAAATCCATAAAAGAAAGGTATCAGCTGGCTCCTTACCTGGTATGGAGAAGTATTTGCTTAATTCCTCGGTGAAGTAGCCTCGGGGGATGAAGGCACAACAAAAGAAAGCAGCTGCAGCAAGCCTTTCAGAAGGCCATGGCACTATCTGGCTGTCCGCTACGGAAATGGCGCCCTGGGCAGGACCATCACAGAGCAGGTGATAGCCCACTCATCCCAAAACTGGATGGGCTGGCAGGGAACTTCCAAAACCTGAAAGAGCAGGAAGTGGGCAAGTGCTCTGTAACATGTAAGGAGAGGGGCGAATTTCAGCAGTGGAGGACAAGCTACAACCCTTCCCAGAAAAAGTGGCAAGACTCGAAAAGGAGCTGGAAGAGCTGAAAGACCAGCTTGATTATCAAGAAAATTAAAACAAACATAGCAATCTGTGTGTCCATGGACTGCCTGAAGGAAGGAGGGAACCAGTGCGGAGCACTTTTGTGGATGATGCTCTCCCCAGCTGCTGGGAATGATGATGAAGGGAAGGAAAATGAAAACTGAACGGGCACATAAGGCCCATGCAGTGAAGCTGCTAGCTGATGCTCCACTGGGGCAGATTATATTTAGACTGTCCAATTTTGGTGACCAGCTGGAGCTCCTGGCAGCTTTCAGGAAGAAACAAGAGGCAGTGTATGAAGCAGCCATGCTCTTCTTACACCAGGACTTTTCTCTCCATCTGCTAAAGAAAAGAAGAGCTTTCACCAAAGCGCTGGATGAACTGAGGGCTCAGAAGATGGATTTTGCCTTTTTGTACCCAGCAACTGTTCGAGCCAGACATGAAGGGGCAACATATTCATTCTGGGAGGCACATAGGGTGAGAGCATTCTTGGAGGAGTTAAAAAAAAAGAACAATGGCTAAGGATGGAACTGAATCCTTAATTGAGGTCTTGTGTTTAATGGTTTACTATTTTTTTATTTGCCATCTGACTGAATAGGCCATGGACTTGTCTGGTTGCCTCCCTCTGTGACCGTGTGGCAACACCCATTGCGACCTGTTCCTGGGCCCTTTTGGACACTGTAAGTACTGAACTTTACTGACTATGGGTCACAGGGGTGCACCACTAAAGGAGGCATTTCCAAAAACCCCAAGACTTGTGTTGAGTATGAGAACATCTCTCCCAGGCTAGGTGACACGAGGAGGCAGGGAGTGGAGAGGGGAGGGAAAAAATGACGCACTAGTGCTAGCAGGGAGGGAATGTTGTCCAGACAACAAGAAAAATGTGCAAGGCACACAAGACCACAAAAGACCTTAAGAACAAGGTGAAACAATTGTAACCCCTAGGTGGCGCTACTCCATGGGCTACTACCCTTGCCTGTTTTTCCAACAACAGGTTGAGGGACCTGGGTTCAAAACTGATAAATACTGGGGTTTCCCTACCCTCAGTAAACACAATATTTTGGTGCCTCCACCCAGAGTAATCGGTACAGGGGGTTCTATCTAGACTGTTATAGCCCTCTGGGAAGCTTTAACCACCCACAATCTCACTTGGGATGACTTGCTGCACAGGTGCTGGATCCCTGGTGCTGGTCTCTCACCAGTAACACTGGAGCAGGCACAAGAACAGGCAGCAAGGGCTAGGAAGAACAAAGGCCCAAGTTCAATAGAGTGTCTCTGGCAAAGTTCAGATTATTTGCTGGTGACTCCTCAACTGGCAGACAGTTCGGTCGCTGGTGAAGGGGGGGCTCCTTTCTGCAGATCAGGAGTCCCTGGACAGTAGACCTTGACTCACGATAAGCATTCAGCACATTTAATGGAACCAGCATTCAATTCTCTACTTCTCAGTTCAGTTTCAGGCCAGTCCGTGATTACAGCCACTTTGCTGAGCAAACCTCTTAATCTGCAGGCAGGCAATCCCTAAAGATCAATCCCCTTGTGGATTAAAGACAGCTCGCAGAAGGCAAACAGACCCCTCCTGCAAAGACACACAGGCTCCTCTCAGAAGTTCGAGCCAGAGACCCTCACAGATCTCTCTTACACTTCAGAATGCTCTGGGACTGACTGAAATTAAAACTGTCCCTCTTAAATATAGAGCAAAATCCTTGGAATCCGATTGACTGTTTAAGCTGCCCAAAACAGTTTGAGTCCTTCTATTGATTGGGGTTTGTGGACCCAAACTTTGCCCCTGTTTATCTCCCACCAGGCTCTAGTACTGTCTCATGAGTCTCTGGCTAACATCCCAGTTCGTGATTGGCTAGATGGGCTGCAAAATGGTGACTGCAATATTTAGTTTAGAACAGTTCACACAGTCCCAACAGTTCACAGTTCTGGTGCAGCCAGGATTAAAGTTATTTATTTATACTTTCCTCACAGTAATGTAGCCCCAACAATTCTCTTTTAAACGAGCCCACAGTTATGTATATATCCTTTGTACTTTTGCTGTCACTGCTGCCAAAATACTGTCCCCCTAGGCAGCAGTTCATGAATATTAATGAGGGCTCTATGAATATTTATTAGTCTTTTGAATAAGCCCTCACTCAATCTCTATTTAAAATAAATACTGAGGCTTTTCTTCTGCCCCTTTAGTGGAAGAGGGGCACTGGGACCACTGAACTATTTCCTGTTTGACTGCAAATTCGCTACTTGCACATGCGTGGTTGCCAGCGGCACCAGGAACATGTCGGCAACTCGCGATGTAAATGTTAAGCCCAAACTGGGCTAAAATAAGTACAGGGCTGCTCTTTAGGAACTTCGGGGGCCACCAGAAGGACTTGGGCTGGCAAAGGGAAAATGGGATGCCAGCAAGCAGTGGGAGGAAGAGGGGAGAAATGGAAGCACATGGGGCATTTTAAGGTAAGCCCCCGAGGGGGGCTTGTGTAACCCCTGGGTGGCGCTATCCCCAGTGTTACACCCCTGCCTACTACTTACAAGCTAGGCTGAGGGGTTTGGGTTCGCCAACTGACAACTATTTTTAAACCTTTGCGCAGTGCCTCCACTCAGAGTGCTTTACGTGGTCTAGCTGTTACAGATTACCAGCTGTATAGCCCCCTGAGATGTTATACCACCCACAATTACCATTTACCTTCCCCAGACATGCCCCAATAAACATTTCCCCATATTTCAACACTTTTGGATTTAAGGACTCTCTCTCCAATAATATGCTCACACTCAAGATTTCAAAAACAGTAACAATCAATTTATTTAGGGGTAAAAGGAGTTAGGAACATGGAAGTGGAGTAGAAGTTATCTGATTATTATTTACATATAAACAGGTTAGATTGGTATTTTGCTGGTGAACCCTCCAGCTGGGTGGCTACGTTACTAATAAAACAAGACAATCACATTTCCCAATTCAACAAATGATACCAAGAGCCCTGACTATCTAGCTGCTGACTAATCAGATGTTAGATTCACAATTATTAATTTACCCACACTGGTACCAGTCCCAGATAAAACAGAAACCCTGCAATCTCATACCATACTGGAAACCCAGATACCACAGTTCTAGATGTTGCAGGCCTGGTGGACGTTGTAGCTCGTCGAGTTGGTCAGTTTTTCCTGATTATTGTTTTAGACTGTTCTGATTGCCTGATGTGGAACCTCTGTAAATGAAGGGAGGGGGCAAACTTGGTTGCATAGGTCACTACAATGGCTGTAGAGCTTAGACAACACAAAGGCAGGGATTGCCCTGCACTTAGCAGAATTAGCAGGAATTGACCCTGCTGGTCACAAAGAGCCAGGGATTGCCCTGCACATCACAGAAGACAGGGACTGCCCTGCATTTACAGAAACGGAACATTCCAGGACAAGCTACACAGCTAGAGCCTGGATTTTACATCCTGAACATTCAGCACAATAATACAAAGTCCCATCCAGAGTAATTAGCAGGCGATACTTTTATCAAGCATCCAATATTCCTTTGAAACGAGGCACATCCAGTACATTTAAATACCAAACAGGCATCCATGCAGTATAAACAGAAGGCAACACTTTTATCAAGCATCCTTATTCATTTGCATGAAGTCACGTCCAATACACTTAAATGCCAAGCAAAGCATCTATAGACAAAGTCTCAACCAGCACGTCCAGATATCATGCGCTTTTGGCAAGCGCTCTCAGATGAAGTCCGGCCAAGACAGAAATAGCTATCTTCAGAATAATTCGGGATCAAATAAGCTCTAGGCCTCCCACCCCATGAAGTGGCAATGAAGCCAGAAAACTAACCCATAGGGCAACGACAAATAACAACACATTTATATGATTCACTATTTGGCATCCTGATGCACCTGCAAATTAGCCATTTAGGCAGCCGGCAAGATGAATCCACACTATTTTTAAACAAGGCAGTCTCTGAAGGGGCTTAGCGGCCCAGACTGATAGCTTCAAGATCTCATCACACAGCAGAAAATATCTGGTGACGGGGCTTGAGGTCCCCAAGATTACTTTGAGGCTTCTCCCTTGTACTGGGGGGTACAAGGGTACTCACTCAGGTCCTCCACGGGTTGCATCCTTAATCGAAGGCATGCTAATGTTCTTCTTCGGCTCTCTCACAACTGAGGCATGGTTAGATGGTCTTCTTGCCACATCTTTCCCCGACGTGGGAGGGAGGACTAGCATCTGGAGAACATTTCTGGCAACCTCCAGGCTAGTAGGTACACAAACTAAATTTAGTTTAACTTTTACACTTTAACAGAAAATAACAAATGCCCCCCCCCCCCGATGACTGGAGGGGCTTAGATAAGTGTCCCAGGCCTGGAAGCATGGCAGGGGCCTGAGCCCCCCGCCCCTGTGGGGGGCTCCCAGCAGGCTGAAGCCTGCTCTCCTCTTCTCACTCCAGCAGAATCTGAAGAAATGCTGGCAAACACTGTCTCTTATAGGTCTCCTTTGCGATTCCTGATTGGCAGAAAAGATGAGGTGACAGATCTCTAAATGGCTGTGGGACCTGTCAATCAGAATACTTGAGGTACAATTGGTTTGGTTAATTGGCGCCTAAAATGATGTCCCTGTAAGTCCTCATGAGCACTTGGGTGTTTACCCATGAGGTGTAGTGAATGTCCCACAAGTCATGGTTTTCTATTTCTGGCTTTCCCATTGGCTGTGGCTGCTGGCAATGGCTACTGAACCCACTGTCCCTCATAGCAGATCAGATACAGTCCTGATTAATGTCCTGGTGCAGCCAGAAAGATATAATTATTTGCCCCAGTACCCCACAGTTCTTTAGCCCAGATGGTGCACTTGCAGTCGTTACACAGATGAAGAGTGTGGCTCCACTGGTTTTCCTGTCACTACTACACATATGTAAGCTCCTCCTGCAGCAGCTGACAGGCATTTTTAAGCCCAGAGGGGGGCTGGATTTCTATTTGGGCTGCAGCTGGGGCACATGGATGGGCTAAGCAGACCTGGGGAACCAGAAAACTTGGTGGCAGGATTATCAGGGGAAGCCCAGGAGAGACAGCAAAAAGGAGACAGGGAAATACAGGGCTAAGGTGGCAGATAAGCCCAGGCAGTGATTTTTAGGAACCCCCATTTGCAAGGGGGGGTTACACTTACACAATGTTTATTAAATACATGAAGTGCTTAAAAGATAAAAACAGGCACTTAATATCTCACAGCTTGGAGACAAACCAGACAGCCACAAGCAAAAATTGCAGTGTTGTCCGCCTCCGCCTTGCAGCACATTACTAAGTGTAGGGTGGTCTTAGAGCATCGGCCTGCCAAGTGCTAGAGAGGAGAGGGAGAACGAGGGATTGCACTCTGCATGGGTCTGCTGCCAGAGTTTGGGGGGGGGCCACAGTTTGGGTTCTATGGGCCCGGCCTGCACTCTGAGGGTCCTGTTAGAAGTTCAGCCTGAAGAAGATCTGTGAGAGGCACTCTCATCTAATTTTCCCTGCTACACCAGGACTCTGGGGGAACTGTATCCGTGGGATGGGGGGGGGGCTTGTGACTATGAGAGGTACTCTCATCTAATTTCCCTGCTACACCAGGACTCTAGGGGAACTGTACCCTGGGGGGAGGGGCTGTGGCTGAGAAGTTCAACAGGTTCAAGTTTATTGCAGGAGAGAACTCCATTGAACGAACTCATTCACAAGGAGGTCCTGGTTTACATAGGCAATATAAGGCAAAAAAATATACATAACTTATATAGGCAGTTAATAGCAGCGATATCACATTAAGGTAGTTAAAGTCGGGGGTCAGAAGGCAACAATCACAGCAGGCATATAAGAACAAGGGAGTGTCATGATATGAGGAGCCAAACAGAGTATCCAATGGTCCATATGCACATGCAGAACAAACACTGACCCTGACAGGTCACACGCAGTAGATACAGGTAGTTGGTGCATGGAAGCTAAGTGTAATAGACGTTTAAAAGCAAAGACAAGGTGTTGTTACAAGAGGCAACATGTCAATGATACACAATAACAATCTGTGGTGAAGGCAGGGACTTAACCATCAGCCCGTAAGGCATGGGGGGAGTGGATAATCCAGGAAGGTAGGGAGCAACTGGTTGTCAAGTGAACTGGGTGAGTTGAGGGGTAAGGGAGGGTGGGCACAGGATAGACTGAATATGGGGAAGGGTGGATGAGGGAACATGGGAAAGAGGGAGGAGAGTGGGAATCGGCTGGTGTCCGGCAATCTCCAAAGGGGCCAAGGAGTATATCAGTGTATTGTACAAGGGGGGGGATTTTGTTGTTAAGCAAACTATGTGAATGAGCAGCAGCAAGGGGATTTTGGTTCTGTCAAGTAGGATTTGAGGCTCTCGGTTGGAGCTGGTAAATGAGTAAGGGGGGGCATCCCTATGGATACCAAGAAAAACACGTATAACTAAGTTTGTGCTGGAGGGAGGAGGAGGAGGAGAGGAGATGGGGGAGTAGACACAGTAGGAGTTCAGCTGCTAGAAGAGGGTGAGAAAATGTATTGGTTCTGGCCCGGTGGTGCTGAGGGTTGAGGCGCTGGATGCCACACCTCGTACCACACCGGGCGACCCGGGTTCGGGAATGTACTCAGATCACCAGAGGTTGGCAGGGGGAAGGAGGATTGAGCATCCCAACGGATGCTTTCCTCCTTTGGGGTGGGTTTCCAGGGGTGCTTCATGCACCTGACGTCCCTGAGGGTCTATGGGAGTACCGACTTTTGGAGCTTTGGCGGCTCCCATGGCGATGGAGCTGAGGAGGGGAGGATGCTGTAATGCACTTGGTAACAACGTGCATTAGCACGTTGTCTACCCGAGCCGGCATCCTCAGGGGCAGAAGGGATCACAGAAAAAAATGGAAAAAACCCTCACTGATCCTAGAGATGACGACCGATCCATGCCTTCCAGCCACCGATCCACAGGAAGACCCCGTTGTACAGGCTCTCCTCTGAAGGTAGAGGGGAGGGGTCCCTCCTCGCCCCGCCAGGGGGGTTATCCGGGGCATCGAGGAAGTACAAGGAGAAGCCTTGCACTCTAGGGGCAGACTCTGTGACAGTGGCCCGGGGGGTTGACCGGTCTGAAGGAGTGGATGGTAGAGGGCAGGACAGGTAGATAAACAGAAAGTAAAAAAAAAAAAGAAAGGAAATGTATTGGCGGGAGAGTGAGTCAATGTATGCTTGAGTTTGTGTTGTTGGCCCCTGCCTTCAAGGTTTCATATTTAAATATTTTCCTGTCATACCATGAAATCAGATTCTCAGCTAAATGAAGAATGCAAATCTTGGGGCATGCAAATTACCAAGGGTGTGGAGAGGGATGAACTCTTGCCAGTACAGTATATGATATAGGATGATGGCGTCCGAGGCTGCGTAAGTTTCCTGAAATGTCCAAGGTTTCTCCTCCCCGATTAAAGGAAAGAAAGTGTTCGCTGCCTTGAAGGGAAGGGCGCCCAAGTTGCACTGGTGCAGGAGACGCACCCCACGGGGGAGGAACACATGCCCTTGGTGGGGGGCTGGGTGGGTGAGTGCTATGCTGCTCCCTACAATTCACATGGGGGGGGGCATTTTAATATACAAGACATTTCTCGTACAGGTTACCAGGGTGGATGCGGATCCCACCGACATGGTGGAACCATAAGAACCTGACTCAGTGTGCGTCCTACCAGCCCATCTCTCTCTCTCTCCTCAACTGCGACCTCAAGATCTTAGCCATAGTCTTGACTCACCATCTGGAGGGATTGCTTCTGAGGCTGGTATATGCAGACCAGACCAGCTTTGTCAGAGCCAGGTTGTCATACCATGCTGTATGAGGGCTTTTAAATGTGGTGCATTGGAGATCTCGTCATCCAGGACAAGCCCTGGTGCTATCCATGGACACTGAGAAAACCTTTGACCACATAGAATAGGAGTACTTGTTCAAAGTGCTGGAGAGTTTTGGGCTTGGGGAGGCATACATCAATTTGTTGTGTCTGATATGTACAAAGACCTGCGAGCACGGGTTTTGGTGAATGGAGAGCTATTGGGTGAGATCACTCTGGGCTGTGGTGTGAGGTAGTGGTGCCCTCTACTGCTGCTGTTGTTTGCCTTGGCTATAGAGCTACTGGCAGTTAAGATCAGGGAGGATGAGACAATCACAGGAATATCAGCCGAGGTGGAAGGCAGCACAAACTCACACTTTATGTGGACAATTTGCTATTGTTTCTTATAGATCCACACAAAATGGTTTCCGCCCTTCTAGAGGTAGTGGAGGAGTTTGTGGGCTTTTCAGATTGTAGGCTTAACCTGTCCAAGTCAGAGCTACTGTGGGTGGGGGGAAGGCAGGCTTGTGGGTGTGAGCCAGATTGGGGGTTTAAGAGGGAAGACCCAACGTTCACCTATTTAAGCATCGGGGTAGGGTAGGATTTGGGAGGCCTGTATGCCCTGAACTACAAACTCTTGTTCCAAAGGGAGTCAGTGGATCTGGGGCAGTGAGGAGCATTGCCCATTCCCTGGCTACGATGCATCAGTTTGAGAAAGATGAATGTGCTGCCAAGGGTACTCTGTACTATGCAAATGCTCCCTGTCAGGCGTACCAAGGAGAACATTAAAAGGCTGGAGAAAGGCATCACCCTATTTCTTTGGCAAAATGAGAGACCATGTATGAGCCTAAAATGCCTGAAAGGGGGAATGGATTGGGGGTTGGGGCTTGCCTTCCTGAATATCAAGGGGTGTTATTTATCTATACACCAATGTTTTCTGCAAGAATGGGTGAATCAGGAAGAGGTAGCCAGTTGGGCTGAGTTGGAACATGAGTCGGTGCCGAACAAACTTGGTATATCTGGAACCAGGAGGCAGGAGGGCATATGGAGTGGCACAGGGACTAACACACTGACAAGACACACATTGGAGGCCTGGAAAGAGGTAAAAAAAAGAGACGGGAGGCAAAGGAGGACCACACCCTGCTGGTGCCAGTAGCCAGGAATCCGGCATTCCTGCCCAGATTGGAGGATGCTGACTTTCAAGAATCGGAAGGGAGTGGAATGTTGTGGTTACGTGATATATACCCCAGTGGAGTGGTGAAGAATATGGCGGAAATGCCAGAGCAATTCCATGCAGTGCCAGTGTACCTCTACAGATGTATACAAGCTAGGGCTTATGGCAGGAGTTTAGGTAGGGACCCAATATTGCATCACCACTCTTCACGCTAGAACAGGTTGCACTGGGGGCCAGGATATCCCCAAAAGGGCTCATACCGATGGTGGTCAGGCAAGACAGAGCCTTCGTGCCAGACGTATCCAGCAAAGTGAAAGGGTAATGGGCCAGAGACCTGGGATGGGAGTTTTCCGATGAAAACTGGAGAATGGTAATGTAGACACACATGGGGTTATTGCTATGTAGTAAATGCAAAGAGTCACAATCACAATTAAGTTTATACATCAGCTTTATTGTCCTCCTGATACAGTGCACACATTCAGTTCCACTAGCTCTCTGACCTCTGGGAGATGTAACATAGCTAGGGACACTTATCTGCATTATTTTTGAGAATGCACAGAGCTGCAGCCCGTTTGGAGAGCTGTTGCACATGAAATCTCTAGAATTTACTCATGGGGGCTAGCACACACTCTGGTGTCACTTTTGTTCAGAATGGAAGATCTAGGAGAAGAGTGGTGGGGCCCCATACCCGAGAGGAGTATGGATCTTATTAACATTTGCCCACCAGTGTATACAGAACACATGGGTGTCTCATATCCAGCTGACCATAACACAATGGGAGACCCTAGCGCTCCAGACACTGGCTCTTGAATGGATGATGTGTGTCCTGAAAGAGAGAGGAGCTATTCTTGTGGAGCTGTGGCACTATATTGGATTCATTGCCACTGGCGGAGGACTCCTTATGAGATGGGGTATCATGTGGACAGTGCTAAAATTAAACTTTTTGAGCTTTGGGAGCTAGGGGAGGCCATAAGGCTCCTATCTTTAAACTGAGCCCCCCTCTTCTTGCCATAAGTCAGTGGCAGTCATGTGGATAAACCGGTGCTCACTTCAGAGCTAGGGGGGCTGAGCCCTGGCAAGCCCCCCTGTAATTCCAACACCACTTGCGAAGGCACTGAGGCGACTTCTCCCCTAGGGTAGAAGCAGGAGTTGGGAATGAAGCCATGCTCTAAGTGTTTAGGGGACTAATAATCCATGGCGCTAAATAGTTGTAATGGAATGGCCTTTTATATAAATAGGTCATGTCAGTATGATTTGGGTAACTGTAATTTTTTACCAAACTGTATCTTCCACTGGTGTCTAGAAAAACAAGTGAAGGTCACACAGTGTGACCTTGAGCATGTCACTTAAATTCCCTGATCTTAAACTCGCATTAATCTTTAGTTTATGTGTTTGCTCCTTGAAAATTCCCTGTGCACCTGAAATGGCAGCAACATTCTCCCCTTTTCACCTCAACTGTAAAGCACTTCAGGTTAGAGATTTTATAAAAGACGCTAAATAAAAAACTAATTACTTTCCTTCCTTTGCTGGGAATCTGCTGGCTGCAGAGGCCTACAGCCAGCGGGCTCCTTATAATTATCCTGCAGACTTGTGCAATCCATGGGCAGACTCTGGAGTACTGAGGATTTCCTCTGCATACTGTACATCCCAGTAGCCGAGGATTTCCTGGAATCCTACAATGCTGTATGGAGCACTGCAGAGTGTGAGACTGGCAGCAAACTGAGGGTGGTGGGGAAAGGCACAGAGCTCTATTGTTCTTGGCATGCCACTGCGACCCCAGCAGACCCCCTTCCCTTAGCACCCTTACAGAGCACTGAAAACTTCCTTTCCCCTTAAAGGCATCCTTGTTTATCACGTTCCCAGGCACATGCAAATAAATAGACAGCAGGGAAGGGGGAGAAAGGGAGGCAGACCAGTATGCATTGCACTTTTGAGCTGATGTGTTTATTTCTTCAAGTCCTGCCCTCCAGAATATTGCCCCTTGAGAGGCTATGCAGCCTAGTGATTCCAGCACAGAGCTGTGCATCCAGAGACTAGGGTTTGAATCCCACCAGAGCCATTTCCACATTAGTGTGTAATCTGAGCGCGCTATTTAGCCAGTGTGGACCAGTAGTTGCAAGGGCTGCTGCCAACTGTTCCTGGCTTGGAAAAGGCTCTGGGATGCAGTGTGGATTAACAGTGCTATATAAAACCAAATTCCTTTCCTTAAGAGCAACTCTGTACTTCAGCATGTGCTTTCATAAATAAGATGTTCCAGCTGTTACAAGTCACTAGAAAATACATGTTCTTCATTTTCAATGTTCCTTTCCAGGATTTATAGCTCATCTTGGCAGTCCAGATAATAAGTCCGTATAGAAAACATTTGAAAACATTTGCCTCTCCCCTGTTAACCTCATAGTGCCTTGGTTTATGACATCATAGTGCTCGCCATGACAACAGACTGTGATGTCACAACCACCAATTGTGTGGTGAGCAGGGAAGAGTCACATACATTTTGTAAGGCTTGGTGAATTAATTGCTGCATTATCTACAATATTTAGTAGATCAACAGCATGGGAAGGCAAAGAAAAAAATAACTAGAAAATAATAAAGTTAAAACATCATTGGTATAGATCTAGTGTTTTTAAACTTTTGATTATAATAAAGAGTTGCTCTTTAATGGTTCCTGACAGCTATTCATGGATTGTAAATTGCTTTGGAATACAGTGTGTAGGAACAGCACTATGTAAAACTTAAACTCTTCCTCTGTGGCGTAACATGGTTGGCATGGGCCCTGGTGCAAGGAATGAAATGCCCCCTCTGAGAGTGTCACTGATGATGACGCCAGATGCAGACAAGCAGTCAGCGTAAGTGCAAATGAAGTTTAAGCGGCAGTGATCCAGTTTTTAAAAAGTGACCATTATAAAAACAAAGGGAAGGGTAAATACGGAAGGCTAAATATCAGGTTTTCACAAAGCGGTCTTGGAGGTGGAGGTCAGAGGCTCTTTAATGAGGCTGGGTGGTGCTGATGGTCAAAGTAACAGTAAGCGCTCCATAACCCCAGACTGTCATTAACACCCCAGATGACTCCATGGGTTGTCATTACTGCTTTTATCCAAAACCTGCTCATAGTCCTGTGATCTGTGATTCCAAAGCAGGAATCTGATTAGCGGTAGAACCAGGTATTTCATCTCGCAAAAACAAATTCAAGAAAACAGCAAGAGAAGGGAGTGAACCCTAACTAAGGCAGTTATATTAGAAAACCCTGTTTGTTTGTTTTTTCAATTGTTTAACCAGGTGAGACACACTAAGCTGAAAGCTTGTTTACAGTGCAACCTAGGAGCACAGGGAAGTTAAGTGACTTACTTAGGTCACACAGTATGCAACTGGGGGCTGTGGGATTCAAACCCAGGTTCCAAATTTGCAGCTCAGTGCTTTAAACCACTGCACTATACTGCCTCCCTTTGTTTTTTATACAGAAGGAGAAATGGTTGTGCATAAAAGCTTCACGCCAAGTGTGGGGCTGCTCACAATTCACATTTAACGGAACATGAGCACTCTGCTGCTGCAAATATTATATTGAATCAGGTTGATACCACCATCCTCCCCTGACATTTTGCAGATCCTACCACCCCAGCAGCACCCCAGACTCTGTCCCCCGCAAGAGGTTAGCTGCAGGAAGTTCTATTTACATTGATAATTATTACTCAATTAAAGCTGCTGCATGGCCGGTCATGAGCAAACCAGCTCACCACATCAACTGGTGTCACATTTTTATACAAGAAGTGTAAACTGTATCAGAAGCAGCACCACCAATGTATTATTACAGATATATATTGTAGTGTAATTTGAGATTATGTGTGTATTAGTTCATTTTGTTTACAAAGTCACAATTGACTGTGACTGAGAGAGAAATCCCACCTGAGTTGGTTTGCAGGAACACGGTCAGTCGGCCTCTTGTTGTATTCAGCCACACTTGCTACTGCACCCTAGCTGCCTCCCTCCTCGCTGCCAACTCACTGTGTCTCACCTCCGGTCCCAGCATTACCCACCTGGTGGCTGGACCACGTTTTATAGCTCCAGAGCAGCTCAGCACATCTGGCGGGCAGCCAGGCTGGAACGGGGAAATGCAGCCCATACAGGAAGAGCCAACCAACAAGTGCCGTCATGCACGTCCACACAGCACGGCAATCTCATTGGATCAATATCCCCTAGAGGTTTAGTGCTTTGAAGTATCAGGCCCTGTGGTCGACCCTGGTGGATCAAATTTGAAAAGCGTGTTTTGGCCACACCCTGACTGGCTGAGATGCACCAGTCCAAAGTCTGACTCCAGATTTTTCCTAGGAAGTTGTAATGGCCTGCAGTCACTGCATGATCATTGCTGTGCCTGGGCCCCTCCAGCTCATGGGCCCGGTGCAGTTGCACCAGCTGTACACTCTATAGGTACGCCCCTGCTCTTCCTTCCTTCCTCTTTAATAAGCCTCTTTTAACCTTCAAGTGTTTTGTTCCTGGGTTCAAATATTACTCTGCAAGAAACATTTTGAGCCCCTTGACCAGGTCACCGCTATCAAATAAACAACTGAACTGTATTTGCAAGCTGGAACTTTGTATCATTTCCATGGGTGTCCTGGAGTAGCAACAGCAGTAAATACAAACTTACAAAACAAATAGAAAAGGGTATTTAAAACAATTAGATAAATCAGAATTCAAAATAAGTAAATGCAAAAAATGCATGAAATGAGATGCAAGTATGAAGCGCAGACCTGGGGTTGATTCTGTCCTCATATGGAATGGTCAGTGTTCCAACCAAGGGGGTTGCAGATCTGTGCTTGCTTGCTGTTTTTCTGGTTTCTGGTTTGACTTCAGTGGCTGAGGCTGACTGTAACACAGACTACTAATCAAAATATTTCAACACATCTAAGAGAGTTTGGATGAGGGGGTGATATTCTGAATTGGGAACCCCAGAATTTGTCTTTATGGAGTGTGGAAGGCCTATAGCTTCAACAGTCTCTTCTTGTGGGCACACCAAAGGCAATATAGAAACATAGAATTTGATGGCAGATAAGAACCGCTTGGCCCACCTAGTCTGCCCATTTCCCTACCTAACGGATAAGCTGCAGATCCTAGTTAACCAACAGCCTACTTCCTCCTACCCCCCCCCACTAGAATTGCCTTATGCCTGTCCCATGCATTCTTGAATTCCCCCACTGTTTATGACTCTGCTCCTCAGGAAGGCTGTTCCATGCATCTACAACCCTCTCTGTGAAGAAATACTTCCTCACATTACCACTGAGACGTCCCCCCTCTGTCCTCAAATTGTGCCCCCTTGTTCTTGAACATCTCTTTTTCTGAAAGATGCTACCCTCTTGGACTTTGTTGATTCCTTTGAGGTATTTGAAAGTTTCTATCATGTCCCCCCTCTCCCTCCTTTCCTCGAGGCTATACATCTTAAGCTCCTTTAGTCTTTCTTCATATGTCTTCTGCTGCAGACCCTGCACCATTTTGGTTGCCCTCCTCTGGACAGCCTCCACCCTGTCTATGTCTTTGCAGAGATGGGGTCTCCAGAACTGTACACAGTACTCCAGATATGGTCTTACCAACTGTCTGTACAGAGGGATAACAACTTCCTGTTTTCTACTGGTGATGCCTCTCCCTATGCATCCCAGTACCCCCCCAGCCCTCCTTACTGCCTTCTCACATGGGGAGGGATCTCCATAGCTCACACTAATTCCAACCCTTCGCATCCCACCCATGACAACAAGTGCAGTTACCAATCTCACTGGCAGACTGGGAAGGACAAAGGCACTTCTGGTTTTGGAGGGGCAAGGGGTTTGGATGGTTATCACAGCTGCAAGGGGGGATGATGGTACACAAATTTCTGCACCAATATTAGATCAAATTCTACATTCAACTTCACATACGTCCCAGCTGTCACAGTGGCAACCTAGTATATGATAAGGGTTGATCTGATGGCATGGTGGTACTGCCACCCCTTGCTGTGCCAGCAGCCTGCATTTGGGGATGAGCCTGGATCATCTGGGGCCGGCTGTGGGGGAGGAAGGATCGAGCATCCCATCAACTTCTCCTTGCTCATGGGGGTAACAAGACTCCCACTGCAGGGCTGCCGCCTTGTAGAAACCAGGTGACAGCAAAGTAGGGGGCACATATATGGGGAGGGGCTACAACAAAATCACCTGGCACGCTTGAATCATTTGCTGCACCCTTTGGGGGAAAAATGGAGGAAAATAGATGGTCTGCTTTATGTCGGTACCTGCCCCCCCCCAGCAAGCTGTCACATGACTGACACAGCTGTCCACCACCATACAGTGGTCCAGGGCAAGAGATGGATAAACAGTAAGTCAGTGAGAAGTTTGGTGATGGGGTTGGGGGGATGCTAACAGGCAGAGCTGTAAGTGGTAGATAAAATACTGACAGGGAAAAAAACTTGTATATGACTGATTGCTTGCTTGCTCGCTTGATTCATTCATTCATTGATTGACTTGATTGATGAAAAACAGACATTTAATACATTTGGAGGTAGACATACAAGACCTGCAGCCATTTGCATTCTGCTGCCCATGATGCTTTGCACGGGGACTGCGGCATTAGAATGCATGCATCTGGTTGAGAGAAAAACACAGAAGCCAAACAATTTTGATATTTGTTCTCTCCCTGTATCCTTGTTAAGTTTTCCACGTTTATTTTAAACTGCTCTTCTTCACACTTCTTTTGTGTGCAATAAGTAATCCCTGTAGCCCTCATATTAGTTATTGCTGCTACAGTGGCTTCCTGATGTAACCCCCGTGTTACCCGGGGTTACTAGAATCCCAGTAAGACCTAGTGGTAGGCAGGGAAGGCAGCTTGTGAAACTCCAGTTAAATGGGTTTCACACTGTCTCACTCTGTTCTCAGTTTCAGCGGAGACTGAGGGATGACATCACCATAGAACTATCGCAGCTGCATGAGCCACAATGGAATCTGCAGCAGGGAGTTGTAATAGAATGTTGGGAGGTTATAACAGTAGTCTGTAGTTGAGTTGGTGTTGGGAGCTTGCTGAGAGAGCAGCTCAGTGTAGGCTCTTGGAACCTCAGTCCTGACATAGGGCTACATTCTGGAAAAAGGGTGTGTGTGTCTCCACCAAAAGAGAGACACAGAAGCAGTTTATAAGTGGTGGAGACCGCTGATTCGGGTCTCAGTGCCTCCTCCCTCTGGGGATAGGGGCAGGAAAGGGTTTCCTGCATATTCCTGGGGCAACCCCCTGGTTCTGCTACTAGTGGAGAAGCTGCCTATTTGTTCCAGAGTTTTTTGGAAACAAGAAGATTTGTGAATCGCCTGTGGGGCACCTGCAACAGGAGGGTGAGTGCCTGCTCTTCCTAAAGGGCCTATGTTTTTCACCCTGGGACTTGTGTGATAGTGGGGATTGGACTACTGAAATAGTGGGAGGCCTAGAGTAATAGGCTTAGCCAAAAGTAAAAGTATGTTCAAGTCTAGCACTTACGGAAGTCAAAAGACATGTAGAGGAGATGTGACATACGCTCACCCAGTAATCTACATTGCCAAGCTTTCAGTAAAAAAGTTGTTTAGTTTCCAGAGAAATGTCCGGGTATGGATTGTGGGAGCTGGAGGTGGGAGACCCCCCATCTTTAGTAACCAGGTCCACCTCTACGGATTTGCTCTGTGGATTTTTACTTTGCCTCATGCACTTGGCCAGTGATGAGGGAAGTACCCAGACATGGGATTGGAAGGAAAATTCTCTAGGAGTTGAAGGGCACTAAGGTGGTTTGGGAGCCAAACAGGATAACTGGTTCATTTCCCAAAATGGACCACGGATCAAGTGGCCAAGGGAGCCAGACCAGTGGGGAAAACCCAAGTAGTGTACAAGTTGGGCTGTGTACCCAAAGCTGCGTGCAAGTCCGGGCTGTGTGCCTGGTGGGTTTGAGAGCCTGAGGGCTGGAAATAGTGAAAAGTGTTCTGTTGTCTCTAATCTGCATTACCAGGAATGTAGCCTGTGGGGTCCATCTATGCTTTGTTTGTTCAGCTTTGATGTGAATAAAAGCCACACTGTAGAATCCCATTCCTGGTTCTGGACATTACAGTTATTGCTTTCTGTGTTCGGATTTACTTGGGTGCCCCTGTGCAGAGTAGCCAAACTTAGGCCCCCTGTGCCAAGTAACCTCATCCTCTCCGAACCCAGTCCCCACCAGGCACTGCTGTCAGCTTCAACAGCATGCCACCTGTCGTTTTGCTAAAAGGCAGGGGTGAGGGGTTACACTGAGGTATGTCATCTAGTGGTGAGTGAATAACTCTGCTTCATGTAGCACCAGGACTGCTGTGTGTATTTTGTAAGATGAAAAAATGATTTGCCCCCACTTGGATAAAAGAGCAAACAAACAAATTCTTACCAGTGGTCAAAATGAACAGAGTCCCCACCCGCAAACACACTTAAAACATTGACTCTGAATTCCTGCCCCTCAAGTTCCTAAACATTTTGACAGGTTCCCTTGAGAACCAGGCTCACCCTGTAGAGGACTGGAGAAACTGCTTCATCGCGCTCGGTCTGTCAGGAAAGTGAAGCTGCATTGTGAACTCCCGGGTTGGCAGTAAGTGCGATCGGGACCTGAGAGCAGCTGCCTGGTATAGTAATTTCCTTTACATATAAATTTGTGGGGTGTTTGGGGAGGACAGCTTAACAAGTCCTCTTGTCCTGTGTGTGTCAGCGGAAGGCAAGTGCATACAGGTGGACTGAATCCGTTGCTTCTTGAAGCTGTGTGCTTGATTGCAGAAACTCAATCCCTGCTGTGCGAAGGGAGTCCAGAAATTCATGACACCCTTGGGGACAGCTTCCACCATCAAGTTAGTGAGTGCAAATCAGGTAGCTCCCTGTCATCTGTGTCTTTAACTGCAAGTGTTTCATCTGGTTTTTCTTCTGTCTTTTTTCATGAACTGAGCCACCCGTCTGGATTACAATTGGGTATTTGCTAGTGTTTTTCCATCACAGGGCCCCAACCAGCTGCACTGATCCTGGCTAGCCCCCCAATCTTGGGTACCCAGTGAAAGTGACATTTAGGGACTCTGAATGTGCGCACAGTACTACGATTATTAATGTGACTAATCTAATTAACCCGATTTCCCCTTGTCCTTATTACAGACCCTTAAATACATCAGATCTGTTTGTTTCAGTAAAGTTACACTGACTGAGGTATGTGTTTATGTTAAAGTATTGTGCTATGACTATCGTATTGCATCATCTTGTTTTACAGGAGGTCCCCAGATTCAAGTTGATCGAACCAGACCTGGGGGTAAGTGTAAATAGTGAAGATACTCATGGTGTATTGTGTGGGCCACTAGCAGGAATAAAAGGGGGTCTCAGTGTCCCAGAGGGCTGTGACCAAGTTAGTCTAATTACTGCAAACTCTGACCTCTGGGTGGAGGCACCCGCCATAGAACCTAGGTCCCTCAACCTGTTAGCAGTCAAGCAGGCAGAGGTAGTAGCCCTTGGGATAGCACCACCTGGAGGTTACATTTGTTTTAAAAAGGAAGCAAAAAAGACTTCTGAGCACTCTGCCCACTTCTTCTCTTGCCCCTCCCCCCTTCTGCAGCACTTGTTGCAAGAGCTGGAGAAAAATAAAATCAGGCACACGGCCCACTTACTGGCATAGCCCGGGACTGCTGCAGGTACTGGGAGGTCTGGGAAGGTAGACAGAGAGTCACGTTCCCACCCAGCTTCGCGGTGGTTGCAGACAGATGGAGGCAGAGGCAGAATGAAAAGTCTGTGGAGCGTGGTTCCTCCCAGACTCATGCTACAGATACATGCCCTCCTCTGCTCCCACCACACTGCCTGCTCAGGAGTCAGGAGGGAGGCATCCCCGCTCATGCCTCTGCCTTTCCTAGACTGCTGGGGGGGCAGAAAAGAAGAGGACTAATACTGCCAGGGAGCTGCTGCTCCCACTCAACCCACTGCTGTGCTTGAGCTGAAGGGGAGCAACGCTGGAGGAGCCACCAGCCTGCTGGAGGTAAGTGGAGGCGTCCATGCTCCATGCATCCTCCACCCTGCCAGCTGAGCTGTGATTACTCCCTCTGCCCCCCTGGCCACTCCCCATACCATTTTGTAGGGCAGGGAAGGTCCTGGCTGGCAGCCAAGGGATTGGGCCTTGTGTACCCTGAGGAAGAGTCTCCTTCATATTCTGTCTCCTGCCCCCTGCTGTGCCAAGGGTGTGAATTTAACAAAGACTGGGGAGGGATCATGGGCCATGAAAGGCAGGGGAGGGAACAAAAGGGAAAAAAAGAGCAAACGAATTTAAATCCCTGGCTCGGGGGAGTGGTTACCATTTTTCTTTGTGGTGCTCTCCAACTTTGGGGTACTACAGATTCAATAGTATCCTCTCCTCCCACAGCATCATGAGTGGCTAGACTGTGTTTGGGGCTTCCCAAGTTGAGGAAAGATGTAGTGGAAGTTGATCAAAGAATGTAAACAAACACATTTTTGTGTGGTAACACCAATATGGTTGGCAGTATTTTTTTTTAATTTTAAAATGAAAAGAAAAAATAAACTAATCAGAATCAAACTCCCAGATACATCAGTAATCTCTGCAGAATGTCAGCAATCATAATGTGTGTCTTTTTAATCTAGGCGCAATTTGAGGCCCTAGGGGGTTGAAAATATCCCTTTAAGGTGACATTTCCAGAATTGCGTACTGTGCTTTAGAAGCATCCTCACCAAGGACCTATGGAAGGACAGGATCACATCCTTCCATCTGCTATAAAAAGCCTCACCTATGCACCATAGCACCCTGCTGCCAGTCCCATCTGCCATACTGCTCTGGGTAGTGTTTTTAAAGGTTATCACTTATGGTAACCTCCATGCCCCTTTCGCCTGAGGCCTGATCTAAACAAACCTCACGTGTACAACTTTTCGTTCTCTTTGGCATTTGGTTTGATTTGCCAGATCTTGGACCACTTTTGCCAAATTCTCTGGGCCTTCTTACATGTTCCCTAACTCATGTTCCAAAAGTGAGCACAGGTGTGGCCCCAAAGCCACACAACTGTTGTAATCAGGGGTTCAGATTTTCTGGGGGGTTTGCTGTAAAAAAAAAACATCCATGGGTATGTTTAAAAGTCAAAATAATTCCCATGATCAAAATGTTGGGCATCGATGTGCTAAGAAGGACACGGTTTCCAGTTCATATAAAATACGGTCTGGTGAAATCCCCTTTCAATTAGAAAAAAAAATCAACAATTTTTTTATTTTGATGCCAGCAAAAATGTCCACTGATCTTTTATTTTCCTTTTTGGCAGTCAAAAACTTCCTACCCCTTTCTTTGAATTGTTTTCCTTAGTGTTTTTTGGGAGTCTACTACTTCCGAAATGAGTTAACTGAAACCAAGTGCATGTTCCCGAACCATAAGACCTTAATATAACCTCTCCACAGGTACTGCAGGCACAGAGTGGGTTACTAAAGTGCAGGAGATGATGAAAAAAAGTAATGAATAAACGTGGACAAAAGTGCACACTGCTCAGGAATCTGGAAGTGGCCTTTTCCCTGTGGGACAAGGCTGTGCTGTTAACTGGATTTCATTAATTCCACTGTCTAGCGGTAGAGTGGCTAAGGCCTTGAGACCTCATTGATCCTGGATTCCTGTTAATCCAGAAAGAAGGTGCCATCTCTTTCAATAGTAATTACATTTCTAAGCCATTCAGACACTCCCGCTGGAACAAGATGGCGCCATTTCCTGATTTCTCTCATTCGGTGCTGGCCAGCGAGCTGGTGCGTGCTTCATCTTAAATTCCCCCATTAGAGTAAAAAGTCCAAGGAGAAGCCTCTGTTAAAGGGACAGTGCTTAGCCTACCCTGACGTTTCTGCCATGTTGTCTCAGTTCAGTAACGCAGATGAGGGATTACATCAAGACTTTTACGAAATCACTTTAGCACATGTATATATGTGCTCTTGCAACTTTCATGACATATACATACAAATACATACATATTTATACAACAGACATGGGTTAAAACTGCTCAAGATATCACTACTATCTCAATGCCTACTGTGAAGACAGTAGTGCTATCTTGCAAATAGAATGGTCGAATTGTAACAATTAAATAATGAATGCATCAGAAAACAGCTTTAACCAGGCTAAAGTCATCACAATAGCCATGTGCTGTACTGAAGTCAACGAATGTGAGATGCTTTGAGGGGCACAGTCCATATTTTGTGCTTTTTTTTGTTTTGTAAATTTTTATCATTTTTATCACAAAACCAGCTAAACACCAGGGCCCAGATATTCAGAAATCCGCCAATGGTAGGTATAAGTCTGGCGCAGTGCAAATCCGATGTGCCATGCCACAATGGGTGCCATATTCAGAGACTGCACACGCTGAAGTGACCAGTGCAAGATGGCTGAATATGGCACAGTTGTGCCATGGCGCAACCACAGATGCACCAGGGCACAACCAGTGATGCGCTAGCACAACCAGGGAAGTGCGGAGCACAGACAAGATGCTCAGGGACAAGGCCAGGGAAGCCCAGTGACAGTGGGCACAGGACCCCACCAGCAGGGCACACCGGTACACACACAAGCACAGGGCAGGAGGGATGAATACCCAACACACAATGGGATACAGCCACCAACAGTGGCCCCATGCACCAAAGCAACTGGAGCCAGGCCACCAGCGGTGGACAAGTGCATGCCCCTGAACCGTACCCCAGACCACAATAGTGGCACAGCCAGCTGGGGACCAGAGTGGACACTGGCAACGCAGGCCTGCCAATGGTGCTCCCCAGCCCACCAACCAGCCGGCTGTGGCCACTGCCACACTACAATGGGTGTCCACCCCCATGTCCCCGGTGCCCATACACCCATGCCCCACATGCACACAGGCAGCCCACATGCTGGGCAAGATCGGGCCAGGGCCCAGACAGAGGGCCAGACCCACAGGACTGGTCGCACAATAGGGGATGCAGACACCCCACCCCAGTGTGCAGACCAGTCCAGCAGGAGGATTCTGACTGTGTGCCACCCCGCACACACCCGCTGACCACCCGACCACACCCCACAGCGACCCTGCAGGCACAGAGCACACCCACCAAACCGGAAGATGGTCCCTACCACAACGTGGCACCACTGCACACAGCCATGAAACACAGGAGCACCACACGCCCCAACAGGCACCACCAACCAACACCTGTCCACTGCAGCATGGCTCCACATGCCACCTGCAAAGCAGACACGGAGACAGTCATGTAGCTGAAAAACGTTTTATAAAGAGTAAAACAACACCACCAACAAACAAGGTAACAGGGGCAGAGACAGGGGAGGGACAGTAAAGGGTAGGGACAGGTAACATGGGCTGTACAATGGGTAGAGGGACTGAGAGGGAACAGGACCAGCAAGGGAAAGGAGGGATATCAACAGGGCCCCTCAACGCTGGCCACAGCCTGCCACCACGCCACCTCTCCGCCTCCTCCGGTCTGCTGCTGCCATCCGCTGTAGGGAGACCACAGCCACCAGCACCCTCCGTACGACCACAAGGATTTGCCTCAGGAGCCTGGTATGTTCCCTCTTAACACGTGGAGCAGGACGCCATCCCACACCTATGGCATGGGGCAAAACAGGCAATCAGTGCAATGGCAGAGTGACATATGCCCACCCACAGCTTGCAATGGATGGCGGTACCACCCCCCCCGGACAGCCCAGAATGGAGGCCTGCGGAGGGAGGGGGAACAATGCCAGCCAACAACACAGCACACCACGGTGGTGCAGAGAGGCAGATGCAGCTCTGCAGCGGTCACAGGACTGCACCATGACAGGCACATGGCTCACAGCAACAGCAGCACCACAGCACAACTGGTAGCATCTGTGCACATGCCCACCCCACCAACAGCTGGTACACCATGGCCAAAGGATGGCATGCAGTGGCACGCACGACAGACCATGTCACACACACACACACACACACACACACACAGCCATCACAGCGCATGGCAGAGGCGGCCATGGCTTTGCCCGATCCCCACCACTATCCTACTGTGTGATTAAGAAGGAATGTGGAAATGCATACCTGCCCGCACTTGTGCAGCTGCAGCCACCTGCTGCCCACCTTGTTGTGCTACCCTGGCTACCTCCGCTGCCACCCTGGCCTGTCTCACGGTCTTCCGGCCCTATGGAGGAATGAAGAGGTGGACATCAGTAGACAGACATGCATGATGAGCCCCCACCACACAGCCCGCTATACACTGGGTGTGTCCCCCGTCTGTCCGTAGGACCACACACCAGCATGGCTGCCACTGGTGCGGCAGCCACGCCCAATGTGCAGTACCCCATTCTGGCATTCTGCCCCTCTGCAGGCCATGCCGCACAGCCCTGCCAAGACCACAGTATGACACCTGGCCATCACATGAACATGAGCACACCTACCTGGTTGTGGCACCGAGCCTCACAGGCGCATGCCTGCAGATGCCACAGGTGGTCTGGTGTCCTCCTTTGCAGGTCCCCATAGTGGTGTCTGCACTGCTCTGCTGAGTGTCCAACACCGGTTAGCCACTCCAGTGCGTCGCCACATGGTGCCACACCTCCACCCTAGCCTGCTACAGTAGCACCTGGCCGAACAGCTGTCCCTCATACAGCTGAACAACAGCCACCAGGTTGATAAGCTCTACCGCAGACCAGCTGACTGCCCTTGCACTGTGACTGCATCATGCTGAACCGCCGGGATAGAGAGGAACATGGCCGTGTATCAGCACACGTGCTTGCCACATGTGCAGGATGCGCGATAGGGTACACAGGACTGCAAATGCGCAGCATGTGGCTGCACAGTCACTGCACAGTGCAGGGCAATAGCGCAGGTCTGGGCATGCGCAGTCTCCGGGGCCTAGTGGGGTCACGGTGTCACACAAGGACCCATGGGTCAGACGTCAGTACCCCCTCGTGCAGTGCATATGTGCGCAATACAGGTGGTACACACATGTGTGATGGCATACTGGTGCAGTTTGCACCATGCCATAGCATTGCACAAGCTCTGCCGGATGTGCGATAGCGGTGTGACCACTGCCACGTATATATGCACTGCGGGCATGTGCACTGCACATGTGCAAATAGTGCACCACGGACATGCTCCGGTGCAACTCTGTTGCGCATGGCACAATCATGCAATATTCGAACGCCTATATGCAAATCACCCCGCGAGCCAATGCATGGTACAGTGGGGTGCATTAGCATATCGTTACAATATGCACATGCTAATTTGCATGCCTTGCACCTTAAAAGCACTGGGTTATACTACAGGCCACAGACTGGTATTGCAACCACTCAGGTTTGTGACCGGCAACATGGGGGTCCAAGGCCTCATCACACACTGCTACTGGGTGCTACAAAGCAAGGTGCAGACACTGACCCACACTGCTTTCCATGTCCACAGGTGGAAGAATGTCAGGAGGTGAAGGAGAAGAGAGGAGAGTCAGGGCCTGCTCGCAAGCACAGGCCAAACTTTACTGCTGCTAAAACCACTGCCCTCTTTGAGGCCTACATGGATTGGGAGGGTCTACTCAGTGGGGCAATGGGCACTCCACAGGAACATGTGGTGGCTGAGGAGAAGGTGGCCCAGTGGCAGAACACATACAGGTGCCACCTCTGCCTCCCACCAAATTACAAGAAGAAGGTTGGCATGGACAGGAGGCACATCAAGGACAAGGTTAGCCATCTGGGCATCCCAGAGCGACCGGTGGTGGGCCACTGACCGTGCCTCTGCTGACTGCCAGGGAGGAGCTTGTGGCATCCACCATCAGCCACATGGCAGTGGAGTGTATGCCTGGTGGTGGTTTCCAGACAGGTGGCAGCCCCACACTGCATGGTGAGTATGTCCGGCCAGCAGGTGTGCCTGTCGTGGGCATGTCATGTGGGTGTGTCTGAGGCCATGCCCTCCACCCTGTGCATGTGTGTATGCAGACACGCAGTGCAGCATGGTGGCAGGTTACGATAGTGGCATGGGTGGGGCTGGATGGTGGGTGTGTGTGGGGCTGGGTGGGGCTGGGGATGGAGGGAGTGTAGGTGGCCATTGGGTTGGCTGCTCCACTGACACACTGTTTGTGTTTTGCAGCACTAGCACGCCTCCATGCAGGGGGCTGGTGGTGGCGGCTGCAGACACAGATACCCGACTCTCGACCTCAATGGGCAACCAGAGTAGGGACAGGCACGTTGCCTCCAGTGGGGCCAGCCTTGTGGCTGTGCCCAGTAGGAGCCAGTTTGGGATCATTTGGGAGCCAGGGAAGGCCATTCAGTCAATAACAGGCTCCACAATGGGCACTAAACAGTGAATAAAGATGGTGGTAGGGAGCCACTATTCACACTGGGGCAGCCAGGAGGGGCGACCACAGGAGTGGTCAGAAAAGTGGCAATTGAGCTTCAATGTGAAGAAGTGCAAGGTTATGCACTTCGGAGCAAGGAACTCAGGGAGGAGCTACCAGTTGGGAGGGGTTCAGATAGAGGACCCAGAAGAGGAGAAGGACCTAGGAGTGATCACAACGGGTAACATGAATAACTCAGCTCAGTGCAGGAAGGTGGCAGCTAAGGCTGACAAGATGCTGGGGTGTATTGAGGGAGGAATCTCATCCAGAAAGAGGGGTGTGATCCTGCTGCTGTATAGGTCTCTAGTCAGGCAACACTTGGAGTACTGCATGCAGTTCTGGAGTCCCTTTCTGAAAAAGGTCAGATTGCTGGAGGGGGTGCAGTGTAGGGCAACTAAGATGATCCAGGGTCTGGAGGGCAAAACCCATGAGGACAGGCCGACTGAGTTGAATATGTACATCCTGGAGCAGAGGAGGGATCAGGGGATATGATTGAGACCTTCAAATATTTGAAAGGGTTTAACAAAATGGGCACAGAAGGGATATTTAAGCTGATGAGAGGAAGGGACACCAGAGGACATGGTCTCAGGTTGGAGGGCGGAAGATATCAGAGAGAGATGAGGAGGCATTTTTTCACACAGAGGGTGGTGAAGAAATGGAACACTCTACCCGAGGAGGTGGTATCCTGTAGCGCAGAGGGCAGTTTTAAAGGGCATGGACAGGGTGTGAGGGGGTTAAGGTGAGGGTGGGGAGAGGAGGGGGGCAGCTGCAATATAAAGGTGCTAGCTGCATATTCGAGTGGACTAACTTGATAGACGGTAGGGCCTGTTTCTAATGGCAGATTCATATGTTCGTATGATTTTAACAACTGGCTTTAGTGCTGCTCTAGGCATTGTGATGTCATTAGCATTGTGACAGCTGCTCTGTAATGATTCAGTATTCCGCTATGCTGACAGTAACCTTAGAAATATCCACTGTGACAACATTAACAGTACTATTTTTGAAATGCTGCTGTTACTGATGTCACTAGCTAGCTTTTTATCTTGTCATTTTTACCCCTGCTCCGTGTGTGTGTGTGTGTGTATATATATATATATATATATATATATATATCTATCTATCTATATATATATATATATATATATTCATTGCAAAAACATATTAATGCATCAGTTTAGGTGAATACTATAGCAACAAAAGCAGGAAATAGGCATTAGGGTTTCCAACCTTAACACCCCACCCGAACCTGCAGACACTGACAGGTATTAGGGGCATCTTAAGGTCATGGACCTAACACTCACCCATTCTTATATATTGCACCCATCTGAGCTTATTTACTTACGCAATGGGTGAGCGTTGGGTCCATGACCAGGCACCCCTCAATGCCTGTAGATGTCTGCAGGTTAGGGTAGGGCAAGGGGATGGAACCCCTAACGCCTCATTTCCCTGCTTTGTCACTAAGTATCACATTAACTGATGCATTTGTTTGCAATGAATTTCCTTCTTTTGAGACAGTATAATATTATCCCTAGTTTATTGTGGAGCGGTAGATGTGCATATGAGAATAGTGGAAGCGTGATGGCCCTCTGACCCCAAGTGCCCATGTATCCAACAGCAGTGATCCAATTGTCAACATAGACATCTTATTACCCCACCTCATGTACCCTGCTACAGAGAATTAGAATGGCAAAACATGCTTATGCACAACTGCAACGCCATTCTGCATCAGAGGTGCAAACAAGAAGTGAAAATGACAGCTGTACTGTTCATGAGGTGGTGTGATAAAATGGCTCTCGGAAAATCTGTGCCAAAATATTGAAAAGTACCAAAGCTATGGTTGTGCATAGAATAAATTCAACGGACACACGTAACTCGGCGTTTTCAGGAATTTTCTCACTAAATGTTCAACATGGCCTTTGGGGACCACACTTCATGGGCACAGGCACTGTGATTTTGTTAATCCATCCTGAAAAGTGATTTTGCACAGCAGCCGCGCCATTCTATGCCACAGGTATGAAAACATGTTTCGGCAGGATGTGAAAATGACAGCTATACTGTTCATAGGAGGAGGTGTAAAAACTGCCAACGTTGAAAGTCTGGAGGAAATATTAAAATTGATGAAGTCACTAATGTGCATAAAACTGCACAGTGCACACTTGTAATGCTGCATTTTTTTGTTATTTTTGCACAAATTTTCAACATGGGCTTTGGGGATCTCCCCTAATGAACACTTGCACTGTCATTTCATTACTCGGTCCCAAAAGGTGATTCTGCACAGTGACCATGAAATCACCTTTTGGGACCGAGTAACGAGATAAAAGTGCCAGTGTTCATGAGGTGGGGTCCCAAGAATCCCATGTTGAAAATGTAGGGTCAAAATTCCTAAAAACCGCCAAGATATTAACATAAGTTAGAAACCTCATTGACAGCCATTATTCATCTCTTACCTTAATTCCTTCAGTTTGCAGTTCGGCTTTGAAGAGTGCAGACATGTCCTGGTCCACAGACGATTGCAGCTACAGACTTCAGAGGTAAGTATGGGGTAAGGGGTGCGGGAGGTGGTGCGAGGAAGGGTGTGGATGGGGGAGGGGATGGGGTGAGATGACATGGACCTTTTTCTTTTTTCAGGATAAAAAAAGACTCTGGGGACTGTCTTCTTTTTTCAACTAAATGTATCATATATGGACTCCAGGAGTGGGCTCCCCAGAGTCCAAAAAGAATGCTGTAATGGACATAACTGGGGACACTGGCAGTGGGCTACCCAGTGTCTCACACTGTGGGGGGGGAGGCTACTGCTGACATGGGGATTGGGCACCCCACTGTCTGCAAAACAATAGAACAAAAGGGCACGCTGCTGGGGGGGCACAATACTGGGAACACTGGGAGTAGGCTACCCAGTGTCCCACAACAGTCACCTAAAGGACACACTGTCGGGGAGATGGGAGCTACTAAGTAACTAACTAACTAACTAACTAACAAGGGTGGGGGTGTGCCACCAGACACCAGGGCAACAAAAACGGGAGGTGCCACTAAACACCAGGAGAACAAGTGGCTGAAACTTGACTCTGCAGCCGGCAGTATGAGTTCCAGCTGTGGCTGCAGAAGTCATGAAAATACCGTTGCTCTCATACAGAGAATGGGAGACAAGTGGTCCTCTCGGTAAGCTAGCACCCGATATTTTGGGAGCTCAGTAAACTTGTTTTCAGCCAGCAAAACAGTAAAAAACATTAGAATCTAGTTGAATGTGTCCCCGTTAGCTAAGTTCTGATGTTTCTTTTTATTGTACATTATTTTTTCACATATTTTCAACACTTGGTGCTCGCTAAGAAGAAAACAAAATGGCGGACGCTACACAGCTCCTGTGATCACACCAGATACTTTGCACAAAATACCTCCCTTTTAGAAAACAAAGGACCATATTCGAGCCAGTCTGCAGGTGAGAGCTGCACAAGTATCAACTATTGGCAACTCCTTACAGACTGCAATTCATGTGTGTAATTTACTGTTATTTTGGGCAGTTTACCTAACTGGGACAGTGTTTGCAATACAGGATTTTCCTCACGCCCAGAGTGTTTAGTGATTGAGGACTACCGACAGCTGGGCTAATTTTAACAAAAAGCCCGGCGTGCATACAGGCCTGACGCCGTCGCCTGAGTATCGTGAGTGATGAATCACTCGGTGAAGAAAAACTGACAGTAATTTTACTCTGAGTTTGAGCAGATTAGTGTTTAGGACTGTAATTTTGAACAATGCATTTATTTAGTATTATAGGGGCTGGGTATTAATGGGATTATGGTTAATTAGCCCATACTCAATAGATGTGAATTGTAATAATATATGTAAAGGATCAGTATTTATGGTCATGGGGGGGTATGTTCAAGATCACCATTACTTAGTTAAGAGGCGAAATTCATTTACAAAATTTCAAAAATTACGTATTGGATTATTAAAGATTAAAAAAAGGACCTTTTAATATGGTAGAGAATAAAACTATGAGTCTGTTTTTCTCTGTCCTCCTAATACAGTGTGGTGATGTTGAAGTTAATCCTGGACCTAAAAAAACAATTAGGGATAACAATTACTCATGAAAATGTTAGAAGTCTTGTGTGTAAAATGGATGAATACAGGGTTTGGGTATCTGATTTATCTTGTGACATCTTAGTTATTTCTGAGACATGGCTGCATTCTGGTGTTCTTAATGAGGAAGTGGAATTGGCAGGATATAATTTGATAAGGCAGGATAGGGGTAAAAGGGGAGGGGGAGTATTGCTTTATCTAAGGAATTTTTTGGGTCCATATCAATTATTATTTGGGGAAAATGTGGAGGGGTTAGATTGTCTGGTTGTAAGGTTATTGAAATTAAAATTAACAGCAGGAGTTTTTTATGTACCTCCTAAAATTAAAGTAAGTAAATTTGATATTCTAGCTGACTCCCTTTTGGAGATATTGAAAGATCAAAGTGTGGTGCTAACTGGGGACTTTAATGCAGCCTGGGGACAAACAAGAGGTAAAAAACTCACATCTAGCTTTGAAATATTAGGTTTTCAACAATTGATACAACATCCAACAAGAAGCTTAAATAATAGGACAACTGGAACAATATTAGATTTATTTTTTGTTTCAGATGATTTGAAGGTTGAGGGCTGTAAGGTGTTACCACTGAATTTAGGAGATCATAACCCTATTCAATGTCATTTGTTAATCCAAAAAATTAGGAGTAATGAAGATTGTGAGTTCTGGGTACGTGACTTAAGGCACTTTAATGAATCATCATTTAGGGATAGCCTTAGAAACTTTGATTGGTCAAGGATATTTTTGATTCCGGATCTGGATTTAGCTATTCAAGAATTTACGGATTCTTTTTTATATATAATTCAAATTCATGCCCCTAAAATAAAAAAGAGTAATAATGTTAAAAACCCATCATGGCTTAATGAAAAACTGAAAACCCATTTGCGTATTAAAAACAGAATATGGAAAAAAGCTAAAAAATCTAAATTGGAGGGGGATTGGAATCTTTTTAAAAAATGGCTAAATAAATGTAAACAAAAGGTAAAATTGGCAAAAAAAGAATACTTCCAGAGTTCTTTTGGTAATATATATGACCCAAATAAATTCTGGAAGGTTATTTCCAACTTAAAAAGTCCAGTGAAAACTCAAACCTTAATTAATTTAGTAGTGTGAGAAAATTTGATAGATAATCCTTTAGAAGTGGCTAATCTGTTGAATCATTATTTTAAAGATTTACCAGATTTAGAGATACCCAATCTTGGGACTGTTGCCCAAGAAAGTATACACTCTGTTACTTCTGTTATGAATAATGGGGACTTTAATTTGAAAAATATAGGGGTACTGGATGTAGTTAAAGAATTAAAAAATCTAAAAACATCAAAACGTGCTGGAATAGATAGTATCGATCCCAAATTCCTGAAATTAGGGTCTGATATTATAGCTCCTATAATTACTTATTTTTATAATTGGAGCATACAATCTTCAATTGTACCTGATTGTTGGAAAATGGGTGAAATTATTCCCATTCACAAGGGTGGTGACATTACAGTCCCTTCTAATTATAGGCCAATTACTTTGCTCCCGATTTTGTCAAAGGTATTGGAGAAGCTGATAAATAATCAGCTTGGGCAATACCTTGACCATTTGGGGTTATTAACATATTGTCAGCATGGTTTCAGAGGGAGTAGGTCCACAAATACTGCCGTACTTGATTTTGGTAACCTGGTGGCAACATCATTGAACCAGGGAAACCAAACTGGGGCAGTGTTTGTGGACCTTAGTAAAGCTTTTGATTTAGTTCATCATGAAACACTTTTGTTTAGATTACAGAATATAGGGATACATAATAATTCTTTACAGTGGTTTAGATCTCGTTTAACAAATTGAAGACAAAGGTGGTCTGTGGGTACGCTGTCTCGGATCTCCTGGACTTACATCGAGGTTGCCTCAGGGATCAATTTTGGGCCCTATGTTATTTAACATCTATATTAGCGGTCTTCCTGAATATGTAACCAGCACTGATGTCAGACTTTATGCAGATGACATAGTGTTGGTTGCATCTGCTAATAGTCCAGGAGAGCTAAGGCAGCGACTCCAGACAGATTTTTCTAACATTGAAACTTGGATAAGAGATTCTGGATTTCTAATAAGTACTGGGAAGACTCAGAGTATGATTTTTTTCTGTAGGACCTTGTGCAAAAAAAGAAATTGCTGATTTGAAGATTAGCTTTTTTAAATGGGACAAAGGTACAAGGGGTTAGCACTTATAAATATTTGGGAGTTTTGGTTGATTATCATTTTTCTTTTTCAGAACATATTTTGTTACAAACAAAAAAAGTGAACCAAAGACTGGGGGCATTAAGAAGAGTGTCAGGATGCTTGACTAGGGATGTAAAGACTAAATTGGTAAAACAATTGTTGTTACCTGTTTTAGATTATGGTTCTTCGTTATATATGCACTCTTATTAAAAATTTTACACAAATTGGACCAGAGTTATTACAGATTGGGAAGTATATTTTGGATAATAAATCTTAGTTCATTACTGTTTAGTTTATCAGGAACTTGGTTGGTTACATCCAACAGCCCGAAGAGAATACTTATGGCTTATGACATGTCATGGTCTGATACATTTAAAAACGCATTCCTTAAGACACTTGATATGTTTGAACTCAGATTCTAAATATTTAGACATATTTAGGAGGACAACTAGAAAATTGCCTATGACTCAAATTATAAATCGTATGGGGGATATGGTGTTACAAAATAGTTTAGCAAGGATATGGAATGAATTACCTCGCCAAATGACTGAAATTTCTGATCTACATATTTTTAAATTTGAATTGTATAATTATTTAAATGTTTGCTGTAGTTGTTTTTAGGTTATTGTGATTTTGTATTGTTTATATTTTGTTATGTCTTGTTATTTTTATTGTAATCACCACAGGTATTTGTTGTAAATGGGGATTTACTCCCCAACAGATTAACCCTTTGAGAACTCAATATGTGTGAACGTATATAGATTCTGGACGTATATATACGTCCACAGTCCTGTATAAAAATAAATTTTAAAACAAACAAACAAACATATTTTGCACAAAGTATAATTTGTGTGAAAAATAAAATCTTTTGTGCCCGACATATACATTTTCCCATAGGACATAATGGGAAAATTAAACATTGAATAACTTTTGAATGGATTAATATTTTTTTCACCAAACCTTCAAAAGGCACATCTGTCACTGAGACCCAAAGGCTTGCTACCCTGAAAATTTTGGACCACAAGCTAAAGCCATTTCTGAGATCCAGGTGGACAAAGAAATGGCAAAAAAAAACCCACAGATTTTTCTGTTTTTTCAACACTTTGTATCTCAGAAACCACACAACAGATTTGCACAAAATTTGGCACTTCAAGATTCCTACCCATAGAGATTAAGTTTGCCAAACTTCATGCAAATCTGTGTAACGGTTCCAAAGTTATTAAGTTTCACAATTTCGGGTTTAACATAGAGGTTACAGTTCACCATTTCACCCTAACTGTACTGGCACTACCGTGCTAGTATAAAAAAAAATACATATATATATATATATATTTATACAACATATGTTTTGAGATAACTTGACAGATAAACTCTTATCTCAGGCATTGTGAGAAATCAGTAATATCTTTTCACGATTCATTATGTCATCCTGTTATTTTTCCTTGTTACACCACATCATAGTGCATTATAAAATTAAGGAATCATGCATGACAGGGTGTGTGTGTCACGCTGGGATGACATCATGCCTCAGGTGGTTGGGCACAAGGCTACAGACCGAGTGTGTAGAGCAGCTGAGAAATTACATGATCCCAACATGACACACACCCTGAAGTGCATTATTCCTATTATGCAATGGCCCATGAGTTATAAAAATTAAAAAAGGCTCAAGAAATATGTTTAAATTGTAGTTTTTATCTCTATTTTTGTAAGGGCAGGTATATTTAATGAAAAAATAGTGCACCACTTCTGATTTGTCCAGTAGGTGGTGCTTATGGTGCTGTTCTGTCTGTCTTTCAGTTCCTGCCTGCCTATCTCTCTATCTCTTTCTGTTGTCACCAGTCACTCCAACCTCTGACCCCCTCTTTAGGATCTGTATCAGCCGTGGTTCAGAGTTTATCAGCCATGGGTCTCACTTTGCAATGCCTGTGTCTGAATATTTTCCTGGTACAGCCGGCTGCATACAAGGAGAGGAAATGGCTGAGGAAGCATAAAAATTGGTGGCACCATCTGTAAGTGAAGCACGATGCACACACTTACTTTGTGCAGGTGGGGCAAGTAGGCAGCGCTTCTCTGAGCCAATCAGAGTGATGGCTTTATACAAGATTTCGTTTGTGTTCTCTGGGGCAAGAGTTTAGAAAAATGATTAACATGAAGTTCAGTGTGCTTTTATTGTTGTTATTATATTTAATGTTTATTATCACACAAGAGCATATCAAAAGATAAACGAATAGCTGTATTTATAGCAATACATCATTAAGAGAGAAATGACATTTCCTCACATCGTTATACAATTACATATAAACTATAAAGGAAAATTGAAGTAGCACCATGTTCTAGATGTGGACCCTAAGTTTCTCCAGCTTGTTCAGGTTTCCCAGCACAGGGCACATTCCCCTAACAACCATAAATAGGCCATATGCACTAAAGAGTACCTTTTTTACCAGTCTCTCACAAATTGGACAAGATGGGGTTAGGTTATCTCACTATGGGGTCCAGTTTACATCAGCTATCGCATAATAAAGTACCCAAGACCACCAGCGTAATTAAAATGTCTCCAGACTATTCTGTTGGTGGGCGGAACATTTTTCCATGTGATATATTTCCACCGTAATAGAATGCCATGACTCATGTCGGCGGTCCCAGTTTCATCCATAGTCGAGTTATCACTCTGGGTGGTTTTGAATAGCAACACATTTGTTCATTCCATGTGGGCCGATGAGCAAAGAGTGGTGCTGTGAAACCGACTGCAGTATTGGTGGGGAACCCTTGAAGACGATCGTAGTGCCTGCTTTCTTTTAGATTTCAGATTATTTAACAAAAAAAGAATTACCTAAGTGATTATTTTGTGTCATGTTAGACCTTTAAAATGTATAGGATGGTTCTGGGTACACTTTCTGGCATTGGGAGGGATTTACGTTTAAAAAAATGAGTGAAGTACTGGCAAACTGCAGAGTGTCTATGCCACATGTGGGCAACCTGGACATGGCACGTGCAGTGATTTGTTTAACATGTGATGTGGTCAGTGTGTGCTGGGACTAGAGCTGTGATGTGCTGGATAACATCATGGGTCTAGTCCAAGAGAGACCAATCAGTCGGAGCCCAGGATTCTTTCTTGCCGTTGTATCATGGGTTTTTAAAAACACTGAAACCTGATTGGCTGAGGGCTATCTCTACCTGTGCTGTTGTCTCAGCACAACAGCACTGGATAAAGATCCAGCAGCCTCTTCACAATAAAATCAATACTAACATTACATATCACTGTTCCCCTCTCGATATGGTACAAAGCTTCAAATATCTCGGTGTAACACTAGACAGCACTCTGTCATACACCCGACATATTGATATTGTTGCCAATGCAGCTAATGCTAAGCGGGGACTGCTTTATTGTAATAAGCATTGCCTCACCAACGAAGCCCTAAAAATTGCCATTTCAAGCTCTGTGCTGTCAATCATTGATCATGGCCTAGTGGTTTATGGTGCTGCATCACACACTGCACTCCAGTGTCTTAGGACCATGCTTAACAAAGCACGCCGCTTAGTGTTGGATGCTGACCATCTAACTCATACCTGTGCTCTGTATGACCAGACTGGGTGGCTCAATTTGGAGTGTAGACTACAATCACCAAGTCTCACTCCTAGCCCAAAATCCACCCTAGACCTTTCACCCCTGGGAGTGAGTGATCTAATCACAATACCCAAACAGCCAGAAGTACTAGAGGTGTTAACCATACCCTTAAAATCCCCTTCTGCCGTACCTCACAATGCCAATGCTCCTATGAATACTGCGCACCGCTCTGCCTAAATGCCCTAGGGAAAAACTTTCATAAGGAATCAAAGCTTGGACCATTTAATTGAAACCTTCGGGCACTTTCAGCATCAACAAGTGTCTGATAATGTGGGACCTAACACCCTGGCACTGTCACCCTTTCCCCAACCTGCTACCTTGTGTATA
Organism: Neoceratodus forsteri; assembly: GCA_016271365.2. Lineage (NCBI taxonomy): Eukaryota > Metazoa > Chordata > Ceratodontiformes > Ceratodontidae > Neoceratodus > Neoceratodus forsteri. Next base: position 253,758,433 of record JADMNL010000024.1, on the reverse strand, counting down.
TTCTCCTCTGCCTCACCCCAACCCCCTCTTCCCAAGTCCCCTATTACTACTGGCCAGCCTAAGCTCTTATTTGCCCTCTACTTTTCACTCCACACCTTCCTCTACTGAGCCTCCCCCAGCTCATCTCCACTCTCCTTCTAACGTAACCTAGCCCTATACCTTGCATCTCCCCTCCTTCCTTTTCCACCTGCCTGCCCACCCTTCCTCCCTCCCTCCCTCTACCACTCCTCCTTCTCCCTCCCCTCTCTCTCTCTGCCTCCCGAGCTTCCCACCTCTCTACCTTGCCTCACTGCTCTCTCTCTCCCCCTCACACTCCGCAAATAATTTATTCGCTTCCATATTGTATGTTACACAAGAGATCTGTTGTCAAAACATATCTTGCTAGCTACTCAGCACCTGTTAATCTACTTTGTCATTCTCTATGATTTGCACATGATGTCTATTTTATTTTAAACAAGCTTTATGTACTTACCTTATCCTGATTATTGTTTTATGCTGTTCTGATTGCCTGACATGGAACTTCTGTAAATGAGCCTCTGGCTCAAAGGTAATTCGGAAATGTAATAAATAAATAAAATAAATAAATATCTCTGACTGCCATTATAAACATGGCTCTCGCCTTTACTCACTAAATGCCTTCAACTAGGCCCTAAAAATAAAACTGCCTTAATTAAAACAAATGGTGATTAAATGTTATTTGCCCTCATAATTATCTTCTTACACACACACACATAAATTAATCAAACAAAGTCCTACAGTACTTACAATTTTAATTTTTATTTCTGGTATTTCTTTGCTCACCATGAAAAGTCCCCTCTCAATCCTCACCTGTTTACCAGGGCCATCTCTGTTTAACCTGCTACAGATAAAACAAAAGCCCTGGTTCCATCTGAGGCCTTCTATTGTGTGACTGTGGAGCGGGGAAGTAGGTGAACATTCTGCTAGTAGAACTGAGAAAAGCTTTGAATTCTTGTATTCCATCCATAGTAAACATTCCATCTCTTGAATGTAGGAAAGACAGGAAAGAGACAAGGTGGGGAAAAGGAGGGAGTAATGTAATAAGAAGAAAGAAAGGTGAAGAAAAAGTAAATGGGGTGGGTTGGGAAAATAGAGGATTTAAGGGCTAATTTAAAAAAAAAGATTTTGCAGTGCCTAATAGTTGAACCTGAGATGGCATGTTAATTTGGGGTTGTGCTGGGCTATTTTGCTGGGGTTGATGAACGTTTGTTTTAAAAAGTCATAAAAATGTTTCTTTTTCTTTTTGTGCATCCTCCCAAAAGAAAATCTTAGACCCATTTTATAACTGCAGTAGGGCACTTCAGAGTGTGCTTTGTGATGGGATAATGGCACTTCTCAGGTGGTTAAAGGCATTCAGCAATGCCTCGTGCCTCACAACACATCTGAGTTGTGCCATTATCCCACCATAATGCACACCCTGTCATATCGCATTGCTTGATTCTTACATAGAAGCATTATAATAGTAGATTTCAGAACTGGCCTGTCACAAATAAACACAAATAGAATGGTACGACTGGCTAACTTCTGAATTCTACTCCTCAGCTCCAAGCCCTGCAGCAACAGTAAAAGAAGAAAAATGTCACTCATACATTATAAAAGTCACAAATCTTTTACACATTCCCAATTGTATTTTTGTCACAACATATGTCTGTATACACAGAGCACAACGTGTCCTGACTGAAGATATCGTATTTATCTTCATTCAAGGCCAATGATATTGAGATATCTCACTCATGGCATTGCCAGTACAAATATTGACCAGAGTCATAGGCTCTAGTGGGAAAATATTGACCACCAGGGATAAACGATTGCATGACTATTGCTATATTGCCCAAAGCCGAAGACTGAGGCATCATGATTACTGGAAGACAATAGTTCATCCCGAGAGGGGTCAAGATTTCCCCACTATATCCGAAAACAACTCCAGTCAATATATATTTTATAAAACCTTTTCCTGTGTTATGCTGTCTGCCCCCACCCTATTCTTTTCACTTACAATTGCCTATTTAAAAAAGTAATACCTTCCCATTCTCACCCACACAACAGACAGATACATATTTTTTTTTAAATATAGACAAGAACCCCTTTTCTTACCTTTTTTAATTTTCAGTTTCATTTTTCCAGGCTTAAGTTCACTTGTTCTATTGTTAGTTAATAGTTATTGTTAAAAAGTCAAACACTCATCTTTTCAATCTCACCTTCTTGGAATGTGGATAAATTATTGACTATGCAATACCATTTATTTAAATATGTTTAAAATGTGCATGTGTTTTAACTGCTGCATCTTTTATTGTTTGTACAAGCACTTGGATAACTGTTTGACTAGCACTTTTTAAAAATAAACTGAGTTGAGTTGAGTTAGTTCACTTCTTCAGTGCATTTGTTCTGTTGGAGACTCAGCCCCTTGCTCCAAGGATGTGACTTGTAACGCAACCCCTCCCCCGCTCCACAGATGTACAGTAGACAGTCTGAAGCTCACTCAGCCCTCACAAACTGGCAATGGGCTGGGAGTACGAAAAAAAAAAGCTTTTTTTTTTTGTTACTCCATCAACAAGCACCCACTGTTCATGGCCAGAGCCGCACTTCCTCTTCACTACCAGAGTGCAGCCACACTTCCTCTTTATGGCTAGAACTGTGGTGTACATGTACTTTGTTCCCCCAGTCTTAAGGAGTTTGAAATGGGACTGGGGAAAATAAGCAAAGGTCTGCCTAAGCTTTACAATTTAGGAACAAGCAGAGAAGCTGCCCGCCATGGAAACAGTATAGCATGAGTGTTTCTATGGCAATCTTCACCATGCTGCTCTGTTTCAAATTGCCAAGCTGCTGACTCACTTGCTGTGTGCTAGTTGTTAGAGTCGGCAGCAGTTCTGGGTAAAATAAAGCAGAAAAAAGAAAAAAACATTTTCCCAAAACTGTGTGTGTTTTTGGAGGGAGTAGTGTTAAGAAATCACTCATGCAACTTCCGCTGGGGGCATGGTGAAGGGTGACTGATAGTTTGACTGGGCAACAGTTCAAAAGACTATTGCCCAGTCTAGTGAACTGCAGACCAGTTTCAAAAGAACTATTGACCAGTTTCAGTTTAAAACTGGTCAACAATACAAAAACTTTCAATGCCATTTTGCCATTTGACTGACTCTGAGCCAATCAGAGCCCAGGAATTTTTAAAGGTATTTATTATAGGGGCACAGTCGTGCCCCTATAGCTAGGGTTGAGTAGCATGTTTAATGTTAAACATCAAATTTTGCAGTTTATTAACTTTGCAATCGATCAATGGATTTGCAAAAAAATTGGCATGCGCTGTCCTGTGGGGGTAGATCTCTTTTTTTTATCCTCCTTACTTTCACCGACCCCTGGACTTTCTCAGGTGTGGTCACTCTGTACCACCTTTTCCCATCCTGCCTGAAGCCCCAAACCCACCTTCCGGGGGTGAACTCCCCTTGCTCGTCTGGCCACTCTGACCCCCCCGGCTCTGTGCCCCCCAGATGCAGGACAGCCAACTCCTTCTGGTGACCTATCTATAATCCAGACTGAGGACCGGAGAGCGAGGAAGCACTGGAGGCAGGTCGGAAGACCCGGCGTTGAATATGGAGGTGCACCACTGGACCCATCGTCATCTACTAGGGGATGGGGCCATTTTCTGTGTTTTCCCAGAAGTGTGGACGTACAACGACATCCAGAGTGCAACGGATGCACTTCTGCACCCATGCACTGGACGTCCGCCACAACCTCCATACCCCTGTAGCGTGTCTCCACAAGCTGCAATGCCCCCAGTCTCCACTGGGAGCCGCACGCACAGTGGGAGACAGAATCCACCCTCCCCAGGAGAGGAGAGCAGTCCTCCAGATGCTCAATCTTCTCCTTCCCCTGCCGACCCCCAACATAATGGGCTCGTCCCTGAATCCAGGTCATCAGTGTGCCACGAGGTGTGGCATCCAGCATCTCAACCCTCAGCACTACCAGGCCGGCTCAGGGGGTAGATTTCATGATGTGACAAGTTTCGCTCTGGTCGGATATACAGATTCTGAGATCCGGATAGTGCAAAAACCTTAAAAGTCACCATTTGTTGCCGTTTTTTCCTCATCATCTTGTGTCCAGACGCTGTGGAATTTTGTTGTGATTTTTTTATGGTATAAACAGTTTGGGTAACAGAACTGCCATGCTTTGTTTGGTGAAAAAATATTATTCTGTTGCAAAGTTATTCAGTTTTTAAGTTCCCATTGTTTTCAATGGGAAGATCACTTTCTAGGATAGAGGTAAAAAGTTTGACAAAGGATTTGGCCTCACAAAAAGGATTTTTCTTCGTGAGGAGCCAATCTTTTTTTGCTAGAAAAATTCCTTCTTCGTGAGCCGCAATCTTGTTTTTTTTGCCATGAACTAAAATGCCTGGAAAATACATAACAATGTTGTCAATTTACAAATCAAGTACCAGAACCTAGCTAAATGGTCCACATTTAGCTAGATTCTGGTGTTTCTTTTTCACAATTAAGGCCAGAAATACTTTTTTGGGGCACTCACAATCCCAGCTGCCCAGCTTAGCGAGTGGAGCGCTTCCCCCACGTTCTCTGTATGAGAACAGTGGATTTTCTTCACTTCTGCAGCCACAGCTGAACTCTTTCTGCTGGCTGGATGGATGGTGATAACTGTCACACAAAGCTTGGCTTTGACATTAATGTAGGGAGCACATTTTAGAGTATGCTTTGACAAACATGTTTAATACAGATGAAATGGGCTTATTTTACTGTGGGTACTTGGATCGCATCCATGCTCACAAAGATGTAGAGCTAATCATGGGAGAGAAGACTAAAGACAACTGTCTCTCTGTTATGCTGTACCAACATGTTAGGCACTGAGAAACTCTGGCTGTTTGTGACTGGGAAAACAAGCATTTGTCAATGCCAAATGTTGTCTTGCTGCCATTGGCAGTGCAGGAGTTAGAGAGATGCAGCATAGGAGTGGCAGTCAAGTATTGAACTGATGCCAACCCACCCCCACCCTGCAGAGAGTAAGAGGCATTAGAGTGTCCCTGTGGGTGTTTGTTAGTGCAGTGTGGGAAAACATGCTGGGCAGGATGTGAAAAATGACAGCTGCACAGTTCATAAGGAGGTGTAATAAAATGCCAGTGCTGAAAATGTGGCATACTAATATATGGAATTTGCGGAGTTGCAAGGGTGCGTGGGAAATATCCAAGGCACGCTTGCAGCACTGCCAGTTTACGGGCGTTCAGCACCAAATTTTCAACATAGGCATTTCAGCACCTCTGCTCATGTACAGTGTCACTGTCATTTCCTCAAAGTGTCCCAAGAAGTGATTTCGCACAGCGACCACGCTATTCTGAGCCGGAAGTGCGGAAACACATTTTGGGCAGGATATGTGAAGTGGTGGCTGTACCTTTCATCAAGAGGTGTGTAAAAATGGCAATGGTGAAAATCCAGAGTGAAAATATCACAAATGCACGACGGTACGAGCATGCTTGCAATCCGCCAATGCACGCTCGTAACACAGTCATTTTATGGAGTATCAGCTCCAAATTTTCAACATAGGCATTCTAGGAGCTCTGCTCATGAACTTTGTCACTGTCATTTTCATAATCTGGCCCAAACACTGATTTCTCACAGCGACTGCACAATTGTGCGCCGGAAGTGAGGAAACACATTTCAGGCAGGATGTGGAAAATGACAGCTGTACTGTTCACAAGGAGGTGCACAAAAATGCCAATGCTCGAAAATACAGTGTTAAAATATTGCGAACGCAGAAGTTACAGCTCATGAAAGTAACCGCGCAACGATACCGTAAAACAGGCATTTGTTGGATTTTTTCCACCAATTTGGAACATAGGCTTTTGAGGAGGCCACCCCATGAACACTGGCACTGTCATTTCATTAATGGTCCTGAAAGCGTGATTTCGCAGTGACAGCTAAATCACCTTCAAGGCCGATTAACGCCATGACAGTGACAGAACTCATGAGGAGGGGTCACAAAAACCCCATGTTGAAAATTTGGTGCCAAAATTCCAAGAAATGCCTGAGATATGCAGCAAAGTTGAAAACCCTATTCACTGCATTATACAGCTTACCGCATTTCCTTAGTTCACGGTTGGCTTTGAAGAGTGCAGACATGTTCCCGTCCATGGAAGATCGTCGCTACGGAGTCCGGAGGCAAGTATGGGCGAGGGGGGTGAGGGAGGCAGGGTGCACAGTCGGTGGGTGCGGGTGGGTGGAGGGGGCATCTAGACTATGAGGGACGGTTTCGCTTTGCAGGTAAAAAAGGAAACCGCTATGGACAGTTTTCGGATTACAGGGCATTTGGCACACTGGGGTGGCTCCCAGCGTGCCACCTAAGTGTTTTTGGGGTGTCAGTAGCCATTGGGGGATTGGGCACCCTCGTCGGCCTGCAGGGGGATGTGCCGGCAGAGTTGGGCACCCCTGCCGCAAACAAAGAAAGGGGTCGCGAGCGAGGGGGATTGGGCACCCGGCATTCAACAGTTGGGGTGATGCGACGGGAGTGGTCTCCCTGCTGGCACACAAACATGGGGGTTGCCGACAGGGGGATTGGGCACCCCCTGACGTCGGGAAGCGTGAGGTGCGTCATCACCTACTATGATCATAATGGCAGCGAGACGGCAAGCAAAGCGACTCGTTGCATGACCAGCTTTGCCTCGGATTGCAGCGGACCTTGCTTTGATGTGCTTGCCCCATTATGAATGCATGGTGTGGCGGTGGCATGCAGGTTGATTGGGAAATGAGGGACGACTCTCTGATGCGTGCTCCCATTCGCCTCAACAGCAGCCAAGGGCCTCCCAAGACCCTCAAGACTAGTTAAGATGTTGCTTGGCGCATGCATGCGTCAACATAAAAAGAGGCCACGATGTCTGCTGAAAATATCTATCTAAGCTGCCTGTGACATACAAGCTCTTGCAACTCCTAGATGACAGGACTTCTGGTGGCTGGTTGTCAAGTTGGAATCAGGAGCTCAAAAAAAAGACAATGCCAGATTCTACTGTTTCCTTTTTTACAGCTGTAGCCCCCTTGAGCTCGCTATAAAATTCAGCCAGAAAAAAATAATTTTTCTTCCACCCAACATCACAAGTTTCATTCAGCCCTTAGATATGGGCATTATCAACAACTTTAAAGAGCACTGCAGAGCACTTTTATTTTCCATCTGAATTGCAGGCATACTAGATAGTGTCTCCAAAGCTTTGGCATCCGAGACTGCACGAACTGTCAACCTTTTGGATGCAATCTACATGATGTCTAAAGCGTGAGCCACTGAAGACGCCTTACTGGTGGAGGACCATTAGGCAGACATGCCCGCTGATGTGGACACAGGCCGTTACCCATGAAGAGTTTGAGGCGTCGTTAATTGTGACTGCAGTAAAGACACAAATGGAGAGCTTTCACTGGATGATATTTGTGCCACTGTAAAATAAAAGGGTGATGGTCCAGACTTTGAGAAGGGTAGCCATGAGATCCCACACGCCGTCACCAGGAATACAGATACACAGAAATGTGACAGCAGAGAAAGGCCCCACGGCCCACCTAGTCTGACCAATACCCTGCCCCCCTTCTGTTATGCTTCCACCCTCTTTTCCCAACCCATTAAATCTATCCCAAGCCCTCTTGAACCCTTCCACCATTTCAGCTGCCACTACCTCCTCCAGCAGTTTGTTCCAGGCCTCCACCACCCTTTCTGTGAAAAACTGCCCCCTGACATTACCTCTGTATTGCCCACCTTCCAGTTTGAGGCTATGTCCCCTCATGGTTGCTCCCTTCTTCAACTTGAACAAGCTACCACCCTCCACCTTGTTTATTCCCTTCAAATAATTCAAGGTCTCAATCATGTCCCCCCTCTCCCTCCTAGTCTCCAGAGGGTACAATTCCAGCCCTCTGAATCTTCTCTCATAGGGTACATCCTGCATCCCTCGTACCATTTTGGTTGCCCATCTCTGTACCCTCTCCATGAACTCAACATCTCTGCATAGGTGAGGCCTCCAGAACTGCATCCCATACTCCAGATGCGGCCTGACCATGGTTCTGTATAACGGCATTAGCACCTCCCTCTTCCTGCTATTAAAACCCCTCACAATGCAGGCCAACGTTCCATTTGCATTTCCCATTGCCCTGCTACACTGGCTGCCCACCTTGAGGTAACACGATACAATAATCTCCAGGTCCCTTTCTGTTTCCTTCTCCTTAATCCCCACCACCCCAAGGAAGTAATGTTCCCTCCTGTTCCTCCTTCCCAGGTGCATCACCGAGCCCTTTTGTACATTAAACTTCAATTCCCAGGTGTCAGACCACCTCTCCAGCCTCTCCAGGTCCTGCCTCATGGCTTGCACCCCACTAGGGGAATCCACCCTATTGCAGACCTTTGTATCATCTGCAAACAGACAGACCCATCCCTCCAGACCCTCGGCTAAGTCACTAACATAGATGTTAAAGAGTATTGGTCCTAGCACTGACCCCTGTGGCACCCCACTGGTCACTGCCCATTCCCTGGAATGTGTCCCATTTACCACCACCCTCTGACTCCTTCCCATCAACCAGTTTTTCAGCCACCTGGTGATCCTGTGGTCCACCCCTAGTCTGTCCAGCTTATGTACCATTCCACCATGTGTAACGGTGTCGAAGGCCTTGCTGAAATACAGATAGGACACGTCCACTGCTCCTCCCTGGTCCACTATCCGTGTCACTCCATCAAAAAACTCTATCAGGTTAGTCTGACAGGACCTTCCCTTGGTGAAGCTATGCTGCCTGTCATCCTGCATGCCATTCATCTCCAAGTATTCTAACAACCTGATCTTAAGTAGTGTTTCCATTACCTTCCCCACCACCGAGGTAAGACTAACGGGACGGTAGTTTTTGACCTCGTCCTTCCTCCCCCCCCCATGTAGTGCAACCACCTCTGCCCTCTTCCAGTCTGTTGGCACCACCCCTGTGACCAAGGACAAGTTAAACAGCCTCGCCAGATGCGGCGCCAGTTCATCCTTCACCTCCTTGAGAACCCTTGGTGTATTCCATCAGGCCCCATTGCCTTGTCCACCCTAAGTCTACCTAGCTTCTTCCTTATTCCTTCAGCTGTGAATTCTGCCACATGCACCTGCCTGAGGCTGTCAACCTTCCAAGCCCATCCTCGTCCCCTGCCCTCTCTTTCCTCCGTGAAGATTAAGGCAAAATAGCTATTTAATGCCACAGCTAAGGTTCAGACAGGTGTACTATAGGAATGGTGGCCACAGCATGAATGTATTGCAGAGTGACAGCAGCTGTTTTGATTGGGGGGGGCATCATGTCACTAATGGCAATGGCAGAAGATAAATAAAAAAAATAATGGGCTTTTTTGGTGCAAAGGTGTGAAGCTGAGGAGTCTAGCAGAGCTAAAGGAAGACTATTTTAACTTTTTTAAACTAATAAAATAGTGAAGTCTACAATCAAAAAACAGAAGATTGCTAAAAAAACTGTTCTCACCTATATGTCTAACCCGTATGCCTGTCTATACTATGTACGTGCCTGTCTTGCCACCTACACTCGCTACCCACATGCTGTTTACAAGCTGCAACAAGTAAAAAATCATCCGTCTGATAACTGGGATGGACACTTAAAACGGAACAATGCTTCTACTGTATTGTTCCCTTTTGGCCTTTAATTATTCCCCCTTGTACCATCTTTAAAGTCCTCTCTCCCCAACTGCCTCCATCACCTAACCCTCAAACCAAAGTGGTTTCTTGTGTTTGTTAGATTTACTAAAGTCCAAAATCCAGAATTACCAGCCACACATTAAATTTAAGTTCCAGTTTCTTTATTTTTCAAAAATGTTTTCAGAAACACGATCCCCTGACCACGCCTAACCTTTCGCCCTAAGTCAGCTTCTTCAGGGGCTAGGATCTAAGCATAGAATTTATTCACTTAGTAATTTAAAGGTCCCTGGCCACTCCTTCATCATCAGCAGACCTGTCTCCAGTGACATCGACCTGCTTCAAATCTCTGCCACAATGTTCCAGCATCAGTCCCACGATGATAAGTTGTAGAGAGCCACTAGTAAGGTATCCAGAAGTGAGTCAGCTTAGGAGCCACCCCGGCTCAAAAGTGAGGGCCCACACTTAATGTCGTGCATGACTATTTCCTTATTTTGTCACCCGTCTGCAAGTCATGGGCGTACCAGTACTGCTGCGTAGAGGCTGCGCCGAGAATCGCATCACCAGTAGTCTTCTTGTTGTGAGGTGGCCTGGGTGCCAGGGACCTACCAGTGGTCATTGCTGCAGATCATCCAGAGAACCATCTGCTCAACCAGGAGACTTCAGCTTCTCGCCAAGAGTCATAGAGGATCGACAGGTTCTCATCTTCCAGCTAGTTGTGTTACTCTTTGTTTTCTGTTCTTTCAGGGACACCCCATTATGGCCTTTTTATAAAATTCACTTTGTGGGGTCAGTTCCTACTTGCTGATCAGCTAACGCAACGCAAAGCCCAAGCTTGGTTCGTCAGCTGTCTTGTCATCTCAACAAAGTGCACGCAGGACTTGGACTGAAAGGGGTTGACACTCTGTTATTGGTTCGACCAATCGCTGGTCCCATTTGTATTGTTTCATTGCTTGATCTATTATCTTGTATCCTGGTAGAAAAAATAGTCTCCTGTTGTTTCTTTTATCTCTTGTAAATAAACCTGTTGCATCTTGGTCTCTGAATAAGCTTCCCACCTCTCCTTCTAGATTCGTCTGGCCTATCTTGAATTTTTAGAGAGTCACAACCTCCATTCCAGTTGGAGCTTTGGCCCCCTACACTGGCAGTGTGCAGTTAAAAAAAAAAGATGTTTCTGCACTGAGTGTCCAGAGGTGCGACCCTGAGGGAGATCAGGGAATAGAAAGGCAAGAGGCGGGGGAAGGGGTTGGAACTGATTCACCCCTACTGCCAGTGGATTAAAATATATGATATTTCAGCACTGAGACCCAGCAGGAAAAAAATGTATACTGCAATGTGGTTTCAGGGGTCTTATTGAGCCAGAGAATACATTACTGTAAACATGATTTTACTTTTATTGATAGAAACACTGTGTCCCATTTATTAAATTTAAATCTGATGTTGATTTTATTTTGATGATTGAGAGTTAGCTGCAGGGGCGTAATTATAGGGGGGGACGGGGGGCACACGTCCCCCCCAACTTTCGGCATCACCTCCTTTTTATGCCATTTGTACCCCCCAACCCGACATCTTTTAATTTAAATCAGCTGCACCGCCGCCGAGCCACGTTCATGGCATGTGCCCCTCAGGGGCGTAATTATAGGGGGGGACGGGGGGCACACGTCCCCAACTTCGACATCACCTCCTTTTTATGCCATTTGTACCCCAACCCGACATCTTTTAATTTAAATCAGCTGCACCGCCAGAGCCACGTTCATGGCATGTGCCCCTGCCACCAAGTACCCGTGTGAGTGTGTGACCGCGCCCACCCTGGCCAAAAAAAGTATTGTTCTACTTCTCCGCTTAACCAATCCGAGTCCGACCAATCGTGAGCTGACGGAGGAGCTGGCGGAGACTGGCTGCTGTGGCGTGCTCGCTGACAGCGTGCGTTATGCTATCGTGGAGGCAGAAGATGGAGTAGTCGCCGATCGGACTGAGGTGGAGACCGACGACAACAGACAGACTACGCCTGAGACCGACTCCAGTGAGTGTCCGAACTGTCTTGAGGACAGGTGACCCTGAGCCTGACGTGTTGACACGCTGCGGTCCGCCGTCAGCGTGGATTTTGTGGCTGTAGGCCTGTGGCAGTGGGTGGCAGCCAGTGACAGTCTGAAAGCCTTTAGGCTTGTTGTTAGCCTGCCCATTGCTTTGCTTGCCAGCCAGACTTGAGGACTTAGTAACTCGCCGCCGACGGCTTCCACTCCGACGGCATTGTCGCGGACTTGCGGCCCGCACAGCGAGGGTCCGGTCCAGGTGGCGAGAAAGAAATGACAAAAGAACCGTGGTGGAGACACTAGTGCAGCTGGACAGACTGAGTTCTTCAGGGGTCTAAAGTGCGTTTGTGGTGCCGGGTGGTGCGAGTCTGCCTGGTGGTCTTGTGGTCTGCATCCCTGTGGCTGTGGGGAGTTGACGCCGGGTCTGTCTAGAACAAATAAAAACAGTTCACTGACTGCACTGCATCTGCTTGTGGCAGGAACCCAACTGCTGGAGTGCTGTGCTGCTGCTGGCATTGCTGCATCAGAAAAAAAACAAGCAGGTAAATTGAGGTAATTTCTAAATGTGTCTCTGTACTGTGTAGTAGCAGAGCAGTACTAGTATTTCATTAAAGTATTCTGAGTAGTACTTACTTCCATTCTTGTTTTTACCAAGTTGATATACAATATTTGGCTCAAGCTCTGTCCCACTTGTGATGGCAATCCAAGAGATTAAGGAGTTCCATTTGCTAAGTCTGCCTAACCCTGTTTTAGTGGAAGTAACTTGTCACAATGAATACCAAGCAGACTCCTCAGGAATGAGTTCAAGGCAGTCCTAGTCAACCTCACTGGATTCTTGGTGGAGCTTGGATGGGTCAAGCTTGCTAAATGATTAGGTCCAGTCCAGATGAAGTGTGGTCATATCCTTGTGGTTTTGTTTCCCAGATAATGAAGATAGGGCTGTGGTCACTCAACAAATTGATTGGATTTCAACCCACCAGATTTGCAGTGTGTGTGCATGCAGCTATCAGTGCACTAATAATATTTGCTGATAATAAGTATAAGTAACTGTACCAGAGTATAATTATTAATTTATGCTAAAGGTTTTGGTGGGGAAAAATGGAATATCCCCTTCTTCATGTGGTGGGCAGAGGATTTCTGGTGGGCAGAGGATTTCTGAGGGGAAAATGAGTGACATGGGACTGGATGGGATGCCTCTGAGTCCTGTGGTGATGCAAGGCAACCAGATAGTGATTTTGGGGGTTCTTGCAAAACCACAGTGTTAGCTAGTAGCCCTCATCTGCATACCCTGCATGCTGGAAGCAGCATGTGGAGCATGAAATGGTCGTCCGTGCCACCATTAAGCAAGCAAGGAGTGGGTTGTTTTGACTAAAACAGAAAAGCAGCAGGTAAAAGAGAACTCTTTTTATGCCAAAAGCCCTATCTGGGTCAGGGTGTTTCTGCACTAGTTGCTGCATTTTGCAGCCTTACCAGAGTTTCCCTTTAATGAATGGTGAGGGGTCAGGGGGACAGGGACTGGGTGTAAACTGGGAGGCAGGTGGACAGTGATTTGACTGACATGGAGTATGTAAGGTTGCCAAATAGAGGAGAAAGGCTGCAATGTGACTGGTGATGCAGAGATAAAATCAGACAGCTCATCACCAAATCTAGCACCCATCACTAGGAGTAAATGAAGCTCAACCAGTTTTATTTCTTTAAAAGTGCTGCATTTCATGAAGTGGCTATGTGCAAAATTAGCAATGTGCAAGTCCCCAGATGCATACCGCCAAGGCTCAATTGTCCCTGATTTTGTCTCAAAATTGTCCTCTGTTGACTGTTCCTCATGAAAAGCACAAAATAATGTCAACCATTAATGTAACAGACTTGTTCTTCTTCATAAAATGCAGCTTAACACAAATCTTTTCATTCTATAGGCTTTTATGAATGAATAACATCAATTTTTAAGATGTGTCCCTCCATTGGGGGTGTTTGTCCTCGATTTTTTTTAGCCTTGTCCCGATTCATGATGCCAGGACCCAGGTTCAAGACGCACTCTCCTTATCGAACCAGTGACTGTAATCAATCTTCCACCTGCTAAGTTTGTAATTTTAAGTATTTTTAACCATATATATTTTTGCCTGCCGTACCCCAGCCTGGCTCCAGGACCTCAACTGGGAATGCCGCCACCGAGGCAGAATTGAATGTGTCTGGAGGGTCAGGCCACCAAGCCCCGGCTCATACACAGGTGCCAGTGGATTTTCTGATGCTATATTCCCCTGGAGCTAGGAACATGCAATGATGCTGACAGCAAGCATCTGTTCTAGCTCCACCCATATTACGGCACGACTTTGTGCCTCTCATCCTCCACCAGTGGGCAAGTGACCCATCTCCTCTACCCTCCCAGAGAAGGACAGCAGTCCTCTGGATGCTCGATCCTTCTCCTCCCCTGCCAACCCCCAGTTTAGATGTAGGGAGGTACAAACCGAAAATTTATATTTACTGTACTCCAGGTTGTGTGGGAGAGGTTCTTGGGCTGTGCTAATTCTAACTTGTAAATGCCATAATTTATAGTTTTATAACTTCTAAATGACATAATTTTGGACACAGTCCAGGGGGAGCTGGATACACTGGAGGGTCATCCCGGCGGCTGCAGTCGGCAGTGGGCCAGGGTTTTCGGGAGAGTAGTGATTGAGGAAGACATCAGAGAAGACGTCCCGGCGGCTGCAGTCTGCAGTGGGCCAGGGTTGGAGGGAGCTGTCTGCTGCTGGAGGACCAATCGGCTGTGAGGGTGCCAAGTTTTAAATCTACGTCTGGGCTATAAGTCTGGCCCAGCCCTCACGAACTTGAGGAAGAGCTGTAAATTGCTGGGAGAAGAGGTAGCTAACTGCATTGGCAGTGGAGAATCCTACCAGGGGCTGCTGTGGTGAGAAATTGGAGCTGCATCGGCAGCTGCATCGAGGAAGACGGCTTCAGGGCTGCATTGGCAGCAGAGGTGTGCAAGGGGGTTCTGGTCGTCCCGGCGGCTGCAGTCGGCAGTGGGCCAGGGTTTTGGGGACAGAGATTGAGGAAGGCATCAGAGAGGACGTCCCGGTGGCTGCAGTCGGCAGTGGGCCAGGGTTGGAGGGAGCTGTCTGCTGCTGGAGGACCAATTGGCTGTGAGAGTGCCAAGTTTTAAATCTACGTCTGGGCTATAAGTCTGGCCCATCCCTCACAAACTTGGGGAAGAGCTGTAATTGTGTCCACACCAACTACCCCGGCTCCGACTTGTATTAAATGGTCTGTGGGGGTGGATCCTTTGGGGAGTGCACAGTGTGACTAGCTGAGACTGAGCAATAAGAAACTCAGATTTGTGTAGGACCAAGGGGGAAGGGCATAATAAGATTTGTATATTGTGTTGCTGGAGATTGTGTGTGTGTGTGTGTGTGTGTGTGTGGTATATTAATTGTTGGTGGGGGGCTGTAGGTTTGACTGTGTATTGTGATGATAGTAGGGGTTCACACACAAAATGGGGGGGGTGATTGGGTGTAAGGAGTGTGGAGCAGCCATAATATTAAACTGGGCATGGAGGTTTGGAGGATGTCAAAATGGTATTCCACAGGGGACAACAGGACAAGGCAAAAGGGACATATCCCAGAGGATAGGTGGATCATATGGTATCTGGAGGTGTGGGGGGCAAAGTTGGCATCGCACATGAAGTATGCCACAGGGAGGCTGCTCAGAGGGAGCAGATGAGGGAGGGGGGAGTAGGAGAGAGCAGTATGGGTATGAGCATCAAGCTTGGAAACCATTTCACCATACTATACCCGGGAGATGAAGTGGATGAGGATGGTGGGATGGTGCAAGTGGACAGGGAGGAGTTGGTCAATAGGCAGAGGGGGGACAGTGATGGAGGATGGAGCCTGTTTCAAAGGAAAGGGAGGAGGAGGGAGGGAGGGAGGACATGAGCCTAGGTTGGGGTCTCGGGAGTAGATGGTCAATTATGGGCACATCAGTCTGACATCTGTGGTACATAAAGTAATAGAGGGATTTATCAAGGAGAGACTTGGGAGGCAGTTGGAAATGTTAGGACACCAGGATGACAAAATAGAGAATACTGGATGGGCAACTATGCACACCAGTTTGTTCTGCCACAGAGGGTTCTGATTCCTCTGACCTTGAGAGCTTACGCTCAAGAGGTCCATGGGAACATGAAGCCTGAGGTGGCAGAACACACAGGTTGTGCACAGAGTTGCTCATCCTGTATTTGTTATAGTGTATAGTAGTACTATGTGAAATGTGTGCTTTGTGTGTTTTTTCTCCCTTTCTCATAATGAAACTGATTTGAAAAGTCTCTAGAGGTTCTAGAATACTGTCACCACATAATTAAATAGAGGAAAGCAACGATGTGCTAGGATTCCTAGTGGTTCTGCTGCAGTAGTGACATCACTGCTGCAGCAGAACAACATAATGACATCACTACTGCAGCAGAACAAGATATTCCAGGCATGGAATTTCATGCATAACAGCATTCCACTATACACTATATGATAGAACAGTGGATGGATGGACACCACAACAAGGCTGTGTTTCCATCAAGGAGTTGATGACATCATAGAGACCTTGACATGGAAACGCAGCCTTTGTTGTAGGTGTTCAGCCATCCACTGTTTATATAGTATATGTTTTTTTTGTTTGTTTCTCATTATTTTATTGAAATTACTTGCTGTGGGTGTCGGTCCATTCCTCCTGCTGCCACTCCTGCTCCGTCCTAATCCGCTTCTAACTTTAACTTCCACACTGCTTAGTTTTCAAATTAGAAAAAACATTTTTTTCCCAAATGGAGCCATGTATGGCACACCGTGTCCTGGCTCTTGAATTCAACTGCCAGTGGTACGCTGCCCGGCACTAGCTAAATCACGCCATGCTTGTTTTTTTGTTTCAGCATTTATATAGCGCTTTCATACATCCAAAGCGCTTTACAAGCAATGCTAACTGGTAGTGAAGTGACTGTGTGGTGGTGGCCTATATTGCACGTCATCACCCACACACAGCCTGGATAATTGCATGAACCAGTTTATGGAAGGGGAATGTTGGCCAGGACACCGGAATGTTCCTACTCTTTTGTGAAGAGTGCCCATGGTTGTTTTACTTCCACCTGGACACCCACCAGGACAACACCAGGATGGGCAGAAGGGAACTCTGCTTAATGTCTCATCCAAGGATGGCACACCCCAGCAGTACAGCACCCCCAATACTGCACTCGCGATACCAGCAATTTTATGTGCAAGTCCAATCTCGGTGTGGGATAAGAACCTCATGACCTTCTGGTCCAGAGGCAGATGTGCACTTGGTCACTCATTGATTGTCTTTCCTCCCCAACCTGCGCCCACCCTATGTGCATCCACCTCTCCACACCCACATTTACGGATGTGCGTTGCACAGTTTCTACGATGCTCGTGACTTCACCAGTTTTTTTATATTTTCACTCCAGATGTGAGAATGACAGGCATAAGGAGTGTGACCTGGGATTGTTGCCTGTAATGCTTGATACCATTTCACCCCACCCACACCTGTCAGCTGAGCTAGAGGCGTCAAGGTTTGCCTTGGACTGTTTGCCACAAAGTTCACCCCATTCTCCTATACAGCACCCATCTCATCAAAATGTCACTCAGTGCGAGTATGCCGTCGATGCTTCTCAGAATTACACTCCAGAGGGCCATGGACTCTCACTGGGTCAGGCAAGTTACTCTGGCCTGATCATATGCTGTAGAGGATGGATAGAATCTGTTTGGCTATAGAGCCTATTGCATCCTTGCTGCCCCATCTTTTTCCTCTTTTAGCTGGCATGAACACAGTTGAAGTTTTATGATCAGCTTCTCTCTTAATCTCCATATTTCTCCTTCCCATGTCTAGTGTTGCCACTTTCCATTCTTGTTGCTTTTAGAGAGTGGGCAGAAGGAGGAAGCATGAACCCTTGATTGTAATAGAGGAGGACATACTTTGGCAAATCAAAAGTGGAACTGTTCTAGCCTGATGAACTAGTGTACAGCTCTTAGGCCAGCAACGCTTTTAGTTGCTGAAACTCCTAGCAGGAGTAGTAGCTTTGAGAAAAATAGGCAATCTTTATTTTTGAGATGCATGATGGATGGCACATGAGAGGCTCTAAAGGGGGCTTTGGTCATGGCCCTGAGCACCATATCAAGACTCCAAGGTGATAGCTTTGGTGAACTGAAGATGCTGCAAAGCAATGCTGCTGCCTGTAGAAGTACTCAGACGGGATATGAGCCCAACAATTCCCCAGTCCCATCAAGAGTGCCCCCAGTGCAGAAACTCCAATTGTAAGGTGACCGGTTGGAGTCTTTTGCCCATTTGTCTTAAAGGAACTGCAGTAGTACAGGCAATTATATTGTGTCATTCTGTATGTGTCTGAAATGAAGCCAGAAACAAAATCTCCTCCGGATTCTATAATGCACTTTGGAGGAAGAAGAGGCATATGAACTCCCATCATTCTAATAACAGGAGCTGTACTGCATAGCTCCTTGAAAGTTTTTCCACTCACTTTCCCAGTCTAGAGAGGCCAGTTGTTAAACTGGTGCAGAACTGAGCTTTCCTGCTCAATCTTTAGGCCCGGAGACAAGTTGTTCAAATTGAGATGCAGACCAGCCCTTAAAGAAGAAGGTCTGGGCTGAAACTGAGGAAGGAGGTGGTCGCCTAAAAGATGAGTGATAGTCAGAAACCCATGTGTGAACTGGCCATAAGGGACCCCTAGAATCATGACTCTGCCCTGTCCAAGGTCACTTGTGGAGGAGTCTCGATAGAAGTGATATTGGATGAAGGCAAACAGGAGGCTGAACTGATCCCAGTTTAGGAGAGAAGGCATCTTGAGCCACCGCTGGTTTGTCCATGGCCAAGGAGCAGAATTACTCTCTCTCGAATCGCTCCCATAGGCTTAGATTCGTCTGAGGATTGCCCCCCGTTCTGTTGGAGTGTGGAAGGCAATGTCCTCCAGCTCCATTCCCTGGAGAACAACCTTGTGAATTGAGCCAGACTGCTGTCATTTTCCTGTCCAGGAATATACATCTTTCAGTAGTGCTCGCCCACTGAAAAGAAGAGGGAATCTTTTAGCGGTTTTGGGCTTTTGTGCCGCCCCTGGTCACGGTGGTCGATGTATACCCATGTTGTCAGACTGTAAGTTGGAACCAGACCATCCTCATTGAGGAATTGCTCTTTAGAAGCCTCTGAGCTGTGTCAGGGAGCAGGGCTGTGGATGATCAGCTGGGGATCCCAGAACGCCAACCGATGAATGCACGAGAGCAAGTAACAGTCGACAAGTGGCTGAGGACACAGTCCAATGCCAGTCAATGACGGAAACATTTGAGGCTGCCCTTGTGAGGGAATATCCTGGATAAGCCCTCTGTGTTGATTTTTCTGCCCCAAAATATTCTGGTGGCGATTTTTAACTCCAACTCTACTGGCCAGATTCCAGCTCCTGATGTATGGCCTGGTCCAGAAATCGAGGGAAAAATGAGACCATGTTGAAAGGGGACAGTCTGTACAGCTTGCAAGGCTGAGACTGGGGTCCATGCAGGAGTGCTGAGAACGGCTACAATGCCTGGGAAATAAAATAAATTGATGGAGAGAGATTGAATATATTTAAATTTTAAAACTACAGAATCTGGAAGTCTGGGTGCATGGGTGCTCCATTTCTGCCAAGGCGCGGCAACGCATCACATGCATCAATACAAAAGTGTTGAAGCGTGATGGCATCACTACACCTTGCAGAAAATGGAGCACCCCTGTATCCTCTGGACTTCTCGGAACCGTACTTTAAAATTAAAATATACAAAAGTTGAGGCTCAAGAAAATTCCACTTGTGCTGCTAAAAGCTGTCGGTGGATATTTTCAGTTGTGTGGGAACCCACAAACTCAGGAGTTTTCTTTAATGAAGAAGAATCTGTAACAGTTGTTCATTTTTACAGATCAGGGTTAACTGCAAATCTCTATAACATGAAGCGTCAGAGAGACCAACCTTGATTGCCATGTTCTTCAAGAAGAAACTCCATAGATCCCATGGTTTCATCCGCAGACAGAAGATCCCACTGAGAGAAATATGTACTGCAGTGTAAGGAGGAGCTAGATCAGGGACTTCAATGTTAATGTTAACAAGAGAGAACAGCAACCAAGTACTGTTCACCTTTCCTTACTGTCGAGTTATTGTGTTCCTGTACTGGAGATCCAACAGTGCTCTCTGATCAGCCACCCCAAACCACAATCACCATCTGTTGCAGAAACAGTGCCTAGAATGGAGATAACAACTCATGATATGGATCAGTCAACTAACCACCATCTGAGGAAATACCAAAGCAGGACTGGAAACAAAACCCGATTCCAGGAATCATGGTACAGGGAATTTTTCATGGCTGCACTATAGTCCTGAGTTGAAAGCTGTTCTCGCTTTTGTTGCACAAAAGAGTGAACAAATGGGGATGCTTGAGCTGTCAAAGCATGCAGAACCAGTATTCACCACAATAGGTTTCACCAACTGAGGAAAGCACGGAGTAAGTTTATTACTCATCAGAGCTCAGAAACACATCAGCATGCCCTGTGGAAGATGGCATGTATCCCGTGGTCAAAGCATTGATTCTGCTCTAGTGGAACAGAAAAAGATCTCACAAGATGTGTCTCGAAGTGCGTTTGTTTGTTAATAGCCGCTTGCGTTATTTGGGAAGACAGGGATTGGCAATTCGAGGTCATCAGCTTGATGAGGGAAACTTGTTGAACTGCTCAAGCTATTCAGCAATGAAGATGAGACCCTAGCAACTTGGTTAAAACGAAAGCAGGACTATACAAGCCCAGCATTCAAAATGAACTAATCGGACTCATGAGTCTGAGATCATCCGCTCTGTCGTGAAGGATATTAACAAGTCATCATACTATTCCATTATCGTTGACGAACACAAGACTGCCAAGGTAAAGAACAAGAAAGCATTTGCCTTAGATACGTTGGATGGAAACATGCATTCCCAGGAGGAGTTCATTGGGTTTATGAGCCACAGGATACTATCGAGCTCAATAGCAAAAGTCATAATGGATGTCCCTCACAAGACTTCCTCTGCCAATTGAATTCCTCCGAGGTATGGCATTTGATGGGTGCCAAACATGTCAGGATGCTATCGTGGTACAGGCTATCATAAAGGAAAGTCAACCACTTGCCACATTTGTGCATTGTGGTGCTCTGTACTGTAAATCTTGTGGCTTAAAGAGAGCTGTGAAGCAAGCCCTGTATTAAGAAATTTCGCACTGTGTAAATGAACTGGGCAAACTGTTCAGTGAATCCCTAAAGTATAGAAATAATTTTTCTCAAATTGCTACATCTGATAATGTATCTACCTCCTTCAAGAAACGGTGACTCTTATGTCCTGAACTAGATGGACTGTAAGACTAGCAGTAGTCGGGTTGTGTCACAACAATATGAGCAAATCCTTGAGAGTCTCCAACAAATGGAGTTGGAAAATGGGATGCATGCAACAAGGGCAAGTGGTCTCTTGAGAAGCTCAGCAAGGGCAACACATTAGTTAGCCTGCTGCTGGTCAAGGTAAGTTATGGAACCACTGACTTGTTCTGAATAGGAGCCTTCAAAATCCGAACTGCGCACAGTAGGTGGCATGCTTTACCCAAGTAAGCCTCATAAAAGCTCAGCTCAAAGACTAAGGAATGAAAATACTGTCCTGCAAGCCATCAGAAAAGCTGATGAAGTTGCCCCAGAAGCTGGAGTTGGATCCCATTGCACCACCAAGGCAACGATGGGTCCCAGTCCGCTTTTGCTGGCAAGGGAAGCAGCACAATCATGCAACAGTGGAGGACTATTTCAGAATGGAATTTTTAAGATGGTAGACATCTCTCTGTTGCCCAGCTAGAAGAGAGGTTCCATCAGCAAGGCTGACTGAGTATTCGACTTTTAGAACAGTTCCTTCTGCTGCAGTACATAAGGTGATGAGAATGACCATGAGCTGGAGGAAATGATTGACTGCATTAAAAATATCCAGAGCTTAATCCCTAATGCTGAAAGTTCAGCTGAGATGTTTGTATCAGAGTAACACATATTTCCTCTTTGAATGAGGCTGTAGTCCCATTTAAAGCACTACCCTTAGATGTCCGTGGTGCCTTTACAGAGTTAGAAAAGTTTCTTACATACTGTTGGTGACAGTAAGCAGTTGTAGAAGCAGAGCGTGCTTCAGTGCAGCACTTAGGCACTCTAAAACATGGCTGCGGCTACAATGACCCAGTGTCGCCTGAACGCAGTTGCTGTATGTCATGTTCACCAAAACCAGACTTGATGAGCTATGTCTGGACACCATTGCACGGAAATTTGTTCATGCTCATGAAAGGCGCCAGTTGTATTTGGACTGATATAAATAAAATATTGCAATGGGTTGATGCACCAAAAATTAAAAATGTGTTCAAGCAAGCATCATATTCCTTGGTGCTGCATATCAACTTCATGTATCTCATGAAGAGAATTATCACACCAGATCATTGTAACTCTGTAATTTCAGATAGTTGTAGTACACCTATACTGATCTCGCTTCATTAGCTGATACCGTTAAAAATGCTCCCAGTTCACTGTCCAATCCACTTTCTCAATGTTTGACTTCTTGCCCCACAGTAAACATTAAGTGGATCACCACCCTTCCACACGGTGAAGGCAGTATGCAGCAGTTCCCATTGCTGTTTCTTTTCCCACCCTCATTGGCCAACAGCTAGGTCTTCCTAGCAAAGCACAAGCATCAGACTCAGCACACACCTTGAACACTGCTGTTCAGCCTCATAAGGGCTGGGCTGCACTTACTATGGCTAACAATAGTTATTAGCAGGAGAGAGATACTACGTTTTGAGAAAATCCACCTGATTTCCAGCATCAGTTCACTCTTTGATCTGTGATCCAGAACCCCGCAGGACAGTTCCCACATATTTTCTGCAGTACTTTCTGTACCCTACTGCATAAAAGCAGTTATTGGCTACCAACATTCCAAATCTTGAATGAGCTATACACATGCCCTTAATAATGTCCTAAATGTTAACATCCCACCCTCACCGTGACTCCAAGGGTAATCTCCCCATACTGAATTAAAGTAACAGTTTAGGTGCAGACCTGCCACTCTGGAGTATTTTTCATCACTGGCTGCTCATTCACACCAGGTAGATCAGTGCTGGCAGACCACATTCAGATATCACAATGATCTAAACGCTCTCTGCCTTCACTACACCTGAATATAGCTATACTGTGCCACCACTTATTCACTTCTTCTGGCTGGCCTTATTCCGCCTCAGTTACAAAATCTGCACTTTCTACACTTCATCATGAATGTGTTAGTATAGTCTTCATGTTATTTTACTTTCCTTCCTTTGTTGGGAATCTGCTGGCTGCAGAGGCCTCACAGCCAGCGGGCTCCTTATAATTATCCTGCAGACTTGTGCAATCCATGGGCAGACTCCTGAGTACTGAGGATTTCCCAGCATACTGTACATCCCAGTAGCCGAGGATTTCTGAATCCTACAATGCTGTATGAGCACTGCAGAGTGTGAGACTGGCAGCAAACTGAGGGTGGTGGGAAAAGGCACAGAGCTCTATTGTTCTTGGCATGCCACTGCGACCCCAGCAGACCCCCTCCCCTTAGCACCCTTACAGAGCACTGAAAACTTCCTTTCCCCTTAAAGGCATCCTTGTTTATCACGTTCCCAGGCACATGCAAATAAATAGACAGCAGGGAAGGGGGAGAAAGGGAGGCAGACCAGTATGCATTGCACTTTTGAGCTGATGTGTTTATTTCTTCAAGTCCTGCCCTCCAGAATATTGCCCCTTGAGAGGCTATGCAGCCTAGTGATTCCAGCACAGAGCTGTGCATCCAGAGACTAGGGTTTGAATCCCACCAGAGCCATTTCCACACTAGTGTGTAATCTTGAGCGTGCCATTTAGCCAGTGTGGACCAGTAGTTGCAAGGGGCTGCTGCCAACTGTTCCTGGCTTGGAAAAGGCTCTGGGATGCAGTGTGGATTAACAGTGCTATATAAAACCAAATTCCTTTCCTTAAAGAGCAACTCTGTACTTCAGCATGTGCTTTCATAAATAAGATGTTCCAGCTGTTACAAGTCACTAGAAAATACATGTTCTTCATTTTCAATGTTCCTTTCCAGGATTTATAGCTCATCTTGGCAGTCCAGATAATAAGTCCGTATAGAAAACATTTGAAAACATTTGCCTCTCCCCTGTTAACCTCATAGTGCCTTGGTTTATGACATCATAGTGCTCGCCATGACAACAGACTGTGATGTCACAACCACCAATTGTGTGGTGAGCAGGGAAGAGTCACATACATTTTGTAAGGTTTATGAATTAATTGCTGCATTATCTACAATATTTAGTAGATCAACAGCATGGGAAGGCAAAGAAAAATAACTAGAAAATAATAAAGTTAAAACATCATTGGTATAGATCTAGTGTTTTAAACTTTTGATTATAATAAAGAGTTGCTCTTTAATGGTTCCTGACAGCTATTCATGGATTGTAAATTGCTTTGGAATACAGTGTAGGAACAGCACTATGTAAAACTTAAACTCTTCCTCTGTGGCGTAACATGGTTGGCATGGGCCCTGGTGCAAGGAATGAAATGCCCCCTCTGAGAGTGTCACTGATGATGACGCCAGATGCAGACAAGCAGTCAGCGTAAGTGCAAATGAAGTTTACAGCAGTGATCCAGTTTTTAAAAGTGACCATTATAAAAACAAAGGGAAGGGTAAATACGGAAGGCTAAATATCAGGTTTTCACAAAGCGGTCTTGGAGGTGGAGGTCAGAGGCTCTTTAATGAGGCTGGTGGTGCTGATGGTCAAAGTAACAGTAAGCGCTCCATAACCCCAGACTGTCATTAACACCCCAGATGACTCCATGGGTTGTCATTACTGCTTTTATCCAAAACCTGCTCATAGTCCTGTGATCTGTGATTCCAAAGCAGGAATCTGATTAGCGGTAGAACCAGGTATTTCATCTCGCAAAAACAAATTCAAGAAAACAGCAAGAGAAGGGAGTGAACCCTAACTAAGGCAGTTATATTAGAAAACCCTGTTTGTTTGTTTTTTCAATTGTTTAACCAGGTGAGACACACTAAGCTGAAAGCTTGTTTACAGGTGCAACCTAGGAGCACAGGGAAGTTAAGTGACTTACTTAGGGTCACACAGTATGCAACTGGGGGCTGTGGGATTCAAACCCAGGTCTCCAAATTTGCAGCTCAGTGCTTTAAACCACTGCACTATACTGCCTCCCTTTGTTTTTTATACAGAAGGAGAAATGGTTGTGCATAAAAGCTTCACGCCAAGTGTGGGGCTGCTCACAATTCACACATTTAACGGAACATGAGCACTCTGCTGCTGCAAATATTATATTGAATCAGGTTGATACCACCATCCTCCCCCCTGACATTTTGCAGATCCTACCACTCCCAGCAGCACCCCAGACTCTGTCCCCCCCCCCGCAAGAGGTTAGCTGCAGGAAGTTCTATTTACATTGATAATTATTACTCAATTAAAGCTGCTGCATGGCCGGTCATGAGCAAACCAGCTCACCACATCAACTGGTGTCACATTTTTATACAAGAAGTGTAAACTGTATCAGAAGCAGCACCACCAATGTATTATTACAGATATATATTGTAGTGTAATTTGAGATTATGTGTGTATTAGTTCATTTTGTTTACAAAGTCACAATTGACTGTGACTGAGAGAGAAATCCCACCTGAGTTGGTTTGCAGGAACACGGTCAGTCGGCCTCTTGTTGTATTCAGCCACACTTGCTACTGCACCCTAGCTGCCTCCCTCCTCGCTGCCAACTCACTGTGTCTCACCTCCGGTCCCAGCATTACCCACCTGGTGGCTGGACCACGTTTTATAGCTCCAGAGCAGCTCAGCACATCTGGCGGCAGCCAGGCTGGAACGGGAAATGCAGCCCATACAGGAAGAGCCAACCAACAAGTGCCGTCATGCACGCCCACACAGCACGGCAATCTCATTGGATCAATATCCCTAGAGGTTTAGTGCTTTGAAGTATCAGGCCCTGTGGTCCACCCTCTGGTGGATCAAATTTCAAAGCGTGAGCCTAGCCACACCCTGACTGGCTGAGATGCACCAGTCCAAAGTCTGACTCCAGATTTTCCTAGGAAGTTGTAATGGCCTGCAGTCACTGCATGATCATTGCTGTGCCTGGGCCCTCCAGCTCATGGGCCCGGTGCAGTTGCACCAGCTGTACACTCTATAGGTACGCCCCTGCTCTTCCTTCCTTCCTCTTTAATAAGCCTCTTTTAACCTTCAAGTGTTTTGTTCCTGGGTCTAAATATTACTCTGCCGAAGAAACATTTTGAGCCCCTTGACCAGGTCACCGCTATCAAATAAACAACTGAACTGTATTTGCAAGCTGGAACTTTGTATCATTTCCATGGGTGTCCTGGAGTAGCAACAGCAGTAAATACAAACTTACAAAACAAATAGAAAAGGGTATTTAAAACAATTAGATAAATCAGAATTCAAAATAAGTAAATGCAAAAAATGCATGAAATGAGATGCAAGTATGAAGCGCAGACCTGGGGTTGATTCTGTCCTCATATGGAATGGTCAGTGTTCCAACCAAGGGGGTTGCAGATCTGTGCTTGCTTGCTGTTTTTCTGGTTTCTGGTTTGACTTCAGCGGCTGAGGCTGACTGTAACACAGACTACGAATCAAAAATATTTCAACACATCTAAGAGAGTTTGGATGAGGGGGTGATATTCTGAATTGGGAACCCCAGAATTTGTCTTTATGGAGTGTGGAAGGCCTATAGCTTCAACAGTCTCTTCTTGTGGGCACACCAAAGGCAATATAGAAACATAGAATTTGATGGCAGATAAGAACCGCTTGGCCCACCTAGTCTGCCCATTTCCTACCTAACGGATAAGCTGCAGATCCTAGTTAACCAACAGCCTACTTCCTCCTACCCCCACTAGAATTGCCTTATGCCTGTCCCATGCATTCTTGAATTCCCCCACTGTTTATGACTCTGCTCCTCAGGAAGGCTGTTCCATGCATCTACAACCCTCTCTGTGAAGAAATACTTCCTCACATTACCACTGAGACGTCCCCCCTCTGTCCTCAAATTGTGCCCCCTTGTTCTTGAACATCTCTTTTTCTGAAAGATGCTACCCTCTTGGACTTTGTTGATTCCTTTGAGGTATTTGAAAGTTTTATCATGTCCCCTCTCCTCCTTTCCCTCGAGGCTATACATCTTAAGCTCCTTTAGTCTTTCTTCATATGTCTTCTGCTGCAGACCCTGCACCATTTTGGTTGCCCTCCTCTGACAGCCTCCACCCTGTCTATGTCTTTGCAGAGATGGGGTCTCCAGAACTGTACACAGTACTCCAGATATGGTCTTACCAACTGTCTGTACAGAGGGACAACAACTTCCTGTTTTCTACTGTTGATGCCTCTCCCTATGCATCCCAGTACCCCCCCAGCCCTCCTTACTGCCTTCTCACATGGGGAGGATCTCCATAGCTCACACTAATTCCAACCCTTGCATCCCACCCATGACAACAAGTGCAGTTACCAATCTCACTGGCAGACTGGGAAGGACAAAGGCACTTCTGGTTTTGAGGGGCAAGGGGTTTGGATGGTTATCACAGCTGCAAGGGGGATGATGGTACACAATTTCTGCACCAATATTAGATCAAATTTTACATTCAACTTCACATATCGCCCCAGCTGTCACAGTGGCAACCTAGTATAGGGATAAGGGTTGATCTGATGGCATGGTGGTACTGCCACCCCTTGCTGTGCCAGCAGCCTGCATTTGGGGATGAGCCTGGATCATCTGGGGCCGGGCTGGGGAGGAGGATCGAGCATCCCATCAACTTCTCCTTGCTCATGGGGGTAACAAGACTCCTCACTGCAGGGCTGCCGCTTTAGAAACCAGGTGACAGCAAAGTAGGGGGCATATGGGGAGGGGCTACAACAAAATCACCTGGCACGCTTTGAATCATTTGCTGCACCCTTTGGGGAAAAATGGAGGAAAAATAGATGGTCTGCTTTATGTCGGTACCTGCCCCCAGCAAGCTGTCACATGACTGACACAGCTGTCCACCACCACAGTGGTCCAGGGCAAGAGATGGATAAACAGTAAGTCAGTGAGAAGTTTGGTGATGGGGTTGGGGGGATGCTAACAGGCAGAGCTGTAAGTGGTAGATAAAATACTGACAGGGAAAAAAACTTGTATATGACTGATTGCTTGCTTGCTCGCTTGATTCATTCATTCATTGATTGACTTGATTGATGAAAAACAGACATTTAATACATTTGGAGGTAGACATACAAGACCTGCAGCCATTTGCATTCTGCTGCCCATGATGCTTTGCACGGGGACTGCGGCATTAGAATGCATGCATCTGGTTGAGAGAAAAACACAGAAGCCAAACAATTTTGATATTTGTTCTCTCCCTGTATCCTTGTTAAGTTTTCCACGTTTATTTTAAACTGCTCTTCTTCACACTTCTTTTGTGTGCAATAAGTAATCCCTGTAGCCCTCATATTAGTTATTGCTGCTACAGTGGCTTCCTGATGTAACCCGTGTTACCCGGGTTACTAGAATCCCAGTAAGACCTAGTGGTAGGCAGGAAGGCAGCTTGTGAAACTCCAGTTAAATGGGTTTCACACTGTCTCACTCTTGTTCTCAGTTTCAGCGAGACTGAGGGAGACATCACCATAGAACTATCGCAGCTGCATGAGCCACAATGGAATCTGCAGCAGGAGTTGTAATAGAATGTTGGGAGGTTATAACAGTAGTCTGTAGTTGAGTTGGTGTTGGGAGCTTGCTGAGAGAGCAGCTCAGTGTAGGCTCTTGGAACCTCAGTCCTGACATAGGGCTACATTCTGGAAAAAGGGTGTGTGTGTCTCCACCAAAAGAGAGACACAGAAGCAGTTTATAAGTGGTGGAGACCGCTGATTCGGGTCTCAGTGCCTCCTCCCTCTGGGGATAGGGGCAGGAAAGGGTTTCCTGCATATTCCTGGGGCAACCCCCTGGTTCTGCTACTAGTGGAGAAGCTGCCTATTTGTTCCAGAGTTTTTTGGAAACAAGAAGATTTGTGAATCGCCTGTGGGGCACCTGCAACAGGAGGGTGAGTGCCTGCTCTTCCTAAAGGGCCTATGTTTTTCACCCTGGGACTTGTGTGATAGTGGGGATTGGACTACTGAAATAGTGGGAGGCCTAGAGTAATAGGCTTAGCCAAAAAGTAAAAGTATGTTCAAGTCTAGCACTTACGGGAAGTCAAAAGACATGTAGAGGAGATGTGACATACGTCTACCCAGTAATCTACATTGCCAAGCTTTCAGTAAAAAAGTTGTTTAGTTTCCAGAGAAATGTCCGGGTATGGATTGTGGGAGCTGGAGGTGGGAGACCCCCCATCTTTAGTAACCAGGTCCACCTCTACGGATTTGCTCTGTGGATTTTTACTTTGCCTCATGCACTTGGCCAGTGATGAGGGAAGTACCCAGACATGGGATTGGAAGGAAAATTCCCTCTAGGAGTCGAAGGGCACTAAGGTGGTTTGGGGAGCCACAACAGGATAACTGGTTCATTTCCCAAAATGGACCACGGATCAAGTGGCCAGCGGGGGAGCCAGACCAGTGGGGAAAACCCAAGTAGTGTACAAGTTGGGCTGTGTACCCAAAGCTGCGTGCAAGTCCGGGCTGTGTGCCTGGTGGGTTTAGAGCCTGAGGGCTGGAAATAGTGAAAAGTGTTCTGTTGTCTCTAATCTGCATTACCAGGAATGTAGCCCCGTGGGGGTCCATCTATGCTTTGTTTGTTCAGCTTGGATGTGAATAAAAGCCACACTGTAGAATCCCATTCCTGGTTCTGGACATTACAGTTATTGCTTTCTGTGTTCGGATTTACTTGGGTGCCCCTGTGCAGAGTAGCCAAACTTAGGCCCCCTGTGCCAAGTAACCTCATCCTCTCCGAACCCAGTCCCCACCAGGCACTGCTGTCAGCTTCAACAGCATGCCACCTGTCGTTTTGCTAAAAGGCAGGGGTGAGGGGTTACACTGAGGTATGTCATCTAGTGGTGAGTGAATAACTCTGCTTCATGTAGCACCAGGACTGCTGTGTGTATTTTGTAAGATGAAAAAAATGATTTGCCCCCACTTGGATAAAAGAGCAAACAAACAAATTCTTACCAGTGGTCAAAATGAACAGAGTCCCCACCCGCAAACACACTTAAAACATTGACTCTGAATTCCTGCCCCTCAAGTTCCTAAACATTTTGACAGGTTCCCTTGAGAACCAGGCTCACCCTGTAGAGGACTGGAGAAACTGCTTCATCGCGCTCGGTCTGTCAGGAAAGTGAAGCTGCATTGTGAACTCCCGGGTTGGCAGTAAGTGCGATCGGGACCTGAGAGCAGCTGCCTGGTATAGTAATTTCCTTTACATATAAATTTGTGGGGTGTTTGGGGAGGACAGCTTAACAAGTCCTCTTGTCCTGTGTGTGTCAGCGGGAAGGCAAGTGCATACAGGTGGACTGAATCCGTTGCTTCTTGAAGCTGTGTGCTTGATTGCAGAAACTCAATCCCCTGCTGTGCGAAGGGAGTCCAGAAATTCATGACACCCTTGGGGACAGCTTCCACCATCAAGTTAGTGAGTGCAAATCAGGGTAGCTCCCTGTCATCTGTGTCTTTAACTGCAAGTGTTTCATCTGGTTTTCTTTCTGTCTTTCTTCATGAACTGAGCCACCCGGCCCCGGATTACAATTGGGTATTTGCGCAAGTGTTTTTTCCATCACAGGGCCCCAACCAGCTGCACTGATCCTGGCTAGCCCCCCAATCTTGGGTACCCAGTGAAAGTGACATTTAGGGACTCTGAATGTGCGCACAGTACTACGATTATTAATGTGACTAATCTAATTAACCCGATTTCCCCTTGTCCTTATTACAGACCCTTAAATACATCAGATCTGTTTGTTTCAGTAAAGTTACACTGACTGAGGTATGTGTTTATGTTAAAGTATTGTGCTATGACTATCGTGACAGCATCATCTTGTTTTACAGGAGGTCCCCAGATTCAAGTTGATCGACCAGACCTGGGGTAAGTGTAAATAGTGAAGATACTATGGTATATTGTGTGGGCCACTAGCAGGAATAAAAGGGGGTCTCAGTGTCCCAGAGGGCTGTGACCAAGTTAGTCTAATTACTGCAAAATCCTGACCTCTGGGTGAGGCACCACTATAAGAACCTAGGTCCTCAACCTGTTAGCAGTCAAGCAGGCAGAGGTAGTAGCCCTGGGATAGCACCACCTGAGGTTACATTTGTTTTAAAAGGAAGCAAAAGACTTCTGAGCACTCTGCCCACTTCTTCTCTTGCCCCTCCCCCCTTCTGCAGCACTTGTTGCAAGAGCTGGAGAAAAATAAAATCAGGCACACGGCCCACTTACTGGCATAGCCCGGGACTGCTGCAGGTACTGGGAGGTCTGGGAAGGTAGACAGAGAGTCACGTTCCCACCCAGCTTCTCGGCGGTGGTTGCAGACAGATGGAGGCAGAGGCAGAATGAAAAGTCTGTGGAGCGTGGTTCCTCCCAGACTCATGCTACAGATACATGCCGCCTCCTCTGCTCCCACCACACTGCCTGCTCAGGAGTCAGGAGGGAGGCATCCCCGCTCATGCCTCTGCCTTTCCTAGACTGCTGGGGGGGCAGAAAAGAAGAGGACTAATACTGCCAGGGAGCTGCTGCTCCCACTCAACCCACTGCTGTGCTTGAGCTGAAGGGGAGCAACGCTGAGGGAGCCACCAGCCTGCTGGAGGTAAGTGGAGGCGCCCATGCTCCATGCATCCTCCACCCCTGCCAGCTGAGCTGTGATTACTCCCTCTGCCCCCTGGCCACTCCCCATACCATTTTGTAGGGCAGGGAAGGTCCTGGCTGGCAGCCAAGGGATTGGGCCTTGTGTACCCTGGAGGAAGAGTCTCCTTCATATTCTGTCTCCTGCCCCTGCTGTGCCAAGGTGTGAATTTAACAAAGACTGGGGAGGGATCATGGGCCATGAAAGGCAGGGAGGGAACAAAAGGAAAAAAGAGCAAACGAATTTAAATCCCTGGCTCGGGGAGTGGTTACCATTTTTCTTTGTGGTGCTTCCAACTTTGGGGTACTACAGATTCAATAGTATCCTCTCCTCCCACAGCATCATGAGTGGCTAGACTGTGTTTGGGGCTTCCCAAGTTGAGGAAAGATGTAGTGGAAGTTGATCAAAGAATGTAAACAAACACATTTTTGTGTGGTAACACCAATATGGTTGACAGTATTTTTTTTTATTTTTAAAATGAAAAGAAAAAATAAACTAATCAGAATCAAACTCCCAGATACATCAGTAATCTCTGCAGAATGTCAGCAATCATAATGTGTGTCTTTTTAATCTAGGCGCAATTTGAGGCCCTAGGGGGTTGAAAATATCCCTTAAGGTGACATTTCCAGAATTGCGACTGTGCTTTAGAAGCATCCTCACCAAGGACCTATGGAAGGACAGGATCACATCCTTCCATCTGCTATAAAAGCCTCACCTATGCACCATAGCACCCTGCTGCCAGTCCCATCTGCCATACTGCTCTGGGTAGTGTTTTTTAAGGTTATCACTTATGGTAACCTCCATGCCCCTTTAGCCTGAGGCCTGATCTAAACAAACCTCACATTGTACAACTTTCGCTTCTCTTTGGCATTTGGTTTGATTTGCCAGATCTTGGACCACTTTTGCCAAATTCTCTGGGCCTTCTTACATGTTCCCTAACTCATGTTCCAAAAGTGAGCACAGGTGTGGCCCCAAAGCCACACAACTGTTGTAATCAGGGGTTCAGATTTTCTGGGGTTTGCTGTAAAAAACATCCATGGGTATGTTTAAAAGTCAAAATAATTCCATGATCAAAATGTTGGGCATCGATGTGCTAAGAAGGACACGGTTTCCAGTTCATAAAATACGGTCTGGTGAAATCCTTTCAATTAGAAAAAATCAACAATTTTTTATTTTGATGCCAGCAAAATGTCCACTGATCTTTTATTTTCCTTTTGGCAGTCAAAACTTCCTACCCTTTCTTTGAATTGTTTTCCTTAGTGTTTTTGGGAGTCTACTACTCCGAAATGAGTTAACTGAAACCAAGTGCATGTTCCCGAACCATAAGACCTAATATAACTCTTCCACAGGTACTGCAGGCACAGAGTGGGTTACTAAAGTGCAGGAGATGATGAAAAAAGTAATGAATAAACGTGGACAAAAGTGCACACTGCTCAGGAATCTGGAAGTGGCCTTTTCCCTGTGGGACAAGGCTGTGCTGTTAACTGGATTTCATTAATTCCACTGTCTAGCGGTAGAGTGGCTAAGGCCTTGTGACCTCATTGATCCTGGATTCCTGTTAATCCAGAAAGAAGGTGCCATCTCTTTCAATAGTAATTACATTTCTAAGCCATTCAGACACTCCCGCTGGAACAAGATGGCGCCATTTCCTGATTTCTCTCATTCGGTGCTGGCCAGCGAGCTGGTGCGTGCTTCATCTTAAATTCCCCATTAGAGTAAAAAGTCCAAGGAGAAGCCTCTGTTAAAGGGACAGTGCTTAGCTACCCCTGACGTTTCTGCCATGTTGTCTCAGTTCAGTAACGCAGATGAGGGATTACATCAAGACTTTTACGAATCACTTTAGCACATGTATATATGTGCTCTTGCAACTTTCATGACATATACATACAAATACATACATATTTATACAACAGACATGGGTTAAAACTGCTCAAGATATCACTACTATCTCAATGCCCTACTGTGAAGACAGTAGTGCTATCTTGCAAATAGAATGGTCGAATTGTAACAATTAAATAATGAATGCATCAGAAAACAGCTTTAACTAGGCTAAAGTCATCACAATAGCCATGTGCTGTACTGAAGTCAACGAATGTGAGATGCTTTGAGGGGCACAGTCCATATTTTGTGCTTTTTTGTTTTGTAAATTTTTATCATTTTATCACAAAACCAGCTAAACACCAGGGCCCAGATATTCAGAAATCCATCAATGGTAGGTATAAGTCTGGCGCCAGTGACAAATCCGATGTGCCATGCCACAATGGGTGCCATATTCAGAGACTGCACACGCTGAAGTGACCAGTGCAAGATGGCTGGTGGCACAGTCGTGCCATGGCGCAACCACAGATGCACCAGGGCACAACCAGTGATGCGCTAGCACAACCAGGGAAGTGCGGAGCACAGACAAGATGCTCAGGACAAGGCCAGGAAGCCCAGTGACAGTGGGCACAGGACCCCACCAGCAGGGCACACCGTACACACACAAGCACAGGGCAGGAGGATGAATACCCAACACACATGGGATACAGCCACCAACAGTGGCCCCATGCACCAAAGCAACTGGAGCCAGGCCACCAGCGGTGGACAAGTGCATGCCCCTGAACTGCACTCCTCAGACCACAATAGTGGCACAGCCAGCTGGGGACCAGAGTGGACACTGGCAACGCAGGCCTGCCAATGGTGCTCCCCAGCCCACCAACCAGCCGGCTGTGGCCACTGCCACACTACAATGGGTGTCCACCCCCATGTCCCCGGTGCCCATACACCCATGCCCCACATGCACACAGGCAGCCCACATGCTGGGCAAGATCGGGGCCAGGGCCCAGACAGAGGGCCAGACCCCACAGGACTGGTCGCACAATAGGGGATGCAGACACCCCACCCCAGTGTGCAGACCAGTCCAGCAGGAGGATTCTGACTGTGTGCCACCCCCCGCACACACCCGCTGACCACCCCGACCACACCCCCACAGCGACCCTGCAGGCACAGAGCACACCCACCAAACCGGAAGATGGTCCCTACCACAACGTGGCACACCACTGCACACAGCCATGAAACACAGGAGCACCACACGCCCCCAACAGGCACCACCAACCAACACCTGTCCACTGCAGCATGGCTCCACATGCCACCTGCAAAGCAGACACGGAGACAGTCATGTAGCTGAAAAACGTTTTATAAAGAGTAAAACAACACCACCAACAAACAAGGTAACAGGGGCAGAGACAGGGGAGGGACAGTAAAGGGTAGGGACAGGTAACATGGGCTGTACAATGTGTAGAGGGACTGAGAGGGAACAGGACCAGCAAGGGAAAGGAGGGATATCAACAGGGCCCCTCAACGCTGGCCACAGCCTGCCACCACGCCACCTCTCCGCCTCCTCCGGTCTGCTGCTGCCATCCGCTGTAGGGAGACCACAGCCACCAGCACCCTCCGTCGACCACAAGGATTTGCCTCAGGAGCCTGGTATGTTCCCTCTTAACACGTGGAGCAGGACGCCATCCCACACCTATGGCATGGGGCAAAACAGGCAATCAGTGCAATGGCAGAGTGACATATGCCCACCACAGCTTGCAATGGATGGCGGTACCACCCCGGACAGCCCAGAATGGAGGCCTGCGGAGGGAGGGGCAATGCCAGCCAACAACACAGCACACCCACGGTGGTGCAGAGAGGCAGATGCAGCCTGCAGCGGTCACAGGACTGCACCATGACAGGCACATGGCTCACAGCAACAGCAGCACCACAGCACAACTGGTAGCATCTGTGCACATGCCCACCCACCAACAGCTGGTACACCATGGCCAAGGGATGGCATGCAGTGGCACGCATCGACAGACCATGTCACACACACACACACACACACACACACAGCCATCACAGCGCATGGCAGAGGCGGCCATGGCTTTGCCCGATCCCCACCACTATCCTACTGTGTGATTAAGAAGGAATGTGGAAATGCATACCTGCCCCGCACTGTGCAGCTGCAGCCACCTGCTGCCCACCTTGCTGTGCTACCCTGGCCACCTCCGCTGCCACCCTGGCCTGTCTACGGTCTTCCGGCCCTATGGAGGGAATGAAGAGAGGTGGACATCAGTAGACAGACATGCATGATGAGCCCCCCCACCACACAGCCCGCTATACACTGGGTGTGTCCCCCGTCTGTCCGTAGGACCACACACCAGCATGGCTGCCACTGGTGCGGCAGCCACGCCCAATGTGCAGTACCCCATTCTGGCATTCTGCCCCTCTGCAGGCCATGCCGCACAGCCCTGCCAAGACCACAGTATGACACCCTGGCCATCACATGAACATGAGCACACCTACCTGGTTGTGGCACCAGCCTCACAGGCGCATGCCTGCAGATGCCACAGGTGGTCTGGTGTCCTCCTTTGCAGGTCCCCATGGTGGTGTCTGCACTGCTCTGCTGAGTGTCCAACACCGGTTAGCCACTCCAGTGCGTCGCCACATGGTGCCACACCTCCACCCTAGCCTGCTACAGTAGCACCTGGCCGAACAGCTGTCCCTCATACAGCTGAACAACAGCCACCAGGTTGATAAGCTCTACCGCAGACCAGCTGACTGCCCTTGCACTGTGACTGCATCATGCTGAACCGCCGGGATAGAGAGGAACATGGCCGTGTATCAGCACACGTGCTTGCCACATGTGCAGGATCGCGCCGATAGGGTACCTGGGACTGCAAATGCGCGGCATGTGGCTGCACAGTCACTGCACAGTGCAGGGGCAATAGCGCGGAATCTGGGCATGCGCGGTCTCCGGGGCCTAGTGGGGTCGCGGTGTCACCTGAGACCCATGGATGAGCGTCCAGTACCCCTGCGTGCAGTGCACCTGTATGCGCCAATACAGGTGGTACACACATGTGTGATGGCATACTGGTGCAGTTGCACCATGCCATAGCATTGCACAAGCTCTGCCGGATGTGCGATAGCGGTGTGACCACTGCCACGTATATATGCACTGCGGGCATGTGCACTGCACATGTGCAAATAGTGCACCACGGACATGCTCCGGTGCAACTCTGTTGCGCATGGCACAATCATGCAATATTCGAACGCCATATGCAAATCACCTCATGAGCCAATGCATGGCACAGTGGGGTGCATTAGCATATCGTTACAATTGCGCACATGCTAATTTGCATGCCTTGCACCTTAAAAGCACTGCGTTATACTACAGGCCACAGACTGGTATTGCAACCACTCAGGTTTGTGACCGGCAACATGGGGGTCCAAGGCCTCATCACACACTGCTACTGGGTGCTACAAAGCAAGGTGCAGACACTGACCCACACTGCTTTCCATGTCCACAGGTGGAAGAATGTCAGGAGGTGAAGGAGAAGAGAGGAGAGTCAGGGGCCTGCTCGCAAGCACAGGCCAAACTTTACTGCTGCTAAAACCACTGCCCTCTTTGAGGCCTACATGGATTGGGAGGGTCTACTCAGTGGGGCAATGGGCACACCACAGGAGCATGTGGTGGCCTGAGGAGAGGTGGCCCAGTATGTGAACACATACAGGTGCCACCTCTGCACCACCCAGGAGTACAAGAAGAAGGTTGGCATGGACAGGAGGCACATCAAGGACAAGGTTGTGGCCATCTGGGCATCCTGCAGAGCGACCGGTGGTGGGCCACTGACCGTGCCTCTGCTGACTGCCAGGGAGGAGCTTGTGGCATCCACCATCAGCCACATGGCAGTGGAGTGTATGCCTGGTGGTGGTTTCCAGACAGGTGGCAGCCCCACACTGCATGGTGAGTATGTCCGGCCAGCAGGTGTGCCTGTCGTGGGCATGTCATGTGGGTGTGTCTGAGGCCATGCCCTCCACCCTGTGCATGTGTGTATGCAGACACGCAGTGCAGCATGGTGGCAGGTTATGATAGTGGCATGGGTGGGGCTGGATGGTGGGTGTGGTCAGGGTGGGGCTGGGGGGATGGAGGGAGTGTGTGGAGGTGGCCATTGGGTTGGCTGCTCCACTGACACACTGTTTGTGTTTTGCAGCACTAGCACGCCTCCATGCAGGGGAGCTGGTGGTGGCGGCTGCAGACACAGATGCCCGACTCTCGACCTCAATGGGCAACCAGAGTAGGGACAGGCCGTGCCTCAGTGGGGCCAGCCTTGTGGCTGTGCCCAGTAGCGGAGCCAGGTTTGGGATCATTTGGGAGCCAGGGAAGGCCATTCAGTCAATAACAGGCTCCACAATGGGCACTAAACAGTGAATAAAGATGGTGGTAGGGAGCCACTATTCACACTGGGGCAGCCAGGAGGGGCGACCACAGGAGTGGTCAGAAAAGTGGCAATTGAGCTTCAATGTGAAGAAGTGCAAGGTTATGCACTTGGACAAGAACTCAGGAGGAGCTACCAGTTGGGAGGGTTCAGATAGAGGACCCAGAAGAGGAGAAGGACCTAGGAGTGATCACAACGGGTAACATGAATAACTCAGCTCAGTGCAGGAAGGTGGCAGCTAAGGCTGACAAGATGCTGGGGTGTATTAGGAGGAATCTCATCCAGAAAGAGGGGTGTGATCCTGCTGCTGTATAGGTCTCTAGTCAGGCAACACTTGAGTACTGCATGCAGTTCTGGAGTCCCTTTCTGAAAAAGGTCAGATTGCTGGAGGGGGTGCAGTGTAGGGCAACTAAGATGATCCAGGGTCTGGAGGGCAAAACCCATGAGGACAGGCCGACTGAGTTGAATATGTACATCCTGGAGCAGAGGAGGGATCAGGGGATATGATTGAGACCTTCAAATATTTGAAAGGGTTTAACAAAATGGGCACAGAAGGGATATTTAAGCTGATGAGAGGAAGGGACACCAGAGGACATGGTCTCAGGTTGGAGGGCGGAAGATATCAGAGAGAGATGAGGAGGCATTTTTTCACACAGAGGGTGGTGAAGAAATGGAACACTCTACCCGAGGAGGTGGTATCCTGTAGCGCAGAGGGCAGTTTTAAAGGGCATGGACAGGGTGTGAGGGGTAAGGTGAGGGGTGGGAGAGGGAGGGCAGCTGCAATATAAAGGTGCTAGCTGCATATTCGAGTGGACTAACTTGATAGCCAGTAGGGCCTGTTTCTAATGGCAGATTCATATGTTATTATATTTTAACAACTGGCTTTAGTGCTGCTCTAGGCATTGTGATGTCATTAGCATTGTGACAGCTGCTCTGTAATGATTCAGTATTCCATGCTGACAGTAACCTTAGAAATATCCACTGTGACAACATTAACAGTACTATTTTTGAAATGCTGCTGTTACTGATGTCACTAGCTAGCTTTATCTTGTCATTTTTACCCCTGCTCCTGGTGTGTGTGTGTGTGTGTATATATATATATATATATATATATATATATATACTATCTATCTATATATATATATATATATATATTCATTGAAAACATTATTAATGCATCAGTTTAGGTGAATACTATAGCAACAAAAGCAGGAAATGAGGCATTAGGGTTTCCAACCTTAACACCCCACCCCGAACCTGCAGACACTGACAGGTATTGAGGGGCATCTTGGGGTCATGGACCCTAACACTCACCCCATTCTTATATATTGCACCCATCTGAGCTTATTTACTTACGCAATGGGGTGAGCGTTAGGGTCCATGACCCAAGGCACCCCTCAATGCCTGTAGATGTCTGCAGGTTAGGGTAGGGTAAGGGGATGGAACCCCTAACGCCTCATTTCCCTGCTTTTGTCACTATATCTCATACTAACTGATGCATTTGTTTTTGCAATGAATTTCCTCTTTTTGAGACAGTATAATATTATCCTTAGTTTATTGTGGAGCGTAGATGTGCATATGTAGATAGAGTGGAAGCGTGATGGCCCTCTGACCCCAAGTGCCCATGTATCCACAGCAGTGATCCAATTGTCAACATAGACATCTTATTACCCCACCTCATGTACCCTGCTACAGAGAAATTGTGAAATGCAAGGCAAAACATGCTTATGCACAACTGCAACGCCATTCTGCATCAGAGGTGCAAAAACAAGAAGTGAAAAATGACAGCTGTACTGTTCATGAGGTGGTGTGATAAAATGGCTCTGCTGAAAATCTGGTGCCAAAATATTGAAAAGTACCAAAGCTATGGTTGTGCATAGAATAAATTCAACGGACACACGTAACTCGGCGTTTTCAGGAATTTTCTCACTAAATGTTCAACATGGCCTTTTGGGGACCACACTTCATGGGCACAGGCACTGTGATTTTGTTAATCCATCCTGAAAAGTGATTTTGCACAGCAGCCGCGCCATTCTATGCCACAGGTATGAAAACATGTTTCGGGCAGGATGTGAAAAATGACAGCTATACTGTTCATGAGGAGGTGTGAAAAACTGCCAACGTTGAAAGTCTGGAGTGAAAATATTAAAATTGATGAAGTCACGAATGTGCATAAAAACTGCACAGTGCACACTTGTAATGCTGCATTTTTTTTGTTATTTTTTGCACCAAATTTTCAACATGGGCTTTGGGGATCTCCCCTAATGAACACTTGCACTGTCATTTCATTACTCGGTCCCAAAAGGTGATTCTGCACAGTGACCATGAAATCACCTTTTGGGACCGAGTAACCAGATAAAAGTGCCAGTGTTCATGAGGTGGGTCCCAAGAATCCCATGTTGAAAATGTAGGGTCAAAATTCCTAAAAACGGCCAAGATATTAACATAAGTTAGAAACCTCATTGACAGCCATTATTCATCTCTTACCTTAATTCCTTCAGTTTGCAGTTCGGCTTTGAAGAGTGCAGACATGTCCTGGTCCACAGACGATTGCAGCTACAGACTTCCAGAGGTAAGTATGGGGTAAGGGGGGTGCAGGGAGGTGGGTGCGGGAAGGGTGTGGATGGGGGAGGGGATGGGGTGAGATGACAATGGACCTTTTTCTTTTTTCAGATAAAAAAAAGACTCTGGGGACTGCCTCTTTTTCAACTAAATGTATCACATATGGACTCCAGGAGTGGGCCTCCCAGAGTCCAAAAAGAATGCTGTAATGGACATAACTGGGGACACTGGCAGTGGGCTACCCAGTGTCTCACACTGTGGGGGAGGCTACTGCTGACATGGGGATTGGGCACCCCACTGTCTGCAAAACAATAGAACAAAAGGGCACGCTGTTGGGGGGCACAATACTGGGAACACTGGGAGTAGGCTACCCAGTGTCCCACAACAGTCACCTAAAGGACACACTGTCGGGAGATGGGAGCTACTAAGTAACTAACTAACTAACTAACTAACAAGGGTGGGGTGCCACCAGACACCAGGGCAACAAAACGGGAGGTGCCACTAAACACCAGGAGAACAAGTGGCTGAAATCTGACTCTGCAGCCGGCAGTATGAGTTCCAGCTGTGGGCAGAAGTCATGAAAATACCGCTGTTCCTTACAGAGAATGGGAGACAAGTGGTCCTCTCGGTAAGCTAGCACCCGATATTTTGGGAGCTCAGTAAACTTGTTTTCAGCCAGCAAAACAGTAAAAAACATTAGAATCTAGTTGAATGTGTCCCCGTTAGCTAAGTTCTGATGTTTCTTTTTATTGTACATTATTTTTTCACATATTTTCAACACTTGGTGCTCGCTAAGAAGAAAACAAAATGGCGGACGCTACACAGCTCCTGTGATCACACCAGATACTTTGCACAAAATACCTCCCTTTTTTAGAAAACAAAAGGACCATATTCGGAGCCAGTCTGCAGGTGAGAGCTGCACAAGTATCAACTATTGGAACGTCATACAGACTGCAATTTCCTTCGTGTGTGTAATTTACTGTTATTTTGGGCAGTTTACCTAACCGGGACAGTGTTTGCAATACAGGATTTTCCTGCGCAGAGTGTTTAGTGATTGAGGACTGCCGACAGCTTGGGCTACTCTTAACTTAAGTGCCTGCAGTTACCATCGGTGCGAGCTGCCACTGCGCTGAGTAACGGAGTGGCATGAGGCCCACTCGGTGAAGAAAAACTGACAGTAATTTTACTCTGAGTTTGAGCAGATTAGTGTTTAGGGACTGTAATTTTGAACAATGCATTTATTTAGTATTATAGGGGGCTGGGTATTAATGGGATTATGGTTAATTAGCCCATACTCAATAGATGTGAATTGTAATAATATATGTAAAGGATCAGTATTTATGGTCATGGGGGGGTATGTTCAAGATCACCATTACTTAGTTAAGAGGCGAAATTCATTTACAAAATTTCAAAAATTACGTATTGGATTATTAAAGATTAAAAAAAGGACCTTTTAATATGGTAGAGAATAAAACTATGAGTCTGTTTTTCTCTGTCCTCCTAATACAGTGTGGTGATGTTGAAGTTAATCCTGGACCTAAAAAAACAATTAGGGATAACAATTACTCATGAAAATGTTAGAAGTCTTGTGTGTAAAATGGATGAATACAGGGTTTGGGTATCTGATTTATCTTGTGACATCTTAGTTATTTCTGAGACATGGCTGCATTCTGGTGTTCTTAATGAGGAAGTGGAATTGGCAGGATATAATTTGATAAGGCAGGATAGGGGTAAAAGGGGAGGGTATTGCTTTATCTAAGGAATTTTTTGGGTCCATATCAATTATTATTTGGGGAAAATGTGGAGGGGTTAGATTGTCTGGTTGTAAGGTTATTGAAATTAAAATTAACAGCAGGAGTTTTTATGCCTCCTAAAATTAAAGTAAGTAAATTTGATATTCTAGCTGACTTTTGGAGATATTGAAAGATCAAAGTGTGGTGCTAACTGGGGACTTTAATGCAGCCTGGGACAAACAAGAGGTAAAAACTCACATCTAGCTTTGAAATATTAGGTTTTCAACAATTGATACAACATCCAACAAGAAGCTTAAATAATAGGACAACTGGAACAATATTAGATTTATTTTTTGTTTCAGATGATTTGAAGGTTGAGGGCTGTAAGGTGTTACCACTGAATTTAGGAGATCATAACCCTATTCAATGTCATTTGTTAATCCAAAAAATTAGGAGTAATGAAGATTGTGAGTTCTGGGTACGTGACTTAAGGCACTTTAATGAATCATCATTTAGGGATAGCCTTAGAAACTTTGATTGGTCAAGGATATTTTTGATTCCGGATCTGGATTTAGCTATTCAAGAATTTACGGATTCTTTTTTATATATAATTCAAATTCATGCCCCTAAAATAAAAAAGAGTAATAATGTTAAAACCCATCATGGCTTAATGAAAACTGAAAACCCATTTATGATTAAAAACAGAATATGGAAAAAGCTAAAAATCTAAATTGGAGGGGATTGAATCTTTTAAAAATGGCTAAATAAATGTAAACAAAAGGTAAATTACAAAAGAATACTTCCAGAGTTCTTTTGTAATATATATGACCCAAATAAATTCTGGAAGGTTATTTCCAACTTAAAAAGTCCAGTGAAAACTCAAACCTTAA
Source organism: Neoceratodus forsteri (assembly GCA_016271365.2). Taxonomy (NCBI): domain Eukaryota; kingdom Metazoa; phylum Chordata; order Ceratodontiformes; family Ceratodontidae; genus Neoceratodus; species Neoceratodus forsteri. The sequence continues at coordinate 253,715,474 of JADMNL010000024.1, read as the reverse complement.
TTAATTTAGTAGTGGAGAAAATTTGATAGATAATCCTTTAGAAGTGGCTAATCTGTTGAATCATTATTTTAAAGATTTACCAGATTTAGAGATACCCAATCTTGGGACTGTTGCCCAAGAAAGTATACACTCTGTTACTTCTGTTATGAATAATGGGGACTTTAATTTGAAAAATATAGGGGTACTGGATGTAGTTAAAGAATTAAAAAATCTAAAAACATCAAAACGTGCTGGAATAGATAGTATCGATCCCAAATTCCTGAAATTAGGGTCTGATATTATAGCTCCTATAATTACTTATTTTTATAATTGGAGCATACAATCTTCAATTGTACCTGATTGTTGGAAAATGGGTGAAATTATTCCCATTCACAAGGGTGGTGACATTACAGTCCCTTCTAATTATAGGCCAATTACTTGTTCTCGATTTTGTCAGTGTATTGGAGAAGCTGATAAATAATCAGCTTGGGCAATACCTTGACCATTTGGGTTATTAACATATTGTCAGCATGGTTTCAGAGGTCCACAAATACTGCCGTGACGGATTTTGGCAACCTGGTGGCAACATCATTGAAATCAGGGAAAACCAAACTGGGGCAGTGTTTGTGGACCTTAGTAAAGCTTTGATTTAGTTCATCATGAAACACTTTTGTTTAGATTACAGAATATAGGGATACATAATAATTCTTTACAGTGGTTTAGATCTCGTTTAACAAATTGAAGACAAAGGGTGGTCTGTGGTGCCGCTGTCTCGGATCTCCTGGACTTACATCGAGGTGTACCTCAGGGATCAATTTTGGGCCCTATGTTATTTAACATCTATATTAACGGTCTTCCTGAATATGTAACCAGCACTGATGTCAGACTTTATGCAGATGACATAGTGTTGGTTGCATCTGCTAATAGTCCAGGAGAGCTAAGGCAGCGACTCCAGACAGATTTTTCTAACATTGAAACTTGGATAAGAGATTCTGGATTTCTAATAAGTACTGGGAAGACTCAGAGTATGATTTTTTCTGTAGGACCTTGTGCAAAAAAGAAATTGCTGATTTGAAGATTAGCTTTTAAATGGGACAAAGGTACAAGGGGTTAGCACTTATAAATATTTGGGAGTTTTGGTTGATTATCATTTTTCTTTTTCAGAACATATTTTGTTACAAACAAAAAAAGTGAACCAAAGACTGGGGGCATTAAGAAGAGTGTCAGGATGCTTGACTAGGGATGTAAAGACTAAATTGGTAAAACAATTGTTGTTACCTGTTTTAGATTATGGTTCTTCGTTATATATGCACTCTTATTAAAAATTTTTACACAAATTGGACCAGAGTTATTACAGATTGGGGAAGTATATTTTGGATAATAAATCTCGAGTTCATTACTGTTTAGTTTATCAGGAACTTGGTTGGTTACATCCAACAGCCCGAAGAGAATACTTATGGCTTATGACATGTCATGGTCTGATACATTTAAAAACGCATTCCTTAAGACACTTGATATGTTTGAACTCAGATTCTAAATATTTAGACATATTTAGGAGGACAACTAGAAAATTGCCTATGACTCAAATTATAAATCGTATGGGGGATATGGTGTTACAAAATAGTTTAGCAAGGATATGGAATGAATTACCGCACAAATGACTGAAATTTCTGATCTACATATATTTTAAATTTGAATTGTATAATTATTTAAATGTTTGCTGTAGTTGTTTAGGTTATTGTGATTTTGTATTGTTTATATTTTGTTATGTCTTGTTATTTTTATTGTAATCACCACAGGTATTTGTTGTAAATGGGATTTACCCCAACAGATTAACCCTTTGAGAACTCAATATGTGTGAACGATATAGATTCTGGACGATATATATCACAGTCCTGTATAAAATAAATTTTAAAACAAACAAACAAACATATTTTGCACAAAGTATAATTTGTGTGAAAAATAAAATCTTTGTGCTCGATATATACATTTTCCCATAGGACATAATGGGAAAATTAAACATTGAATAACTTTTGAATGGATTAATATTTTTTTCACCAAACCTTCAAAAGGCACATCTGTCACTGAGACCCAAAGGCTTGCTACCCTGAAAATTTTGGACCACAAGCTAAAGCCATTTCTGAGATCCAGGTGGACAAAGAAATGGCAAAAAAAAACCCACAGATTTTTCTGTTTTTTCAACACTTTGTATCTCAGAAACCACACAACAGATTTGCACAAAATTTGGCACTTCAAGATTCCTACCCATAGAGATTAAGTTTGCCAAACTTCATGCAAATCTGTGTAACGGTTCCAAAGTTATTAAGTTTCACAATTTCGGGTTTAACATAGAGGTTACAGTTCACCATTTCACCCTAACTGTACTGGCACTACCGTCCTAGTATAAAAAATATATATATATATATATATATTTATACAACATATGTTTTGAGATAACTTGACAGATAAACTCTTATCTCAGGCATTGTGAGAAATCAGTAATATCTTTTCACGATTCATTATGTCATCCTGTTATTTTTCCTTGTTACACCACATCATAGTGCATTATAAAATTAAGGAATCATGCATGACAGGGTGTGTTACACGCTGGGATGACATCATGCCTCAGGTGGTTGGGCACAAGGTTACAGACCGAGTGTGTAGAGCAGCTGAGAAATTACATGATCCCAACATGACACACACCCCTGAAGTGCATTATTCCTATTATGCAATGGCCCATGAGTTATAAAAATTAAAAAGGCTCAAGAAATATGTTTAAATTGTAGTTTTAATTCTATTTTTGTAAGGGCAGGTATATTTAATGAAAATAGTGCACCACTTTGATTTGTCCAGTAGGTGGTGCTTATGGTGCTGTTCTGTCTGTCTTTCAGTTCCTGCCTGCCTATCTCTCTATCTCTTTCTGTTGTCACCAGTCACTCCAACCTCTGACCCCCTCTTTAGGATCTGTATCAGCCGTGGTTCAGAGTTTATCAGCCATGGGTCTCACTTTGCAATGCCTGTGTCTGAATATTTTCCTGGTACAGCCGGCTGCATACAAGGAGAGGAAATGGCTGAGGAAGCATAAAAAAATTGGTGGCACCATCTGTAAGTGAAGCACGATGCACACACTTACTTTGTGCAGGTGGGGCAAGTAGGCAGCGCTTCTTGAGCCAATCAGAGTGATGGCTTTATACAAGATTTCGTTTGTGTTCTCTGGGGGGCAAGAGTTTAGAAAAATGATTAACATGAAGTTCAGTGTGCTTTTTATTGTTGTTATTATATTTAATGTTTATTATCACACAAGAGCATATCAAAAGATAAACGAATAGCTGTATTTATAGCAAATACATCATTAAGAGAGAAATGACATTTCCTCACATCGTTATACAATTACATATAAACTATAAAGGAAAATTGAAGTAGCACCATGTTCTAGATGTGGACCCTAAGTTTCTCCAGCTTGTTCAGGTTTCCCAGCACAGGGCACATTCCCCTAACAACCATAAATAGGCCATATGCACTAAAGAGTACCTTTTTTACCAGTCTCTCACAAATTGGACAAGATGGGGTTAGGTTATCTCACTATGGGGTCCAGTTTACATCAGCTATCGCATAATAAAGTACCCAAGACCACCAGCGTAATTAAAATGTCTCCAGACTATTCTGTTGGTGGTGAACATTTTCCATGTGATATATTTCCACCGTAATAGAATGCCATGACTCATGTCGGCGGTCCCAGTTTCATCCATAGTCGAGTTATCACTCTGGGTGGTTTTGAATAGCAACACATTTGTTCATTCCATGTGGGCGATGAGCAAAGAGTGGTGCTGTGAAACCGACTGCAGTATTGGTGGGGAACCCTTGAAGACGATCGAGTGCCTGCTTTTTTAGATTTCAGATTATTTAACAAAAAGAATTACCTAAGTGATTATTTTGTGTCATGTTAGACCTTTAAAATGTATAGGATGGTTCTGGGTACACTTTCTGGCATTGGGAGGGATTTACGTTTAAAAAAATGAGTGAAGTACTGGCAAACTGCAGAGTGTCTATGCCACATGTGGGCAACCTGGACATGGCACGTGCAGTGATTTGTTTAACATGTGATGTGGGCTTGTGTGTGCTGGGACTAGAGCTGTGATGTGCTGGGATAACATCATGGGTCTAGTCCAAGAGAGACCAATCAGTCGGAGCCCAGGATTCTTTCTTGCCGTTGTATCATGGGTTTTTAAAAACACTGAAACCTGATTGGCTGAGGGCTATCTCTACCTGTGCTGTTGTCTCAGCACAACAGCACTGGATAAAGATCCAGCAGCCTCTTCACAATAAAATCAATACTAACATTACATATCACTGTTCCCCTCTGATATGGTACAAGCTCAAATATCTCGTGTAACACTAGACAGCACTCTGTCATACACCACATATTGATATTGTTGCCAATGCAGCTAATGCTAAGCGGGGACTGCTTTATTGTAATAAGCATTGCCTCACCAACGAAGCCCTCAAAATTGCCATTTCAAGCTCTGTGCTGTCAATCATTGATCATGGCCTAGTGGTTTATGGTGCTGCATCACACACTGCACTCCAGTGTCTTAGGACCATGCTTAACAAAGCACGTCGCTTAGTGTTGGATGCTGACCATCTAACTCATACCTGTGCTCTGTATGACCAGACTGGGTGGCTCAATTTGGAGTGTAGACTACAATACCAAGTCTCACTCCTAGCCCAAAAATCCACCCTAGACCTTTCACCCCTGGGAGTGAGTGATCTAATCACAATACCCAAAACAGCCAGAAGTACTAGAGGTGTTAACCATACCCTTAAAATCCCCTTCTGCCGTACCTCACAATGCCAATGCTCCTATGAATACTGCGCACCGCTCTGCCTAAATGCCCTAGGGAAAAACTTTCATAAGGAATCAAAGCTTGGACCATTTAATTGAAACCTTCGGGCACTTTCAGCATCAACAAGTGTCTGATAATGTGGGACCTAACACCCTGGCACTGTCACCCTTTCCCCAACCTGCTACCTTGTGTATATTCTCCTCTGCCTCACCCCAACCCCCTCTTCCCAAGTCCCCCTATTACTACGTCAGCCTAAGCCTCTTATTTGCCCTCTACTTTTCTACTCCCCTACACCTTCCTCTACTGAGCCTCCCCCCAGCTCATCTCCACTCTCCCCTTCTAACGTAACCTAGCCCTATACCTTGCATCTCCCCTCCTTCCTTTTCCACCTGCCTGCCCACCCTTCCTCCCTCCCTCCCTCTACCACCCTCCCTCCTTCTCCCTCCCCCTCTCTTCTCTGCCTCCCGAGCTTCCCACCTCTCTACCTTGCCTCACTGCTCTCTCTCTCCCTCACACTCAGAATAATTTATTCTGCCTATATTGTATGTTATCAAGAGATCTGTTGTCAAAACATATCTTGCTAGCTACCAGCACCTGTTAATCTACTTTGTCATTCTCTATGATTTGCACATGATGTCTATTTTATTTTAAACAAGCTTTATGTACTTACCTTATCCTGATTATTGTTTTATGCTGTTCTGATTGCCTGACATGGAACTTCTGTAAATGAGCCTCTGGCTCAAAGGTAATTCGAAATGTAATAAATAAATAAAATAAATAAATATCTCTGACTGCCATTATAAACATGGCTCTCGCCTTTACTCACTAAATGCCTTCAACTAGGCCCAAAATAAAACTGCCTTAATTAAAACAAATGGTGATTAAATGTTATTTGCCCTCATAATTATCTTCTTACACACACACACATAAATTAATCAAACAAAGTCCTACAGTACTTACAATTTAATTTTATTTCTGGTATTTCTTTGCTCACCATGAAAGTCCTCTCAATCCTCACCTGTTTACCAGGGCCATCTCTGTTTAACCTGCTACAGATAAAACAAAAGCCCTGGTTCCATCTGAGGCCTTCTATTGTGTGACTGTGAGCGAAGGAGGGTGAACATTCTGCTAGTAGAACTGAGAAAAGCTTTGAATTCTTGTATTCCATCCATAGTAAACATTCCATCTCTTGAATGTAGGAAAGACAGGAAAGAGACAAGGTGGGGAAAAGGGAAGGAGTAATGTAATGAAGAAGAAAGAAAGGTGAAGAAAAAAGTAAATGGGGGTGGGTTGGGAAAAATAGAGGATTTAAGGGCTAATTTAAAAAAAAAGATTTTGCAGTGCCTAATAGTTGAACCTGAGATGGCATGTTAATTTGGGGTTGTGCTGGGCTATTTTGCTGGGGTGGATGAACGTTTGTTTTAAAAAGTCATAAAAATGTTTCTTTTTCTTTTTGTGCATCCTCCCAAAAGAAAATCTTAGACCCATTTTATAACTGCAGTAGGGCACTCTCAGAGTGTGTTTGTGATGGGATAATGGCACTCTCAGGTGGTTAGCTATTCAGCAATGCCTCGTGCCTCACAACACATCTGAGTTGTGCCATTATCCCACCATAATGCACACCCTGTCATATCGCATTGCTTGATTCTTACATAGAAGCATTATAATAGTAGATTTAGAACTGGCCTGTCACAAATAAACACAAATAGAATGGTACGACTGGCTAACTTGAATTCTACTCCTCAGCTCCAAGCCCTGCAGCAACAGTAAAAGAAGAAAATGTCACTCATACATTATAAAAGTCACAAATCTTTTACACATTCCCAATTGTATTTTGTCACAACATATGTCTGTATACACAGAGCATAACGTGTCCTGACTGAAGATATACGTTTATCTTCATTCAAGGCCAATGATATTGAGATATCTCACTCATGGCATTGCCAGTACAAATATTGACCAGAGTCATAGGCTCTAGTGGGAAAATATTGACCACCAGGGATAAACGATTGCATGACTATTGCTATATTGCCCAAAGCCGAAGACTGAGGCATCATGATTACTGGAAGACAATAGTTCATCCCGAGAGGGGTCAAGATTTCCCCACTATATCCGAAAACAACTCCAGTCAATATATATTTTATAAAACCTTTCCTGTGTTATGCTGTCTGCCCCCCACCCTATTCTTTCACTTACAATTGCCTATTTAAAAAAGTAATACCTTCCCATTCTCACCCACACAACAGACAGATACATATTTTTTTTTAAATATAGACAAGAACCCCTTTTCTTACCTTTTTTAATTTTCAGTTTCATTTTTCCAGGCTTAAGTTCACTTGTTCTATTGTTAGTTAATAGTTATTGTTAAAAAGTCAAACACTCATCTTTTCAATCTCACCTTCTTGGAATGTGGATAAATTATTGACTATGCAATACCATTTATTTAAATATGTTTAAAATGTGCATGTGTTTTAACTGCTGCATCTTTTATTGTTTGTACAAGCACTTGGATAACTGTTTGACTAGCACTTTTTAAAAATAAACTGAGTTGAGTTGAGTTAGTTCACTTCTTCAGTGCATTTGTTCTGTTGGAGACTCAGCCCCTTGCTCCAAGGATGTGACTTGTAACGCAACCCCTCCCCCGCCTCCACAGATGTACAGTAGACAGTCTGAAGCTCACTCAGCCCTCACAAACTGGCAATGGGTGTGGCACGAAAAAAGCTTTTTTTTGTTACTCCATCAACAAGCACCCACTGTTCATGGCCAGAGCCGCACTTCCTCTTCACTACCAGAGTGCAGCCACACTTCCTCTTTATGGCTAGAACTGTGGTGTACATGTACTTTGTTCCCCCAGTCTTAAGGAGTTTGAAATGGGACTGGGGAAAATAAGCCAAAGGTCTGCCTAAGCTTTACAATTTAGGAACAAGCAGAGAAGCTGCCCGCCATGGAAACAGTATAGCATGAGTGTTTCTATGGCAATCTTCACTCATGCTGCTCTGTTTCAAATTGCCGGAGCTGCTGACTCACTTGCTGTGTGCTAGTTGTTAGAGTCGGCAGCAGTTCTGGGGTAAAATAAAGCAGAAAAAAGAAAAAAACATTTTCCCAAAACTGTGTGTGTTTTTGGAGGGAGTAGTGTTAAGAAATCACTCATGCAACTTCCGCTGGGGGCATGGTGAAGGGTGACTGATAGTTTGACTGGGCAACAGTTCAAAAGACTATTGCCCAGTCTAGTGAACTGCAGACCAGTTTCAAAAGAACTATTGACCAGTTTCAGTTTAAAACTGGTCAACAATACAAAACTTTCAATGCCATTTTGCCATTTGACTGACTCTGAGCCAATCAGAGCCCAGGAATTTTAAGGTATTTATTATAGGGGCACAGTCGTTGCCTATAGCTAGGTTAGTAGCATGTTTAATGTTAAACATCAAATTTTGCAGTTTATTAACTTTGCAATCGATCAATGGATTTGCAAAAAATTGGCATGCGCTGTCCTGTGGGGGTAGATCTCTTTTATCCTCCTTTTTCACCGACCCCTGACTTTCTCAGGTGTGGTCACTCTGTACCACCTTTTCCCATCCTGCCTGAAGCCCCAAACCCACCTTCCGGGTGAACTCCCTTGCCTGCCTGGCCACTCTGACCCCCGGCTCTGTGCCCCAGATGCAGGACAGCCAACCCTTCTGGTGACCTATCTATAATCCAGACTGAGGACCGGAGAGCGAGGAAGCACTGGAGGCAGGTCGGAAGACCCGGCTTGAATATGGAGGTGCACCACTGGACCCATCGCCATCTACTAGGGATGGGGCCATTTTCTGTGTTTTCCCAGAAGTGTGACGTGACAACCACATCCAGTGCAACGGATGCACTTCTGCACCCATGCACTGGACGTCCGCCACAACCTCCATACCCTGTAGCGTGTCTCCACAAGCTGCAAGCCCCCAGTCTCCACTGGGAGCCGCACGCACAGTGGGAGACAGAATCCACCTCCCAGGAGAGGAGAGCAGTCCTCCAGATGCTCAATCTTCCTTCCCTGCCGACTCCCAACATAATGGGCTCGCCCCTGAATCCAGGTCATCAGTGTGCCACGAGGTGTGGCATCCAGCATCTCAACCCTCAGCACTACCAGGCCGGCTCAGGGGGTAGATTTCATGATGTGACAAGTTTCGCTCTGGTCGGATATACAGATTCTGAGATCCGGATAGTGCAAAAACCTTAAAAGTCACCATTTGTTGCCGTTTTTTCCTCATCATCTTGTGTCCAGACGCTGTGGAATTTTGTTGTGATTTTTATGGTATAAACAGTTTGGGTAACAGAACTGCCATGCTTTGTTTGGTGAAAAAATATTATTCTGTTGCAAAGTTATTCAGTTTTTAAGTTCCCATTGTTTTCAATGGGAAGATCACTTTCTAGGATAGAGGTAAAAAGTTTGACAAAGGATTTGGCCTCACAAAAAAGGATTTTTCTTCGTGAGGAGCCAATCTTTTTTTGCTAGAAAAATTCCTTCTTCGTGAGCCGCAATCTTGTTTTTTTTGCCATGAACTAAAATGCCTGGAAAATACATAACAATGTTGTCATTTTACAAATCAAGCACCAGAACCTAGCTAAATGGTCCACATTTAGCTAGATTCTGGTGTTTCTTTTTCACAATTAAGGCCAGAAATACTTTTTTGGGGCACTCTCAATCCCAGCTGCCCAGCTTAGCGAGTGGGATCGCCCACGCCTCTGTATGAGAACAGTGGATTTCTTCACTTCGCAGCCACAGCTGAACTCTTCTGCTGGCTGGATGGATGGTGATAACTGTCACACAAAGCTTGGCTTTGACATTAATGTAGGGAGCACATTTTAGAGTATGCTTTGACAAACATGTTTAATACAGATGAAATGGGCTTATTTTACTGTGGGTACTTGATCGCATCCATGCTCACAAAGATGTAGAGCTAATCATGGAGAGAAGACTAAAGACAACTGTCTCTCTGTTATGCTGTACCAACATGTTAGGCACTGAGAAACTCTGGTTGTTTGTGACTGGGAAAACAAGCATTTGTCAATGCCAAATGTTGTCTTGCTGCCATTGGCAGTGCAGGAGTTAGAGAGATGCAGCATAGGAGTGGCAGTCAAGTATTGAACTGATGCCAACCCACCCCCACCCTGCAGAGAGTAAGAGGCATTAGAGTGTCCCTGTGGGTGTTTGTTAGTGCAGTGTGGGAAAACATGCTGGGCAGGATGTGAAAAATGACAGCTGCACAGTTCATAAGGAGGTGTAATAAAATGCCAGTGCTGAAAATGTGGCATACTAATATATGGAATTTGCGGAGTTGCAAGGGTGGGAAATATCCAAGGCACGCTTGCAGCACTGCCAGTTTCCGACGGCTCAGCACCAAATTTTCAACATAGGCATTTCAGCACCTCTGCTCATGTACAGTGTCACTGTCATTTCCTCAAAGTGTCCCAAGAAGTGATTTCGCAGACAGCACCACGCTTATTCTGAGCCGGAAGTGCGGAAACACATTTTGGGCAGGATATGTGAAGTGGTGGCTGTACCTTTCATCAAGAGGTGTGTAAAATGGCAATGGTGAAAATCCAGAGTGAAAATATCACAATGACGACGGTACGAAATGCTTGCAATCCGCCAATGCACGCCAGAACACAGTCATTTTATGGAGTATCAGCTCCAAATTTTCAACATAGGCATTCTAGGAGCTCTGCTCATGAATTTTGTCACTGTCATTTTCATAATCTGGCCCAAACACTGATTTCTCACAGCGACTGCACAATTGTGACTGAAGTGAGGAAACACATTTCAGGCAGGATGTGAAAATGACAGCTGTACTGTTCACAAGGAGGTGCACAAAATGCCAATGCTCGAAAATACAGTGTTAAAATATTGCATCGCAGTAAGTTACGAGCTCATGAAAGTAACCGCGCAACGATACCGTAAAACAGGCATTTGTTGGATTTTTTCCACCAATTTGGAACATAGGCTTTTGAGGAGGCCACCCCATGAACACTGGCACTGTCATTTCATTATCGGTCCTGAAAGCGTGATTTGCAGTGACAGCTAAATCACCTTTCAAGGCCGATTAACGCCATGACAGTGACAGAACTCATGAGGAGGGGTCACAAAAACCCCATGTTGAAAATTTGGTGCAAAATTCCAAGAAATGCCTGAGATATGCAGCAAAGTTGAAAACCCTATTCACTGCATTATACAGCTTACCGGCATTTCCTTAGTTCACGGTTGGCTTTGAAGAGTGCAGACATGTTCGGTCCATGGAAGATCGTCACCGGAGTCCGGAGGTAAGTATGGGGCGAGGGGGGTGAGGGAGGCAGGGTGCACAGTCGGTGGGTGCGGGTGGGTGGAGGGGGCATCTAGACTATGAGGGACGGCTTTGCAGGTAAAAAAAAAAGGAAACCGCTATGGACAGTTTTCGGATTACAGGGCATTTGGCACACTGGGTGGGCTCCCAGCGGCCACCTAAGTGTTTTGGGGTGTCAGTAGCCATTGGGGGATTGGGCACCCTCGTCGGCCTGCAGGGGGATGTGCCGGCAGAGTTGGGCACCTTGACAAACAAAGAAAGGGAGGCGGCCGAGGGGATTGGGCACCCCGCATTCAACAGTTGGGGGTGATGCCGACGGGAGTGGTCTCCCTGCTGGCACACAAACATGGGGGTTGCCGACAGGGGGATTGGGCACCCCCTGGCGTCGGGAAGCGTGAGGTGGCCGCTTCACCTACTATGATCATAATGGCAGCGAAGCACGGCAAGCAAAGGGATCGTTGCATATGACCAGCTTTGCCTCGGATTGCAGCGGACCTTTGCTTTGATGTGCTTGCCCCATTATGAATGCATGGTGTGGCGGTGGCATGCAGGTTGATTGGGAAATGAGGGACGCACCTACTGATGCGTGCCCTGCATTCGCCCAACAGCAGCCGCGCCCCCAAGACCCGCACTAGCGTAAGATGTTGCTTGCGCATGCATGCAAGCCAACATAAAAAGAGGCCACGATGTCTGCTGAAAATATCTATCTAAGCTGCCTGTGACATACACAAGCTCTTGCAACTCCTAGATGACAGGACTTCTGGTGGCTGGTTGTCAAGTTGGAATCAGGAGCTCAAAAAAGACAATGCCAGATTCTACTGTTTCTTTCTTTTACAGCTGTAGCCCCCCTTGAGCTCTATAAAATTCAGCCAGAAAAATAATTTTCTTCCACCCAACATCACAAGTTTCATATCAGCCCTTAGATATGGGCATTATCAACAACTTTAAAGAGCACTGCAGAGCACTTTTATTTTCCATCTGAATTGCAGGCATACTAGATAGTGTCTCCAAAGCTTTGGCATCCGAGACTGCACGAACTGTCAACCTTTTGGATGCAATCTACATGATGTCTAAAGCGTGAGCCACTGAAGACGCCTTACTGGTGGAGGACCATTAGGCAGACATGCCCGCTGATGTGGACACAGGCCGTTACCCATGAAGAGTTTGAGGCGTCGTTAATTGTGACTGCAGTAAAGACACAAATGGAGAGCTTTCACTGGATGATATTTGTGCCACTGTAAAATAAAAGGGTGATGGTCCAGACTTTGAGAAGGGTAGCCATGAGATCCCACACGCCGTCACCAGGAATACAGATACACAGAAATGTGACAGCAGAGAAAGGCCCCACGGCCCACCTAGTCTGACCAATACCCTGCCCCCCTTCTGTTATGCTTCCACCCTCTTTTCCCAACCCATTAAATCTATCCCAAGCCCTCTTGAACCCTTCCACCATTTCAGCTGCCACTACCTCCTCCAGCAGTTTGTTCCAGGCCTCCACCACCCTTTCTGTGAAAAACTGCCCCTGACATTACCTCTGTATTGCCCACCTTCCAGTTTGAGGCTATGTCCCCTCATGGTTGCTCCCTTCTTCAACTTGAACAAGCTACCACCCTCCACCTTGTTTATTCCCTTCAAATAATTCAAGGTCTCAATCATGTCCCCCCTCTCCCTCCTAGTCTCCAGAGGGTACAATTCCAGCCCTCTGAATCTTCTCTCATAGGGTACATCCTGCATCCCTCGTACCATTTTGGTTGCCCATCTCTGTACCCTCTCCATGAACTCAACATCTCTGCATAGGTGAGGCCTCCAGAACTGCATCCCATACTCCAGATGCGGCCTGACCATGGTTCTGTATAACGGCATTAGCACCTCCCTCTTCCTGCTATTAAAACCCCTCACAATGCAGGCCAACGTTCCATTTGCATTTCCCATTGCCCTGCTACACTGGCTGCCTACCTTGAGGTAACACGATACAATAATCTCCAGGTCCCTTTCTGTTTCTTCTCCTTAATCCCCACCACCCAAGGAAGTAATGTTCCCTCCTGTTCCTCCTTCCCAGGTGCATCACCGAGCCCTTTTGTACATTAAACTTCAATTCCCAGGTGTCAGACCACCTCTCCAGCCTCTCCAGGTCCTGCCTCATGGCTTGCACCCCACTAGGGGAATCCACCCTATTGCAGACCTTTGTATCATCTGCAAACAGACAGACCCATCCCTCCAGACCCTCGGCTAAGTCACTAACATAGATGTTAAAGAGTATTGGTCCTAGCACTGACCCCTGTGGCACCCCACTGGTCACTGCCCATTCCCTGGAATGTGTCCCATTTACCACCACCCTCTGACTCCTTCCCATCAACCAGTTTTTCAGCCACCTGGTGATCCTGTGGTCCACCCCTAGTCTGTCCAGCTTATGTACCATTCCACCATGTGTAACGGTGTCAAGGCCTTGCTGAATACAGATAGGACACGCCCACTGCTCCTCCCTGGTCCACTATCCGTGTCACTCCATCAAAAACTCTATCAGGTTAGTCTGACAGGACCTTCCCTTGGTGAAGCTATGCTGCCTGTCATCCTGCATGCCATTCATCTCCAAGTATTCTAACAACCTGATCTTAAGTAGTGTTTCCATTACCTTCCCCACCACCGAGGTAAGACTAACGGGACGGTAGTTTTTGACCTCGTCCTTCCTCCCCCCCCCATGTAGTGCAACCACCTCTGCCCTCTTCCAGTCTGTTGGCACCACCCCTGTGACCAAGGACAAGTTAAACAGCCTCGCCAGATGCGGCGCCAGTTCATCCTTCACCTCCTTGAGAACCCTTGGGTGTATTCCATCAGGCCCCATTGCCTTGTCCACCCTAAGTCTACCTAGCTCTTCCCTTATTCCTTCAGCTGTGAATTCTGCCACATGCACCTGCCTGAGGCTGTCAACCTTCCAAGCCCATCCTCGTCCCCTGCCCTCTCTTTCCTCCGTGAAGATTAAGGCAAAATAGCTATTTAATGCCACAGCTAAGGTTCAGACAGGTGTACTATAGGAATGGTGGCCACAGCATGAATGTATTGCAGAGTGACAGCAGCTGTTTTGATTGGGGGGGGCATCATGTCACTAATGGCAATGGCAGAAGATAAATAAAAAAAATAATGGGCTTTTTTGGGGCAAAGGTGTGAAGCTGAGGAGTCTAGCAGAGCTAAAGGAAGACTATTTTAACTTTTTTAAACTAATAAAATAGTGAAGTCTACAATCAAAAACAGAAGATTGCAAAAAACTGTTCTCACCTATATGTCTAACCTGTATGCCTGTTCATACTATGTAATGCGTCGTCTTGCCACCTACACTGCTACCCACATGCTGTTTACAAGCTGCAACAAGTAAAAATCATCCGCCTGATAACTGGATGGACACTTAAACGGAACAATGCTTCTACTGTATTGTTCCCTTGGCCTTTAATTATTCCCTGTACCATCTTTAAAGTCCTCTCCCCAACTGCCTCCATCACCTAACCCTCAAACCAAAGTGGTTTCTTGTGTTTGTTAGATTTACTAAAGTCCAAAATCCAGAATTACCAGCCACACATTAAATTTAAGTTCCAGTTTCTTTATTTTTCAAAAATGTTTTCAGAAACACGATCCCCTGACCACGCCTAACCTTCGCCCCTAAGTCAGCTTCTTCAGGGGCTAGGATCTAAGCATAGAATTTATTCACTTAGTAATTTAAAGGTCCCTGGCCACTCCTTCATCATCAGCAGACCTGTCTCCAGTGACATCGACCTGCTTCAAATCTCTGCCACAATGTTCCAGCATCAGTCCCACGATGATAAGTTGTAGAGAGCCACTAGTAAGGTATCCAGAAGTGAGTCAGCTTAGGAGCCACCCCGGCTCAAAAGTGAGGGCCCACACTTAATGTCGTGCATGACTATTTCCTTATTTTGTCACCCGTCTGCAAGTCATGGGCGTACCAGTACTGCTGCGTAGAGGCTGCGCCGAGAATCGCATCACCAGTAGTCTTCTTGTTGTGAGGTGGCCTGGGTGCCAGGGACCTACCAGTGGTCATTGCTGCAGATCATCCAGAGAACCATCTGCTCAACCAGGAGACTTCAGCTTCTCGCCAAGAGTCATAGAGGATCGACAGGTTCTCATCTTCCAGCTAGTTGTGTTACTCTTTGTTTTCTGTTCTTTCAGGGACACCCCATTATGGCCTTTTTATAAAATTCACTTTGTGGGGTCAGTTCCTACTTGCTGATCAGCTAACGCATCGCAAAGCCCAAGCTTGGTTCTGCCAGCTGTCTTGTCATCTCAACAAAGTGCACGCAGGACTTGGACTGAAAGGGTTGACACTCTGTTATTGGTTCACCAATCGCTGGTCCCATTTGTATTGTTTCATTGCTTGATCTATTATCTTGTATCCTGGTAGAAAAAATAGTCTCCTGTTGTTTCTTTTATCTCTTGTAAATAAACCTGTTGCATCTTGGTCTCTGAATAAGCTTCCCACCTCTCCTTCTAGATTCGTCTGGCCTATCTTGAATTTTTAGAGAGTCACAACCTCCATTCCAGTTGGAGCTTTGGCCCCCTACACTGGCAGTGTGCAGTTAAAAAAAAAAGATGTTTCTGCACTGAGTGTCCAGAGGTGCACCCTGAGGGAGATCAGGGAATAGAAAGGCAAGAGGAGGGAGGGGTTGGAACTGATTCACCTCTACTGCCAGTGGATTAAAATATATGATATTTCAGCACTGAGACCCAGCAGGAAAAAATGTATACTGCAATGTGGTTTCAGGGGTCTTATTGAGCCAGAGAATACATTACTGTAAACATGATTTTACTTTTATTGATAGAAACACTGTGTCCCATTTATTAAATTTAAATCTGATGTTGATTTTATTTTGATGATTGAGAGTTAGCTGTCTCTGTATTCGAAGACGCTTGGTGTGGACATTTGCTTGCCAGCATTCCTCCCCTTTGTCTTACATTCCAGGATTTCCTTTTATTAATAATAATCAGCCCATTACTCTGGTTCTGGGGTTTGGGATCATCTGTGTTTGGTATTGGTGGGTCATCTTTGTCTGGTTTGGGGTAGGGTTGTGTGTGGCTTGAGACTATCCATTGCTGGGGGGGGAGCTGAACCACAGTCTGGTGAAGGGCTGAGGGATTGTCTGCATCTGATATTTGTGTGGTGTCTGCCTGCTTGGGTAACTATTTGAAATCTGATGTTAAAAATGTCTTGGGAGGGTGTTAGTAAAAAGCAGTGCCACTACGTCAAAGCCCTTTGCTGTGAGCACTGTGTAAAATACAAACAGTAACAGGGAAACAACAGTAATGCCTGGTAGTAGTACTCAAATTCTTTATTTGTTTGACAGGATAACATTTTGAAAAGCAAATCACGTATGACCTTTCCAAATGTGAGAGACAATGTATTATTCTGCAGCTCAGAGCTCATGTGCTGCTGCTTAACTGCAACCTGGAATTTGCTCCAGCACAGTTGGGGAAAATTATGATGCTAAACTGCTGCAAAGTAATCCTAAGGGAAAAAAGTGTTAAAATATGTGTTTGAAACTATTTATTTCTTTATTTAGCTTTTGTTTACTGAGTAAGTACACTAGACAAGTTGTATGCCTATTTTCAGGAATGACACGGGAGAGTACAACAGGTATTACAGAACACATCATTACAACAGGTATTACAGACCACATCGTTACAGCATAACAGGTGTACAAGTGCAATATCATAACTTAGTAGATTGAGTGTTACAGAACACATTGTAACAGCGTAGCAGGTGAACCGGTACAATACTGCGACTTAATACATTGAGTCAGCAGAACAAACAGGCAGAAAATGCATCAATATATATGACAGACAAAGGTAAAGTACAAAATGAGCAAGTATTCGGTAGCATTGCTGTATCATCATAAATATACCTTTTGTAGAGTTACCAGAAATTCAGACGTATAGTCCATTTTATAATGAGGAAGAAACCATTTACTTCTGAGTGCCATTCAGACATTGGTGACACACTTGATGACTTGCTCACTGGAAACGCAGTGGTCTCTTAGACCAAAAATGTAAAGTGAAATTAATTATAGGAGCATGTTTGTTTCCAGCCTGCAAGATGTCCTGCGATATTTCTCACTGGTTTGTCTTTGTCTTGCTAGGATGGAATTCGCACAAAAGAGAAAACAACTGTCTGGTAATCAGCAGAGGACAGCAGAGGGAACTAGCAAATGGTGCTGAGTGCGAGTACAGAGAGAGTGTGAGCCGAGGAGTGGCGCTACTGAGTAAGCACTTCCTATATATATCAAAAAATGTAAAATCTGGCACAGAGAGAGAGAGACAGAGTGAGCACCAGTACATCAAGGAGCATCTCTGCCTAGTAAACCCACCTTGAGGGCAGACATCACAAACCACTAGTACGGTCACAAAAGAAGACTGCGGCTTACACAAGTCACACTAAGTGAAAACAAAAGCAGGTGCCAGATAGGAATCAGTGCAAGCAGGTCCACTGATGACAGAACGTGCACAACAACTTTTAGAATGTGCACAACAACATTTGAGTAGCCAGTGATTTCCATATACAAGAAGCCCTAACCATATACTACATGTAGATTTTTGGTACGTCTTAATTTTTCTCTTTTGTTGTCAGGTTGTTCTCGCCCTATTACACCTTAAAAATACAAATTGTAGGCCAGCCCGCTAGTGCAGCAGTAGAGTTACTGCTTGCCATCCAGATGACCCGGGTTCACGTCCCGAGCCTGGGACGTCTGGTGAGGCAGGGTTAGGGTTTCCCTTGGAGGCCTCCTGCCTCAGAAAGGGAGGACACCTTCTTCCATTGCATGACCACTCTCTGGTGACCCAGGGGGGTGTCATGCAGGAAAAACAAGTGGTCCCTCTGGGATGCCCTTACATTGCTTTGCATCACCCTCACCTGGCGAGTGACGTGGGGTAATCACACACCCTGAGTGGAGCCAGCAGAGGAATTGTGAAGGTAGGGAGAAGCTCACCTACCCTTCCAACAACCCTGATAGGCTGATTTCTGGGTCACCTCTCAGGACCGTGCCCTGGGGTGGGATAAGGAGAGGGCTTAGCAGGGAAAGATGCCCCCAGCACTGCCAAGCAGGTGAAACCACCAGATCCACCCATGCCTCAACAGGGTTTCTTTGACTCCACCTGCACCTTGCCAGCTCCTCCTCACGGGCCCTGACCATTGAGTCATATATTCTCCCGGCTTATGGGAACTGGGGGGGGTCCCACCTAAGGGGGATAAGCTGTGGGTTACAGTCAAGGTATCTGGGGTGGTTGTTGGGCAAAGGTTGGTGGCAGGCTGGACCACCGAAGGTATAAGGGCTTGATGGGTGGAAGGAGGTCCTGGTAGTTGGCAAGGCAAAAATTGGGGTCAGAAACAGAAAAAAAAAATTGTAAAATTCAGAAATATTTTTCATGGTGTAATATGCGAGAAATGGAAAAACCAGAACAAGGCCTCTTGTGTTAAAATACAGGAACAGTGTGTCATAGGCATTTAAAGTTATTAATGATACATTTCTTCTGTGGCTCTACTTTTGTTTTTTCTCTTCTTTTTAATTTAGGCATCTTCTTAGTGAGGAACCTGCTGGAGTATCACAAGTAGATCTCCCTGAAGAACCAGCTGCAGTTCCTGTAGTTGGTACCCTAATCATCTCTGGTGGACAATCTCTGCTGTCTGAATGGAGAAGCAGTTCCTCTAAATGGAACCCCATTATAGTGCAAAGAACCTGCAACTCTGCAGAGCAGCAGCATGGACAATAATATATGAGGAGATTTCACGAGCAGGATGAAAGTGCCATTGGATTCTACAACCACTAGACATTAAGATAATCTTAACAAGCCGGTGGCAAAAACCTTCCAACTTCCAGTTTCCAGGACGAAACATGAAATCAGGCAGTAGCCAGCAGTATCGACATTTTAATCCTCAGCTTCTTCAGGAGTACAATTTTACATGATACTCCCAGCATTTTCTGTGGACCATGCTTTGTTTTCAACACCTACAAGGAAGCAGGTTTGGTATCAACACTGATGATGGACTGGTCAAATGGGAAAAAGATTCTTGAGAGGCACAGCAAGTTGAAATAACATGGCAGTGCTACTGCAGGGGCAGATGCATTTATAAACGCATGTGACAGAAGACAGACAACAGCCTGTCAGTCTCTTCTAAAGTAGGATCAGAAAATGACTGAATGAACAAAGAGTGCTCTGTGGTGGATTGTGAACATCATTTTCCTTTGTAGAATGCAGAGTATAGCACTAAGAGGAAGGCTCCAGAACACCAGAAACTTCAGTGCATTTCTGTACTACATTGCTGAGCTGGACCCAGACTTTCAAGAACACCTGGATTTTGCACCACGAAACGCACAGTACATATCAGCACAAATTCTAAATGGGCTGATATAGCTGATGGGTCTACAGATTCAAAGCAAAGTTCTGGGACAAGTGAAAGCAACAAGATTCTTCAGCTTGATTGCAGATGGGACCACTGACATTTCCATGAAAGAGCAGATAACACTGGCTGTACAATATATTCATCTAAATTGTTTTGCCTTCTGTCGTTTTGCCTTTAATCTCCCTCCCCTGACTCATCACTGTGACCTCTACTCTGCCCTATATCTTCAAACCCTCTCTCAGAGTTGCTTGTCCCACTGCGCTACACTCATCTCTAAATTTTGATTTGGAACTCTTCCCTATTACCTCTCCTCTCTCCTGAAGCTGGCTGCCTCCTCTCCCTACAACTCACGCACAAATAGCACCCGGGCCTTTGTCCTCTCTAAAGTTCATACATCCACAGGGAAATGCGCCTTCTGTTACAGATTCCTTTCCTTTTGGAATAACCTTCCCCTACATACCTGTCTCACCCCCTGCTTTCCTCCACTCAAACGCCTCCTTAGGCCTTCCCCCGTATCATCCTGTGACTGCTGCTTGTCCTCATTCCATCCGCATCTTTACCCCTCTCCTCCTCCCTGTTCTCCAACTCCTGCTTTTGAAAAGAAACATTGTTTTTACCTAAAGTACTGTATTACATTTTTATATGTTTTATTGTTCGCCTATGTTAATTTGCACTGTACCTTGCTCTAGTTTGTACCTGTTTGCTGCTATCCCTTTGTTTTTTTGTATTCCCTGTCCCGAGGTCACACCTGGAAACAAGCTTTGGCTCAGTGTACCTTTCCTGGTCACAAAAATCTTAAATACATAAATAAAAATTGACTGAGGAACTGTGTGAAGGTTTTATCAAATTTGTAAAGGCCTTGGAGACCACTGGGAGAGGACTTGCAGACCTTTTCTTGCAAAGACTCACTACTTGGGGTATTGAAAAGGAATACATGAGGGGTCAAGGAAGCTATGATAGAGGCCACAATATGAACGAGTGATTCAGTGGAGTGCAAGCCAGAATCCAAGCAGTCCTTGCTCAAGCCACCTACACTGCCTGCAAAGCTCATGATCTGAACACAGCAATTGTTCATTACTGTGCAACATGACAGACTGCAAATATGTGTGACACTTGCAGGATGGTAATAGCAGCATTGAAATCCCCCGTCAAGTGCAACAATGCATATCTAACAGAACTGAAGGACTTCATGAAAATTTGCCATGTGACTGGGAAGATGAGGAAGGAGCCTGAAGTAGAGCCCTCTGTGTGCCAGGGAATACATGATGAGTGAGCCAAGCAGATTCACTTCGATGCTTCAAAGCCAAATATAATGTGCTAATCAGAAAATTGGAGGAGGTTGAGGGGAGGTCTAAAACTGTGGGAGAAAATTGCTGACTTCGACAATGACACCAAAAGATTTCTTTTCTCCATTACCAAGATTAACGTACTTGTCAGTTTAGTGTGTGTAAAGTCCATTCTGGGACTCACAAAACCTCTGCATTTGTACCAGCAGCGCGAAGGTGTTGACTTGATCCAAGCATCTGAAGAAGCAAGTGTTGTGGTTCAGGCACCGAGAAGTACGAGAGAGGGTGCCGACACCAGAGTTTCTGCACTGTATGCTGAGGTGAAATGTCTAGCAAACTGTGCCTTTGTTGAAGAATCTGTGCCACAGATTTGTGAAAGACAAACTCGGAGAAGAAATGTTAGTGCAACAGAACCACACAAATACTACAGAAGAAATATCTTTATTCCTTTCTTGGACCCTGTTATTTCAGACCTGATGGAGTAACTGATTGAACGTTGCCCACGTCTTCTCTCCCAGTATTTGGTACTAAATAAACTCCATGTTATGCACACTGAGGACATGGTGACAGGGTGACAGCCGTATATGATGCGTACAAGGGTGACCTCTCCAACCTGGAGAGCTTTCAAGCCGAATCACAGAGATAGAAAGCAAAGTGGATGTCTGTCCCAAAAGAAGACTGGCCAATCAGCATCCTCATGACATCATTGCAGGTAAATCCTGCATTCTACATAGATATTAACATGACTCTGTTTTGGCCACAGTGCCAGTCAGCATTGCTACAGCAGGGAGATCGTTTGGTACACTGAGAAGAATAACAACCTGGGTGCAGAATTGCATGGATGAAAGTCAGCTTACAGGTTTAGCATTGCTGCACATACATCAGGACATCCCAGCTGACATGGACCAAGAACTGAAGGATTTTGTCCCATGTAATGATTGTCGGATTAATTTTTTACCACGATGACATCTAGCAATGGAACTAGTTTTGCTGGATCTGTGCTGTACTTTAATGCGTCAGTTGCTTTTAGTGCATTTGTAGCAGATTGAGGAGGATAAATTGGTTAGAACTTGTTTTGTTGGCTGGGTGATTTTGATTACTTTGGGTATGAGTGAGTACATTAATGATTACTGGCTGGTGTGGTGCTCCACTGTAATGCTTAAAAGAGTAGATAAAGTGTAAGAGCACAAGCACTAGTGTGAATGGATGGCTGGTGTATGAGCACAAGTGTGAATGGACCACTGGTGTATGAACACAAGTATTAGTGTGAATGGATCTCTGGTGTATGAACACAAGTAACAGTGTGAATGGACCTCTGGTGTACGAACACAAGTATTAGTGTGAATGGACCTCTGGTGTATGAGCACAAATACCAGTGTGAATGGACCTCTGGTGTATGATCACAAGTACTAGTGTGAACGGACCTCTGGTGTAAGAGCACAAGTACCAGAATGAATGGACCTCTAGTATATGAGCATAAGTACCAGTGTGAATGGACCTCTGGTGTATGAGCACAAGTACCAGTGTAAATAGACCTCTGTAGGGTGGCTACCTTGATATGGTACAGAGGCTTATCACAATGTAACATTGTAACTAAAAGCCAATCTGTTACTCTGACATTGTTGGTGATTGAAAAAAAAGGCTTTCTTACTGTAAGGGAATGTAAATATGTGCATTATATATTTTCATTTCATATTTAGATCATATGCCACAGACTAAATGCCATAGTGTCGTCTGGTAGGGGAGGCACAACGGTGGAGGGATAGCAGTGTGGCAGCTTTGCATACAAATTTGAAACTCCTGGCTATACCCCTGTTAATGGTCACAGTGGCTACTGAAAATCATTATAACACAGTCCATTTGTGGCCAAGAAATATACCCTTACTGGCTGAATGTACATCACACCTCGCTCTGTCTCAGTGCCAGTGTGTCAAACTGATGTTGGAAACCCTTTCACTGGAATTCACTGGAGACCCTAGACTCTGCCATTTGGTTTAGTAGTACTGTTTTTATCATTTTTACTTCATATTGTGATCACACAGAGGGGTACGCAGTGACCATTTCTCATAGCAAAAGCATTGGGAGGTGGGACATGTGGATGTTTAGTGGGCCCAAATTAGTGGGTGCTGTGGGGTTTCATTTGCTGGTTGTCATGTCTGAAAGCGCAGCAGAAACATGTATTAATTTTGAAAAGGAGAGGGCAAAGAAACTGTGGCAAATTTCTCCAAAACTAACACAGTGTATGCACACAAGCTTGGTTTATGGGTTTTAACTTTTAATTCAAATTTCAATCTGCAGTGTTGCCCCCCCCCACCCCAGACTAATGAAACACAAAGAGCAGGACTTTGTAAGACAGCTATGATTTGCTCAAGGAAGAAACAAGACAGGTGTGCCTCACACAGTTAGAGCCATCTCAGCTGGAAGGAAGACATGTCCTCTGTTGATCCACAGGTTTAGGAGATGGCATTCAAAAGAGTTAACACATTTTCTGTTCCAAATAACATCCAACCATTACTAAGTGTACTTTCTTTTTAACATTTTATTCATTGATTTAATACAAAGCTACAGTATATATCAAATAGTCAAACAGCATTCCAAAATGCACTTACAGTCACATATATCTAGAACATGTGAGTCTGCTGTCTAATATTTCAAGATGGGGGATTATCCAGCATCACAGTTCCTTAAAAATACACTTATACACTGTACCAATGGCCAGTGCAGTCAGTTGCTGTATCTAGTACTGTCAACTGTTTACAAATTGATAAAACACACTGGCCCTTATGGCCTTTATAAACATTTATTTAACTGTTATAGAACTCTGAATCCCCTTCAAAGCTCCAGAAAGTCCAAAGCAAGAAAAAATATTAAAACATGTCAGTGCCACTGCATCGTAAAGGACACCACTTGTCTTCCCAGCACCCCACCCCACCCCCATCCACAGCCCCCCATTAGGCTTTTCTGCCTAAAAAATAATTTTTCCATAACCTCTGTGTAATAATACGTCTTCTGATTTTTCCACTGTAATGTAAACATGGGCGGAGCAATGCAGCACCATTTCACATGCTTAGAATGGCTCCTCATTGCTCTAGTGTATATATTAATATGTGTACTGCCCTGCATCTCTTGTGGGATACGAACATTATCTCATGCTGTTTTTTGGGAGGGGGGGACCATGAAGCAAAGCTGAATGGTTCAGTTGGCCCAAAATAGCATGCGATAACGTTCTTATCCTGTAAGAGAAACCGTACAGTATACATATTGATATATTATGAAGCACTGTAACTGCCTCCAGAGAGAAAAACACTCAAAGAGCTGAATTTTAGCGAACCTGATTATATTTATTTATCTTTGTGTTGCGCTCCCCCCCCCGCCAGTGACTTGGCACACGATACATTCAAGCAGCTCTCAGTACATACTGACGTTGTTTACACGGTGTTTAATGATGGCAAGGAATCAAGTTGTATTCTGAAACTGCTGAGTAGAATAATAAACATTAGTGGCTCCATCTGTCCCATTGCTCGATGTTTAATTCTGATGGCTAGATAGGTTACTGTTACATTTTACAATGCCTGTACTTTCAGTATACATGAGAGAAGTGTGAGAAGGCGGCGTCGCTGCTGCAGCAGCTATCAGCACTGCAGAGCAGCATGGGGCAACAGTTGTATGCTCCATAAGAGGTACAGCAGTACTGTACTCTGATTGGTGGAGGCAGTTACAGTGCTTTATAATATCATTTATACAACGGAACCACGCTGAGTATGTAAAATGGTGCCACACTGCCCCAGCTATGCTTACATTATGGTGGATACATCAGAAGACATATTATTATACAGAGGTGATGGAAAATGTTTTTGAGGCTGAAAAGCCTAATTGGGGGTTGTGGTTTGGGGAGATGGGGTTCTGGGAGGACAAGTGGTGTCCTTTAATACAGATATGGAAAATCGTTAGTGGCATGGAAGGAAATAAGAAGCTGAGCCACTATTGAATTTGCCCTGCACACATCAAACCTCTGGAAGGTAACCATGCCAAAGGAGGGAGCTCCCTGATCCCTCTGGCCATCCCAGTTACGAGACAAGAAATCCCTCATGGTTCAGCAATTGGACTTTATGGGTGCTATATGCTATTGCAGGTTGGGGACATATGAGAGGCACATACCCACCCCACACAGCTCTGTACTCAGGGACAGGTGCATGGTGGCCGGCATTCATGATTGCTGGCCGCTGCAGGGCACCTGTCTGTGGTGCCCCCCCGGTGCACTGGGGCATGAGGGGTGGATCGGTGGATACAGGTAGTCATCTAGTCAGATACCAATCCTAGTCCGCAACTGGATTCCCTGCCCTGCATGGAGCAGGGGATTGTGGGACAGTGTGAGTCCCATGGTTTTCAACTGAACATGCAGGTGCCTAGATGGCAGCCCTCAGCTCTCCCAGCCTGACCAGAGGGCTGGGGTGGCAATAGCAGGGGGGGTTTAGGTCCCACTATGGCCAATGGGTGTACTACTTGGGGGGCTTGCAGTGGCTATAGCAGGGTACATGCCGGGAAAGCTTGCGATCCTCTCGCCCAGCACTCCACACTGTACTGAATGGCGCAGAGTGCAGTCATTCTCCCCAACACTCCCTTAGACTGTCTGTGTGCATAGTAGCATGAACAGCTGGGGGATTGGGCATGGAAGGGGTGCATTCACCTATAGTGCATGCTGTGGGGGTCTACAGGACCCCCGATGTGAGACTACGTGACTTAGGTTTACGTACGTGCCATGTATCCGCATGTATCACGACAGTGACATACCTTTGAAATGTGGTTCATCATAACAAGTGTTTGCTGTGCACACATGTGCACGCACACGGAACAAAAAGAGCCTATCAATAAGTAGATTCATCTGCCCATATCCATGTAACATTGTCCCACCTCGTCCACTGCTCAGCCATGATCCTCCTCCGAAGACCCTTCCTTGTTACCCTGCTCTCTCTCTTCTTCAAATCAAACAACCAATTTCCCAGCCTCCTTGGGATCTGTGTAAAGGAATAACTTTACCAACAGCCACACACAGGCGTGCTGGATAAAAGCACAATACAAAAAGCCTTGCACTTGGCCCTGCCAGAAGCAGGCTTGTCGCAGATACATGTGTGCAGAGCAAAGCTCTTATTTTACTGTTTACAGTGAAAAAAGGTGCAAGGCATATCACCACAGGTGAGCGCCACATGGCCCGGCAAACCACCCAAGCCATTTTGTGCCTCTACTGGCACTTTATCCTGGCTGTCATCCGAACCTCTAGATGGAAACACAGCCTTGTTGTGCAGCTGCAAGATAAGGGTGCCAGCCGCACATTTGAGCAGATTCAAGACCATGAGGCCGGTTTCTGCTGGCAGATTCGTATGTTCATATGTTCGTATCAGAAATGAACAAAAAGGACCGTGCCAGCACTCAGTCACAAGAGCAAATAACTGCAGCTGTCATAGTCAGCAAATACCATCTCTTTTAATGTTGTCTACATTTCTAAATCCTGTTAAATCCTTTCATGGTATGTCTACCTATCTGTGTTGTATTTCTGTTGGAATGTGTATCTGTCTATGAGTAACCAATGGCTGACCTTGTAAACCAGTTTTCTGCACTTGCTATGTTGCAATTTTTGTTGCCACTACTCCTGCATGTCTCTGCACAGTGTTCTTGTGTCTAGCTTTGTATGTATTCCTCACTGTATTATGCTTGCTCTCTCTGTAATTAACTCCAGGTTGCCTCTCAGAAAGGGACTTTTTGTCTCAGTGGACTTACTCGACTATTAAAATCCAATAAATAACAATAAAATTATTATTTAATATGTTACTTTCAAACGTGCAAGTTGCAGTCACTAAGCGAATACAAGAGGAAGCACACAGTGCAGCAGGAGTGTGACCAGAAATTTCAGTTTTATTAAGACTCTCCAACGGCTGTCCCCTCCACCCCATCCACCTAATTCTGTTTGGTCGTGTGTCATTGAGTAATTAAATACATGCAGTAGGAATGGGGTCGAAGATGTAGATTGTTGCCGGATTATTTTCTCATGTTTCTAAACTGACTGCAGAACTAAAGAACAGTTTCACCTAATCTCAAAACTGGTTTATCTATGTCCCAAACATCAGAATTTAAAATGCCACAGCCACTGACTAGTGGCAACTTTAAAATACAACAGTGGCATTCTCTCCTTAAGTCTAAATTAGACTGATGATGGATGGTTAGAAAAGGGCAAATGGTTTGGAGCAGGTCCTTATACAACTGTACACAAGTGTGTACAGTGAGTATCCCTGCCTGCACCCCTGTGGTGTAGTATCAGCTCAAAGAGCAGTTGGTTGCACCAGGCCTTTTCATGCACTTTGTAAGTAACGCAGTAATACACTTCTGATATTTGCTCTTCTGAGCGCTTTCACCTTTTGCCTGTTTCTGGATTCCCTGTTGAGGAACTGCTCCAAAGAGCTTGCGGTTCTGGAGGTTTCTTTTAGTGCATGGTTGCCCATGTATTATTTTGCAGAATATGTGGCTCGAAACATTAAAATAAAGAAGTGCTGCTTTTTTTTTTCTTCCCAAGAAATATTCGGTTTAATTGGCTGCTGAAAACTCACCCAGGTGAGGGATGGGTTGGTTTTTTTCAGGTAAATTTTGAACAGCAGATGATTTTGTGTTGGATGGACCTGGGTTCTGTGTATTTAGGAAAATGAAAGTAAAACAGAGGATGGCACAAGTTTTCATTCTAATTGTAAAAAGCTGTTGTAACACAGAAGGGTACAACAACATTCTATGACCTTTGAACTGCGGTACAACAGCTTTTTAGTTAGGATGGAACTAATTCATGCAAAACAAGGGGTAACCCTTTAATACATAAAAATATCCTATGAGGTAGCTTACAGAGCACCCCCCCACACACACACACACACATAGTTAGCTTACCTGTACTGGAATTTAAAGGGACACTGTCAACCCCCTCATTTACGATCCCTTCCCTCTTCACAAAATATGAAAAAAAAAATTCACAATATAACAGGTTAAATTCTGGTGCAGGTAAGACACCATTGGGGGGGCTACGATAAGGTGCAGCAACAGGTTTTCTTTAAAATATGATGATTATTCAGAGTACAATGTTGCTGTCGCTGTTTTTTTTTTTAACCAGGAGAGACACACTAAGCTGAAAGGTTGTTTACAGGTACAACCTGGGAGCACAGGGAAGTTAGGTGACTTGCTCAGGGTCACACAGTATGCAAGTGGGGGAAGTGGGATTCAAACCCAGGTCTCCAAGTTTGCAGCTCAGAGCCTTAAACCACTGCACTATACTGCCTTGCAACGACTGACTGAGTGGCACAAAGCCACCAGTGCAAGGGAGTAATAATGTCAACAGTCTACACTGAATAACATAAAGAATAAAGTATGGGGTGGTGTGTGTAATGAAAAGTTTACACACACCCGAGGGGTTAGTTGCTAACCCCAAGGGTGTGGGTAAACTTTGAGTTTACACACCACCCCATATTTTATTTTATATAATTGCTGGGTTTCCCTTTTTTGCCACAGCAATTATATACAATAAAAGAGGTTCTGTCCAAGGGGGGCCTGCTCTGTTTTCGTCTGGTGACGGTGCCCAGGGTTTTAAAATGTATTTTTGTCCCCGTATAAGTGGAATGTCACCAGAATTGTTTAAAAAAATAACTTACTGCCGAATTACTGTGGCGAACAGCAGTTGAGTTTTCCTCAAGACGGCAAGCAAGTGGCATGGTCGGGAAGTGGTGAACTGAGGCGGGCGCATGCGTAGTGTGAGGGAAAGTGTGCACGTGTTTGCCGTTATAAATGCTCCTTTATGACGGCAAATTACGCCACGGTTTATCTATGGGAAAAAGGGAAACCCATTTATTATAATCATATTATATGCCACCTTCTAGAATATCCTATGTATACTATGGGATTTGAAGAACATGGCTACTAGTAAAATAACATTTTTACAAATAAAATAACATTGAAAGCTACTAGTAAAATACCATGACTTTCCAGTGTTTGTTAGTAAAGTAACACTTTGAATTTCGTGACTTTATTTGCCCTCCCATAGTATACATAATTCAGCTTCACTCTGGCCATTTATGCTCCATTTAGACAGCTCACAAAGGAACCCTAAACCAATGGGAGACAGCAAGAACAGTGCCAAATGAGATCACTGTGGCCTCTGTCACACTCAAAACTGAGCCGTGACATAAAACAGAAACAGCTGAATCTTCATAAAACCCTGTCTCATTTAAACATTTCACAGTTGATAATACATTGCATAAACCACTGTTATCCCCTCCCTTGTTTCTCACTTTTAGCATATTGTACTCTGAAGAAAAAAAAAATGCACACACACAAAAAAGCTCCGGTATAGTTAACCTTGCACTGTCGTGTGCCCTTACTGCTGCACTCCTTGGTATCATAATGTCTCTTATAACAGCTCTATTTCCTAGAGGCATTATATTGCTCTCTCTCTCTCTATTGACCCTATCTGACCTTGCCTGTGGTAAGTTTCTAATATCTACCTCGCCAACACTGGATAGTAATCATTTATATGTTTATAGTACTATCACCTTATCCCAGTGTTGTGACTCTCTTACTGTGCCACGGAACCTCCATTCCCCTTGTGAGTGGGGGTTGCCATTTCATCACCCTAGCTGGCTACCCCCTTGGGCACTCCTCCCTGGGATCTTCAACTTACAAGCCAACTGTAAAGCGCGCTCAGCTCAGAGGAAGCTTCACAAACTCAGCAACAAGCAGGTAAAGGAATATCTGTGTGGACTGGCCTTACTGTTGCTGCTGCTCTCTGGCAATATTCACCCCAATCCTGGCTCTCCACAACTTACGTCATACCCACAGTCACCTACTGGGTTACTGACAATTGCCTCACTTAATATATGCAGCCTCCTCCCCAAAAGGAACGTACTGATTGCATGGATCTTACAACATAACCCAGACATCCTCTCAATCATAGAAACATGGCTTTCTCTAAAAGTAGTGGATGCTTCAAGTTCCATCCCAGGCTACACAGTATTTAGATGGGATCATCTCTCCAAGCGTGGGGGCGGTTGTGCGATCTACCTCCAAAACAACTTTCACGGTCTCGTCCTAACTCTGCCCGAAACTGATGACCATATGCAATCCCTTGCCATAAAAGTGCTTCTACGTGCACACAATAAAACCCTTACTGTGTTTTCAATCTATATTCCTCCCAGACAGACAGACTCCTGCTTTGATTCACTCCTGGAGTGTTTTGACTCTCTGAGTCTTAATTCGGAAATTATCATGTTAGGAGATTTCAATATTAATTGGTTCTCTCCTGACACAAGCCCTTTCAAACATGCAGTTTCAGCAGTTCACCTCACCCAGCTAGTCGAGCCCCCCACTAGAATCAACTATAAAACTGGGACAGGTACCTTACTGGACTGGGTGCTCTCTAACCACCCTGATCATATATCGGACACAACCCTACTCCCAGATGCTTTCAGTGACCACTCCCCAGTCTTGTTTCATGGGGCAAACAAATTCTCTAAACCACCCACTAGAACAATTTCTACCAGGGTACTCATCCATGGGCATCTTGAATCACTAAAAGCTTACCTGCATAATCTGGTCAATGGTTTACACAACTAACAATGTTGTTATTGCCCTCGACCAATTCATTCTTCAGTCCAGTGCTATATGTGATAGGCATGCCACCATAAAAAGCATAAAATCAAAGGCAGCTGTAATCCCTGGTTTTCTCCAGACCTCCTTGAGCTTCTGAATGCCAGAGACCATCTGTGGCACAGGTCTAAGTCCCTGTGTAGCCAGGCCGACATCCAGAGGTACAAAACGGCTAAAAACAACTGCACGAGGGCTATTCGTGCAGCTAACAATCAATATTATAAGAAAATGCTCTCTCGGACCTGGAATGATGGCAGAAAATTTTGGACTAACCTTAAAGAGGTCACTGGGAGAGACCTTAGATCTGCCCCTACCATGCTTAACATTGATGGTGTACCCTCACTCTACCCCAAACTTATTGCTAACACTTTTAATAATGTCTTCACAGACCTGAGTGGTGCCCTGCCACCTGGCTACTTCTCTCACCCCCTCACAAGTGACTACTCTGGGAAAGAGACTCAGCACCCTTCTCATCCTCCTTTCTACTTCAAAACCCTCTCAGCCCATGAAGCCAGGAATTACCTACTCAAGGTATTAGGGAAATCAAGATTTAGTGGTGACACCCTGGATCTTAAGTTTGTAGCCCTTACGCTAGATGAAATTCTGTCACCTTTAACACATATTATTAACATGTCACTTAGTTACTCTCAGTTCCCTCAGAATCTGCCACTGTGACACCAGTTTATAAGTCTGGGGATTGCACAATTACTGGGAACTACAGGCCTCTCTCTATCCTGACCCCCCCCCGAATGCTCTTGAGCGTATAGTGACTGACCAACTGGTTGAATACTTAGAAAAATATCAGCTACAATGCCCGCAATAACACGAGTTCAGAAATGGTCATAGTATCACTACCGCCCTTCTGGAGTTCACAGGCTTTATTCACCACTCCTTAGATCAAGGACACCTGGTCGGTGCTGCTCTCATTGATTTAACCAACGTTTTTGACACTGTGAATCATGCCCTGCTGGTCGAACAGCTTACCACTATTGGCCTAGCTCATGACAGTGTAGCCTGGTTTGAAAGTTACCTGCACAACTGTACACAGCAGGTGAAGATTGGTAACACCCTCTCAGATAGCACACCTGTCTTATCTGGAGTTCCTCAAGGGTTCATCTTGGGCCCTCTTTTATTTAACATTTTCCTCAACAACCTTCCTTACTCCTGTCAGGGTCACATCCTTTTATATGCTGATGATGCTGTCCTGTTTACTGGTGATCCAGACCCTAAGGTTCTTGAATCCAGGCTACAGAGTAATTTCATAGTCGTAGAAAGATGGTTCCGTAAGCACAAGTTTGTTGTGAATTACAACAAGACTAAAACTATGCTGTTCTCCAGCTCCCAGAATAGGCACAGAACTTACCCTCTTTCTATCACCAATGAAGAGGACTTTTCCCTGGAGCTAGTTCAGCTCTTTAAATATCTGGGGATTACTACTGACAGTACGATGACCTATGCCTATCACAGTAACAACATTGCTAAGGCTGTTAACACCCGCATTGGGCTACTTTATAGGCATAAGCAATGTTTGACCTCAGAGGTTCTTAACCTGGCCATTCAAAGCTCTGCTGTCTCGCTTATTGATTATGGCTTACCAATCTATGGATCAGCTACTGAAACAACTCTTCGCCGGATCATAGTTGCATGCAACAAAGCATGCCGTCTCCTTACCGGCTCAGCCCGTCTGTCCCATACCTGCGACATGTACGCTCAGGCTAACTGGCTCCAATTCAAAGGTAGACTCATGTACCAAACATGTTTACTGTCCAAAAAAGTAAGCTTAGGCAAAATTCCCCCAGGAGTGCAAAAGCTTATTACCCCCACTATCAACTATTGATGCACCAGAAGCTCTACTAGCCAGATTTTTAATATACCCCGCTGTCGCACTTCTCTGGGACAAAGGTCCTTCGCCTACCGTGCACCGCTATGGATGAGCTCGCTGCACCATGACATCACTTCAGCATCCACCTTGGGCTCCTTCAAGGTTAAACTTAAGCAACAGCTAGTTACTGATGCCAGTTGTGACTGTTTCCAATAACCTTCCTTCTTGTGACCAGCACTTATTGTAACCTTATGCTATCCTAACCTTATGCATAACTGTTCTCAACATGTAAATAATGTTCTAAGTTGCTAATCATTCTCATTCACATTTCCTCTTGATCCCTTCCACTTTTTCCCCTCACCCTCTATGGCTTTCCCCCTATCCCCCATCCCCACCGTTATATCTCCTGAGCTCCCTTGCTCACTTTAAAATGCTTTGTCCCATACCTTCTCACCTCTGATGAGGCCCCTGGGCTGATGCCATCCCTTACCTTGTTGATTATCTGAAAGATGGCCACCAGGCTGGGCATGCGATCGTTTGCTCTTTAGGATTCATGTTGCAGTTGAACGTTTTTCTTTTTAAAGTTTCATTTCAAAGTTTTGCTTTGCTTTATTAGTGGTATTTCCGCCACTTTGTTTTACATTTTATTGATTTCGTTAGTCACGTTGGTCTCTCTCTGATTAGTTGGTCTTCTACCTTTGGATCCGGAATTGTGGAGGATTTGTGGGTCACCATGTAGTGTATTGCCCCCTCATTTTTCAATTATGATTGAGTACTGACGCCGCATTTCCATCTTTAAGTTGCCTGGCCCTGGTAATCGGTTGGCGTCTAGTATACCGATTGGTATGAACTGCAGTGTCTGGTGCAAATGCTGGTAATGCTCATTCTCAGAGGATAGGACGGCTGGTGTATTCTGCCATCTGTTCATCTGGTGCTCCAGGATTTGGTGATCTGGTGATTTTGGATCTTATGTGGAACAGACTTTCTTGCTACGAGGGTTTCTGACCTACTAGTTTTGGATTTTTCTTCCCCACCCTGGATTGCTTTATTTGTTCCGTGAGTACTGTGGCCAGGGTCTACATTGGATTCCGGCCTGTTTTTTGAATTTTTGTTATCCTGGGAAGGTGTTTGATTCTGAGGAAGGTGGAACTCTTTTGAGTCAGTTCCCCAGTGCTGGTTTGGGACTACTTCGTGGGCCTTGTCTGGATTTGGGGACTTTTGCATTTATTTCCCTGCTTTTATTGCCCCATCTGGTAAATCCCAGCTCTTCCAACTGTAGTGGTGCAGAGGTGGGGCATCCATCACTGGGGAGTCAGTGGGTGTCAGTCCTTTCCTCTAGAGAACCCCTGGGAGCCCAGTTGGTTGGAAACATTGGGATCTCGTAGTAACTGCTGCAGCCTGGTGGTAGGTTGGGGATAGCCTTTTGGGTTTTAGTAAGGGGAATATTGCTAGTCCTGAAGACACCTCAGTGCTTCCTTCAGTGGATAGGCTGTTTCTGTGACTCTAAACCCCTTTGAATCAGTGAGAATGTTTCTGGGGTTTCGTCCGCCGGATATGTGCTAAACTTTAGCTTAGTTTGTTTTTCCATCAACACTCTTTCGTACGGAGATTCCTTGTGCCTTTTGGAAGATTTGGCAGTGAGAGTGCCCAGGACTGGGATTTCCTGACGTTTTTCAGTGACTTCATTACAAATATTTTGTCTTAATTGAGTTTTTGGTTTTGTTATTTTTGTTTTGTATTATTTTCCAATTATATATGGTAGTGAGAGTACCATTTTGTTCCTCCTGGCTACCATAGTGAGAGTATGGTGTAGGCCCGGGGGTTTTATTTTTAATTTTTTTTTTGGTTTATTAATTTGGTTTT
Organism: Neoceratodus forsteri; assembly: GCA_016271365.2. Classification (NCBI taxonomy): domain Eukaryota; kingdom Metazoa; phylum Chordata; order Ceratodontiformes; family Ceratodontidae; genus Neoceratodus; species Neoceratodus forsteri. Next base: position 253,681,299 of record JADMNL010000024.1, on the reverse strand, counting down.
ATTTAGTGGCACCGGATAATGAGAATTTCTGGTTGCCTGGGGGTTTTATCTTATTTTATTAGTTATTGTTTCGTTTGATAGTTAGTTTATATTTTATTTTTGTTTTGTCATTTCTGGGATTTTTTGGGGTGTAGTGATTTAATATATTTTAGGAGTTTTTATATATTTAGACTGCAACTGCATCATTGTTTGTTTTTAGGAAATTAGGACTCTTTGTGGTGTTTTGCCACACTTTGGTGGCATTTTGTGGAATCTGTCTGCTTGCTCCCCCAGTCCTATACTATTCGGCCTCCTCTCTTCCCCTTCCTGCTGCCTGCTTTTATCTACCAGCACTGTTGGGCATTGGGGATTGCTCACGGGGAGCAGGAGCGGGTTGTGGGGCACGAATATTGGAGCCCGAATGAGCGGGTCTTTCCCATAGGGGTGGTTAGGACCAGAAGACGCCCTGGGGTGAAATGGTGTCTGCAACGTGGTGGCCCATGTCTAGTCCCCATACCCAAGGGCACCTCCTCTTTGGGTGGGCAAGTAGCCGGGATGGCTCACAAAAATCGTCCGACCTGGGCATTGTTATGTAATGCCAGATCCATTAAGAACAAAACTGCACTGATTGCAGATTTTGTAGGAACAGCGCATCTGGTTTGCATCACCATGACTTGGTTAGATGGAAATGCTGCCCCAATTTTGGAGGCAGCTATTCCACCCGGGTACTTAGTGATACATCGCCTAAGGTTGGATCGCAGGGGCGGGGGGGGGTAGTGGTCTGTTTTAAGACCGAATTGGGCCTCACTGGTGTACCAGTTGAGGAGGCTGAATCATTTGAGTGCACTGTGGTAACTGGTGTGGGGTGCAGGATAGCTCTCATCTACCATCCACCAGGGGATGAAATGCTGTTCCTGCAGGAAGTAACAGACTTTGCCACCGACATGGCATTGGAGTCACCCAGACTGATGGTTCTGGGCAACTTCAATGCCTGGGTCGACAACGAATCTTCGCTTTTTGGACAACACTTCCTCAAGTTGATGACATCACTGGGTTTCACACAGGTTGTTTCCTCAGCTACCCATAATGGTGGTCACTCTCTTGATCTGGTCTTCCTCCTGGGGATCGAGGCCTCCGATTTGGGAGTGGAACCTGTCAGTTGGTCTGATTACTACACCGTGAGGTTAAATTTTTCTGACCCAGAGTAGGTCTGCCCCGTGGAGATAGTCAGTTACTGTCCTTTGCAGGATGTGGTCCCTGAAGACCTGGTGGTGGCGATTGACCTCTCGGTGTTCAGTGAGACCAACACCGGTCAAGAGCAGTTAGTTGTGGCCTATAATAAGGCTATTTTTTCAGCTCTTGACTGGATTGCTCCGGTCCGTGTTCGCCCCCTTCTGCTTCACCCTTGGGCCCCATGGTTTGATGGGTCTCTGAGGGAGTTGCGGAAGTCGGGGACGCAGGTTAAAACATCACTGGCAGAAATCTGCCTTGGATGCCAACCATCTTATTTTGTTAGAGCATTATCAACTCTATCAATCAGTGATCTCCTGCAAGAAGGCAGAATTCCTGTCCAGGGAAATCGCTGTTGCTAGGAATCGACTGGCTCAACTCTTCCGAACTGTGGACAGGTTGTGCAACCCAGCCTGTCTGCAGCTCCGTCGAGTTTTTTCACAAATGCAGTGTGATGAGATCGCTCGATTCTTTGTGAATAAGGTGGCCGACATCAGGCAGCAGATCCGTCCATTCCATTCTATGGGAAATGCGGTTGGTCGGCGCTCGGCCACTATGCCTGATATTTCCTGGAGTACCTTTGACCTCCCAGAGTTCGTTGATATTATGAGGATTGTCCAGGGGATGCGCCCCACGTGCTGTAGTTTAGACCCAGGCCCTACTTCCCTAATTTTGGGTTGTAGTGATATTATCGGCCTGGTCTTAGCTCAGATTGTCCGGTGCTCCTTGGAATCAGGTGAGTTTCCAAGCTCCCTGAAGGAGGCGGTGGTGGCACCTCTTCTGAAGAAAGCTTCTTTGGACCTGGAGACTCTAGTGAACTACAGATCTATCTTGAACCTTCCTTTTGTGGGAAAGGTTATCGAGAAAGTGGTGGCAACTCAACTGGAGAACCATTTAACCATCCATAACTTATATGAACCTCTCCAATCGGGATTTCGTAAGAGGCATAGTACTGAGACTGCTCTGGTTCGGGTGCTCAATGATCTCCTGATGGCGAGAGATCAAAGAAACCATTCCATCCTGGTACTCCTTGACCTCTCTTCAGCTTTTGACACTGTGGACCATGGGGTTCTGCTTGAGCACCTGAGGTCCATCTGTGGGCTGACTGGAACAGCGCTCAGGTGGTTTTCATCTTTTCTCACCGGTCAAACTCAGAGAGTTGTCTTGGGTATATTCTCTTCCAAATCTTTCTCTCTGCCTTGTGGAGTGCCCCAGGGCTCAGTGCTGTCCCCCATGTTGTTTGCAGTGTATATGCTGCCCCTTGGAGACATTGTAAGACGGAATGGGCTGAGGTTTCACTGCTATGCTGATGATACCCAGCTCTACCTGTCTTTTGCCCCTGACCAGGTGTGTGCTCTTTCGGTATTTAACAGCTGCCTCATTGAAATCCAAGATTGGATGAGTTCCAGCAGGTTAAAGTTGAACGCAGGAAAGACTGAGGTTTTGGTGGTGGACCTGGGTCACAGGACAGATGGGTTGAGGACTGATTTGACCTCTGGCTTTTTTCTGGGGGGCACACAGATCCTTACCTCTGAATGGGTCCATGACCTGGGAGTGATACTTGATGATGGGCTGACCCTTCATCATCCAGTGTCGGCAGTCATCAAGTTAGCCTTTTACCATCTTAGGAACATTGCCAAGATCAAGCACCTTGTTCCGTCCAGTGATTTGCCCATTTTGGTCCACGCCTTTGTGACCGCGAGCCTTGACTATTGTAACTCCCTGTACTTAGGGCTTCCTGGGGTGGATATCCACCACTTTCAGCTAGTGCAGAACGCTGCTGCATGTTTATTGACTGGAGTATCAAGGAGATCTCATGTTACCCCAGTGCTGCGCAATCTGCACTGGCTGCCGGTTCAGTGGCGGATCACCTTTAAGGTAGGTTTGTTAACCTACAAAGCCCTACACGGACAGGGTCCAGACTACTTGAAAGAGCTTCTGACTCCTTACACCCCTGTGCGACAGCTCCACTCGGCTGATGAGGGGTTGCTGGAGATTCCGAGGGTTAGTCTGAATTCATCTGGGGCTTGGGCTTTTATGTTTGTTGCCCCAGCTCTCTGGAATTCTCTACCCCATCAGCTACAGGAGTGCAGGACAGTGGAGAGTTTTAAGCAGGCACTGAGGACTTTTCTATGGGACAAAGCTTTTCCTCATTGTCAATGATTTTATTCATATTTATTGTTTTATTGAATATGTTGTATTTGTGAAGCGCCTTGACGTTTTGAAAGGCTTTATATTAAATAAAGCTATTATTATTATTAGATATTAGGCTAAGTCTGTTCTCATTTTCCTGTAAAGAGTTGTTTCATAAGACCCCACTCCCTCTAATATGACCCTTTGAATTCCAGGTTTTAATCAAATATGCACCATGGCATACATTGTACAATGCCACATGTACTGGAACTTCTCTATTTATACACTCTTGTAATGTCTTGTATAAGTCCTTATTTTGTTTGTTCTCCATCTCATACTTTCCCAATATGTATTGTTCATCTGACGTGAAACCTGTGAAATGACCTTGTTCTCAAAGGTGTTATCCAAAATTTCAATAAATAAATAAATATTTTGTTGAGTTGTACCCTATCACTACCCAGTTTCTGCTTCTATGCAGAATCGTTGCCTCTTCAGTTTCATTCAGCGTAACTCATCCACCAGCTGCGCTAAGCCCCTACACCTCCCATTTCCTCACAATGACAAGCACCATGGACAATCTCCTGTTTTGTCCACAGCCACAGGTACAATCTACACAGACGAAAGTATATTTTATACAGTTTAAAATTAAAAAAGATTGAGAACATAAACTTAAGCATTATCTTGATCATTAAAGCTGCTCCATAATCTGAACTCCTGGTCAAGATCCCAGCACTGGAGATGTGCAAATGGCTACACAGTGAGGCAAACCGATGCGCTGTCTTGAGCAAGAGGTGGGGGAGGGGGGATTTTTTTTCTGCAGTTTTAAATCAAGCATACTGTGTGACAGTGTTTTTTTGTTTGAAATAGGGGATTATTATGTCATGGAAATACTTTTAAATGTACTTTTCATCAAAAAACTGAAAAGGAAAGTGAAAGCCAGTTTCAATGTTACCCAGTTATTACCGAGCTCCTAAGCGGGTACCCAGTCAGTATCACAAAAGGCAGTTATTATGAGGTTTTACAGACACGGTTTGCAGCTTGATAAACACTGCAACCAGTAATTATATAAATATTATGTACATTAATAAGTCACACAGTGGGGTTGGTAGAGGGAGGCCCTACATTTTCACAGTGTGTGGACTGCACAAATGCGTCGAGTGCTTTCCAGCAGAAGTTACATCTGCAGACAGTGCAGTCTTACAGAAATCATTGCAGCCTGCACTCACTGACTGGCTACAACTGCTGTAACTGCATTCTGTGCCCAGCCATGACTTGTGCGAACAACCCCCACCGCACTGACTGATCCGCTGGCAACGTCTGTGGTTAGGTGGGCAGGTCTGGCAGCAGATCTTGACCCCCACATCATCTGGGACAAAGTCTAGCTATGCAGAGTGGAATCTGAGTTGGGACCCTTAGGGGCTTCTTATAGCCTAACGCTTGGCACAGTTTGGGTTCTGAACTGGATCCCACCCTCACCCAACACAGGTTGCCTTGGATTGGCAGGGATTATCTGGGCCAAATTCCCAGAGATCTCAGCTGGAATTCAAATCAGGCATTTGAGGGGTAAGCTACATGATAACATTTTGCTTCGCGCAAACCCCCCCGCCCACCGCAAGATAGGCTGCCTTTGATTGGCCTAGATCATCCAGACCAAATTCCTAGAGTTCTGGGATGGAATCTGAACTCCAAACAGGGACCCAGCTGTCTTACTCTGCCCCATCTCTTGGGATACCAGTGCAGGAATTAGGTCCCCAGCTATGCCCTTTGATGGGACCTGGGACTCAGGGTTCGGCTTGTAGATTCAGTCCAATTTTATCCTTGTTATAAGAAGTAGGCTCCAAAGTCATCTCACAGCTTCAAAATATCCCCCACCTGCCTTCTCGGAACTCACAAGTTTAACAAAATAAACACTCCAGGTCACTTTTCGAAAAACTTAATGTTAGCTGAGCAGTGCCAGGCTCTGAGATCTGTCGCAATACCCTCAGGATGCAGCCAGGCTCAGAACATTCCAAGGCATATTGAGCATACAGAATGAATCTCTAGCACTCATAATGTACATTTTCCATTATGGAAAAAACTCAGCAGTACAGGCGTGTATGTATACACACACACACACACACACATACACACAGCCCAACACAACAACCAGAAAAACCAATAATTTGAATAAGAGTGCTGGGAAACCATGTGACTTCCAGGACCCCTTTAGTGAGTAAAAGAAAGGATTGTGTGCCTGAGACAGCATGAGATAGATCAAGCGAGGGCCTCCAGATACAAACAGCAATTACTGCTAATCCTAGGGGTTCCATCTTTTGTCTGCAGCATTCTGCTTAGCAAACAAAGCACGCTTAAGGACTCAACAGGACTGCAGTGTTCTCATTTGCTGTCTGTCTTTATCTCTGGGCCAGACCTAGAGTTCAGTGGCCAGTTTGCCTGCCCTCATTACAGGTCAGGCTGGTGCCCTTGTGTATGTTCCAGAGTTCCTGGTGCCCTTTAGAAATGGGCATCCAGGTGCTCCAGGGCTCCCATAAGGAAAGGTGCCCCAAAATAGGTGCCCCAGCACAGAATGCAAAGCCCCAGCTGGGCTTGCATTTAAAATATGATTGTTTTGTTTGGTTTGGTTTTCTTTTTCCCTCCTGCCTGCTCTAGTAGTTTCTAAGTACGTGGGAACAGGCAGGCAGGATGGGACTCATGAAGATTCCAAACAGAATCATCAGCCCTTTTGAACAGCAAAGACTGTTCAGTTTACTGTGCAGAGCCAGGAGAATGCAGCAGCAGGAGGAGCAAGGGGAGCGACTGGCCAGCCAGGGCAAAGTCAGAAGGGAGGGACTTACATTCAGTTCCTGCGTCCCTCCCAATGTCCCGGCCAGTATAGCAGGTCAGCACTCTGTCTCTCTCCTTCCAGCTCCATGTCGGCAGCAGTCCAGTGGTTCCAAGATCCCACTATGGTATAAGTCCATCAGTTGGGGCAGCAGCAAAAGGTTTTCCCCTCCTCTTCAGCCTCAGCCAGCACCAGGTGCATGAGTAGGAGCCAGAGGGAGGAGGCATGTCCAAGGAAACCATCCCATCCCTGCTTAGCACTCTGACCCTGGCCCAGACTGAAGTGACCTTCGGAAAAAATAATAAAAAAAAAGAGAGAACTTTTGCACCTCTCGACACCATGGGAAGTGGCACAGCTATGTGGGGCAAGCCAGGCCCTAAACCGAAGGAGAGCCAACCATAGGGCAGGGTTTGAAGAGCTCCTCAAGGAACCAGACACTTGGGGGGCAGACAGGCCCCCTGTCCATGGAACCACCCACAGGGCAGGGTTTAAAGAGCTCCTCAAGGAACCAGACACTTGGGGGGCAGACAGGCCCCCTGTCCATGGAACCACTCACAGGGCAGGGTTTGAAGAGCTCCTCAAGGAACCAGAGACTTGAGGGACAGACAGGCCCCCTGTCCATGAAACCACCCATGGGGTGGGGTTTAAAGAGCACTCCATAGCAACCAATGCCAGAAGGGGCAGGGCTACTTAAATTAAAGTAATAAGTATGTATGAAGGCACTGCAAGGCCTTTTTAAAGAGACGGTGCCCCTGATACATTAGCTGCCTATTTTTACTGTACTTTATGTAAACACTGACTGTGGGAAATGCATTTAAAAAAATGGTATTTTGGGAACACATTATGAAACTGTTTGCTGTCCTATGTGTGTGTGCCACCCAAGAGACTGCCTAAAAGCCCTACTGCCCCAATGACAGGGCTCTGAGCTGTGTGAACTGTTTGAACTTCATTTCATACTAGAAACATAGAAATTTCTTCTTCATAAGGCCCACTAGGCCCACCCAGTCTGCCCATTTTTTCTACCTGCTGCAGAAACCACAACCCTACTACCTTTCCTTTCATTTTCAATTTTATTTTGTTATTCAGGTACGTAAACTGGAGTACAATACTGTTTAGGGTATGACCCGCAGTTAGATACAGAAAGTTCAACAAAACACAGGAATAAATAGGGACTGTGAAATGCCTCATCAGTTAAACAGACAACAACTGGTACAGCAGGACAACAATCGATAGGGACAAAAACGTTCCACGTCAATTGAACAGTACAAATAAATTGGTACAAGGCATTAAAAGCATTCACATTTGGAAAGTTCAGCCAGATGGGTTGATAGTGCTATAGAAAAAGCATTATACGTAGGCAGACACCTGATGTGAGGGGGCATTTTATTCCAGGTGGATGCCGAAGAGTGAACAAATATGTGTTGGCCACTTAGAGTATGCACACAAGGTGCTTTTAAACGGTGTAGGTCTTGTGAGGCGCGTGAGTTGAAACTTGGTACACGGTCTGTGAGAGACTTAGATGGTATAGGCAGGGTACCTGCCTTCCTAGTCCTATCAACAAATTGGGACAAGGAAAGCTTATAATTTAAGGGGACAGAAAGCCAACCCACTCTTCTAGGTGTCTTAAAATGATGCATTATATTTGGAGCCGATAGCTCAAATCTCCCTATCTTATGAAGGACAACTGTCTTTTTAGACAGTATATTTGCAGGGGCCATGTCAGTCACTGTAGAAGCATACTTAATTAGAGGTAATAAGTTTTGTTTAGCAATATATGCAGCTTTGTCAAGAGTTTCTTGGACATAGCTATATACAGCAGTGCAAAAATATATCACAGGTGATTAGACAGTCTCACCATTACCTAACACTCTACCACTGTTAATACTCAGTTTGACAGCTGGGTGAGAATGAAGCAATGGGAGGTCAAGTGACATGCTCAGGGTCACTAAGTATAATAGAAGTTGTTCTTGAACTTACACAGTTCAGCATTGCAGTGCAACCACTAGACTCAATGATTACTCACAGACATGCAGTATTTTTTTTCCATGTTCCTTTGTTTCCTTGGGGCTGCTGGGCAGAGCTGTTCGGTCTCATCCCTGCCCTCCAGACCAGCTACCAACTTCTCCGGCACTTGTCCGACCCAGGACCCCCACAGATTCTCCCCACGGTGGGACCAGGAAGGGGAGGGCTGTCCTCCTTCTACCTGGAGCATTATCCAGTAGCGGGTCACACGTTTTGGGCAGCAGCACAGATTGGGGCTGAGTGGGTGAGACATCATGGAGCCCGACTTCCCATTCTTTTCCATGTTCTTGGTGCCCCAACCCCCTGGCCATGGCGACACATTGGTGTGCGTGCATGGAGTTGCACACAGATCATGCAACCTCAGCCCCCTTCCTACATTAATGCTTGGAGCCTTCAGTGTGCCCCAGGCCTCTTCCTGGGGGCAGCTAATGGCTGAGATGCTGGTCCTCCCCTTCATAGGAGAGGAGACCAGTCCTCCAGATGCTCAGGCCTCTCTCTCCCTGGCTGACCCCCAGCGACCCAAACTCGTTCCCGAACTTCGGTCACCAGCGTGGCAGGAGGCAAAGTGCAAAGCACCTCAGCCCTCCACACCACTGGGACAGCTCGACATGCAGTACTTTAGGGGTAAAGACAGCATGGCTGTGGGCTTCATACTTCAACAATATACAGGGTTTCCGTAAAATGCAAACTTTGGCACTGAGTTAGCAACTGATGTTCCTTCACATCATGCTTTAAGATGCAAATCAATATACCCAGCACTTGTGGGGGCATTAGTGCTTACACAGTATAATGTACTGAGATTACAACTCTAGAATGTGGGCAGCACTATTTGGTCATTTGTACCAGCTGAACAAAGGGTGAGCTAAACCAGACTGCAATGCACTTGTGAACTGAGCCCACAATTTGAAGTATCTTTTGCAAGGGAAGGGATGGGAACAGTATTGTGTCTCTGTGAGGGAATAACAGTGCCACTTCCTACAGCATCTTAAAGTAGTGAGGTGTGACCTTCCCAAGGTAAGAGGGGACAAAGGCCGGGTCAGTCGGATGAGAAAGAGAATCAAAGAGCCACTTTCACAACTGCTGCACCTCTCTACAATAGGAAACAAATGTAAAAAAAGAGGATTGCTCCCATTCATTGCAAAAATAGTGCAACAACATTATCCAAATGGAATCAACGTCTACGCAATACATCGCCTGGGACAGTGCAGCTTCACTTGTTGGGCGGTGTCAAGCTGATTTTTTTTCCGTGGGGAGACTAGTTTTCAAAAGCTGATTATTTTTTTAAAGGCTGGGGTAATTTAAAAGAAAGACAATCTCTCTTCCTAGGTCCACAGTTCCTAACTGTGTGCTCTGGGTTTATATCGTTCTGAAACTGGAAAATATTAAACATTACTTTGACTTGAGTAATGTATCTTTTTATTTCTATAATAATATTCATATCAGGGGGATCCAACAGTGACTCCCATAAACTATTGATAACCTGAATACATTTTTTGTTTACAAATAGCACGCACCTCCACAGTGCCTGCTCGGAATGCCTGAAACACCTTTCTCTGGTTTTATTGCACTACAGTAGATTTCAGGACTTGAATTTCCATCAGAACAACTGGTTGGATAGGTCTGCAAATATAAAATGCTCTCTGGTGACCTGATTCAGCAGCAGTTTCTCCCCAAACCTAAGATGCTCTGCTTTATTTTACAACCGCAGTCTTTTACTGCCAGACTCTATGCAGACAAAGTTGTATGCAACCCATGTCCCATGGACCAAAGGCCAGACTACAAGGGGGAAATTGTTTAACCAGAAAAGGCACACTAAACCGAAGCTTGTTTCCGGGTGTGACCTGGCAGCATAAGGAAGTTAAGTGGATTGCTCAAGATCACACAGTATGCAAGTGGGGGTTTTGGGATTCAAACTCAGGTGTCCAGCTCAGTGCTCTTAACCACTGTGCTACACTGCCTCCTAACATGTCATGTCAGTCTTAAAGCTACAGGAACCATTTTTTTTACATCATCATTCAGCTCAAATACTAAGCCACCAGTCATCTTTTAAGAGAACAAGTCTTCTGGAATAGCTCCTTTCTGACTGTGTGATGTCCCCAAATGTATAACTGATTTTCCAAACTCTCTTGATGCCTAGAAATGTTGTGTTATTGGATTTACTCACCTAGTAAAGGTGACTATTTGAGTACCCTTTATAGTACTCCACAATTAGAAAACATTGGGTATTCCTCGTCCATCCTATAGGTTGATGCACGATCCAATCAAAATTGGGCAGGGTGAAGCCAGCCCCCTTGTCCCATCTGAGAATCTCCAGTGTGAATCTTCCTTAGCAATTAAAGACAGAGACTAACAATGACACAGAGAAGAAACAAGACAGCAAGGAGCATGAGCAAACAGGGAAGGATGATAGTATCCCCTATGTGTGCTGCCCTCTCTGTGTGATTCCTGGTAGCCCTGACTGTGTGCTAGGAAGATTACATATTAACTAGTAAGACAGAATCATTGAACATGGTTCTCATTTATTATGTTTGCTTGCACGCATGTGCAAGAAACATAGTGCCATTATCCGAGTTTTCGGAGATGTGGCACCCGTCTTCCAATTCAGTCAGTGTGTTTGCAGGTGTGGTTGCAGTTCTCCAATGAATGCTGCAGCTGTCTATGACAGCACTTGAAAATGCAGTGCCATACAGTTGAAAGGGAGAGCTCCACTTCAGTGAGCAGTGCTCCCCCCTCCACACACGCACGCATATTGCATGCTCATGCACCCCCCTCACGCACACACTGTATGGCCGACAGGGGGGTGCCTAATCCCCCGTTGGCTCCACGCCCCCCCCTCAAAAAAGCTTTCCAGGTGCCACGCTGGGAGCTCACCCCAGCGTGGCAAAAATTGTTATGGCCGAAGGGGGTGCCCAATCCCCTATCGGCTCCAGGCCCTCCCAAACAGCCTTCCAGCTGCCATGTTGGGATCCCAGCCCAGCATGGCAAACATCCTGCGTCGTCTTCCTAAAAAAACCAAAACCTGTAAACGACAAAACGTTCCCTCAGCGGTCTCCCTGCCCACGCGCGCCCACCCTCAGCGCACCCAACCTCCCCACATCCCCACCTCACCCCATACTTACTTCCAGAGCTCGGCGCGATGATCTTCGGTGGACCAGAAACACGTCTACACTCTTCAAAGCCGACCGAGAACTGAAGAAATGCGGTAAGCTATATAATGGAATAGATAGGGTTTTTTTCAACTTTAATGCATATCTCAGGCATTTTTTGGAATTTTGGCACCAAATTTTCAACATGAGGTTTTGGGACCCCTCCTCATGAATTCTGGAACTGTCATGGTGTTAATCGGGCCCAAAGGGTGATTTCAGAGTCACTCACGGAAATCACCTTTCAGGACCAATTAACAAAACAACAGTGTCAGTGTTCATAAGGTGGGCTCTCAAAAGCCTATGTTGCAAAATTCCAGAAAAATTCATAAATGACTGTTTTACGAGCGTGCATTATGCAGTTCCTACACACGCTCGTGAGTTCGCAAATTTTTAATATTTGCACTCTGGATTTTCAACATTGCCATTTTACCACACCTCCTTATGAGCAGTGCAGCTGTCATTTTTCACATGATGCACAAAATGTGTTTCCCTGCATGTAACGCACAATGGCACATTCGGTGTGCGAAATCAATGTTTGGGACAGATTAAGAAAATCACAGTGACACTGTTCATGAGCAGAGGTCTTAAAATGGCTATGTTGAAACTTTGGTGACGAAAGTCCATAAAATGGCTGTGTTACGAATGAGCATTGGACAGTTTCCACGCACCCTTGTAAATTCATGAATTTGTAATATTTTCAGTCCAGATTTTCACCAGTGGCATTTTTCCACACTTCCTTACGAACAGTACAGCTGTCATTTTTCACATCATGGCTGAAATGTATTTTCACACTTTCAGCGCAGAAATGCATAGTCGCTGTGGTAAATCATTGTTCGGGACAGATAAAGAAAATCACAGTGACACTGTTCATGATCGGAGGTCCCAAAATGCCTGTGTTGACAATCTGCTGTAAAAAATGCCGAAACTAATTACATTATGGGTGTGCGTTGCACAGTTTCTATGTACGCTCGTAACTTCACCAGTTTTTTTAATATTTTAACTGCAGATTTTCAACATTGCAATTTTTTACACCTCCCCATGAACAGTACAGCTGTCATTTTTTCATCTTGTTCGGAATGTGTTTTTGCACCTATGGTGCTAAATGCCGTAGTCGCTGTGCAAAAGCAGCTTTCGGCTAACAAACTGATATTGCCACTGTTCATGAGGTGGGGGTAACAAAAAAACCATGTTGAACATTTGGAGTGAAAATACCAATGAATGACTGAGGCGTTAGGGTTTCTGACCATAACGCCCCACCCTGTAGAGAATGACAGGCATCAGGGGTGTGACTTGGGATTCTCGCCTGTAATGCTCATACCATTCCATGCCCTGCAGCCAGTGAGAGGCATCAAGGTGTGCTTTGGACTCTTCGGCCCCAAAGTTCACCCCATTCTCCTATACTGCACTCATCTCACCGTATTTCCTGATGGAATGGGGTGCGCATAAGGGCCAAAGACCCCAAGGCATACCATGACACTTGTCAGTGTCTGCAGGGTAGAGTGTGGTGAAATGACATGGCCGTTATGCCTGATCACCCAAAGGCACACCCAAATGCCTGTCAGTCTCTGCAGCGTGGTGGTAGGGGTAGCTTCAGTTCAATATTTCACTGCCATTCCTACTATACAGCTCTGTAACTCCTACACTACCAATGCCAATGCCAGCAAGCAAACATTCGGCATTGACAAATACTTGTTTAATATAAAACACAAAACATGCAAATACTGAAAATGTTGTAATGAAGTTTTACGGCATGGGTAGTTTATATACATACACGATATTGTAACATTCTCTTAGTATCCAACGCCATGAGTAGCCCATTGGCATCTGGAATATGACAACCTCTGCTGTCCCAGGTGGGGCTGCAGAGTACTATAAAGGGTACTCAAATTATCACCTTTACCAGGTGAGTAAATCTCATTGTATTTTCTACCCTTTATAGTACTCTGCAGTCAAAAACCATTGGGACCTTAGTAGCAGTGTGTAAGCCAGTATAACTATAATCTGGGTGGGACGAAAAGCAGTGGATGTGGTTTCTGTATTTTCTTTGTCCCTGCTCTTATCACTGCTCTGGCGAAAGAGGCCCTTTCAGCTGACGCTACATCTATTCGATAGTGCCTGGTGAACAGGTGTATGGACAACCAGGTTGCTGCTGCGCAGATGTCTAGCACTGAGACTTCACCCCTTTCTGCCCAAAAATTAGCTACTGCTCTGGTGGAGTGTGCTTTGATCTCCTCTGGTGGTTCCTTGCCTGGCTGTCTATATGCTGTGGCTATAGTCTACTTAATCCACCTAGTGATAGAACAGAAGCCTTGGAAGCTGCCTGGACTTCCCTCTTTACAGTAGTCAGTATAAACAGTCTGTCTGTCTTACGAGAGTTGCTGGTAATGCTAAGGTACCTTTTTAGCTGTTGGCCTATGTCCAGGGGGTGGGGACTCCCTGCATTGGCTTCCTGTTCCTTTCCCAAGAATGGTAACTCTACCTCTCGGGACATATGATATGTGGTGGCTACCTTGAGTAGAAAGGAGGGGACTGTTCTTAGAGTGGCCCTGTCATTGTAGAAATTCAGGAAAGGTCCTCTGCATGATAAAGCTTGCAACTCTCATATTCTTCTGGCTGAGCAGATGGCTACCAAAAATACTGTCTTTAGAGTATACCAGTGTAGTATCTCTTGTTGGAATGTATGACCCTGCAGTGCTTCTAACACTATGTTTAGCTGCCAGGGTGTACAAATGGGTTTTACTCTTGGGGAAGCTAGTGTCACTGCTTTGAGAAGTCTTACTAAGTCTGGGTATGAACCTATAGATCCCACCCCTGGTAGTGGGCCCCTTAATGCAGAAATTACTGACACCTGAACTCTCAATGAAGCTGGGCTGAGGCCTTTGTTTGCCCCATCATTGAGAAAGTCCAGGACCTGCAGCAGTCCCGCTACTGATGGAGATGTCCCTTTTTCAGTACACCATTTGTAAAAAATTTGCCATTGACTTTGATAAGTTGTATCAATGGAGTGCCTTCTGGACTGAAGTAAATGATCCACCACTCTGGCATTACCAGGGTCAGCAGTCTGCTCCTTTCAGCAGCCAAGCCATCAGCTTCAGTGATGCTGAATTCAGGTGTAGTATTGATCCTGGCTCAGTAGATCTGACCAGCAAAACATGGTCATTGGTTGGTTGGTCCACTGACATCACTTGTATCAGTGAGTACCATGGCCTCCTGGTCCAGCCGGTGCTATTAGTACCACTGACGCTCCTGTGATCTGGATCTCATGAAGGATCTAGTGTATCATGGTCATTGGTGGAAAGATGTAGGCTCTTGTGAAGTGCCATGCAGCTTAGAGGGTGTCCACCTCCAGTGCTCTGTGGTCCATGAATCTGGAGTGATAGTTCAGCAGCTGGACATTTTGTTGGGATGCCATGAGATATATTTGCAGTGGCCCCCATTTCTGCTGTATGCTCCGAAGTGCCCTTATGTTCAGTTTCCATTCCCCTTGGTTCATAGTTACTCTGCTCAGCCAGTCTGCCTCTGTGTTGGCTGAACTCACCAGAGAGATTGTAGTGATTGACCGCACATTCCTCTCTGCACACAGCAGTACTTTTAGTGACTCCACTATCATTGTCTTGCTCCGTGAGCCCCATTGTTTGTTTATGTAAGCTATGGCCACTTGGTTGTTGCATCCCATTAGGACTGCTTTGTTCACAATGAGGGGCATGAAGAACCTCAGGGCTAGATACACTGACTTCATCTCCAGGATGTTTATTGGTAGGGTTACTTGTCTCTGTGACCAACACCTCTGAGTGACTTGGTTTAGGTAAGTCACTCCCCACTCAGTCAGGCTCACATCTGTGGTGACTATTGTGGTGGGGGGGTCAGTGGGCGGCCCCATAGCATGTGCTTTTGAATTGTCCACCATCGCAGTGTGTTGAGTATTCATTTTTGTGGTGATATTCTGAAGCTGATGTTTTGCATGGTCTGGTCCCATGTCTTGATTAGGTATCTTTGGAGGACTCTCATATGCAGATAGGTCCACTGTACCATGTCTATTAGGGCTGCCTTTATTCCTAGTAGCTGGATGTAGTCCCATACTGCCCTGTTGGGTTTGTGGATGATTCTGGTCACCAGAAAGCTGATGTTGTTGACCTTGTCCTCTGTCGGGATCACTTTGTTGATCTATGTGTTTGTCAAGGCTCCTATATGGGTGAGGGACTGCGAGGGAGTCAGTTGGCTTTTTGCCATGTTGATCACCCACCCATGATCCTGTAGACATTTGACTGCAAGGCTGGTGTTGTGTTGAGCCTGTTCCACTGATCTGGCCCTCAGCAGCCAGTTGTCCAGATATGGGATGACGCGGACCCCTTCTTTCGTTAGGTGTGCTGCTAGGACTATCAGCATTTTGGTGAATATATGTGGCGTAGAAGCCAGCCTGAATGGTAGGTAGGTATATTGGTAGTGTTCCCCATATATGTTGAACAGAAGATACTTATGGTGTGCTCTTCTGATCAGGATGTGGAGATGGGCGGCTTTCAAGTCTATTGATGTCAAGTAGTCCCCTGGCTGGATCACCAGTAGTGTTTTATCTGAGCATCTCCATCTTGATGTTTTCGTACTTCATGAACTTGTTCAGATATTTTAGGTTGAGTACAGGTCGCAGTCCCCCTGCTTTCTTTGGGACAACAAAGAATAAAGAGTAAACTCCCATGTCTCTCTCCTCTATAGGGACTTGCAAAATAGCCCCATTTTGTAACAGGATGAGTATTGCCAGGTTTATTGCTTGTGCCTTTGCCGGACACTTTGGTATTGGGGACACCAGTGTCCTGTGATGCACTGGCTTGGCAGTGAACTCTATTGCATATCCCAATGTCACTACTTCGTTCACCCGTTTGTTGGATGTTTTGTGAGCCCACTGATCCACAAACCCTTGGAGTCTCCCTGCTATCTGTGGGTTTGCTTGGGCCCGTGTGTCTTCATTGTTTTTTGCTCTGGCCTTTGAAGTTCAGTTTGCGCCTCCATTGCTGAACTATCTGCCGGCATTGTTTCTATTTTTATTGCCATAGGCTCTATGCTGGAATTTTGGCTTTTGGTTCCATTGTTTGGTGGCCTGTGAGTTGCAGCTCTGGTTTCTGGGCTTAACGTTTTTCCCTTTCGGATGAAAGGGACTGTCTAAGGGAAAATATATATCCTTGTCCCCTTGTGTTTGTTTGCCACCTCAGTTCTTGAGGTATGGGATTAGACCTTCCCCGAATAAGGTTCCCTCTTTGAATGACAACTTCATTAATGTGCCCTTTGACCCATTGTCTGCCTGCCATAGTTTCAGCCACAATGCCCTCCGGATCCTGTTTGCTAGGACCGATGTTCTGGATCCAAACCTCAGAATGTTGGAAGAAATATCCATAATGTATTTTACGGCTTGGATGGCACATTCCACCACATCAGCCTTTGGGGAGTCTTCTTGTATGTCCTCTGTCAGGATGTCCACCCATCTGTGGAGGACCCTACTTGTGAACCACAGAGCAGTATTGGCTGCTCGTAACATGCCTGAAACCTCATAAATCTTTCTGAGGTGTTCTTCAATTTTCTTGTCCGTGGGCTCCTTGAGTGCCACTGTGCTTTCTATCGGGATGGTGGTTCATTTTGAAAGCTTGGCGACCGGCTGGTCTACCTTCAGTGCCTTCCCCCAGTGATCACTTCTCGCCTTTAAAAGGGGGTACCAGTTGTGTACCATGTTTCTTTCTGGGAGCCATGTCAGTTTGGGGGTGTCATACTCCTTATTCAGAAAAGGGAAAATATATATTTTCCTCGGATTCCCCTATTGACAGTAGGGGGTCCTCTGACATGGTAGGTTGCTCTTCCTGTTTTTTAATTTTGAGGGTGGCCTTGACCATTTTTGCAAGTTTATCATTGCTATTTCTGTGGCACATTCTGGTAGATTTGTCCATGGAGTCCTCCTCAGGGTCTCCAGGTGTTTCGGATGTGATGCTTTCTGTTTCCTGTCGTGGCCTTTTTCAAGTGGTGTCCTCTCCCTGGGTGGTGGGACGGGTCAGTGCTGGAGTGGCCCCTCCAGCTTTAAAGGATTTCAGGAGTTGGAATAACAATTGTGGCTGGCTAACATCCAGGGTAATTGAGGCTGTTGGTGTGGGCAGGTGGTCGTAGTCCGACAATCCTTCTACCATTTCAATGGATCCCCCATTATACATGAGTAAGCACACTGCACATGCTAATCGACTTTGGGAAAAAGGAACCTACATTCTGTGCATTTTTTCATGTTGATCGTTTTTGTTGCTGATCTGTTGGTTTGATACAAAAAGAACTGCATTAGGTATAGGTTCCAAGCCTTAACCTACACCATTACATACTATTAGATTGCCCTCAATAATCAACCTTTGTGAAGTGTTAGTTGATAGAGCCCAAATGGGTATACTGTGCATTGCCCCTTTAAGACATTGCTGGCTATGTGGTGCCTGTTCAGTCCCAGACAAGATGGCCACCGCACATCTCGCGTGAACCTGCAAGATCTGGGACCTGCCTATACAATGGCTTAGGAGCATGGTCCCATCTGATATGGCCACCAGGATCTCACGTGAGTTCCCCTGAGACTTGCAAGTACTCTATGCACTTTCAGTGCTCTTTTTGGTCTTGCTGGAACTGCGCTGCCTTCTGGGAATGATTGAGAAGAAGGACAGCATGGCTGCTACAGGTCTCGGTGGGCAGAGAAGATGTTATTTTATGGCCCCGCTGAGACCAGGGAGGACAGCACTGGCTGGGAGAGGGGACGCTCCAGACAAGGAATGCTGCGGGATGTTATCCGGTGGTCCTTTGTGTAGGCATCAGTCTGCCGACCTCACGGAGCTTAGGAGCAGGAGGATTTATGGTACAGGTACACAGCTTAACTTTCTCCTCTTTTTGTTCCCCTCGTGGGTCTGAGGGGGCTCCGGGAGGACCTCAGCCCATGAATTTAACACGGGATATGTGTGTCACGTGAGGCCACCAGGGCCATAGGTGGTGCTGGGCTGTTGGTTTATTTGCTGCTTTATTTATTTGGGAGAGGATGCTACTGGAGGGATCTCTCCCTTTTGGGATCCCAGTTGTCGCAAGCCTTGTGCCCGCTGCTGTGAGGACGCTCCAGGAGGGATCTCAAAGGCTGGGCAGCCCTTTAGAATATTATAAGGCATTTCTTGTACCCTGGCTGTTGCTTTTTAAGGTAATCAGGCACTGTGATGATGCATTTGGGACACAGGTCACGCTGCAGGAGGGGGACCTGTTCCAGCTTTATAAAAAAGGGAACCTTATTGTTTAAACACTTGTATGCTAGCTTTTCTTATTAATTCTTCACAACAGAGGTTTTAATAGATGCAGCAATCTGCAGGCTTAAGACTAAATAGCGTAAAAAAGTAGGTTTAGGACCCCTGGCTACCAGACTGCGATGTGAAATTAGTATGAAAAGTGATGTACCTGTGAATGAGGTGATAGTTGGGTGCAGTTCTGGATCATGACCAACTTTTCTTGATGCACAAAGTAAACTGGAGATTCTCAGATGGGACAAGGGGGCTAGCTTCACCCTGCCCAATTTTGATTGGATCGTGCATCAACCTATAAGATGGACAGGGAATACCCAATGGTTTCTGAATGCGGAGTACTATAAACGGTACAAAATATAACATATGCATCTCTATTCTACCAATACAAGTGACGAAGCGCAAGCAGAAAAGAGACTTTGGCATCAGTACATTATTCCCCAAGTGAATTTGACTCATAATGGATTTAATTAATAATCCAAATTAATTACCTTTGTTCTGTTTAATGTTAGGCATACTATTGAACCCAAATGTATACCTGCTTAAAGGGTCTGCAACTGCAAGTTATGTCGGCTGTTTTCTTACTGTTCTCTTACTGGACTCAAGCCCCGGACATGGCTAAATATAAGAAAAGTTTCTCAGCCCATCTTTTATGGCAACACAAACAAGATAACCAAAGAAATGTCCATTTGAGGTCATGAACAATTACAGAAAACATTGTGAAATTACTAGTGAGACTTTTCTGTAGTTTGTGAGTTCCTGTTTTAACATACTAACATACTAGATGCCTGCAGAGTAGGCTTATTGGTCTATCAAGTCTGCTTGTGCTTCAGCATCCTGATTGGGTACCATAGCCCTCTATCTGTCTCCTTCCACTGTTACCCCATTTTGAACTCAGATTTGCCAGATGTGGCATTTTGAAAAGTTTTTCACTGATCTATATGCACAGGCTTGCAAGAGAGGATTACAACTTTAAAGCAGCAGTGTTTGTTAGTCAGCAAACATTTCATCTTATTGTTATTTAGCAATAATGTATTCCTGACACAATTGTATTCAACAACAGTATATTTTTATTTCACTCGGATATGTTTAAAACAGCTGTTCTTGCTAATTTTTTATAATTAGTGATGCAAGCCTTTTTAGTTGGCCGCCACTAGTGATTTTTAAAAACCATTCCCTCCAGGTTACTTTTGGCTTTACTGTACATACTGTATTCATACTGTGGATGGAGTGGGGTTGCTAGCACACCTTTCCAATGGTATTCAGCACACCACTATATGAAAATGTGTATTTATAGTGGGCATGGCCAGAGAACAGTCACTTTTTGAGAAAAAAAAACAAACTTCACAATCCCATATCTCAGTTCAGGAATGTCATATAAGAAATGAATATATTTATGTGTTTGCTAGGAATACAAATTTATGCAAAGCATCATGGGATGCATATGCAAATCACCATGAACATTTAGGCTGGTTCTGCTTTGAGCAGGAATGCATGGTATCAAAAGGCCTCTCACACAATCTGCAAAGGGTGAGAACCAGAAACACAGACTCATGTCTCATCCTACCCAAGACTCATCAGTGTGCCTTGTTTGTTCCTTACAAGCTGGCCCTAAAGTGGTCTTACAGGTTTTGGTCATAGTGAGCCCAAAATATGAAAGCAAGCTAAAGAGACAAAGAACCTCAGCACAAAGCACTGAGGCAAGGATTACCCAGAAGGGCTTTGGCAACAAAGTCAGGTTTCCAAGAAATTCAAAACCACACATTCGCCCATAATGCAAAGCATCATGGGATATATATGCAAATCACCATGAACATTTGCTTCTGCTACCACGTTAGGACTGACTCATTTTCCCCTAGGGTGAGATACAGATGAGACATACTAATGAGTCCTCTGTAGGATGAAACCTGTCTGTGTGTTCTGAATCTATTGCTACACCCTATCTGGGTGAGCAGTACAAGTTCAATTAGACATCTGTGTCAGTACTAAAAGTGTTGCTTTAAGGTATTAGTATTTGGTACAGAGGGGAGACAGTTGTGGTGGTTGTGGGTCACTCTTCTCTAGTGATATTCTCTGGAGGAGAGGGCACTGCCTCATCTTCAGGATCATGGTAGAGTTCCATGCTCAGCTGTTGACAACAAGGGTAGAAATATCTCACTTGTGTCACCAGCTCAACAGGAGACCATCCCCAACCCCTCCATTTCCCTAGAGGCTCACTGGCCCAGGAAGGTGGAGAGTGGTGGGCAGGGGAGTGGAGAAGAAAGGCAGGATGAGCCACAGAGAGGTTGTCAAGCCCAACACCATCCAGATGGCAAATCATTTACCACTCCTAAAGGAGGCTCAAGTGCCTGATTCCATTGTGGGGACTCTTAGTCAGTTGGTGGTGCACAACAGGTAACCACAGTAGCACCCAAGGGGATAAGCAGAAGCAAGAGGGGTAGGGGAGTCAATGATTAGGGGTGTAGAAAGGGTGGTGGGAGTGGTATTGGAAAGGAGGTAGATGATCAGGTACCTTCTAGGTGCATCAGCCATCCAGGATATGGATAGGATATGGAGGATGGCAGAGAGGAAGCAGGTGGAGCTGGGGGTGCTGATATACCTGGGTACCAATGATCTGGTGGACCAGTCTGTGGAGATGGTGAAGCAGAACTTTGAAAGATTGTGGGACAGATTGGCAGCACACTCAGCCTCCGTGGCCTTTTCTGAGGTCCTCCATGTGTTGGGAAGAGAAGAAGGATGGAATTAGGAGGGATGGGACAGAGGGGCTTAATGGGTGGCTGAAGGAATGGTGTCAGGAGAAGGGATGCCACTTTGTGGGGGACTGGGGGAATTTCTGGGGCAGGGGGCTCTTCAACGGTGATGGACTCCACTTGACATGAGAAAGGGCCAGTGTGCAGGGGCAGAAGTTGGACATATATAGCACATGTTTAAACTGACTACAAGGAGACTGTGGCTAGGGGAACTACAGTGACAGGTGAGAACAGTATTCTAAGTAGTATTCCACCACATCTAGGGAGTAGTAGCAGTTTTGCAGGTATAAAGAGGGATGAGGTACAATCTGGGGCAGGTGAGGGGACATTAGAGAGGAACACAAAATGTGCAAATACCAAGAAAAAGAAGAGACTAAGAGAACGTGGGAAACACAGGGGTCATAAACAGTGGAATAGCAAAGTGGGGTCAGAGATTAGAAGGAAGGGAGTATGCCTTAATGCCAGGAGCCTGGGTAATAAAATCAGTGAGCTACAGGTGCTGATGGCAGATACTGAGGTAGACCTTGAGGTGATCAAGGAAATGTGGGCTACAGAAAATAACAACTGGGGCCTGATGGTTTCTGGGTATTCATAGTTCAGAAGGGATAGGGGAAAAGGTAGAGGGGAAGGAGTAGCCCTTTATGTCAGTGATGGCACTGAGGTGGTGAAGGATGGGTCCATCAGGTGTTATAAAAAGGAGTCAGAGTCCCTGTGGGTGCAACTCATGGCAGCCTCAGGCAAGAAAGTACGCTAGGGGGTGTTGTAAAGACCTCCAGGGCAAGGGGAAGTGAGGGATGGAGAGCTCAGGAAAGAACTTAAAAGGGGGTAGCAAAGGGTTAAGTAATGGTAGTAGGTGATCTGAACATGCTAGACATCGATTGGGATGTTCTTGTGGTCAGAAGCACCAGATGTCAGGCCCTAATTGATGTAGTCCAGGACTGTTTCCTGGAACAGCTAGTTAAGGGACCTACCAGGCATACTGTCAATCTCAATTTGGTGCTTACCAACTCAGAGATGATAGGAGCATGGAGAGTAGGGGAGCCTCTAGAGACAGTGACCATAACTCGGTGACACATCAAGTTGTTCTGGTCGATCCACTCTGCAACAACTCAGACCGGACTGTCACAAACCCACTCAGCTGGTCAGGCCCTCTACTCCCAAAGTGCCAACCTCTGAGTGCAGTCTTGTGAACAGTGTAACAGACAAGGTAACCCTCTTGTCTGTTTTTGTGAGTTCGGATCAACCTTTGGTCTCCAGTTCTGGAGGGATTCAAACTGTTAACCTCTTGTTAGCATACCCAATGCACAGGCTCAGATATATCTGTCTTCAGGGGGCCAGCCATCTTTGCCTATGGGCACCTAACCAGGTGTATAGAGATGAACCCTTTAAAACTTTAATAAAGACCTCAGATTTAACACTTCTCTTTCCAGTTTGGTACCATCATTCAAGCTTATGTCTATTGTTTGCTATAACGATGTACTTTTCTTACAAAATAAAATAGTTAAAAATATGTGAAACACAAAATACAGAACTGTTATATCAAAAGACATACAAATCTTTTAAAAAGAAACAAGGTTTAAACAGTGCAAATTCCTACTACAGTACTTAGTCTCTAAATACTTGCTTAAGAGCTCACCAATCTTGCTTGGTCAGAGTCTAGGTAAAAATGTGTGTCTGTAAAACAGAATTATTCCTTAAACAACTGTATTGGCCAACCCCTTTTTGGTGAGGTCAGCTAGCTCCTCCTCTGTCAGATTATATTTAAAAAGATTTAGGTACTAAATCCCGCCGACTGTTTTCCCGACATTTGAAATCCCGACCTCTAATTCCTGAAAAAAGAATTGCTCGAACGCCGATATTCCCGTTAGTGAAATTCCCGACACAATTCAAAATCTCTCAAAAGAAAAATGCCTTCACTGTTTACAGGTAGTGTGCTCACCATTGTATGTTCCTTATGACCTTTACATGTAACTAAGTCTGTAAATTTCAGGATGGAGTCCCCCAGAACCACAACATCTCTGTGATTTGTTTTATTTATCCTTAAACCTTTATTTCCTCCACTATTTTCTGTGTGCTTTGTTAGTGTTTTAACCATAGGAACTTGTGATGGCTGGGTTAAGGGCTCAGTGGTGTTTAGGATGCTGCAGTTAAAATTCTTCCCTCCCCCTGTTCTATTGCTATCAGCGTTGGTACTTACACCTTCTTTTGTTGTACTGTCTGTCTCAGTGATAGGGGAAATCATCTTAGAATTGCTTGTCCCAGTTCTTGTTTCCTCCACCTCTATATGGGTAATGTATTGATTATGCAGTACCAATGGGTCTACCGTCACAGATTTCCTCTTTTTTCAGTTGGAAGTAGAGGTAATTCCATTGTTGAAGTAAGTACAACTGGATTTGTGTTTTTTTTTTTTTAAAACATACAGATGTCTAAATGCTTTACTGGAGCGGGAGTGAAGAGGGGGCAAGTCAGGGAGACAGTTCATTATGAATAGTGCTGCACATGCAGCATACTAGCACTACTAATTTAAAAAGAAAAGCTTTTTCTATTATTTCTGTGGGAGAACTGTGACAAAAGTGGCTGAGTGTGTACGACATGGTTATTTCCACCTTTTTTATGTGTTTCAGTGAGGTGCCCAGTGTATGACAAGTACATAGAAACATAGAAACATAGAAGTTGACGGCAGATAAGGACCGCAAGGCCCATCCAGTCTGCCCATTTCTTTTTCTACCTTATAAATGTGCCATCGGCCTTTGCTCTGTCAGTGACCTATTTATTCATAGTCATTTGTATTGCTCCCTTATGCCTATCCCATGCCTGTTTGAAGCCCTGCACTGTATTCATAGCCACCACTTCTTGTGGTAAGCCATTCCATGCATCCACCACCCTTTCTGTGAAAAAGAATTTTCTCACATTCCCCCTTAATCGGCCTCCCTCTAATCTCTTGCTGTGTCCTCTTGTCCTGCTATTTTTCTTATATTTAAACATGTTAGACTCTTTCACCTTGTTTATGCCCTTAAGGTGTTTGAATGCCTCGATCATATCACCTCTCTCTCCTTTGCTCAAGGGTATACATATTGAGCTCCGTTAATCTGTCCTCATATGTCTTCTGATGCAGTCCCTGCACCATTTTGTTGCCCTTCTCTGGACTGCCTCAATTTGGTTAATGTCCTTGTGAAGGTGTGGCTCCAATACTGCACGCAGTACTCCAGATGGGGCCTAACCAATGTCTTGTACAGGGATTATTACTCCCTCTTACGACTTCTGATACCCTACTAATACACCCTAACACCCCTAGCCTTACCTCTACTGCTTTAGAGGTCTGCTTGATGATTTTAGGTCATCAGTGATGATGATGCCCAAGTCTCTTTCTTCCTTTGTGACTGCTAGCAACTCCTCCCAGCCTATAAGTGGCTTCAGGTTTCTCTTCCCTATGTGCATGATTTTGCACTTCTTTGCATTAAATCCCAGTTGCCACTCTTCTGACCATTCTGCTAGTTTATCCAGATCTCTTCTCATTCTGCCCACCCCATCTGGCTCATCTACTCTGTTGCAGATCTTGGTGTCATCCATAAACAGACAAGCCTTACCTCTAGTCCATCTGCAAGGTCACTAATGAAGATGTTGAATAGGACTGGCCCCAGGACTGATCCCTGAGGTACCCCACTTGTGACTTGCATCTCTTCTGACTGTACACCATTTACCACCACTCTCTGTTTTCTGCCAGTCAACCAGTTTGCCACCCAGTTGACCAACTTCTGACCCACCCCGAGCCTACCCAGCTTATTAATCAATCTTCTATGTGGAACAGTGTCAAAAGCTTTGCTGAAGTCAAGGTAGGCGACATCAACTGCTCCCCCTTGGTCCACCACTCTGGTTACCCAGTCAAAGAAATCTATGAGATTAGTTTGACAGGACCTTCCTTTTGTAAACCCATGCTGTCTTGGATCCTGTGCCCCTATGGATTCCAGGTGTTGCACTATCCTTTCCTTAAGGAGTGCCTCCATAATCTTACCCACTACTGAGGTAAGACTGACCAGTCTGTAGTTCCCCGCCTCCTCTCTGCTACCACTCTTGTGGAGTGGGATCACATGAGCCCTTCTCCAGTCTTCTGGGACCTCTCCTGTGCTCAGAGACTCACTAAACAATTCTGCTAATGGCTCTGCTGGTTCCTCCTTTAGCTCCTGAAGTACCCTGGGATGTATGCCATCAGGTCCCATTGCCTTATCCACTCTGAGCTTAGCAAGCTCTTGTAGGACCCTTTCTTTTGTGAAGGGAGTAGTGCTCACCTCCCTCCCCCCTGTGTCCTTGATGCTGAGCTGTGGGCCCTGCCCTACCTTCTCTTCAGTAAATACTGAGCAAAAGTATCTATTTAGGATAGATGTCTTTACAGGGTCCTCCTCCTCACATGCTCCTTTTCTCCATTAAGCTTAGCAATAGCCCTCTGGACTTTCTCCTTTCACTAATGTATCTATAGAAAGTCTTGTCACCTTCTTTTACTGTTCGTGCTAGTGTTTCCTCAGTTTGGGACTTTGCCTGCCTTACTGCCTACCTGCTTCCCTTAGGGCAGTTTGGTATGCCTCCCTATCTTCATCCCGCTGTGTTCCCTTATATTTCCTGAAGGCCAGCCTTTTGGCTCTGACCTTTTCTGCTACTGTATTTGAGAACCAAAGTGGTTTCCTTCTTCTTTTGCACTTCCTTTTCTGTCTAACACAATGGGATGTTGCTTCAAGTATTGCATCCTTAATGCTTGCCCACTTTGCCTGTACCCCCTCACCTGTGTTTCTTTTAGGTAGGAATTGTAGGAAAAGTAGGAATTGTGTGATCACTAGTTTCACCGGGAAGTAACAGGAGGCGGGAAATTATGCTTCGGGATTTTAATCAATCGGGATTTAGCAATTTCGGCATTTTGGTCTCAGGATTTTGGTCAGCGGGCAATCGGTCAGCGGGAATTAGTATGGATACCATTTAAAAAATATATCTAATACAACCACAGGATGTATTTTCAAAGTATTACATTCTGCAATCCTCAGCATAACTCATGTTTTAAATGACATCTATTTTGATCCATGCTGCATCCTCCTCACACAGGCTTCAAATGAGCATTTACAGCCTCGCACTAATACATCACAACCTGCTTTTCTTCCTCTGGAAGCATCATAAAATGGATATGCTGAACTCAAGCTTCTTAACCCTATAATTAGCTTTATGCTTTTCCACGTAACACATTGTCTCTAAAATCTGTTTGTGTATAATCTCACATGCTGTCTCAGCATTTTTCACATGGCATCCATCCTTCAGCTGAAACCGGGGGGGGGGGGGGCAGGCGAGTGAGGTTATTCCAAGGGCCCTGGCATTTTTCGCAGGGATTTCAATACCACATTTCTATTATTTCAAGAAATAAAAATGATACAGCACTCAGAACATGGCTGTCTACATCACATGGACCACTAGGGGTGTCAGTTGGCTCCCTAAACAATTCATTCCTGAACTGCGAACCCCTGAAGTTTATTTAACTACATTTATACAATGAGTAAATTGTTCAGTAACAATTTATACAGGGGGCTGATTGACACCAGAGCTAATAGTACAGCGCAAGTTGTCACAGACCACATTGACCAGAGTGAATTGACATGTGGCCCCACAACTCTATTTGGTTTGAACTGGCCCTTCAGACTGGAAATCCTCAGTCAAGAACTGAAGTCCCTGATTTCAGAAAGGTAGACTTCTGCAGGCTGAGGGACCAAGCCAGAGAATAGTTAATCAGGGTAGACAAATTAAATGGGGTGGGAGAGAGATGGGGTGTAATAAAAGGGGGCCATTCCTGAGGCATCTAAGTTATGCCTGAGAACGGTAACCAAAAGGAACAAGTTCAAGAGATACATAGATACACAAATACATAGACAGTGTCGGCAGATAAGGGCCTATGGCCCACCCAGTCTGCCCATTTGAGCTTGTAAGTTCAGTTTGTTTTCCTAGAAGTCTGTTGCCCCTTACCCCAGACCTCCAGAATTCCTTTATGTCTATCCCATGCATTCTTAAATCCTGTGATTGTTTCAGCCCCCACCACTTCCTCTGGCAGGGTGTTCCACTTGTCTACCACCCGTTCTGTGAAGAAATTCTTCCTCATGTTTCCTCTGAATCGTCCTCCCTCCAACTTAATCCTATGCCCTCTAGTCCTGGAACATCTTTCTCACTTAAAAATAGTGTATTCCTGCACCCTGTTCCTCCCTGTGAGATACTTGTATGTCTCTATCATATCCCCTCCTCTCCTCCAGGGAGTACATGTTCAGTTCCTTCAACCTGTCTTCATAGGACTTGTGATGCAATCCACGCACCATCTTTGTTGCCCTCCTCTGAACCTTCTCTACCCTGTCTATGTCCTTACGTAGGTATGGTCTCCAGAACTGTACACTGTACTCCAGGTGGGGCCTCACTAGTGTCTTGTATAGCGGAATTATGACCTCCCTTTTCCTGCTGGTGATGCCCCTGCCTATACATCTCAGCATCCTATTTGCTTAACCTGCTGCCTTGTCACACTGTTTCCCTACCTTGAGGTCATCAGAGATGATAACCCCAAGATCCCTTTCCTGCTTGGTGCATGCTATATCCTCACCCCCCAACTGATATATTGTGCCTGGGTTTTTGTGCTCCATATGCATTATCTTGCACTTCTTTGCATTGAATTTCAACTGCCAAACCCTTGACCATTCTTCAAGCTTCTGCAGGTCCCTTCTCATTCTGTCTACACCCTCTGGTGTGTCTACTCTGTTACAGAGCTTTGTGTCATCAGCGAACAGTGAAATTCTGCCTTCTAGGTCTTGTGCAATGTCACTGATGAAGATGTTGAATAGGACTGGTCCCAGCACTGATCCCGTGTACCCCACTGGTCACTCTTCCCTCTGTGGAGTGACAGCCATTTACCACCACCCTCTGTGTCCTGCCACCCAGCCAGTTACCTACCCACCACACTACTGTCCTGCCCACACCCATATTCCCCAGTTTGTGTAATAGTCTTCTATGTGACACAGTGTCAAAGGCCTTGCTGAAGTCCAGAGAGGCCATGTCCACTGCCCTCCCTGATCCACCTCCCTAGTCACCCAGTCAAAAAATTCAACGAGGTTGGTCTGACATGACCTCCCCCTGGTGAAACCATGCTGCCTTGGGTCCTGTAGTCCATTGACAACCAGATGTTCCACCAATCTCTCCTTCAGTACTGCTTCCATGATCTTCCCCACTACCGAGGTGAGGCTGACTGGTCTGTAGTTCTCTGCTTCCTCTTTGTTCCCACTTTTGTATAAGGGGACTACATCTGCTGTCCTCCAGTCTTTGGGTACCTCCCCTGTTTCCAGTGATCGGCTAAACAGGATAGCCAGAGGTTCAGCCACCACCTCTCTTAGTTCTTTAAGGACCCTGGGGTGCACCCCATCTGGCCCCATTGCTTTATCAACTCTTATTACTTCCAGTTCCTTCAGGACCCTTTTCGTGTAAAGGACTTGTGTCCATTTCTGCACCATTCTCACCCTTGTACTCCTTCAGACCCATTACCTCCTCTTCCTCAGTAAAGACTGAGCAGAAATACCTGTTCAATATGTCAGCTTTACTGTTGTCATCCTCCACGTGGCTCCCATCCTCCCCTTCAGTCTCACTATCCCTCCCTTTGTCTTTCTTTTTTCACTTATGTACCTGTAAAAGGTTTTGTCCCCTCTACCCACTGATTTTGCAATGTGTTCTTCGGTCTGAGCTTTGGCTTCTCTTACTGACCTCCATGCCTCCCTTTGCTTCTCCTGGTACTTCTCACTATCCCCTTCTGCCTGTGTCTTTTTGTATTGCCTGAATGCAATCTTTTTGGCTTTCACTTTCTTTGCTACCTCTTTGGAAAACCATAACGGTCTCCTCTTCCTTTTCCTTTTGCTAACCTGCTTAATGCATAATTCTGTTGTTCTTGTAATCCCCTTTTTAAATACTGCCCACTGTTCCTCAATCCCTGATTCCTGTCCCATTCCCCTTAATGCCTCTTTCAAGTATCTCCCCATTTTCCCAAAGTCTGCCCCCCTAAAATCCAGGATACGTGTTTTTGTGTGGTTTGGTTCTGCTCTTTCTGTGATTTCAAACCACAATGACTGGTGGTTACTGTTCCCCAGGTGCTCCCCCACTGTTACCACCATCACACTGTCCCTGTTTGTGAGCACGAGGTATTGTATTCTGTATCCAGTATTGCCTTCTGCCGAGTTGGTTCCATGACCAGTTGCTTGAGGAAGGCACCCTGAAGGGAGTCCAGGATAAATCTGCTCCTAGTTGATGCTGCTGCTGGGATGCTCCAGTCCACGTCTGGAATATTGATCATTATGGTTCTCAGAAAAGTCAGAGAATTGGTGGGGGCTAAGACAAAGGCTTTGTAGAAGTATAAAGGAAAGCAGAGGGAAGGAGAATGGGGAGAATATTTACTGAGAAATAAGGAGGCAAAATGAGTGGTTATTGAAGCAAAAGCAGACACAGAGATGCATAGTGCAGAAGGGATAAAGGGTGGAGAAAAACATTTCTTCTGATACATTAGAGAAAAAAATAAAGAAAGGAGGGGGAATCGTTAGGTTATTGGAGGAGGTTAGTGTGATAGAAGAGGACGAGCAAACAGCTGCCATCCTCAATGATTATTTCTGCTTAGTTTTCACCAGGGAGGAAGGCGGGCCCTTGCCTGAAAGTGGCGTCAAAGCAGCTGATAAAGGGCTCCCTGAGATGAGGCAGCCAATAAATGCAAGCAACAGGGTCAAGAAAGGGCTGGCGGCCCTAAAGATAGATAAGGCCCCAGGACCAGATGGGATGCATCTGAAGATATGCAGGGATTTGGCAGTGGAACTGGCTGAACCCCTGGTAGGACTATTGAACCGCTCCCTAAGGACAGGGTGTAGTTCTGAAGGACTGGAGGGTGGTGGACATCATTCCGCTCCACAGGGGAGGACAAGAAACAAGCAGG
Organism: Neoceratodus forsteri; assembly: GCA_016271365.2. Taxonomy (NCBI): domain Eukaryota; kingdom Metazoa; phylum Chordata; order Ceratodontiformes; family Ceratodontidae; genus Neoceratodus; species Neoceratodus forsteri. The sequence goes on along the minus strand of JADMNL010000024.1, from coordinate 253,650,961 downwards.
GAATTATAGACCTGTCAGTCTGACCTCTAGTGTAGAAAAGTTGATGGAGTCACTGATCAAAGAAGACCTTGTGGCCTACCTGGAGAGCAGTGTTCTTGAGGATAGTAAAGAGCATGGGTTTGTGGTGGGGAGATCCTGTCAGACAAACCTGTTTGTTTTCTTTGATTGGGTGATGAAGGTAGTGGATAGGGGCCACACCATGGATCTGCTCTTTTTAACTTCAGCAAGGCTTTCTACTTGGTGCCCCACAGATGCTTGCTGAAGAAGATAGAGGATCTGGATAAGGGCATAGTTAACTGAGTAGGAAGCTGGCTAAAGGGTAAGCAGCAGAGGGTTGTGGTCAATGTGGTCACATCAGGAAAGAGGGAGGGCAGTTCTACTGAACACTCTTCCTAAATCCTGCCCAAGTAATCTGCTGCTCTATGCATACGACGTGGTACTTTTTGCCTTCCATCCTGATTCCCACAGTCCTACAGTCCTCCCTACAACTTGCCTTCAACCAGACTGAAATCTGGTTCACTGACCGTAGACTCATAATCAGTGTAAAAAAGACAAAATCAATGCTCTTTGCCCACCAACAGAGCAAGGACAGTGCTGCCCAGTTAACAATCTTCTCCAAAGCTCTTCTCCCACTGGAACAGGTCCATACCTATAAATGCCTGGGCCTAACATTCGATCCCTGCCTTTCATTCCACCCCATATCAGTATCCTCTCCACAGCCATAAACATTCGCATAGGACTGCTGTATCGGCATAGAGACTGCCTCCCACCGGAGGCTCTTAACCTCGCTGTTACCTCCTCCATCCTCTCACTCGGAGATTATGGACTCACCATTCACTCAGCCGCTGACCATAAAATCTACCTGCCTATCAACAAGGCATGTAGACTCCTCACTGGGGTAGATAGATGCACCTACAGCTGCACCTTGTATGCCTTATCAAATATCCTTACACTTGATGAAAGAATACGCTATCAAACATGTCCTCTCTCCAAAAAGATTCACCTAGGACTTACCCCGCTTGGATTTTCAGCCTCCCACTGCTCCTCACATGCCTCTGCTAACACCCACTCATCAAATAACACGGTGTAGTCTATTCCCAGAGTCAGGACCTCACTAGCCCAAAGGTCTTTCTCCTACCAGGCGCCACTATGGCACAATGATCTCACCCCTGCCATTTCCTCTAATTCCAGACTAGGCTGCTTCAAAAAAGCCCTAAGAGACTACCTACTCTCCATCCGTAGCTGCCAGTGCAATGGCTATCTCGTCCCATGGTTAGCCCCACCATTTCACGACCATCAGGTCTTGAGCTTGCCCAGTCCTGCCCCTGCAGTGGTGCATTAGTGGATATCCCAGTTAGTGTAATAAACATTCTGCACAACCAGTACTACATTAAGAGTGAGTGTGATGAAGTGTTACTACCTACTGTCCGTGTACTCTCCCAAGACACATTACTGACTGTGAAACCATGAATATTCCGCTATATGTAAATTTCTCACAAAATGTAAACTTCACTTCTGCACATTATTGTTTGTATCAATGACAATGTCGGTTTCCAACTGCTTGCACTTTTGACAACAACAGGCTCCTTAATTAGACCTGAATATCTACCTAACTGTATAGGCCTCTTTCTCCTAATTTGACTGTATTAATTAATGTGTTGTTGAGTACTGTATTGCTTATGTCTTTACTGTTCCTTGATGTGGAGCCTTTGTAAATGAGTCTATGACTCGAAGGTTGTAAATCCGATATCTTCAATAAATAAATAAATAGGTCACAGGTGGGGTACCACAGGGATATGTTCTGGGCCCAGTCCTCTTCGATATATTCATCAGTGACACTGGAGAAGGAATCCGAGGCAGGCTGTGTCTCTTTGCAGATGACACTAAATTCTGTGGGAGAGTGGATAGCAACGAGGGAATCAGAAAAATGCAGAGTGACTTACAAAAACTAGAGGGATGGTCTAAAGTTTGGTAATTGAAATTCAATGCCATAAAGTACAAAGTGATGCACCAAGGGAGTATGAACCCCAGGACAGGGTACTGGATAAGTGGAATGAGACTTAACACTTCAACTGAGGAATGTGACCTGGGAGTTATTATTAGTGATTCCCACAAACAATCGAGCCAATGCAACAAGGCCTATGGTAAGGCTAGTAGGATGCTGGTAGGTATGGGGAGGGGTACTGATAGCAGGAGGAAGGAGGTAATACTGCCCATTTAATAGATCTTTCCTGAGGCCACACCTGGAGTACTGTGCCAAGTTCTGGAGTCTGCACCTCAGGAAGGGTAGAGACAGGCTGGAGACACAGTGCAGCACAGGGAAACAAAAATGATTCAGGGCCAACAGGGATGGTCTTACAAGGTGAGCTTCATGACACTGAACATGTACTCACTGGAAACCAGAAAGAAGAGGGGAGATAAGATAAGAGATCTTCAAGTTCCTAAAAGGATTAAACAAGGTGAACTGCACTGAACTATTTAGCTTGAATGGTAGTTCAAGGTCACAAGGGCATGAGTGGAAACTGACAGGAGGGAGGTTCAGGAGGGACATGAGGAAGCATTATTTTACAGAACGGGTGGTGTAGCCATAGAACAGTCTACAAGACAAAGTGTTGGGCACTAAACCAGTTGATGGTTTCAAGCACAACTGAGACAGAGTGAAGGGTATAGTGGTCATTCAAGGTGACAGAACTGGCAAGGAGAATGGGGGGAGGAAAGGGAGGGCTAGGACCCTGGATGGACAGTAGGTTCCATGGTTAGATAGGAACTCAGGCAGACTGGATGGATCATGGTCTTTTTCTGATGTTATTGTCTGTTTCTATGTTCTGCACATTGTGTGAGGACCTTTGGCACCATGCATTCCTGTTTAAAACAGAACCAGTCAATACTTTCATGGTGATTTGCGTATACGTCACATGATGCTTGGCATTATGGGAGTATGTGTAATTTTTCATATAATTAAATGTTTCCCGCTAACAGATGCTGCTGCTTTAACTGGTCATTCGCTATTCAGAGGACAAGCAGAACCTAGATCACCAGGGATGACAAATAGTTTGAAAGCAGTGGGCGTGAGTTTAGTTTGTGTGTGTGGGGGGCAGAGATGGGTATCACACAGTCACAGGATCCCTAACATCCATCAGAGGATTCCTAATAAGACTGCATCTAATTGGCCCATTACAGGAATATTAACTCCAGTGTTAACACTGTTTTATTGTGGTTTATGAAGGTGATTCATTAAAGTGCCATTTAACGGCATGGGAGAATGCTACTCTCATTAGTAAACTAATGCAAAACACTGTTAATGTTCATTTATGGAGGTCAAAGTTCTGGCAAATGACTTTTTAATCCAAGGAAGGATGGAAATAAACAAACAAAAAAAAAACATTGTAGACTAAGTTCCCGTTAATGTCAACGGTGAGGAAATGCTGCATGAAGCAACAGGACCAGACTTTATTCCCTTATAAAGTGCGCTGTAACATTTGGGGATGATTTCATGTAAGCAAACACACACACACACACACACACACACACACAGCAACACACATACGCACACACACACACACACTGCAACACACACACGCGCGCACACACACACACACAAACAGCAACACACACAATAATCCATGCACCCACACCACCACCAGCTGAGGTAAAATGAAAAGATAGTACCTAACATAGAAACATAGAAGTTGACAGCAGATAAGGACTGCAAGGCCCATCAAGTCTGTCCATTTCTTTTTCTACTTTATGAATGTGCCCTCGGCCTTTGCTCTGCAATGGCCTATCTATTCATACTCATCTGTATTGCTCCCTCATGCCTATTCTATGCCTGTTTGAAGCCCTGCACTGTATTCATATCCACCACTTCCTGAGGCAGGCCGTTCCATGCATCCACCACCCTTTCTGTGAAAAATAACTTCTTCACATTACCCCTTAATTGGCCTCCCTCTAATCTCATGCTGTGTACTCTTGTCCTGCTATTTTTCTTATATTTAAATATGTTAGACTCTTTCACCTTGTTAATGCCCTTAAGGTGTTTGAATGTTTCGATCATATCACCTCTCCCTCCTTTGCTCAAGGGTATACATATTGAGCTCTGTTAATCTGTCCTCATGTGTTTTCTGACGCAGTCCCTGCACCATTTTGGTTGCCCTTCTCTGGACTGCCTAAATTTGGTTAATGTCCTTGTGAAGGCGTGGCCTCCAGAACTGCATGCAGTACACCAGATGGGGCTTAACCAGTGTCTTGTAAAGAGGGATTATTATCTCCCTCTTACGACTTGTGATACCCCTACTAATACACCCCAACATCCCCCTAGCCTTACCTACTGCTTTAGTGGTCTGCTTGGATGATTTCATGTCATCGGTGATGATGATGCCCAGGTCTCTTTCTTCCCTTGTGACTGCCAGCAACTCGCCTCCCAGCCTATTGGTGGTTTCAGGGTTTCTCTTCCCTATGTGTATGATCTTGCACTTCTTTGCATTAAATTCCAGTTGCCACTCTTTCGATCATTTTGCTAGTTTATCCAGATCTCTTCTCATTCTGCCCACCCCATCTGGATCATCTTCTCTGTTGCAGATCTTGGAGTCATCTGCAAACAGACAAACTTTACCCTCAAGTCCATCTGCAATGTCACTGATGAAGATATTGAAGAGAAATGGCCCCAGGACTGATCCCTGAGGTACCCCACTTATGACTTGCATCTTTTCTGATTCTATACCATTTACCATCATTCTCTGTTTTCTGCCCGTCAACCAGTTTGCCACCAAGTTGACCAACGTCTGACCCACCCAAGCCTACCCAGCTTATTAATCAATCTTCTATGTGGAACAGTATCAAAAGCTTTGCTGAAGTCAAGGTACGCAACTTCAACTGCTCCCCTTTGGTCCACCACTCTGGTTATCCAGTCAAAGAAATCTATGAGATTAATTTGACAGGACCTTCCTTTTGTAAACCCATGCTGTTTTGGATCCTGTGCTCCTATGGATTCCAGGTGTTGCACTATCCTTTCCTTAAGGAGTGCCTCCATAATCTTGCCCACTGCTGAGGTAAGACTGACGGGTCTGTAGTTCCCTGCCTCCTCCCTGCTACCACTCTTGTGGAGTGGGATTACATGAGCCCTTCTCCATTCCTCTGGGACCTCTCCTGTGCACAGAGACTCACTAAACAGTTCTGACAATGGCTCTGCTAGTTCCACCCTTAGCTCCTTTAGTACCCTGGGATCCATGCCATCAGGTCCCATTGCTTTGTCCACCCTGAGCTTAGCGAGCTCTTGTAGGACCCTTTCTTTTGTGAAGGGTCTAGTGCACACCTCCCTCCCCCCTGTGTCCATGGTGCAGAGCTGTGGGCCCTGCCCTACCTTGTCTTCAGTAAATACTGAGCAGAAGTTATCTATTTAGGATAGATGCCAGTAACCTCAGGCTCAGAGTCAGGGTCAACTCCAGGACCCAGAAGTGAGCTTGGTCTCGCAAATGGCACCATCCTAGTACTGGATATGGTACAAGGAGCCGGAACAGCACCAGGCTGCTACACCAATGTGCCTGTCAGTGTAGACCATGCATATAGCTTTAATCTCATCACTGGGGGCATCTGTTGCCCTGAAGGGCTGACAGATTGGTGGGGGTGCTCAGCTGGCCCCTCTAGAGGAAGCCAGCTGTCCAGCAGACCCCACAGGGCCTCCAATGTCTCAGTGAGGTGAGTTCAGGGAGGACCCTAATCTTCCTCAGTACCAGAGATACTGGAACAGGACCCTGGGAAAAGGCCCAGAGACTTGCCTTGGGGTCCCTTGTGCAATGTCTGCCTCCAAATGTGGGGGGAAAATGACCCCATTTCCACATGTGAACTTCCAGCATGTGTTTATTCATCAAGAAGAAAAAATTACTCACCTTAGTAATGTTGTTTCTTCTAATGGAGTCTTGCTATATTATGACATATGCAGTATAACCCCAGGTTAGAACTGCTCCGGAGGTGAAAGAGTTAACTTTCTATGCAGGGCATGGAATCTTGAGCGCAAGCTCGGTTGAACACTCTGTCTGTTGTAGCTCAAACTTAAACTGTCAGATCTTTATGAGCAAAAACTCACTAAGGCTCTGTGTGGAAGCCAGAACCCACACTAGCCACTGGCTACTAACTACAAAAACACATTTTTGTTCTTGATCCCAAACAAAGACTCAAGTCGGGGATTCAAGAAAGAAAATTTTTGCAACACCTAAGTACCCTAGAAAGGGTGAAAATAAAGTGGGCATCAATGAAGTGCTAACATTGCACTGCCCATCCACATCCCAAAAATAAAGGTTCTGAGAGGGCAGGTTGGGGGAGGTCATAATATAGCAAGACTCCATTAGAAGAAACAACATTACTAAGGTGAGTAATTTTTTCTTCAAACAACATGAAGTCTTGCTATATTCTGACATATGCAGACTACACAGCAGTACCTCCATAGAGGAGGGACAGAACCTACTTGGGAAATAGGCTCTGAAGCACAGCTGTGCCAAATCGAGCATCACTCCTAGCCTGGATGTCCAGGGAGTAATGCTTAGTAAAAGTGTGAACTGTTTTCCAGGTAGCTGCTTGACATATCTGTAGGATAGGATGTCCCTGGCAGCAGCCAGAGATGCAGCTGTACTCTAGTAGAGTGAGCCCTCAGGCCTGAGGGAGGAACCTCACCAGTTTTTCATAGCAGAATTGGATACAAGAGACAATCCACCTGGCAATGGATCTTTTAGTGGCAGGTTTCCTTTACCAACCTCACCATAAGTGAGGAACAATTGAGGATTCAAACCTGTGACCCTTGGTACGTTCTATATAGTAACTAAGGGCTCTTTGACATCTAAACTGTGCAATCTCCTCTCACCAGAGGAGGAATGGTCAGTGAAGTACACAGGAAGAGATATGGATTGATTAAGGTGAAAGTCTGAACCACCTTAGGCAAAACTTCCTGTTAGTCCTGAGGACCACTTATCTCTATGAAAGGAGATAAAATCAGGCTCCACTGACAATGCTTGTAGCTCACTTATGCGCCTGGCAGAGGTGATGACTACCAGAAACACAGTTTTCCAAGTCAAGTACTTAAGCTCTGCTGAAGACAATGGCTCAAAAGGGGGTTGCATAAGCTGAGCGATGCAAATATTAAGATCCCAAGCAGGGGCAGGGTCCCTGAAGGGGGTTGGTGTGAAGCAACCCTTTAAAAAACTTGGAGAAGACAGGGTGAGCTGAAAAAAGAGATGGCTTACCTGCTGATAAGAAGGCAGACACAGCTGCCAAGTGTACTTTTAGGGTAGCTGGTCTCAGCCCCAAGGAATTCAAATGCACCAAATAATCCAGGATCGTGGGCATGCCAGCAGATTCTGGGGAAATATGTTTACCAGCACACCATATGGAGCATCTCTTCCATTTTGAATTATAGGTAGCCCTGGTGGAAGGCTTCCTAGAGGCCTTCAATATATCCAATACACCTTGGGAAAGGTGTAGGTCAGCAAACTGTAACTCTTCAAGAGCCATGCCTTGAGATTGAGAGGTTTGAGGTTCGGATACCAAACTCTTCCCCTGGGCACAGGTTAACAGGTTGTGATTCCTGGGAAGACATAGGGGAAGGTGGACTGCTAAGGACATGAGGAGTGGGTACCAGGGCTGCCTGGCCCAATCTGGAGCAATCAGGATCATCTTGCAGGATTGAGATCTGATTTATTTATTTTATTTATTTTAGCTTTTGTTGACCGGGTAAGTGCACTAGACAAATCCTGCCTATTTTCAGGCATGACCCGGGGGAGGGAGATACAGATGAATGCCAACTGACCTTGAACCAGATTAAGCTGTTGGTGGTATTCTTTTAGTGAATGAGGGAAATTTGGCCAGGACATCGGGGAAATTCCCCAACTCTTTCAGAGGGGAATACTCTGTCCAAGATGGCGGATGCTCTGGTGACCACGGCAGAGCTAGCTGGTGAGGCAGGGGACTTGGTCTCTGCTCCTGTCTCCGATTTACTAGAGACCATTTCAGACAGAATTTTGTATGAACATGTACTTACTGTGCCTGAAGCTGCTCCCATGGATTGTACTGTTCTTCCTCCTGCTCGATGCAGTAGCCCTGACGGAGATCATAGAGATGCCTCTGCAGTTGTGTCCAGCGAATTGGAGGTGCTGCAGCCGCTGTGCACAATGGGCTGGTGGAGGTAGTGAATGCTATGCGCTTGGTGGACGACAGAGAAAACTTGTCTGTGTGGATATCGCAACAAGATGTGATGCCTTTTGCGAAGGCAGCCACGGAGGGGGGTCGTCCCCTGGCAGTTCCTGGATCCCATCCTATTTTTGGACCTTCTGTTGACCCGCTGTTGCCCCAAACTGAGTCAACATCTTTTTTGTTCACTGCCGCAGCATGGCCACCCACGCAGCAGAGGGTGCACAACTCGGGGATTGCATCACAGGATTCCTCACCTACTATGTTGGAAACTGACAGCCTGATGTCCTTTTCTGAGATATTACCCCAACCTAAGACTGTGTGGTCCGTGGAGCAGGCTTTGCAAGGGGCAGGCTGGATACAGGACCCCAGGAAGAGACAGTGGATCTCTGGTCCATCCCCTATTCGGTCCCCTAAACCTGAAGACTTCCTGGAGGAACAACTGAAGGGACCGGAATCGAATGACTCTCCTGACCCCTTGAGTTTGCCAGGGGAATTGTCACTCACCCAAAACCCTGTATTATCTCTCCTACAGGATACGACCTCTAAGACATCTCCTATGATGGAATCCATGGATTGTACAGCTGCGGACCCTGATCTACCTCTCCCTGATCAGGGAAAGACTCCACATTCCTTTTCTTTCCTCTTCAAGGCACCTGTTGTAGCTGCTAAGTGACATAATGCTGTCCGTCTTATTTATAGAGGTGGACTATCTGACCCCCCGGATCGTGTCTTTGTGGCTAGATACGTGATAAAAGACTCTTTAAAATTTTTTGCTCATGAGATATATGCCTTGATACATGTGTCTGGAGAATCTTCCTTTGACATCAGTTTTCAGACATCTCGTGGACTTGAGCGATTTTGGTCTAGATACCATGCTTTGAAGAATACCCTTATGGACCCTTCCAGGCCATCCCCTGTCGAAGCTCTGCCTTTTAAATTTATTACGGTTATGTTCCGAATGAAGGTGTTGATGTCTCTGATGTGATGTACTGGCTGAAATAGCGCTGCACAGTACAGGGTCAGCCTGAAGCCATTCTAGACACCGAAAATATTTGGACTGGGGTTGAGGTTTCGGTGCTGTTGCACACAAATGACTCAGGTCCTGTGCACCTGCCCAATTGCTTTTTTTTAGGACGAGACAGGGGAGTTTTGTTTAATCCTGGCCAACCCAAGGCCTGTTATAGATGTGGGGATCCTTCACATCTCAGTAGTGTCTGCGATAAGATTAAATGTAATAATTGTGGTGAAATGGGTCATGTGGGGGTTCACTGTCGGAATGCTAGTAAATGTAACTTGTGTGACGAATTAGGGCATCTATTCCAGACTTGTCGCTGGGCTGCACATGCTCAGGAAGACCATGATGGTGGGGCTGATCAACGCTTTGTGATCACACAAGCACAAAAAGCACGGTTACGTGCATCTGTGGCTAAGCACCCCTCTGATACGGGAGATTCAGCAGTGCAGCCCCTACTGCTAGCACCCCCCCAGAACCCTGTTCCTCAACCTGACAAGAGGGTACCACCCTTATCGGTACCTGAACCACCCCGAATGGAGAAAATCAGGCCTGTTGCTTCTGACGTGGACTCTGTCCAAGGTCCTAGCAAAATGCTATCTCCCTGTGAACCTACTGCAGGTACTCGCCGTAGGTCTCTGAGAACTGCTTCTCGGCCTTTACCGCTTCCTATGGCATCCTTTTTGCCTGCTCCCATACCCCTGTCGAATCCTTTTGAATTACTACAGCCGACTTTGGACGACACAGGTGGTGAGTCTGACTCATCCTCGGTGGCGTCCTCCCTTCCTGATGGTCCTGCTGACACTGGATCTCCAGTGGGCATTGGACTTTCACAGAAACGTAAGGCTAAAGTTAGGCTGAAAGGGAAGAATATAGTTGGGAAGAGGAAACTGTGATATGTTATACTTTCCTGTTGTCTACATGGCACAGTTTACTTGTCACACTATTAATGTTAATAGTATGAAACGTGTTCCTAAGAGACAGTTAGTTTTTTCTTTTTTAAGACTTTTACCATTGGGTATTTTCTTATTGCAGGATACCAGACTCCATACGACTCAAGAGATCACATGGTTAAGAATGATTGGCTCTTAGGCCCCTCATTCTGGTCCATAGGCCACAACCCCTGTTCAGGCCTTGGCATTTGATAAATATGCCTGACTTTCGCCTTTGAAACTATTTGATTTGGTACCCGTAGGGCTCTGGTTTTGGACTTCACCATAGGTAATTGCCCTTATCGAGTTATCAATATTTATGCGCCACAACTTAAATCAGCACACATAGCTCTTTTTGCTGAGATCCGCCCTTACTTGCACACTTCATTCCAAGTTTTATTTTCTGATGACTTCAACTGTGGCTTGAGTCTTCAGGATAAAAGTTCATTTGCCACTACTAAAAAACTGTACTGCGACTCACAAGAACTGAGTAAGCTAATACATACTGCCCACTTAGTTGATGCTTATTTTTCTTTTCAGCAACAACATACCCCTACGTTTCATAAAGGTAAATTGGCTACCCACATTGATTTTGTTTTCTTGTCCCGTACTTTACCAATTGTTTCAGCTATGGTGCAGGCAGTGGCCTTTTCGGATCATAGCTTGCTTTCTGTTGGTGTGGGTACTACAAATCCTTATTCAAAAGGGCCAGGGTTGTGGAAATTTAACACCTCCCTATTGCAGGATAAGATGTTTTTGTCGACCCTTCGGTCCTTCCTTTTTGCACGCAAATCTGTGTTTCTCTGTTATGAAGACCCGATACAGTGGTGGTTTGATACAAAACATGCGTTGATATCATTCCTGAAATGGTATAGTCGTGCGAAAAGTAGGAGCCAATATTTGGACTATTTACAAAGAAGAGCGCATCTTCAATCGCTTCTTTCTTTATCATATACCACGGGTCATGACCTGTCCTTTCAAATTCAATTGACGTGGGCAGCTATGTTGCACTTCCAATCTCGACAATCACGGCAATTGTACCACCAACATAAATTTCAGGTTACTGGACCTCGGGAGATCATTTGTCCCTTTGAGTCTAACTCTCGTCGGACTGCTCAAAAGACGATATTATGTCTTACAGATTCCACGAGGACTATATGCTCTACTCAAACAGAGATTCAGCAGATAGTTGCTAACTACATGACTGCTTTGTTTTCCCCCTTTCCTGCTGATCTACCTGACCCTGCTGCCCTGTACGAGAATTTAGAGATCCCACTCCCTTCTACAACAGCAGTGGAGATGGCGTGCTAGTTCATTACGACCTTGGAGTTGTTAACGACTATATCCTCTCTGCCGTTATGTAAAACTCCTGGCCCAGATGGTCTTCCGGCAGCTCTCTATAAAGTTCTGGGTGACCACTTACTTATTGAACTTACCTCTGTCTTTAATTCTTTGTTGAACAGCGAGTCTGTCCCTTTAGAATTTACAACTGGTGTTTTGCTTTATATATATAAACAGAAGGGGGAAGCCCACTCTCTTAAGAATTGGCACCCTCTTTGTATGCTAAACACCGACTTTAAGATATTGATGAAGATAATAGCAAAACTTTTAACTGGTATTGCAGAAATTGTTCTGCATCCTGCTCAATCTTGTTCTGTCCCCAACAGGAACATCTCGGATCATTTGATTCTGATCCGTGAATTGTTCTCTCACGGGTACTCAGCTTCGACTTCTGGATTTGTAGTATCTGTGGATCAACGGCAGCATTTGATTCGTGAACCATGATTTTTCATGGCAAGCACTCAGTTTTTGCATATACCGCTATCATTATCCAATGGTTATGTAATTTTTATAGGACAGCTACGGTCATGCCAGTAGTGAATGGTTGGGTGGGACCTCTGATACCTGTTCGAAGGGGAGTCCGACAGGGGTGTCCCGTGAGTCCATTACTATATGTTCTGTTTTTGGACGTTTTGCTCCGCCGTGTGAATATGCTTCCACAGATACATGCTGTATCGTGTCCTGTAACAACAGCACCTTACAAAGCCATTGCATATGCAGATGATATCTGCTTTTTGGTGGTGGACGAGGATTCGGTGATAGGCTCCTTGCAGGAATGTTCCTTATTTAGGACATATTCGGGAGCTACTCTGAATTTTGAGAAAAGTGTTGGTATACAGCTGGGATCTGCTATTGCACCGATTAGGAACATCGGACCATTGCAGATTGTAGATGGCCCTGTTCGTATTTCAGGGATTTATTTTGGTACTCGAGCCGATGACGTTTATAATTGGACCTCCAAACTACAATAAGGTTGCATAAAGGTAGCCTCATGGAACAGGAGTCAGATTGGGAAAAAGAAAAGAGTCTATTTAATTAAGACATATTTACTTTCCCTCTTTCTCTATGTTAGCTATATCTTTCCTGTTCCAAAACAATTGGAAACGGCGATTCTTAGCCTTTTTTTTCAGACATTATGGGGGAGCAGGTTGAACCCAATAAAACCGGGTGTCACCTATCTCCCTCTCACGGATGGTGGTGTTGGCATGACTAACCCCCTTTTGTTTTTCACCAGTACTTTTTTATGGCTAACATTAGACCGCTTTTGATTAACTCTCAGAAAGGATGGGAAGCGTGGTTCTACTGATTCTTGTAAAATATGGTTTCACCAATGGGAACATGACTCCCTCGTATTCATGTGCCTCGGAACACGCCATCTTATGAGGTATACGCTTTCTAATGCCTGAAGCAATGGCGGTTACCCCACAAATGCTTCTCACTAATGCACACAATCCTGTATAGATTGCTTCTTTTCTCTGTGTGTGCAGTTCAGTCCCTTTTTAAATGTCCTGCCCAATATTGTCCCTCTCTGCTTATTTTGTTGTGTTGTGCTAATCCCAATACATATGTGGGACTTTCATTGGTTATCCTGCCATGAGAGAATTAATGTTAATCGAACCATAAACATAAACAGCTTCAAGACAGGCTGTGTTCTAGGCCCTCCTGTATTGATGAATTGGAAACTATTTCTCATTTATTTTTGATTGCCCTTTATACAACGTTGGTGGGCCTTTCTAGCCCAAAATGGGGTATGCATTGCTTCAATTTGTCTCTTACCCGATGATTATGTATGGAGCATTCTCTCAATGGTCTCTGTGGAACACTGATACTTTAAATCTTATTTTGTTGTAATTAAATGGCATATTTGGATGGCAAGATGCCAGTTCACCCTGCAGCAGAAAATTTGTACATATAGAACTTGAATAAAAGATTGTTCGGATTTGAAAACTGTTTATGCACGTGAACTTGTATCTCATTCCAGGCCTGGTCTGTTCGCCTTTGAAAGCCCTACCTTGGATTACAGACTCAGATGCACCAGTGACTTGAAGGACTTTTGTTCTTTCAGTATCATTTCCTTAGTTTTCTTTCTTTGTTTTCTCCCATACCTTTTGATTTGAACACTGTTGTATACTGTCTTGATTTTACCTGGTTTGTTCTTCTTGTGTTTTCTTTATTGTATATTGCCCGATTTCTTGTTTCAATAAAACTTTCCCCTACTCTTTTTGATAAGTGCCATGGGATCTTTAACATCCACCTGAACTACCACCAATCCAGGCAGATGGGACCTCGGTTTAACGTCTCATCCGAAAGACGGCACCTCAGAAAAGCAGCACCCCTCTCATGCTGCATTACAGTGTCAGTACTGGGATATTAACCCAAGTGCCAGATGTGGGAACTGAACCCACAGCCCTCTGATCTCCCGGCCTCAGAGGCGAGTGTGCTACCTACTGAGCCACTGACACTATAGACTTTTTTGACTAGCACTTTGAAAAGAAGGGGGAAGGGGGAAAGCATAGAGGAACTTCCCTTCCCGACTGAGGAGGAAGGCATCCAGAGGGACTGAGCCCAACACTGGGGCCTGCAGCAAAAAGGGAAGTTGGTGATTGTCTGGGGCTGCAAAGAGATCTATTTGTGGGTGCCCCATCTGGCAAATACTACCTCCAGTACTAGGGGTCCAGTGCCCATTCGTGATGGCCCTGGGAAATCCTGCTGAGAGCATCCGCTAGGACATTGTCTTTGCCTGGGAGGTGAACTGCCATAAGGGAGGCATTCAGAGAATAAGCCAGAGACCACAACTTCATTGCTTCGGTACACAAGGCCGTAGACCAAGTGCTCCCTTGCTTGTTGATGTACCACATTGTAGTGGTATTGTCTGTTCTGACCTGAACAACCTTGTTCTGAACAGATGTGGAAAAAACCTGGAGTGCTAGAAAAACTGCTCTGAGTTCCAGCAAATTGATGTGGAGCAGAGATTCCTGAGGGGACCACAGCCCCTGGGTGGAAAGGTTGCCCATGTGAGCTCCCCACCCCAAGAGGGATGCATCTGTGGTAAGAGTCAGGGAATGAGACTGGGGAGTGAAGGGAACCCACTGTCTCAGATTGTTCTGATCTTGCCACCACTGAAGGGCCTGGATCAGGGTTCGAGTCACTGGAATCAATTTGGTTAGAGGATCTGTCCTTTGAGACCAAAAGGCTCTCAAATGGAACTGTATGTCCCTCATCTGAAATCTTGCTCCCTGCACTACTGCTGTAGAAGCAGCCATGTGCCCCAGGAGCTGTAGAAAATGCATTGCTGGTCGAGAGACCTGCAGGGTGAAAGAAGAGGCCAGAGACACCAGGGTCCTTGCTCTTTCCAGAGGAAGGAAGGCTCTGGCTTCTTTTGTGTTCAGTTCTGTGCCTATGAAGGTGAGAAGCTGAACAAGCTCCAGAACTGACTTTGAAAGATTGAGAAGGAAACCTAGAGATGAAAACAGTTGCTGGATTACTTGTAAGTGTAGTTTGACCTGTTCTGGAGACTGGACTACAATGAGCCAGTCGTCCAGATAAGGAAAGATGGCAATCTTTTGCCTTCTTAAATGAGCAACTGCTACTGCTAGGAATTTTGTGAACACCCTCGGGGCCGAGGAGAGGCCGAAGGGCATTGCTCTGAACTGGTAATGGCCTGAGGGCAGTTCGAATCTGAGGTACTTTTGATGGGAGCTTCTGATGAGAACATGGAAGTAGGCATCCTTGAGGTCCAGGGAGGCTAGCCAGTCCCCTGGCCTTAGAAAGGGTAAAATAATCCCCAGGGTCACCATTTTGAACTTTGGTTTTAAAAGGTGCTTGTTTAGATACCTGAGATCCAGGATGGGCAGCCATTCTCCTGTCTTTTTTGGGGTAAGGAAGTACCTGAAGTACAACCCTTTGCCCAGGTGTATGGGTAGAACCCTTTCCATGGCTCTGAGAGCCAGGAGGGAAGAAACTTCTGCTTCTAGGGCAAGTGCCTCTGATGGGTTTGCAGGTGGAAAAGACCTGGCTCTTATCTTCAGAAATTTTTTGAAGCTGAGAACCAGTCCCTGGCTTACTACTTCCAGGACCCACTTGTCTGATGTTAAAGACTTCCAGTCCTGGACAAAGTAAGCCAGCCTGCCCCTATCAGTAGTGGAGAATCGCCCTGCCACCCCATCAGGGAGCCTGTTTGCAGGGGTTTGGGTTGAGGGTAGAAGCAGGCTTAATAGAACCCCTTCTGCCCGCCCTCTCAAAGAATCCCCTCTGGGCATAAGCAGAAGAGGAGGCCTGGACTTGGTAAAGGCTTCATGAAAAGGCCTGT
Organism: Neoceratodus forsteri; assembly: GCA_016271365.2. Classification (NCBI taxonomy): domain Eukaryota; kingdom Metazoa; phylum Chordata; order Ceratodontiformes; family Ceratodontidae; genus Neoceratodus; species Neoceratodus forsteri. The sequence continues at coordinate 253,635,189 of JADMNL010000024.1, read as the reverse complement.
CCGCCCCTGACATGCTGCCTTTGAGGAGTGACTTGCCTTTCCTTGGCCTGTTTACTCCTATAGGTGGTCCTATACTCATCCATTTTCTCATATAATTCTCTGTCTGCTCCCAAACAGAGAATTGTCCACAACAGGAAAATCCATAGCCTTAGACTGAGTATCCCAGACAGGGCAGTACATCTGAGCCAGACCATTCTGCTAAGAGACACAGATGTAGCCATGACTCTTGATGAAACATCATTAGAGTCTACTGCAGCATGAAATTGCACCTTGGATGTCTCAATACCATCCGCAGCCACCTGCTCCAGCTCCCTGGCAAGCTGGTCAGGGGCCTGTTTGCTAGGGCCAGGACAGTATCCCACCTGGATTTCTGGTACCTAGCTGCATAGCCATATAATTTGCCTGTCTGAGTCCCAAAGATGCTGCCATGTACTGTTTCTTTGCCATGGCATCCATCCTCCTGGAATCCTTTTCAGGAGGGTGAGAGGCTAGAGGAATATTAGCCTTGTCACAGGCTGCAGCCTGCACCACCCCCACATGGCTGCACTGCTGGGAGAGGAACTCCGTATCAGAGCCTGATATAGCATACCTCTTGTCCATCCTTTAATCCACAGGGAGGATAGAATGAGGATTTTTTAGAATTTTTACTGTCTGTTTCCTAAAAGATTTGTGCAAGGGAATAGACAGTCTCCTAAACTCTGGAATATCCATCATTTCCACAAAATCAGGCTCTTCTTGATCATCAACAGCTTCCTCAACAGGGAGTTGCAGAGTGTCAGCAACTTTCTTGTAAAACAAAAAAATGAGAAGGGGACTCAGATAGCCTGGGAGGGGACACTCCTGAGGGTCTGTCTGGAGAGATGTCCGGTTCAATGGGCACATCCAGACTTTCAAAATCACACTCACTCTCCTCATACCCCTCCTCCCCTTCCTCCGGTTCATAAAAATCCTCAAAATCATAATCTTGAACCGGGGGAACCGTCCGAACCGAGCGCTTCCCTAATGGTGTCGGTTCAGATGGAACTGGGGAAAGAGACTGGACAATTTGAATAGCTTTGACTATTTCCTCAGCGGTTGGAGAAAGAACTTTTGGCCCCAAACTAGCTGACTTTCTAGTCCTTTTAGTTGGAACCGGCTCCTCAGAGCTGGCTCTTCGTTTGCCCGAGGAAGTATCGCCCTGGTCAGAGGGCACTCCCTCAGGTTCGGTTGGAACCGAACCGGGCTGGCCATCCGGGTCAGCGGACTTTTTGGCCTCCCTTTCCCCTGAGCCTACCAACTCTCTTTTCCACAGTGGCAGCAGCAAAATTCTTACAAATCTGGCAGTCTGCATTGAGGTGGTCAAACCCCAGACAATATACACAGTGTGTGTGGGTCAGCCTTAGCAAAGGCTTCCCCACAGAGGCCACAGTGCTGAAACCCAGTGGGTCCGGTTTTTCTTTTGGGTTTCTCAGACATAGTGCCAGCCTAACCAAAACTTGCCCGTTAATGGCAATCCGCCAAGCAAGACTCTCTTATCGGTTCCCAACTGTGTCACGGGTCATGGAAAAAAACGTAATAAAATCCGTTTTTTTTAGAACCGATAAGAACCGGGAACCGCACTCTAAAGGACTAGAAAGTAATTTTAAACCCAATCTGATCTGTTCAAACCGAACCGAAAAGACGTTTACAAGTTCCACACAGAAGAAAAAAAACAAAAGCCTATCTGTTACTTACAATTCCACAGACAGAGCTTGAACCGACGATTGAGGTTAAATTTCGGTAAAATAAACCGAGAATTACACTTTAAAACCGACAAACGAACCAAGCAGCAGGAGGAATCTCTGCAGCGACTGTTCAGTGAGGCGGAGTAAAGAATCTAACAGTTTAAGTTTGAGCTACAACAGACAGAGTGTTCAACCGAGCTCGTGCTCAAGATTCCATGCCCTGCATGGAAAGTTAACTCTTTCACCTCCGGAGCAGTTCTAACCTGGGGTTATACTGCATATGTCATAATATAGCAAGACTTCATGTTGTTTGAAGCAGGCATTGCACCTATCCATATCATGGTCTGATCCAAGGTAGGCCCAGCATTTCAAATGCCGGTCCTAGACAGCGCTAGGACCCCCACAGAAGCCTGACACATGGTGGCATCATCTTTTTCTTCTGCCTTTGGAACATGGCACACCAATGGATAAACAATAAAAATGAGAAGAAAAAGGTTCAGCACTGAACTAATTAAGTAAAGTGGTACTGGGCAAAAAAAAACAATGCTGTAAACTAAGAAAAAGGTATTTGTTGTCAAACAACACTAAACAACAATGAATTGAGGCGATAACTATAATGATGCAGTTGACTCCGGCTGCTCCTGAGGTGCACACTCGATGGCAGAAACTGAGGGGGGCAGTGTCAGTTCCTAGCTAGTTCACATACGCAATGTTACTATGTCAGCCTCATGGGCAGTGCTGGCATTGACATCAGTCCCCTCCCAAAGCTGCAAAAGACTGCTTCCAAATGTTTGAATTAATGGTGAAGACCGATTCTTGGAAGATCAAATACAACAATTAAAATAAATTATTCAGGCTATTCCTTGCTTTACAGTGTCTCTGTGAGTAGTCTAAAGTTGTGCCAGAATGCCTAGATCTTTATCTGACTTGCTGTAGGCAATATATGCAAATTGTCAATGCTGACCTAGTACTCACAGCCACTGGCAATCTGAAGAAAGCTGGTTTTGTCGGGACATCGCCCTCTGGGTTGGGCAGATGTTGGGTGGACCCAATGTGCTTCTGGATGGTGAGGGGTGTGGGACACGCTGGTCTCTAATGTCCCCACTGTTCTGGTTCTCTCCACCCCATGGAATGGGGACTTGTTTTCAACTTCCCCCAAAGGGCAAGCAGTAATAGGGCTTAGATTCAGTGCAAAGAAGTGCAAAGTCATGCACCTGGGAAACAAAAACCCAGGGGAAGAGTACACGATGGGGGAAGATGCTAACAACAACAAAAATGGTAAGGAACTGGGGGGTAGTCATATCAGATGACTTAAAGATAAGCAAGCAATGTGAGAAGGCAGTAAGGTAGGCTGGGGGGATACTGGGATGTATAGGAAGAGGCATCAGTAGTAGAAAACAGGAAGTTATTATCCCTCTATACAAACAGTTGGTGCGACCCCATCTGGAGTACTGCATGCAGTTCTGGAGACCCCATCTCTGCAGGGGACATAGACAGGATGGAGGCAGTCCAGAGGAGCACAACTAAAATGGTGCAGGTTCTGTAACAGAAGCCATACAAAGAGAGACTAAAGGAGCTTAAGATGTATACCCTTGAGGAAAGGAGAGGGGGGGACCTGATAGAAACTTTTAAGTACCTCAAGGGAATCAACAAAGTCCAGGAGGGTGGCATCTTTCAGAAAAAGAGATATGCAAGAACAAGGGGACACAATTTGAAGACAGAGTGGGGACAGCTCAAGGGAAACATGAGGAAGTATTTTTTTCATGGTGAGGGTGGTGAACGCATGGAACGGCCTTCCTGGAGAGGTTGTGGGGTCAAAAACAGGGAGGAAATTCAAGAATGCATGGGACAGACATAAGACAATTCTGGTGGGGGGTAAGAAGAAGAAGTAGGCTGTTAGTTAACTAGGATCTGCAGCTTATCCAGTAGGTAGAGAAATGGGCAGACTTGGGCAGACTTGGTGGGCCAAGCGGTCCTTATCTGCCGTCAAAGTCTATGTTTCTATGTTTTTATGATGGCTATACCTTCCGTGATGACAGCTAAGCAGTAACTAGAAACACAATAGCTAACCACTCTCCCAGCCCTGGAAGCACTCCAAGGCAGTCTCCTATACTCAAGATATACTGAAGCTGAAACAATGTAACACTTGCTTCAAGGCACTAAAGTTCTGCGAAGGCCCTTTGGTGCTGTTCAATTAGAGGACAAAAATCTCTACAGTGATTTTAAACAGGCAGTTTTTTTTTATATGATGCTTCTTACCCTCCACTGCCAACCCATCCCACCACTCTTTCAGGCGGCCAAGCCCTGTCGCCCAGCTTCCTCCAGTCACCATCCACTGTCCCTCATCATGTCACTTCCTAACTGACCCTGCATATCCATTCACAGGGGGCCCCCCTCCCATGACTGGGACCAGTAGGGTAGACTTTTGTGTTCCCCAAGGCACACTTCACTATCCTCGCTGGACCAACGAGAGCACAGCAGGGGCTTTGCCGGGCTTCATGGTGATGGGAGAACAGACCGTTGTCATCCAGGCAGCATGGGCGGCCATCTTTTTCACTTTTTCTGCCCCGCCCACCTCCCAAAATGGATCTATACTGTGGGGACCTGGGATGGGGATGTACGACAGCATGTTGAGGCAGCACACCGCCTAGTATGTCTCCCAAGCAACCAGCCAGATGCCAGATGTCCACCCACCCCCGAGAGGGAAGTGTCTAATGTGAACCCAGGTTTCCAGTGTGCCCAGTGAACCCCTTTCCTCGGCATCACAGAACCAGCTTACAGACCATTTTTAACCCAATATTTGAAAGTTGAATCATTCTAATGTCTAGCTGCTTCTCTCTCTCCAGAGCAAATCTGAAATCCAACTCACATGTTCCTCCACATGCACAAATCTAGAAATCACTTCTGATTGGCTGGCACATCCTACATAGTTATGTTAACCCCCTTCTCACGCACACACTCTCTCTCTCCCCCCCTCTCGCTTAGCGGTTGTCAGTCTCGTGGAGGAAGCATGCCCAGAAACTCCACTGAAACTGGATCCAGCTTACAGCTTGCTGCTCTGCAGAGCTGAGCTCAGGATTGGCTGTTTCTCTTGATTTACCTGTGCTGTCCTCTGAGCCCTACCCATACTTCGGGGGCCAGGAACATAACAAACATGGTGATCTGATCTCATGTGCAGTGCTTTGCTTATGTTTAAAGTTCTCCATCCCTCGATGTGCCATCCAGCCAGAAGGATCGGTACCTCCCAGTCCCTGTTGCTTTCCAGTGGGACCCAGGAGTCAATTAGTGGCAGAGGGGCACAGCTGGGTGCTACTTAATTGGTGCTTCCTAGGAGGAGCAGTTCCATGGTGTGGCAGTTTGGCTGTATGGCTTAGAGAGCTACCAGAAATGTCACTGGCACCTTCAGTGTGCTCTTCAACCCTGACTGCAGTCTGTTAAACAGGGGAAGCAATGTCTCATGTGGCTTTGACTGCTGCAATCCAGTGTGCTGCTTTTGTTGAAAAGGGGAGCTACAGGGTCCTATATGCCCCCCGGCCCTGCTGCCACAGTGCAGCTCTGACTGCAGTGAGAGTGATGGTCCCTGTGCTGAAGAAGAGCTATGGTGGTTTTCTGTCCTACCTTCACTCCTGCAGCTGCAGTTCAGAAGGGAACCAAAGATGACTCACATTTAAGAGGATGGAGCAGCAGTGGCTTCAGGAATGAGTCAAAAGATAAGCCCTCCTTTAAGAGTGGGTTACATTGTTAGAGGAAAGGTTGGTAGAGCATCTTGAATCCAGTGGGCTGCAAGACTAAAAGCAGCATGGATTCATGGTGGATGGAGGTGGGGATGAGTCATGCCACATGTATCTGACTGAGTTCTTTGACAGAGTTACCAGGAAAATAGGCAATGGAGGACAGTGGACATGGCCTATCTGGACTTCAGTAAGGCCCTCAGCCCTGTGCTGCACAGGAGACTTAGAAATTGAGCAGCCTAGGGGTGAGCTCCAAAGTGTAAATTGGGTTAGAAACTGGTTAACAAATAGGCAAAAGAGGGAACTGGCTAATGGCACTCACTCTAATGATGGGAGAACAACCAGTGGAGTGCCACCAGGCTCAGTACTGGAGTCAGTCCTCTTCAATGTGTTCATAAGTGATATTGCAGATGAACTGGATGGGAAGGTATGCTAATCTGTAATAAGGCTGACAATAAGGAAGGTGTAGAAAGAGTACATAAGGATCTTGGGAAACTCGAGGAGTGGTCAAGAGCACAGCAGTTAGGGTCCAATACTAAAAAGTGCAAAATCATTCACCTAGGGCATAGGAACTCAAGAACTGAGTATAGGATTGGGGGGGCACTGTCAGTCACTAAGCAGGAAAGGCACCCTGGGGTTATCATATCTGATGACCTCAAAGTGGCACTGCAATGTGACAAAGCAGTGGGTAGGGCCAGTGGGATGCTAGGATGCATTGTGAGGGGTGTATCCAGCAGGAGGATGGAGTTGGTGTTACCACTATATTGCTAACTGGTGAGACTGCACCTGGAGTACTGTGTCCAGTTCTGAAAGCCACAACTCAGAAAAGACATAGACAGGCTAGAAGCAGTCAGCGGAAAAGCAACTAAAATGGTGCAGGGGTTGTACCAAAAACCCCTACGAAGAAATACTGAGAGATATCAACGCGCTCACCCTGAAACACAGAAGAGTGAGAAGGAACATGTTAGAGACCTACAAGTACCTCATGAGGGTTCATTAGAGACCTACAAGTACCTCATGGGGGTTAACAGGGTGCAAGAGGGGACTCTTTTTCAAATGAGGAACAGCACCAGAATCAAAGGACAAGCAATAAGCCTGGGGGGGGGGTTAGGAGGGATGTTATGAAGTACTGCTTCACTGTAAGAGTGGTAGATGCCTGGAAAAGACTGCCAAAGGAAGTGATGGATGCAAAAACAGTAGGGTGTTTCAAGCATGTGTGGGATAGACATAGGGGAATATTACTAAATAGACATGGAGGAGGGAGGGGTTGCCAGAGGTAAGTTAGGGTCTGCAGAGACTGACTAGGCAGGGACCATCTGGGCAGACTGGGTGGGTCACGCAGTTCTTGTTATGCTGATAAATTCTGTGTTTCTATGTTGTATCAGAGCTAGGAGATGGGAGTTTAGGTGCCCCTGTTCTTTACTTTTTAATATTTGCTACCTCAAAACATTAATAGCAGGGCAATGTCCAGTAGTGTGTCTTGAATGTTGTGATGATCTATGTGAGGTCACTCATCCACATCCAAAATAGAAGAGATGCCAGATTTGGACCGTCACTGCTTCAGAACCTTTTTCCCTAGATAGGTTCTAGACCTTGCCTCCCAAGGTACTGCTTGGAGTTTGCAGTACTCGCCATAGTAATGATGTTTCTTCTAGATGGTTTATTATTGATTCATACAAACTCTTCCCTACCTCCCCATCGAGAACCATGGTAATAAACAGTTCTTCAGAATAATAGTTGATGTTATGTGCTTGAATGATTCATTAATTCAAACATTGCAATTTTTGCCATTTTCATGTGTGGTTTTGTATTCTTATTTACTGTGCATAAACATAAGATAATAATGCTTAGCATGTATTAGATAGCTGGTCACAACTGTCTTCTGGTCTTCAGCTAAAATCTGCAATTAGAATGCTGGGGATAGTGTGACCACAGAGCAGAGTTTGAATCTTTAACATTCAAAAGTTCTGTCCATAGGGCAACGGCTCATGGCTGAGATGATGCAGTTTGTATGAATCACTAATAAACCCTCCAAAAGAAACATCATTACTAAGGTGAGTACTGTTTTTCTTTTCTCCCATCCTAAAGAAACACACAGCATAAATCAAACAGAAATACATAACCATTATTGAAAGCTGTCTCTCATTCAATTATGTGTTGTTTCAACAAAAATCGATTCATTCTAACAGCAACCACTGGTTGAAAGGAAATAGTAACATTTAGCGATCATGTTGTTTAAGGGCAGTCTCCTCTAATTCCCACTAAGTGTCATAAATGGTGAATAAACAAAAGAGGAAAGTGGAAAAAACATGATGAAGCAAAAAAGGGGAAACTAGAAGACTTCCTAGTAGTTGCAGACACAGATACATATAAACAGAGAATTTATGGGCAGAAAAGGGCTGCTTAGCCCACCCAGTCTGCCCAAGTGTTCTCTGCCTATTCTTCCTCCACAGACCCTATCCAGTCTCCAGCACCCTCCCCACTCCCTATCTCTTTTATATACCCCTAAATTTATCCCATGCATGCTTGAAGCCCCCCCCATTCTAGCCTCCACCACTTCTTCTGGTATTCTGTCCCAGGCGTCTACCACCCTTTCAGTGAAGAAATGTTTTCTCACATCTCTCTCTTGAACTCCCCCACCCCTCCAAGTTTCATTGCATGCCCCCTGGTCCTACTTCTCATCCTCATTTGAAAGAGACTCCCCACCTGCATCCTGTTCACCCCTTTGAGGTATCAGTAGGTCTTATCAGTCTCTCCTCACAGGACTTCCTGTGCAAACCCTGCACTATTTTAGTTGGCCTCTTTTGGATCGCCTCCACCCTGTCTACATCCTTTCTGAGGTGTGGTCTCCAAAACTGGACACAGTACTCCAGGTGGGGGAGCACCAGCGAATATTACAGTGGCAACACTACCTCCCTCCTCCTACTGGAGACACCCCTGCCTATGCATCCCAGCATCTCACTAACCCTGCCAACTGCCTTGTCACATTGTCTTTCCACCTTGAGACCCTCTAATATGGTAACCCCAAGGTCCCTTTCCAGTCTAGTGACAGTCAGTACCTCCCCTTATCTAGTACTCAGTTCTGTGGTTCCTATGCCCTAGGTGCATGAGTTTGCACTTTTTGGTATTGAACTCCAGCTGCCATGTTTTGGACCGTTCCTTGAGTTTTCCAAGATCCCTGCACATTTTTTCCACTCCCTCCTGTGTCCACCCTATTACAAATTTCGGCCTCATCTGCAGAAAGGCATTCCTCCCCCTCCAGTTCTTCTGCAGTGTTCCCTATGAAAACATTGAAGAGGACCAGTCCCAGTACCAAGCTTTGTGGTACCCCACTGGTCACTCTCCCATCATTAGAGTGATTTTATTTGAACTCCATCCTGTGTCTCCGATCCATTAATCAGTTACTAACCCAGTTTACCACTTTGAATCCCACCCCTAGGTTGGCCAATGCCCTAGTAAGCCTCCTGTGCAGCACAGTGCTGGAAACCTTGCTAGAGTCTAGCTAGGACACATCCACTGCACTCCCCACATCTATTTTCCTGGTCATCCAGTCAAAGAAGTCTGGCATGAGCATTACAGCTGACAATCTGAAGTCACACCCCTGATGCCTGTCAGTCTCTACAAGGTGGGACATTACAGTTAGAAACCCTAACGCCCCGGGTGTTTGCTGGTGTTTGCACTCCAAATTTTGAACATGGGCTTTTTGTGACCCCACCCCATGAAAAAATTTGGTACCTCTGCTCATGAACAGTGGCATTGTGATTTTGTTAATCTGTCCTGAACGTTGATTTCCTACAGCAACAGTGCCATATTTTTTAAATTTTATTTTATTGAAATCTAGGATTACAAATGTCTTTGAGCAGGAACTGCTCATTTACAAAGGTTCTACGTCAAAGGAACGGGGGGTATACATACATACAAAGGTCAACATAATAATACATAGTTACACAATAAAAAGAAGCAAGAGACTGAGGCTTAGGAAATTCCAGAAATTCAAAATGTGCCAAATGTTAGGTAGCATGACATACCAGCCAATGGCAATCTAAGAAATAAGCACTGCAGGTGGGGGGTATTCAGGCAGGAAGGCCGTTGTCGGAGGGTAGAGGGTGAGGGTAAGAGCTCTAAAGGGGAGAGAGAGGAGGGATAAAAGTCAGGAAATGCCTGGGGGGGAGGAAAGGGAGAGGGGGCAAGGGGGTGGACAGATGAGGCAGGTAGAAGGGGGCTAGGCAGGAAGAGGTAGCTGTCAAGACTGAAGTGGAGGGCACTGAGCGGTGGGCCCCTGATTAGGCAAGGCAGTCATAACGACTAGTTGAAATGAGATGAAGTCAGAGTTGTCTCCTAAAAGGGCCAAGAGCAGCAGCAGTGAGAGTTTCTTTGTTCAGAGTATTGTATCACTGTGGTGCTCTGTGGGCAAAGGCCCTCTGGCCCATGGTAGTACAGCATCTGGGGACAAGGAAGGTTAGTTGTTGTGAACTTCTAGTTTATTGAGTGCTATGGTGATCGAAGAGGAGCTTTTCAATGCCCGGGGGGGGCATGACCCTGAGGAGGACTTCTCTGGCAAAGAGGCAGATTTGATACTGTATCCGGCTGATGAGAGGAAACCATCCTACCTGAGTGTATAGGTCACAAGTGTGTGTAAGTCGGTCAGCCCCAGTTAGCAGCCTGCATGCTTTGTTGAGTGCAGCTGTAATTCTGTGGATGGCAGAGGCGGAGGCAGAAGCAGAGCCATAGATTGCTAGCCCGTAATCAATGATGGAGGTGACATAGCTGTTGATAACCAACCGGAAAGCATCAGGAGTCATGCAGTGTTTGTGCCTGTAGAGCACCAGTTGGTGGTTTTGGTGACAGAATCTATGTGCTGATGGTAGGAGAGTGAGCTGTCCAATGTGACACCTATGTATTTAAAATCAGGAACATGTTCAAGTAAGGTCCCTGTTTGGTTTAGAATGGTGAGGTCATGGGATTTGTAATTACTCCTGGTGTTGTAGAAGGTCATAAACTTTGTTTTGCTGTAGTTCATGACCAGTTTGTGTGACTTGAACCATTCTTCGATGCACATGAATTCAAGCTGTAATTGTTTCTTGAGGAGCTCTGTGTTTTGGTGGTTGGTGAACATAACTGCATCATCAGCGTAGAGCAGTAATTTCTGGTGGCAGACACTGAGAAGGTCATTGAGGAAGAGGCTGAAGAGTAGTGACCACAGGATGGACTCCTGTGGGACCCCTGAAAAGACTGCACCAGATATGTGAAAACAAATTTTGGGCAGGATGTGAAAGATGACAGCTGTACCATTCATAAGAAGGTGTGAAAAAATGACAATGTTGAAAATCTGGAGCGAAAATATTAAAAATTCTCGAAGTTATGAGCATGCGTGGAAACTGCGCAACGCACACTCTTAACACAGTCATATTGTAGAATTTTTTCACCAAATTTTCAACATAGATCCCTCACCTTCCCCTTCCCCTGTGAACACTGAACAAAGGTATTTGTTCAGGATGTCTGCTTTTTCCTAGTTTCCCTACACACACTTCCCCCTTCCCTGCTTAGCCTTACAATCCCTCCCCTGGTCTTTCTCCTTTCGCTTACATATCTGAAGAATGTTTTATGCTTCCAAAACACAACAATTCTATCTGGAAGAGAAGGAGAAGAACCCGATACAGTAAGCATGAGGAGAATTAAATATCGGAGGCTATCAGAGATAGGATGGGACCATTTCAGAGGGGAAAGAATTTGTGAAAATTCTGAATGTCAATAAATAACATCTTTAATATGTAAAACACCAGTCTTCTAGGTTCCCCTTATCTTTTTTTATCAAATGTTTTCATTGCCCTCATATGCTTCATGTTTTATTCATCATGTCTGGCACTTTAGGGGGAATTGGAGGAGAGTGCCCTGAAATAACATGATTTCTAAGTATCCCCTTTCGACCAGAGGTCAGTGTTAAAATTAATCTGTGTTTTGTTGAAATGACACGTAATTGAATGAGAGATGGCTTTCAATGATGATTATTATGTTTATATTAATTATTTATTCAGTGATGATTCATTTTGTTAAGCTTATATTTTGCAAACATTTGAATATGCCACCAGAATAAGGCCTTTCAGTCTGCCACGTCTGCTTATTTCACAGGGTCCCAGCCGCCAGCTAAGACGTCGTTAATTTTTAATCATAAAACAAAGCCTCATTCACAGTTAGGAAACATAGTACAGTGAATACATCAAAATACACATCTCATGCTATACAGGATGATGGTATCCCCTAGCGAAGCCCAAACCATTGGGGAAAAGTTAATAGATCCAGTTAACTATAGTCAGACCATGATACGGAACTGTAGCCCAAGCGCACATGGCATTTAACTCGAAAGTTCAAAAGTTCATGAAAGAGTCCAAAATGACCTGCCCTTCAAAAGTGCATGGAGCCATGCAAATAATTTGTGTTATAACAATTTATGTGTAAACAATGCTAGGACACTGGAAAGGTGAGGATGTATAAATCTTTTGTTAACCTGATCAAATGCTGTGGAAACCTTGGGCATAGCTACACCCCATATAGTAATATTTAAGCATCATAGCAGTTGTGGTTTATTTATTTATTTGGTTTCTGATTACTAGAGAAGTGCACTAGACTATAATATGCTTATATTCAGGCATGACCTGAGAGAGTACAGTTACAGTCACGATGGAGTACAAATATAGTAAAGGACTACCGACATCAGAAATATTATAGTTACATAATACAATACATGAGCAGTAGCTTTACAATACATGATACAGTTGTCAGAACCCACCGAAGGTCTGGGTTCTGGTTCTGATCTATAACTTTGCAAATAGTTCTAGGGTTCTAATCTTCTTTAGAATTTGAAATCTGAGTATATGATTGGAGAGAAATAAAGGATAACGAATGGGTACCGGTTAATAACAATGCTGTGTTCCCATTGAGAGGTTGTCATGACAACCTAGTAAACCTCAAGAGTGAAGCTTGAGAAGTATACAGTTTGCATCACGACCTCGAGATGGGAACTCCATGTTGCTGTTAACTGGTGCCCTTCCATTGTATTTTATAGTGTATTGGCACCAGTTATATGAAATGTGTTCTTACTTCAAGTTTTTTTGCTTAGTGCTGGTCTCCTCCAGGGCCAGCTCTCTCAAAGCCACAACCGTTCATCGTAAGCCGGTATTTAAAGAGATGCGCATGTGCAAAACCATTCACATTATTTTGCTAGCATTGTGGCATACTCAGGAGGGTATAACAACCATACATCTCAACAGTCCCTGATTTTGCCTCAACATTTTCCTCTGTCTGTCATAAAATGCATGTTTTTGTGACAGACCATTGGGGACTGTAAGCACAAAATAATGTCAAACATTTAAGTTACAGACCTTTTTTTAAGTCTTGTCCCTGATTTCTGAGCCAAGAGGTTGAGAGGTATGATAACAACCTCCTGACATCACAACAATAGCATAACAAGGATAGAAATTCATTGAATTCCATCCTTAAAGAGCAGCTGATGCCATTAGGATAACTTTAACAAAACAAATTGTTTAGACAAAGTTCAGCTTGTATTCCACATTAGTTCTGTAGTTCTCATTCCCAGTATTTATTACTGAGGTCATTTGCATGAAAATGGGATCTTTGCTCCTGAAGAGTTCACCTCTTCTTATTTCTTTCTCCCTACCTGAGGTTGTAATGCTCCACTTGTGACATCACAATCAGTCCCATGGAAACAGATTGTGATGTCACAACAGAGGACTATGACATGAAGCAGGGAGTAAGCAAAAGAGGGAGATAACTCTAAGGGATACAGAGCAAGTTTACATGCAAATTTCTCAGTAATACCTAATGGGGAGGAGAAGTCTCTTCAATACATATGGAATGCAAGCTGAACTGTACGTAAATATTATGTTTTTCAAAGTTTTCTTTGAGGCGTCAGCAGCTCTTTAACAACCCTCTCCCATACATTATAGAACAGATAAAGATACCAAGAGGAGAGAAAAAAAACAGAAATAAAATTGTTTCACTGCACATGCACGAAAGAGAAACACAGATGGAGGGATATTCAAAAGGGTTGCGCCATGCGCAATAGGGTTGCACCAGCGCAAGTCTGAAATTGCGCCATTCTGCGATATTCAGCAGGAGGCAGTTGCACCACAGAAAACATGCTGAGCAACAGCGCAATGTTAATGAAGGTATGCACAACTGAAGGGGGTGGAACCATGCATAAAGTGCTCAATGCGATATTCAAAGGCTTGCGCAATGTGCAACAGTTGATCAGGCGGAAGTTGTGCCATAGCGGAAATGAGCCAAAATAAAAAGGCTTAAGGAAGAGGCGCAAGAACGCGACAGGGAAGCCACATGAGGCAGGGAGACAGAGAAGGCCAGAGTGACAAACAGTGCAGGCCAGGGAGTGCACAGGACAGAAGAGGGGCAAGGGAAGGTGTGTGGGGCCACAGAGTGCAGAGGCCAGTAGGTGTACCCGGTGCAGTGGAGGTAGCAGTCAGGACAGCGGGGGGTAACAAAGCAATAACAGCCAGGGAGGGGAACACAAGCCAGGGACATGGACAGTGCCAGCTTCCACATGGAAGCTGTAATGAGGGGGGTGAGAAGGCATGCTGCAGGGGGACGTGGCCATGGAAGGGCCCGTCGGCAGTACGCCCCCAACAGGCAGTACCGAGCCCGCATCAGCTTTGAGCTCTATTCAGATGTAGAGATTGTGGAGCGGTACCACCTGAATAGGGCAATACTGAGGCGGCTCTGTGAGCTGTGCAGTGATGTGATGCAGGCACCCACACGACGGAGTCAAGCTCTGTCAGTGGAGACAAAGGTAACAGCCTGCATGTGCTTGCTCACCACGGGTACCTTCCAGAGACCAACAGGGGACACCACAGACATAACACAGTCGGCCACATCATGCATCCTCACCTAGTTCCTCAACACATTGCTGCCACATGCTGTGAAGTACATTCATTTCCCCAGCACCGTGGAGGAACATACAGCAAACATACAGGAGTTCCACAGGGTAGCACATATGCCTGATGTGCTAAGGGTGATAGACTGCACCCATGTGGCCATTCACATGCCACCTGGCCCCGATGGGGCTGCCTATCGGAATCGGAAGGGATTTTCCAGTGTCAGCTGCCAGGTGGTGTGTGATGCCAGTGGGTGCATCATCACTGTCTGTGCCATGCACCCTGGCTGAGCACACGATTCATTCATATGGTACCAATCAGCACTGTGCCATTGATTCGAGAGTGGGGACATCCCCACAGGACATCTAGTGCATGAGTATGCATGTAGGATTGCCAAATCGGGGCAAGCGTGGGTAAGCCACAGGTGCCATGGGTGTGGCACACAGGGTTAGGGGCCCTATGAACCTGAACAAGACACTAACCTCCACTATCTCCACACAGGTGACAGTGGATACCCACTCCATCCCTCGCTGCTCACACCCTACCAGTGGCCCACAACCCCATCGCAGCAACGCTTCAATGAGGCACACGCTGCCACATGCAACATCATTGAGCGAGTGTTTGGGATGCTGAAGGCACGCTTCCAATGCCTAGATACCTGATGGCGGTGCCCTACAGTATAGCCCCTCAAAGGCCTGTGGGATATTCCTGGCCTGTTGTATCCTGCACAACATGGCCAAAGACTGTAGGATAGCCATACAGGTCAAGGAGGGGGACAGCGATGGGGACGCAGGACCGCCGGGTGATGATGGGGATGAGCAGCCCCTTGACGGGCGTGACCCTCGACTGATCTGGCTGACCCAGCTGCACCGGGACACCATCACAGAGGAGCACTTCACCCAACACAGGTAAGTCATTGGGCCATGTGCAACCAATAGTGGCTAGGGCACAACCCACATACACACAGGGAAACACACCAGGGCTGCATGACGGCAAGGGAAGTGGCAGGGCACAGAAGCACACACATACAACCAGGGAGGGGTGAACAGTAACACGCCACATGGACAGACACACACACACACACACACACACACACACACACAACAGGCACAAAGTGCACAGGGGCAGGTGCACAACAGAGCAATAACACAGACACTAAAAACACACACATCCACAGGCCACCACCACCTTTACTGTCTATGTACATGTGTCAGATGCTGGGCACCTTTGCACTTTGGTGTACAGCGTAATGCAGACATCATCATGCACACGCACCTGTGGACAGCAGTCGGGAGGGTGTGCAGGTGGTCCGTGTGTCTGCGTGTAGGGCAGGGCTCCCACCGGTGCACTACCCACCGAAACACACATTGCACACAGGGCAGCACCAGACAGGGAACGCACTGGGAGACAGCTCAGTCATGTGGCACAGTGCCACGGCCACCTCGGATGTGTGGGCAGCCCCGCCGAGACCCAGCAGCACTGGCAGGCTGAGCACGGGCCACATGGGGTGGCACCGATGGACCACCAGGGGGTCCCACTGTGCGAATGTGACCTTGTCCACACAGGGGTCTGCAGCATACCAAACATACCTGCACCAGGGGTGCTTGGGATGCCCACAGCTGAACCCGGCATCGACAGGGTGGGTGTCGCACGACGCTGGGAACGGGGAGTGGATAGCGTACCGAGCGGTGTGAGCGGCACAGGGGCACCTGACTGTGTGCCCAATGTGGCCATGACACCAACCACTGCCTGTGTCAGCCTGTCAATGGCGGCGGTCACATCCACCCACAAATGGTCAATCCGAGACAGGATCCTCTCGGTGTCCCTGCTGTGCCACTCCAGAGCCACACACAGTGCCTCCATGGATGTTGCAACCCACATCTGCTGCTATACTGATGCCTGCAACAGGCGGGTGTGCTCATCAAAGAGGTCGTCTGCCACATTGGCAACCTGTCCCTCAGGGTCTGGAAGGGCCTGATGTACAGCACCCCTTGAGGGTGGGCGCTGCTCACCAGGACCAGATATGGGCATGTCCACAGGCGGTGTACCTACATCACCGCTGAGCCCTGTACTCCCAGTCCCGGTGGGTGACTGCTGCTGCTACCCCTCCGCCAGCTGTGCCCATGGGATCAGTGGTTCCACTGCTGTGGCCGCAACAGTGCCAGTGACCTGCACAGCCACCGGTGCAGCCCCACCAGTGCTAACAGGCACAGCCTGGGACTGTGCTGACATGCTGGCACACACGTCGGAACAGCTAGATCCATGGGCGTGAGCTGGCCTGCTGTGTGTCCATTCTGTGACACACACATTTCAATGCCCATAGTGGTCAGTGCATCATCGATGGTGCAGGTCTGTGCCACAGCCACAGCCGCAGTGTGCTGGCATGCTTGCATGCCAGACCACTGAGACACAGGAAGGGCACTCCCCACACCTGTCTCAACATCAGTGAAGGTAGCCAGGCGTGCACACTGGCGCAGTGCACGCCGGCAATCTGCGGAGGTGGATGGTCCTTCCTCCAACTCTGGATGGCTGTCCGCAGTGGAGAGGCCCTCCACTGCTGACCCCTGCAGATGCACAGGATCTGTAACAAAAAGGAAGGACACATTAGTGCATGTGAACTACCTTCCCCCCGACCATGACATACCATGCAGTGATGGGCTACCGCCTGTCTGGAAGCCACCTCCAGGAACACCCTCAATGGCACTGCGCTGCATGCTTGCAGTGAGCATGTCCTCCACCGGAGTCAGCTGCACCACCTCCGGCTGGCCCCCGCCTGTTGCAGCACATGCTGCCCTGATGGCTGCAACCTTCTCTTCACCCTCCTCCTGTCAGTCCCCATCTTCTTTTACACTCCTGCACAGAGCGCTGGTGGCTGCCATGCAGGTTGACGCACATGCCACCCTCCCATGCAGTAGCATGGGCCTGATGGGTGCCCCGCCGTCCACTGAGAAGTGGCTCCTCATCCAGGTAGGCCTCGAACAGTGCCTCCATCTCAGCCTTCGTAAAGTTGGGCCTCCTCTTCCGCCCACCATCATCCTCCTCACCCAGTCCTTGCTCGGTCATTTCACAGCCTGTATGAGTGAGAGTGGTCACCTGTTGCTGTGCACTACACAGCAATTCTCTGCAGCCATGGTCCAGAACAGCACAATGCATACAACTCACCTATCAACTGCAGAAACCGAATATGGCCACTGCAGAACAGTGTCGCATTTTTGTAGTGCAATGCATGCAAATTAGGACTGGAGCAACTTTAATGAGATGCAAATCGGGCCGCTGCGCCATTGAATGGCTGATCGGATGATTTGCATATGACGGCTGAATATCGCGATGTTGCGCTTTGCGCAATACGGTTGAACCAGCTGAGCCAACGGTGCAGTTCTGTGACTGTGTAGTACCCCGCACAGCGTATGCCCAGATAGCTTACGCAGGCGTCTGCCATGCTGATGATGTGCTGTGCGCGATAGGCAATTCAGGACACGGCCACCATTGTGCCAGTGGCGTTACAGCGATGGTCACTACATGGCGCTGTGGCACAACTGCACAATAGTCCACTGTAGCAATGGCACACAGGTGACCAATCATGCTGGATGCATAGACGTCCGATGGCGCTGTGTGTGGCCATGCGCCAAAGACCCATGACCCTGTGCCCGACCTTTGCCCCCTTGACACTGTACGTATGGTATGTCTGCAGCTCTATCGCACTGTTCGGTAACAGTGCGATAGGGAATGGCGGCGCTGTACCAACAGCGCAATAGGGAATAGTGGCGTTGTATTGTGCATCAATTCCACATGGGGTTGCTGCGCTGCAGAGCACCATATTGCCTACTATACATCCAGGGATGGCACGCAGAAGAGCCCCCCAGTGGAGTGACCTCGAGCTAGCTAACCTGCTGGCCATAGTGGAGCCTCACCATGGCCCACTATTTGGGGATGAACCCCTCCACATGGCAAGAACCCATGTGTGGCAGCAGGTGGCCACTGCCTTTGAGGAGGCCACTGGCCGGCGGAGGTCCACAGAGCAGTGCAGGCACCGGTACGGTGACCTGCGGAGGAGGGAGCCGGCACTACTGGCACATCTATGGTCACGTGCCAGGAGGGGCATGGTGCCTCGGCCAGGTGGGCGAGCCATCTATGCACCTGTATGGTCCGTATGGGTAATACTGTGTATTGTGTCCAGCACATGGGGGAGGGTTGGTCTATGGTTGGCTGTGGTGGTGTTTACAGGATATATGATGTATGGGTCTGGCTGGGTGGGTAGGCACACTCATTGGGGCAGGGGGATGTCTGCTTTGGGATTTCACTGATGTGTTTCTCACCTTTTGTTTCCCACAGACGTGGCGGAGTGGAGGAGGGCCCAGGCTGAGGTGT
This sequence comes from Neoceratodus forsteri, assembly GCA_016271365.2. Taxonomy (NCBI): domain Eukaryota; kingdom Metazoa; phylum Chordata; order Ceratodontiformes; family Ceratodontidae; genus Neoceratodus; species Neoceratodus forsteri. The sequence goes on along the minus strand of JADMNL010000024.1, from coordinate 253,616,481 downwards.
AGCAAGGGGTGGCAGCGGTGGCTGAGCGTGGTGTTGGTGGTGGTGGTGACGGACCATGACAGCAGCAGCAGCAGCATGATGAAGGTGAGTGACATGACATCATGAATGCTATTGCATGCTGTGTGGGGGGGGCAGGGCATGGCCACCATCCATGGACAACACTGCCATGCACGTGACATGTGACAGTCAGCACTGTCCAGTGGCACTGCATGTCTGGGAGTGCATCAATGGTGGTCCATGCATGCACTGCAATGGCTGGCTGTGCACGCCTCCACTGTGTAGCCACGCCACTGTACAGCCTTGGTTGTGCTGTGCTGACATAGTGGTGTGTGTGTGTGCAGTGGCACACATGGCTGTTGCTGCCTGGTTGGGTAATGTCTTGTGCACGGTCACTGGGTGGGTGCAGTCCATCACAGGAGGGGCACTTGGCTGTATGCCATGCATGTTGGGTGGGCTTCAGGGATATGGACAGTCACAGCCATTGACTCTGATCCCTTGTCCTAGGTGTCTGGATCCTGCGGAGGATTGAGAGATCAGTCCAGCAACTTATACAGGTGGCCATGGATTCCCTCACCATCCTGAGGGACCTGCATCGCCATGGTGTTAGGCGCAGGAGGAGGCCCCGGGACCAGCAGCAGGCGGATGGAGAGCGGGCTGGCAGGCAGTAGCTGCCCATCACCTCCCCCCTTTACCCATCCCTCACACCCTGCCTTCCCTCTCCCAGTTGTTCACCCCTGCCCCTTACCCACCCCTATCTTGTACCCGTACCCCCACCCCTGTATTGTATATATTTGTATATAGTTATGGTAGTTTCTATTCTTGTTGTTATTATATTAATTAGTAATATATATTTTGTTATGAATACTGTGGTGGTCTCTGATTTGCAGCTGGCTATAGGTGCTCAGTTGCAGTGGTGTGCATGGCATCTGGGGTGGTATTGTCGTGGGTATTTGTGTGTGTGTGCGTGAAGAGGTGTCTCTGGTGTGGGAGTGGCTTTCAGTCGGTCTTGCCATGTGCTGCCACCCACTGCTGGGTGCTCATGGTAGGTGTAGCTTGTATGGTTCTGTGGTACACGAGGTTGCAGTGTGACGGGGGATGCATGGGGATTCCTGCAGTGACCATCACTGCTCATGGGTGGAGTCTTGGGGTCACAGTGCAGGGTGTGCTGTGCAAAAGGGGGGGCTGATGTGCACTGGGGTGGTCCGCCCCCTTTGTGTGGCAGTCTCAGCTTGCCAGTGGGTGTGCTGGGGCAACATTGCCCGGCTATGCTTTTTTGGCTTGTCCCCATGGGCTGGTGGATATTCCGTCCCTCCCCCACTCATGCTGTGCTTGGGGTGTGGGTGTGCATTGTTAGTTCTGCAATGTGTTCCTGTGCCCATCTGTGGCATGGGTGGTGGGCCCCTGTCTACCTCCCTGGTTGTGCAGTTCCATTGCTCTGCTGCTGGAGGGCTCTCTGCTTGTGCTATAGCGCCTCTGGACTGCTCAGCTGGGCTGGCCCTGTTGCGCTATAGCGCATCATATCTGCTCAGCATCCCCTTCCTGGTTGCGCTATGGCGCAGGTTGTGCGATATTCAGATGTTGGCTGGTTGCGCAATTTGCCTTGCTCCATGTTTGAATATCGCGTCTATTGCGCATGTGTGCAATGGACTTGTGCTTGCTCCTGCTATTGCGCACATTTTGGGTGCAGTTTGAATATCCAGCCCAGTGTGTCGTTCAAAACGCAAATGCCTAGTGTCCAAGTTCCGTGTCTTATCTGTGTTTGGTATGTCTGCATACGAGCAGCACAGCCAATCTGATTCCATTTATGATGTCTGCTTGCTCCATTGTCTGTACCAGACCAGGCTCTACTTGGGCTAGCACTGTTCATGTCTTTTCTTTATTTTGTACCATAGATCAGGCTCTACTTGGGCTAGCGCTGTTCATGTCTTTTCTTTAAATTGTACCATAGACCAGGCTCCACTTGGGCTAGCACTGTTCATGTCTTTTCTTTACTTTGTACCATAGACCAGGCTCTACTTGGGCTAGCACCGTTCATGTCCTTTCTTTACTTTGTACCATAGACGAGACTCTACTTGGGCTAGCACTGTTCATGTCTTTTCTTTAAATTGTGCCATAGACCAGGCGCTACTTGGGCTAGCGTTGTTCATGTCTTTTCTTTACTTTATACCATAGAACAGGCTGCACTTGAGCTATCATGTCTTTTCTTTAAATTGTGCCATAGACCAGGCCCTACTTGGGCTAGCGCTGTTCATGTCTTTTCTTTACTTTATACCATAGAACAGGCTGCACTTGAGCTAGCACTGTTCATGTCTTTTCTTTACTTTGTACCATAGACCAGGCTCAACTTGGACTAGCACTGCTCATGTCTCTTCTTTGAATTGTACCATAGAAGAGGCTGTACTTGGGCTAGCACTCTTCACATCTTTTCTTTACTTTGCAGCATAGATCAGGGCTTACTTGAGCTAGCGTAGTTCATGTCATTTCTTTACTTTGTACCATAGACCAGGCTCCACTTGGGTTAGCACTGTTTATGTCTATTCTTTATTTTTGACCATAGACCAGGCTTTACTTGGGCTAGCACCGCTCATGTCTTTTCTTTACTTTGTACCATAGACCAGGCTCTACTTGAGCTAACGATGTTCATGTCTGTTCTTTAAATTGTACCATAGAGCAGGCTCTTCTTGGGTTAGCACTGTTCATGTCTTTCCTTTAAATTGTACAATAGACCAGGCTCTACTTGAGCTAGTACTGTTCATGTCTTTTCTTTAAATTGTACCATGGACCAGGTTCTACTTGGGCTAGCACTGTTCATGTCTTTCCTTTAATTTGTACCACAGACCAGTCTCTACTTGGGCTAGCACTCTTCATGTTTTCCATTACTTTCTACCATTCACCAGGCTCTACTTGGGCTAGTGCTGTTCATGTCTTTTCTTTATGTTGTACCATAGACCAGGTTCTACTTGGGCTAGCACTGTTCATGTCTTTTCTTTAGTTTGTACCATAGACCCAGCTCTTCCTGAGCTAGCACTGTTCATGTCTTTTCTTTAAATAGTCACATAGAACAGACTCTACTTGGCCTAGCAATGTTCATGTCTTTTCTTTAAATTGTACCATAGACCAGACTCTACTTTAGCTAGCACTGTTCGTGCCTTTTTTTTAAATTGTACCTTGGACCAGGCTCTAGTTGGTCTAGCACTGTTTATGTCTTTTCATTAAATTGTACCATAGACCAGGCTCTACTTGAGCTAGCACTGTTCATGTCTTTTCTTTACTTTGTATCATTGCCCAGGCTCTACTTCGGCTAGCACTTTTCATGTCTTTTCTTTTAACTGTATCAAAGACCAGGCTCTACTTGGGCTAGCACTGTTCATGTCTTTTCTTTAAATTGTACCATACACCAGGCTCTACTTGGGCTAGCACTGTTCATGTCTTTTCTTTACTTTGCACCATAGACCAGACTCTACTTGGGCTAGTGCTGTTCATGTCTTTTCTTTATGTTGTACCATAGACCAGGCTCTACTTGAGTTAGCAATGTTCATGTCTTTTCCTTAACTTGTAACATAGACCAGGCTGTACTTGGGCTAGCCCTGTTCATGTCTTTTCTTTAAACTGAACCATATACCACGGTCTACTTCTGCTAGCACTGTTTATGTCTCTCCTTTACTTTGTACCAAAGTCCAGACTCTATTTGGGCTTGCACTGATCATGTCTTTTCTTAACTTTGTACCATACACAAGACTCTACTTGAGCTAGCGCTGTTCATAACTTTTCTTTACTTGGTACCATAGATGAGGCTCTTCTTGAACTAGCACTTTTCATGTCTTCTCTTTAAATTGTACCATAGACCAGGCTCTACTTGAGCTAGCACTGTTCATATCTTTTCTTCACTTTCTACCATAGACCAAGCTCTATTTGGGCTAGCACTGTTCACGACTTTTCTGTAAATTGTACCATAGACCAGGTTCTACTTGGGCTAGCACTGTTCATGTCTTTTCTTTAGTTTGTACCATAGACCCAGCTCTTTCTGAGCTAGCACTGTTCATGTCTTTTCTTTAAATAGTCACATAGAACAGACTCTACTTGGCCAAGCAATGTTCATGTCTTTTCTTTAAATTGTACCATAGACCAGACTTTACTTTAGCTAGCACTGTTCATGCCTTTTATTTAATTGTACCTTGGACCAGGCTCTAGTTGGTCTAGCACTGTTTATGTCTTTTCATTAAATTGTACCATAGACCAGGCTCAACTTGAGCTAGCACTATTCATGTCTTTTCTTTACTTTGTACCATTGCCCAGGCTCTACTTCGGCTAGCACTTTTCATGTCTTTTCTTTTAACTGTATCAAAGACCAGGCTCTAGTTGGGCTAGCACTGTTCATGTCTTTTGTTAACTTAGCACCATAGATCAGACTCTACTTGGGCAAGTACTGTTCATATCTTTTCTTTACTTTGTACCATAGACCAGGCTCTACTTGGGCTAGCACTGTTCATGTCTTTTCTTTAAATTGTACCATAGACCAGGCTCTACTTGAGCTAGCGCTCTTCATATCTTTTCTTTACTTTGTACCTCTGACCAGGCTGTCCTTGGGCTAGCAGTGTTCATGTCTTTTCTTTAGATTGTACCATAGACCAGACTCTACTTGAGCAAGCACTGTTCATGTCTTGTCTTTAAATTGTACCATACACCATTCTCTGTTTGGGCTAGCACAGTTCATGTCTTTTTCTTAAATTGTACCATAGACCAGGCTTTACCTGAGCTAGAACTGTTCATTTCTTTTCTTTTAATTGTACCATAGACCAGGCTCTATTTGGGCTAGCACTGTTCATGTCTTTTCTTTAAGCTGTACCATAGACCAGGGTCTACTTGAGCTAGCACTGTTCATGTCTTTTCTTTAAATTGTACCATAGACCAGGATCTACTTGGGCTAGCACTGTTCATGTCTTTTCTTTACTTTGTACCATAGACAAGGCTCTTCTTGAGCTAGCGCTTTTCATTTCTTCTCTTTAAATTGTAATATAGACCAAGCTCTACTTGAGCTAGCACTGTTCATATCTTTTCTTTACTTTGTACCATAGACCAGGCCCTAAATGGGCTAGCACTGTTCATGTCTTTTCTTTAAATTCTACCATAGACCAGACTCTGCTTCAGCTAGCACTGTTCATGTCTTTTCTTTACTTGGTACCATAGACCAGGCTCTACTAGGGTTAGCACTGTACATGTCTTTTCTTTACTTTGTGCCATAGACCAGGCTGTACATGGGCTAGCACTGTTCATGTCTTTTCTTTAAATTGTACCGTAGACCAGGCTTTACTAGGGATAGCACTATTCATGTCTTTTGTTTACTTTGCCCCATAGACCAGACTCCATGTGGGCTAGTACTGTTCATGTCCTTTCATTACTTTGTCCAATAGACCATGCTGTACTTGAGCTAGCAATGTTCATGTCTTTTCCTTAACTTGTACTATAGACCAGGCTCAACTTGGGATAGCCCTGTTCATATCTTTTCCTTAAATTGTATCATAGACCAGGCTCTACTTGGGCTAGCACTGTTCAAGTCTTTTCTTTACTTTGTACCATAGACCAGGCTCTACTTGGGCTAGCACTGTTCAAGTCTTTTCTTTAAACTGTACCATAGACAGGTTCTACTTGGGCTAGTGCTCTTCATGTCTTTTGTTTAAACTGTACCATTGACCAGCCTCTACTTGAGCTAGCTCTGTTCATGTCTTTTCTCTACTTTTACCATAGGTCAGGCTCTGCTTGAGCTAGTGTTCTTCATGTCTTTTCTTTACTTTGTACCATAGACCAGGCTCTTCTTGGGATAGTGCTGTTCATGTCTTTTCTTTAAACTGTACCATAGTCCAGCCCCTACTTGAGCTAGTGCTGGTCATGTCTTTTCATTACTTTGTACCACAGATTAGTCTATACTTGGACTAGCACTGCTCATGTCTTTTCTTTACTTTGTACCATAACCCAGGCTCTACTTGGGCTAGCACAGTTCATCTCTTTTCTTTTGCCTGTACCAAAGACCAGGCTCTACTTGGGCTAGCACTCGTCATGTCTTTTCTTTAAATTGTTCCATAGACCAGGCTCTACTTCGGCTAGCGCTGGTTCATGTCTTTTCTTTAAATTGTACCATAGACCAGGCTCTATTTGAGGTAGTACTGTTCAGGTCTATTCTTTACTTGGTATCATAGACCAGGCTCTACTTGGGCTAGCCCTGTTCATGTCTTTTCGTTACTTTGTACCATACACCAGGCTCTACGTTGGCTAGCACTGTTCATTTCTTTTCTTTAAATTGTATCATAGACCAGGCACTACTTGGAATAGCTCTATTAATGTATTTTCTTTCCTTTGTACCATAGACCAGGTTCTACTTAGGCTAGCACTGTTCATGTCATTTCTTTACTTTATACCATAGACCCAGCTCTACATGAGTTAGCACTGTTCATGACTTTTCTTTAAATTGTACAGTTGCCCATGCTGTACTAGGGCTAGCACTGTTCATGTCTTTTCTTTATTTTGTACTGTAGACCAGGATCTATGTGGCCTAGCACGTTCATGTCTTTTGTTTACTTTGTACCATAGACCATACTCTACGTGGGCTAGCACTGTTCATGTCTTTTCTTGACTTTGTACAATATACCAGGCTCTACTTGAGCTAGCAATGTTCATGTCTGTTCTTTAAATTGTACCATAGACCAGGCTTTAGTTGGGCTAGTGCTGTTCATGTCTTTTCTTTAAAATTGTACCAAAGACCAGACTCTACTTGGGCTAGCACTGTTCATGTTTTTCATTACTTTCTACCATACACCAGGCTCTACTTGGGCTAGCACTGTTCATGTCTTTTCTTTTCTTTGTACCATAGACAAGGCTCTTCTTGAGCTAGCGCTATTCATGTCTTTTCTTTACTTTGTACCATAGACCAGAATCTTCTTGAGTTATGCACTTTTCATATCTTCTTTTTAAATTGTACCATAGAACAGTCTCTACTTGGGCTAGCACAGTTCATGTCTTTTCTTTAAATTGTACTATAGACCTGGTTGACTTGAGCTAGCGCATTCATGTCTTTTCTTTACTTTGTACCACAGACTAGGCTCTAATTGAGCTAACGCTGTTCATGTTTTTTCCTTAAATTGCACCATAGACTAGTTCCTATTTTGGCTAGCACTCTTCATGTCTTTTCTTTAAATTGTACCATAGACCAGACACTTCTTTAGCTACTACTGTTCATGTCTTGTCTTTAAATTGTACAATAGACAATTCTCTGTTTGGGCTAGCACTGCTCATGTATTTCCTTTAAATTGTAGCATAGACCAATCTCTTCTTGATCTAGCACTGTTCATGTCTTTTCTTTAAATTATACCATTGACCATTCCCTACTTGGGCTAGTACTGTTCATGTCTTTTCCTTAAATTCTACCATAGAACAGACTCTACTTGAGCTACAGCTGTTCATGTCTTTTCTTTACTTTGTACCACAGACCAGGCTCTAGCTGAGCTAGCACTGTTCATGTCCTTTCTTTAAATTGTACAATGGACTAGGTTCTACTTGGGCTAGCACTGTTCATGTCTTTCCTTTACTTTGTACCAAAGATCAGTCTCTACTTGGGCTTGCACTTTTCATGTTTTCCATTACTTTCTACCATACACCTGGCTCTACTTGGGCTAGCACTGTACATCTTTTCTTTACTTTGTACCATAGACAAGGCTCTTCTTGAGCTAGTGCTGTTCATGTCTTTTCTTTACTTTGTACCATAGACCAGGCTCTTCTTGAGCTAGTGCTGTTCATGTCTTTTCTTTACTTTGTACCATAGACCAGGCTCTTCTTGAGCTAGCAATTTTCATATCTTTTTTTAAATTGTACCACAGACCAGGCTCTAGCTGGTCTAGCACTGTTTATTTCTTTTCTTTATATTGTACCATAGACCAGGCTTTCCTTGAACTAGCGCTGTTCATGTCTTTTCTTCACTTTGTACAATAGACCAGGCAGTACTCGGTTTAGCACTGTTAATGTCCTTTCTTTAAATCGTACCTTAGACCAGGCTCTGCTTGAGCTAGCACTGTTCATGTCATTTCTTTACTTTGTACCATTGCCCAGGCTCTACTTGGGCTAGCACTGTTCATGTCTTTTGATTACTTTGCACCATAGACCAGACTCTACTTGGGCTAGTGCTGTTCATGTCTTTTCTTTACCTTGTACCATAGACCAGGCTCTACTTGAGTTAGTAATGTTCATGTCTTTTCCTTAACTTTTAACATAGACCAGGCTGTACTTGGGCTAGCACTGTTCATGTCTTTTCTTTAAACTGTACCATATACCACGGTCTACTTCGGCTAGCACTGTTCATGTCTCTCCTTTACTTTGTACCAAAGACCAGACTCTATTTGGGCTAGCACTGATCATGTCTTTTCTTAACTTTGTACCATACACAAGGCTCTACTTGAGCTAGCGCTGTTCATAACTTTTCTTTACTTGGTACCATAGACCAGGCTCTTCTTGAACTAGCACTTTTCATATCTTCTTTAAATTATACCGTAGACCAGGCTCTACTTGAGCTAGCACTGTTCATATCTTTTCTTCACTTTCTACTATAGACCAGGCTCTATTTGGGATAGCACTGTTCATGACTTTTCTGTAAATTGTACCATAGACCATGCTCTACTTGAGCTAGCACTGTTCATGTCTTTTCTTTACTTGGTACCATAGACTAGGCTCTACTTGGGATATCACTATTCATGACTTTTCTTTACTTTGTACCATAGACCAGGTTCTACTTGGGCTAGAACTGTTCATGTCTTTTCTTTACTTTGTACTATAGACCCAGCTCTTCCTGAGCTAGCACTGTTCATGTCTTTTCTTTAAATAGTCACATAGAACAGACTCTACTTGCCAAGCAATGTTCATGTCTTTTCTTTAAATTGTACCATAGACTAGACTCTACTTTAGCTAGCACTGTTCTTGCCTTTTTTTTAAATTGTACCTAGGACCAGGCTCTAGTTGGTCTAGCACTGTTTATATCTTTTCATTAAATTGTACCATAGACCAGGCTCTACTTGAGCTAGCACTGTTCATGTCTTTTCTTTACTTTGTACCATTGCCCAGGCACTACTTCAGCTAGCTCTTTTCATGTCTTTTCTTTTAACTGTATCAAAGACCAGGCTCTAGTTGGGCTAGCACTGTTCATGTCTTTTGTTAACTTAGTACCATAGATCAGACGCTACTTGGGCAAGCACTGTTCATATCTTTTCGTAACTTTGTACCATAGACCAGGCTCTACTTGGGCTAGCACTGTTCATGTCTTTTCTTTAAATTGTACCACAGACCAGGCTCTACTTGAGCGAGCACTGTACATGTCTTTTCTTTAAATTGTACCATTGCCCAGGCTCTACTTCGGCTAGCATCTGTTCATGTCTTTCTTTAAATTCACCATTGACCAGGCTCTACTTGAGCTAGTGCTCTTCATATCTTTTCTTTACTTTGTACCTCTGACCAGGCTGTCCTTGGGCTAGCAGTGTTCATTTCTTTTCTTTAGATTGTACCATAGACCAGACTCTACTTGAGCTAGCACTGTTCATGTCTTGTCTTTAAATTGTACCATTCACCATTCTCTGTTTGGGCTAGCACTGTTCATGTCTTTTCCTTAAATTTTACCATAGACCAGGCATTACCTGAGCTAGAACTGTTCATGTCTTTTCTTTGAATTGTACCATAGACCAGGCTCTATTTGGGCTAGCACTGTTTATGTCTTTTCTTTAAACTGTACCATAGACCAGGGTCTACTTGAGCTAGCACTGTTCATATCTTTTCTTTAAATTGTTCCACAGACCAGGATCTACTTGGGCTAGCACTGTTCATGTCTTTTCCTTAAATTGTACCACAGACCAGGCTCTACTTGTGCTGCGCTGTTCATGGTTTTATTTACCTTGTATCATAGACCAGGCTCTACTTGAGTTAGCGCAGTTCTTCTCTTTTCTTTTCTTTGTACCATAGACCAGGCTCTACTTGAGCCAGTGCTGTTCATGTGTTTTCTTTACTTTTTTACCATAGACCAGTCTCTACTTGGGCTAGCACAGATCATGCCTTTCCTTTACTTTCTACCATAGTCCAGACTCTACTTGAGCTAGCATTGTTCATGCCTTTTCTTTACTTCATACCATAGACTAGGGCCTCATATGGCTAGCACTGTTCATGTCTTTTCTTTACTTGGTACCGTAGGACCAGGCTCTACTAGGGCTAGCATTGTACATGTCTTTTTCTTTACTTTGTACCATAGACCAGGCTGTACAGGGCTAGCACTGTTCATGTCTTTTTCTTTAAATTGTACCATAGACCAGGCTTTACTAGGGATAGCACTATTCATGTCTTTTGTTTACTTTGCTCCATAGACCAGACTCTATGTGGGCTAGTACTGTTCAAGTCCTTTCATTACTTTGTCCAATAGACCATGCTGTACTTGAGCTAGCAATGTTCATGTCTTTTCCTTAACTTGTACTATAGACCAGGCTCAACTTGGGATAGCCCTGTTCACGTCTTTTCTTTAAATTGTATCATAAACCAGGCTCTACTTGGGCTAGCACTGTTCATGTCTTTCCTTTACTTTGTACCAAAGGCCAGGCTCTACTTGGGCTAGCACTGTTCATGTCTTTTCTTTACTTTGTACCATAGACCAGGCTTTACTTGGGCTAGCACTGTTCAAGTCTTTTCTTTAAACTGTACCATAGACAGGTTCTTCTTGGGCTAGCACTCTTCATGTCTTTTGTTTAAACTGTACCATTGACCAGCCTCTACTTGAGCTACAACTGTTCATATCTTTTCTCTACTTTGTACCATAGGTCAGGCTCTGCTTGAGCTAGTGCTGTTCATGTCTTTTCTTTAGTTTGTACCATATACCAGGCTCTTCTTGGGATAGCGCTGTTCATGTCTTTTCTTTAAACTGTAACATAGTCCAGGCTCTATTTGAGGTAGTACTGTTCAGGTCTATTCTTTACTTGGTATCATAGACCAGGCTCTACTTGGGCTAGCCCTGTTCATGTCTTTTCGTTACTTTGTACCATACACCAGGCTCTCACGCTATCTAGCACTGTTCATTTCTTTCTTTAAATTGTATCATAGACCAGGCACTACTTGGAATAGCCTCTATTAATGTATTTTCTTCCTTTGTACCATAGACCAGGTTCTACTTAGGCTAGCACTGTTCATGTCATTTCTTTTACTTTATACCATAGACCCAGCTCTACATGAGTTAGCACTGTTCATGACTTTTCTTTAAATTGTACAGTTGCTCATGCTGTACTAGGGCTAGCACTGTTCATGTCTTTTCTTTATTTTGTACTGTAGACCAGGATCTATGTGGCTAGCACTGTTCATGTCTTTGTTTACTTTGTACCATAGACCATACTCTCGTGGCTAGCACTGTTCATGTCTTTTCTTGACTTTGTACAATATACCAGGCTCTACTTGAGCTAGCAATGTTCATGTCTGTTCTTTAAATTGTACCATAGACCAGGCTTTAGTTGGGCTAGTGCTGTTCATGTCTTTTCTTTAATTGTACCAAAGACCAGACTCTACCTGGCTAGCACTGTTCATGTTTTTCATTACTTTCTACCATACACCAGGCTCTACTTGGGCTAGCACTGTTCATGTCTTTTCTTTTCTTTGTACCATAGACAAGGCTCTTCTTGAGCTAGCGTTATTCATGTCTTTTCTTTACTTTGTACCATAGACCAGAATCTTCTTGAGTTATGCACTTTCATATCTTCTTTTAAATTGTACCATAGAACAGTCTCTACTTGGCTAGCACAGTTCATGTCTTTTCTTTAAATTGTACTATAGACCTGGTTGACTTGAGCTAGCGCATTCATGTCTTTTCTTTACTTTGTACCACAGACTAGGCTCTAATTGAGCTAACGCTGTTCATGTTTTTTCCTTAAATTGCACCATAGACTAGTTCCTATTTTGGCTAGCACTCTTCATGTCTTTTCTTTAAATTGTACCATAGACCAGACACTTCTTTAGCTACTACTGTTCATGTCTTGTCTTTAAATTGTACAATAGACAATTCTCTGTTTGGGCTAGCACTGCTCATGTATTTCCCTTTAAATTGTAGCATAGACCAATCTCTTCTTGATCTAGCACTGTTCATGTCTTTTCTTTAAATTATACCATTGACCATTCCCTACTTGGGCTAGTACTGTTCATGTCTTTTCCTTAATTCTACCATAGAACAGACTCTACTTGAGCTACAGCTGTTCATGTCTTTTCTTTACTTTGTACCACAGACCAGGTCTCAGCTGAGCTTAGCACTGTTCATGTCCTTTCTTTAAATTGTACAATGGACTAGGTTCTACTTGGGCTAGCACTGTTCATGTCTTTCCTTTACTTTGTACCAAAGATCAGTCTCTACTTGGGCTTGCACTTTTCATGTTTTCCATTACTTTCTACCATACACCTGGCTCTACTTGGGCTAGCACTGTACATCTTTTCTTTACTTTGTACCATAGACAAGGCTCTTCTTGAGCTAGTGCTGTTCATGTCTTTTCTTTACTTTGTACCATAGACCAGGCTCTTCTTGAGCTAGTGCTGTTCATGTCTTTTCTTTACTTTGTACCATAGACCAGGCTCTTCTTGAGCTAGCAATTTTCATATCTTTTTTTAAATTGTACCACAGACCAGGCTCTAGCTGGTCTAGCACTGTTATTTCTTTTCTTTATATTGTACCATAGACCAGGCTTTCCTTGAACTAGCGCTGTTCATGTCTTTTCTTCACTTTGTACAATAGACCAGGCAGTACTCGGTTTAGCACTGTTAATGTCCTTTCTTTAAATCGTACCTTAGACCAGGCTCTGCTTGAGCTAGCACTGTTCATGTCATTTCTTTACTTTGTACCATTGCCCAGGCTCTACTTGGGCTAGCACTGTTCATGTCTTTTGATTACTTTGCACCATAGACCAGACTCTACTTGGGCTAGTGCTGTTCATGTCTTTTCTTTACCTTGTACCATAGACCAGGCTCTACTTGAGTTAGTAATGTTCATGTCTTTTCCTTAACTTTTAACATAGACCAGGCTGTACTTGGGCTAGCACTGTTCATGTCTTTTCTTTAAACTGTACCATATACCACGGTCTACTTCGGCTAGCACTGTTCATGTCTCTCCTTTACTTTGTACCAAAGACCAGACTCTATTTGGGCTAGCACTGATCATGTCTTTTCTTAACTTTGTACCATACACAAGGCTCTACTTGAGCTAGCGCTGTTCATAACTTTTCTTTACTTGGTACCATAGACCAGGCTCTTCTTGAACTAGCACTTTTCATATCTTCTCTTTAAATTATACCGTAGACCAGGCTCTACTTGAGCTAGCACTGTTCATATCTTTTCTTCACTTTCTACTATAGACCAGGCTCTATTTGGGATAGCACTGTTCATGACTTTTCTGTAAATTGTACCATAGACCATGCTCTACTTGAGCTAGCACTGTTCATGTCTTTTCTTTACTTGGTACCATAGACTAGGCTCTACTTGGGATATCACTATTCATGACTTTTCTTTACTTTGTACCATAGACCAGGTTCTACTTGGGCTAGAACTGTTCATGTCTTTTCTTTACTTTGTACCATAGACCCAGCTCTTCCTGAGCTAGCACTGTTCATGTCTTTTCTTTAAATAGTCACATAGAACAGACTCTACTTGGCCAAGCAATGTTCATGTCTTTTCTTTAAATTGTACCATAGACTAGACTCTACTTTAGCTAGCACTGTTCTTGCCTTTTTTTTAAATTGTACCTAGGACCAGGCTCTAGTTGGTCTAGCACTGTTTATATCTTTTCATTAAATTGTACCATAGACCAGGCTCTACTTGAGCTAGCACTGTTCATGTCTTTTCTTTACTTTGTACCATTGCCCAGGCACTACTTCAGCTAGCTCTTTTCATGTCTTTTCTTTTAACTGTATCAAAGACCAGGCTCTAGTTGGGCTAGCACTGTTCATGTCTTTTGTTAACTTAGTACCATAGATCAGACGCTACTTGGGCAAGCACTGTTCATATCTTTTCGTAACTTTGTACCATAGACCAGGCTCTACTTGGGCTAGCACTGTTCATGTCTTTTCTTTAAATTGTACCACAGACCAGGCTCTACTTGAGCGAGCACTGTACATGTCTTTTCTTTAAATTGTACCATTGCCCAGGCTCTACTTCGGCTAGCACTGTTCATGTCTTTTCTTTAAATTCTACCATTGACCAGGCTCTACTTGAGCTAGTGCTCTTCATATCTTTTCTTTACTTTGTACCTCTGACCAGGCTGTCCTTGGGCTAGCAGTGTTCATTTCTTTTCTTTAGATTGTACCATAGACCAGACTCTACTTGAGCTAGCACTGTTCATGTCTTGTCTTTAAATTGTACCATTCACCATTCTCTGTTTGGGCTAGCACTGTTCATGTCTTTTCCTTAAATTTTACCATAGACCAGGCATTACCTGAGCTAGAACTGTTCATGTCTTTTCTTTGAATTGTACCATAGACCAGGCTCTATTTGGGCTAGCACTGTTTATGTCTTTTCTTTAAACTGTACCATAGACCAGGGTCTACTTGAGCTAGCACTGTTCATATCTTTTCTTTAAATTGTTCCACAGACCAGGATCTACTTGGGCTAGCACTGTTCATGTCTTTTCCTTAAATTGTACCACAGACCAGGCTCTACTTGTGCTAGCGCTGTTCATGGTTTTATTTACCTTGTATCATAGACCAGGCTCTACTTGAGTTAGCGCAGTTCTTCTCTTTTCTTTTCTTTGTACCATAGACCAGGCTCTACTTGAGCCAGTGCTGTTCATGTGTTTTCTTTACTTTTTACCATAGACCAGTCTCTACTTGGGCTAGCACAGATCATGCCTTTCCTTTACTTTCTTACCATAGTCCAGACTCTACTTGAGCTAGCATTGTTCATGCCTTTTCTTTACTTCATACCATAGACTAGGCTCTACATGGGCTAGCACTGTTCATGTCTTTTCTTTACTTGGTACCGTAGACCAGGCTCTACTAGGGCTAGCATTGTACATGTCTTTTCTTTACTTTGTACCATAGACCAGGCTGTACATGGGCTAGCACTGTTCATGTCTTTTCTTTAAATTGTACCATAGACCAGGCTTTACTAGGGATAGCACTATTCATGTCTTTTGTTTACTTTGCTCCATAGACCAGACTCTATGTGGGCTAGTACTATTCAAGTCCTTTCATTACTTTGTCCAATAGACCATGCTGTACTTGAGCTAGCAATGTTCATGTCTTTTCCTTAACTTGTACTATAGACCAGGCTCAACTTGGGATAGCCCTGTTCACGTCTTTTCTTTAAATTGTATCATAAACCAGGCTCAACTTGGGCTAGCACTGTTCATGTCTTTCCTTTACTTTGTACCAAAGGCCAGGCTCTACTTGGGCTAGCACTGTTCATGTCTTTTCTTTACTTTGTACCATAGACCAGGCTTTACTTGGGCTAGCACTGTTCAAGTCTTTTCTTTAAACTGTACCATAGACAGGTTCTTCTTGGGCTAGCACTCTTCATGTCTTTTGTTTAAACTGTACCATTGACCAGCCTCTACTTGAGCTACAACTGTTCATATCTTTTCTCTACTTTGTACCATAGGTCAGGCTCTGCTTGAGCTAGTGCTGTTCATGTCTTTTCTTTAGTTTGTACCATATACCAGGCTCTTCTTGGGATAGCGCTGTTCATGTCTTTTCTTTAAACTGTACCATAGTCCAGCCCCTACTTGAGCTAGTGCTGGTCATGTCTTTCATTACTTTGTACCACAGACCAGTCTATACTTGGGCTAGCACTGTTCATGTCTTTACTTTGCTTTGCACCATAACCCAGGCACTACTTGGCTAGCACAGTTCATCTCTTTTCTTTTGCCTGTACCAAAGACCAGGCTCTACTTGGCTAGCACTGTTCATGTCTTTTGTTTAGAATTGTTCCATAGACCAGGCTTCCACTCGCTAGCTGTTCATGTCTTTTCTTTAATTGTACCATAGACCAGGCTCTATTTGAGCTAGCGCTGTTTATGACTTTCTTACATTTTGTGCCATAGACCAGGCACTACTTGGGCTAGCACTGTTTATATCTTTCTTTACTTTGTACCATGGACCAGGCTCTACTGGACTAGCACTGTTCATGTCTTTTTCTTTACTTTGTACCATAGACGAGACTCTACTTGGGCTAGCACTGTTCATGTTCTTTTCTTTAAATTATGCCATAGTCCAGACTCTACTTGAGCTAGCACTGTTCATGCCTTTTCTTTACTCCTACCATAGACTAGGCTCTACATGGGCTAGCACTGTTCATGTCTTTTCTTTACTTGGTACCATAGACCAGGCTCTACTAGGGCTAGCATTGTACATGTCTTTTCTTTACTTTGTACCATAGACCAGGCTGTACATGGGCTAGCACTGTTCATGTCTTTTCTTTAAATTGTACCATAGACCAGGCTTTACTAGGGATAGCACTATTCATGTCTTTTGTTTACTTTGCTCCATAGACCAGACTCTATGTGGGCTAGTACTGTTCAAGTCCTTTCATTACTTTGTCCAATAGACCAGGCTGTACTTGAGCTAGCAATGTTCATGTCTTTTCCTTAACTTGTACTATAGACCAGGCTCAACTTGGGATAGCCCTGTTCACGTCTTTTCTTTAAATTGTATCATAAACCAGGCTCTACTTGGCTAGCACTGTTCATGTCTTTCCTTTACTTTGAACCAAAGGCCAGGCTCTACTTGGGCTAGCACTGTTCAAGTCTTTTCTTTAAACTGTACCATAGACAGGTTCTTTTTGGGCTAGCGCTCTTCATGTCTTTTGTTTAAACTGTACCATTGACCAGCCTCTACTTGAGCTACAACTGTTCATGTCTTTTCTCTACTTTGTACCATAGGTCAGGCTCTGCTTGAGCTAGTGCTGTTCATGTCTTTTCTTTAGTTTGTACCATATAACAGGCTCTTTTGGGATAGCGCTGTTCATGTCTTTTCTTTAAACTGTACCATAGTCCAGCCCCTACTTGAGCTAGTGCTGGTCATGTCTTTTCATTACTTTGTACCACAGACCAGTCTATACTTGGGCTAGCACTGTTCATGTCTTTACTTTACTTTGTACCATAACCCAGGCACTACTTGGGCTAGCACAGTTCATCTCTTTTCTTTTGCCTGTACCAAAGACCAGGCTCTACTTGGGCTAGCACTGTTCATGTCTTTTGTTTAAATTGTTCCATAGACCAGGCTCTACTTCGGCTAGCGCTGTTCATGTCTTTTCTTTAAATTGTACCATAGACCAGGCTCTATTTGAGCTAGCGCTGTTTATGACTTTTCTTTACTTTGTGCCATAGACCAGGCACTACTTGGGCTAGCACTGTTTATATCTTTTCTTTACTTTGTACCATGGACCAGGCTCTACTGGGCTAGCACTGTTCATGTCTTTTCTTTACTTTGTACCATAGACGAGACTCTACTTGGGCTAGCACTGTTCATGTCTTTTCTTTAAATTATGCCATAGTCCAGACTCTACTTGAGCTAGCACTGTTCATGCCTTTTCTTTACTTCCTACCATAGACTAGGCTCTACATGGGCTAGCACTGTTCATGTCTTTTCTTTACTTGGTACCATAGACCAGGCTCTACTAGGGCTAGCATTGTACATGTCTTTTCTTTACTTTGTACCATAGACCAGGCTGTACATGGGCTAGCACTGTTCATGTCTTTTCTTTAAATTGTACCATAGACCAGGCTTTACTAGGGATAGCACTATTCATGTCTTTTGTTTACTTTGCTCCATAGACCAGACTCTATGTGGGCTAGTACTGTTCAAGTCCTTTCATTACTTTGTCCAATAGACCAGGCTGTACTTGAGCTAGCAATGTTCATGTCTTTTCCTTAACTTGTACTATAGACCAGGCTCAACTTGGGATAGCCCTGTTCACGTCTTTTCTTTAAATTGTATCATAAACCAGGCTCTACTTGGGCTAGCACTGTTCATGTCTTTCCTTTACTTTGAACCAAAGGCCAGGCTCTACTTGGGCTAGCACTGTTCAAGTCTTTTCTTTAAACTGTACCATAGACAGGTTCTTTTTGGGCTAGCGCTCTTCATGTCTTTTGTTTAAACTGTACCATTGACCAGCCTCTACTTGAGCTACAACTGTTCATGTCTTTTCTCTACTTTGTACCATAGGTCAGGCTCTGCTTGAGCTAGTGCTGTTCATGTCTTTTCTTTAGTTTGTACCATATAACAGGCTCTTTTTGGGATAGCGCTGTTCATGTCTTTTCTTTAAACTGTACCATAGTCCAGCCCCTACTTGAGCTAGTGCTGGTCATGTCTTTTCATTACTTTGTACCACAGACCAGTCTATACTTGGGCTAGCACTGTTCATGTCTTTTCTTTACTTTGTACCGTAACCCAGGCTCTGCTTG
Organism: Neoceratodus forsteri; assembly: GCA_016271365.2. NCBI lineage: Eukaryota > Metazoa > Chordata > Ceratodontiformes > Ceratodontidae > Neoceratodus > Neoceratodus forsteri. The sequence goes on along the minus strand of JADMNL010000024.1, from coordinate 253,598,045 downwards.
GGCTAGCACAGTTCATCTCTTTTCTTTTGCCTGTACCAAAGACCAGGCTCTACTTGGGCTAGCACTGTTCATGTCTTTTCTTTAAATTGTTCCATAGACCAGGCTCTACTTCGGCTAGCGCTGTTCATGTCTTTTCTTTAAATTGTACCATAGACCAGGCTCTATTTGACCTAGCTCTGTTCATGTCTTTTCTTTACTTTGTGCCATAGACCAGGCACTACTTGGGCTAGCACTGTTTATATCTTTTCTTTACTTTGTACCATGGACCAGGCTCTACTTGAGCTAGTACTGTTTAGGTCTTCTCTTTACTTGGTATCATAGACCAGGCTCTACTTGGGCTAGCCCTATTCATGTCTTTTCTTTACTTTGTACCATACACCAAGCTCTACTTTGGCTAGCACTGTTCTTTTCTTTTCTTTAAATTGTATCATAGACTAGGCACTACTTGGGATGGCACTATTAATGTCTTTTGTTTCCTTTGTACCATAGACCAGGTTCTACTTAGGCTAGCACTGTTCATGTCTTTTCTTTACTTTATACCATAGACCCGGCTCTACATGAGTTAGCACTGTTCATGACTTTTCTTTAAATTGTACCGTTGCCCAGGCTGTACTAGGGCTAACACTTTTCTTGTCTTTTCTTTTAACTGTACCAAAGACCAGGCTCTACTTGAGCTAGCACTGTTCATGTCTTTTCTTTATTTTGTACTGTAGACCAGGCTCTGCATGGCCTAGCACTGTTCATGTCTTTTGTTTACTTTGTACCATAGACCATACTCTACATGGGCTAGCACTGTTCATGTCTTTTCTTGACTTTGTACAATATGCCAGGCTCTACTTGAGCAAGCACTGTTCACGTATTCTCTTTAAATTGTACCATAGACCAGGATTTATTTGGGCTAGTGCTGTTCACGTCTTTTCTTTAAATTGTATCAAAGACCAGGCTCTACTTGGGCTAGCACTGTTCATGTTTTTCATTACTTTCTACCATACACCAGGATCTACTTGGGGTAGCACTGTTCGTGTCTTTTCTTATCTTTGTACCATAGACCAGGATCTTCTTGAGCTATGCACTTTTCATGTCTTCTCTTTAGATTGTACCACAGAACAGTCTCTACTTGGGCTAGCACTGTTCATGTATTTTCTTTAAATTGTACTATAGACCTGGCTCTACTTGAGCTAGTGCTATTCATGTCTGTTCTTTACTTTGTACCACAGACCAGGCTCTAATTGAGCTAACGCTGTTCATGTTTTTTCCTTACATTGTACCATAGACCAGTTCCTATTTAGGCTAGCACTCTTCATGTCTTTTCTTTAAATTGTACTATAGACCAGACTCTTCTTTAGCTACTACTGTTCATGTCTTGTCTTTAAATTGTACAGTAGACAATTCTCTGTTTGGGCTAGCACTGTTCATGTATTTTCTTTAAATTGTACCATAGGCCAGTCTCTTCTTGAGCTAACATTGTTCATGTCTTTTCTTTAAATTGTACCCTTGACCAGTCCCTACTTGGGCTAGTACTGTTCATGTCTTTTCCTTAAATTCTACCACAGAACAGACTCTACTTGAGCTACAGCTGTTCATGTCTTTTCTTTACTTTGTACCACAGACCAGGCTCTAATTGAGCTAACACTGTTCATGTCTTTTCTTTAAATTGTATCATAGACCAGGCTGTACTTAGGCTAGCACTGTTCATATCTTTTCTTTAAATTGTTCCCTAGACCAGGCTCTACTTGGGCTAGCACTGTTCATGTCTTTTCTTTAAATTGTTCCCTAGACGAGGCTCTACTTGGGCTAGCACTGTTCATGTCTTATCTTTAAATTGTTCCCTAGACCAGGCTCTACTTGGGCTAGTGCAGTTCATGTCTTTTCTTTAAATTGTACCATAGACCAGGCTCAACTTGAGCTAGCACTGTTCATGTCTTCTCTTCTCTTTCTTTGTACCATAGTCCAGGCTCTATTTGGGCTAGCACTGTTCATGTCTATTCTTTAAATTGTACCATACCCCAGGCTCTACTTCAGCTAGTGCTGTTCATGCCTTTTCTTTATATTTGTGCCATAGACCAGGCCCTACTTGGGCTAGCACTATTCATGTCTTTTCTTTAGATTGTACCATAAACCAGGCTGTACTTGGGCTTGCACGGCTCATGACTTTCTTTTAAATTGTACCACAGACCAGGCTGTACCAGGCAAGCACTGTTCTTGTCTTTTCTTTACTTTGTACCATAGACAATGCTCTACTTGGGCTAGCTCTGTTCATGCCTTTTCTTTACCTTGCATCATAGACCAGGCTCAACTTGAGTGAGCGCTGTTGATCTCTTTTCTTTTCCTTGTACCATAGACAAGGCAATACTTGGGCTAGCAATGTTCATGTCTTTTCTTTCCATTGTACCATAGACCAGGCAGTACTTGGGCTTGCACTATTCATGTCTTTTCTCTAAATTGTACCATAGACCAGGCTCTACCTGGGCTAGCACTGTTCATGTCTTTTCTTTACTTTGTACCATAGACCAGGCTCTACTTGGGCTAGCACTGTTCAAGTCTTTTCTTTAAACTGTATCATAGACAGGTTCTACTTGGGCTAGCGCTCTTCATGTCGTTTGTTTAAACTGTACCATAGACCAACCTCTCCTTGAGCTACCACTTTTCATGTCTTTTCTCTAGTTTGTACCATAGGTCAGGCTCTGCTTGAGCTAGCGCTGTTCATGCTATTCTTTACTTTGTACCATAGACCAGGCTCTTCTTGGGATAGTGTTGTTCATGTCTTTTCTTTAAATTGCACCATAGTTCAGCCCCTACTTGAGCTAGTGCTGTTCATGTGTTTTCATTACTTTGTACTACAGACCAGGCTCTACTTGGGCTAGCACAGTTCATCTCTTTTTTTATGCCTGTACCAAAGACCAGGCTCTACTTCGGCAAGCGCTGTTCATGACTTTTCTTTAAATCGTACCATAGACCAGGCTCTATTAGAGCTACCACTGTTCATGTCTTTTCTTTAAATTGTTCCATAGACCAGGCTCTACTTCGGCTAGCGCTGTTCATGTCTTTTCTTTACTTTGTGCCATAGACCGGGCACTACTTGGGCTAGCACTGTTTATATATTTTCTTTACTTTGTATCATGGACCAGGCTCTACTTGAGCTAGCAATGTTTGGGTCTATTCTTTACTTGGTATCATAGACCAGGCTCTGCTTGGACTAGCCCTGTTCTTGTCTTTTCTTTACTTTGTACCATACACCAGGCTCTACTTTGGCTAGCACTGTTCATTTCTTTTCTTTAAATTGTATCATAGTCCAGGCACTACTTGGGATAGCACTATTAATGTCTTTTCTTTCCTTTGTACCATGGACCAGGTTCAACCTGGGCTAGTACTGTTCATGTGTTTTCTTTACTTTATACCATTGACCCAGCTGTACATGAGCTAGCACTGTTCATGTCTTTTCTTTAAATTGTACCATAGACCAGGCTTTACTTGAGCTAGCACTGTTTATGTATTTTCTTTAAATTGTACCATAAACCAGGCACTACTTGGGCCAGCACTGTTCATGTTTTTCATTACTTTCTGCCATACACCAGGCACTACTTGGGCTAGCACTTTTCATGTCTTTTCTTTACTTTGTACCATAGACCAGAATCTTCTTGAGCTATGCACTTTTCATATTTTCTTTTTAAATTGTACCATAGAACAGTCTCTACTTGGGCTACCACTGTTCATGTCTTTTCTTTAAATTGTACTATAGACCTAGTCGACTTGAGCTAGCACTCTTCATGTCTTTTCTTTAAATTGTACCATAGACCAGACTCTACTTTAGCTACTACTGTTCATGTCTTGTCTTTAAATTGTACTATAGACTATTCCTGTTTGGGCTAGCACTGTGCATGTATTTCCTTTAAATTGTAGCATAGACCAATCTCTTCTTGATCTAGCACTGTTCATGTCTTTTCTTTAAATTATACCATTGACCATTCCCTACTTGGGCTAGCACTGTTCATGTCTTTTCCTTAAATTCTACCATAGAACAGACTCTACTTGAGCTACAGCTGTTCATGTCTTTTCTTTACTTTGTACGACAGACCAGGCTCTAATTGAGCTAACACTGTTCATGTCTTTTCTTTAAATTGCACCATAGACCAGCATCTACTTGGGCTAGCACTATTCATGTCTTTTCTTTAAATTGTTCCCTAGACCAGGCTCTACTTGGGCTAGCGCAGTTCATGTCTTTTCTTTAAATTGTACCTTAGACCAGGCTCTTCTTGAGCTAGCACTGTTCATGTCTTTTCTTTACTTTGTACCATAGAACATGCTCTATTTGACTAGCACTGTTCATGTCTATTCTTTAAATTGTACCATACCTCCGGCTCTACTTCAGCTAGCGCTGTTCATGTCTTTTCTTTATATTTGTGCCATAGACGATGCCCTTCTTGGGCTAGCACTATTCATGTATTTTCTTTCGATTGTACCATAGACCAGGCTGTACTTGGGCTTGCACGGCTCATGACTTTCTTTTAAATTGTACCACAGACCAGGCTCTACCTGGCAAGCACTGTTCATGTCTTTTCTTTACTTTGCACTGCTCATGACTTTCTTTTAAATTGTACCATAGACCAGGCTCTACTTGAGCTAGACTGTTCATGTCTTTTCTTTAAATTGTTCCATAGACGATGCTCTACTTGGGCTAGTGCAGTTCATGTCTTTTCTTTAAATTGTACCATAGACCAGGCTCAACTTGAGCTAGCACTGTTCATGTCTTCTCTTTACTTTGTACCATAGACCAGGCTCTATTTGGGCTAGCACTGTTCATGTCTGTTCTTTAAATTGTACCATACCCCAGGCTCTACTTCAGCTAGCACTGTTCATGCCTTTTCTTTATATTTGTGCCATAGACCAGGCCCTACTTGGGCTAGCACTATTCATGTCTTTTCTTTCGATTGTACCATAGACCAGGCTGTACTTGGGCTTACACGGCTCATGATTTTCTTTTAAATTGTACCACAGACCATGCTCTACCTGGCAAGCACTGTTCATGTCTTTTCTTTGCTTTGTACCATAGACAATGCTCTACTTGGGATAGCTCTGTTCATGTCTTTTCTTTACCTTGTATCATAAACCAGGCTCAACTTGAGTGAGCGCTGTTGATCTCTTTTCTTTACCTTGTACCATAGACCAGGCAATACTTGGGCTAGCAATGTTCATGTCTTTTCTTTCAATTGTACCATAGACCAGGCAGGACTTGGGCTTGCACTATTCATGTCTTTTCTTTAAATTGTACCATAGACCAGACTCTACTTTAGCTACTACTGTTCATGTCTTGTCTTTAAATTATACCATTGACCATTCCCTACTTGGGCTAGTACTGTTCATGTATTTTCCTTAAATTCTACCATAGAACAGACTCTACTTGAGCTACAGCTGTTCATGTCTTTTCTTTACTTTGTACGACAGACCAGGCTCTAATTGAGCTAACACTGTTCATGTCTTTTCTTTAAATTGTACCATAGACCAGTGTCTACTTGGGCTAGCACTATTCATGTCTTTTCTTTAAATTGTTCCCTAGACCAGGCTCTACTTGGGCTAGCGCAGTTCATGTCTTTTCTTTAAATTGTACCGATGACCAGGCCTACTTGGCTAGCACTGTTCATGTCTTTTCTTTACTTTGTACATAGAATGCTAGCTCTATTTGACTAGCACTGTTCATGTCTATTCTTAAATTGTACCATACCCCGGCTCTGGCTTCAGCTAGCGCTGTTCATGTCTTTTCTTTATATTTGTGCCATAGACGACGCCCTTCTTGGGCTAGCATTATTCATGTATTTTCTTTCGATTGTACCATAGACCAGGCTGTACTTGGGCTTGCACTGCTCATGACTTTCTTTTAAATTGTACCATAGACCAGGCTCTACCTGGCAAGCACTGTTCATGTCTTTTCTTTACTTTGTTCCATAGACGATGCTCTACTTGGGGTAGCTCTGTTGCTCTCTTTTCTTTACCTTGTACCATAGACCAGGCAATACTTGGGATAGCACTGTTCATTTTTATTCTTTACTTTGTACCATAGACCAGGCTCTACTTTGGCTAGTGCTGTTCATGTCTTTTCTTTAAATTGTACCATAGACCAGGCTCTACTTGAGCTAGCACTGTTCATGTCTTTTCTTTACCTTGTACCATAGACCTGGTTCTCCTTGCGCAAGCACTGTTCATGTCTTTTTTTTACCTTGTACCATAGAGCAGGCTCTACTTGAGCTAGCGCTGTTCATGTCTATTCTTTACATTGTACCACAGACATGCAATACTTGAGCTAGCACTGTTCACGTCTTTTCTTTACTTTGTACCATAGACCAGGCTCTATTTGGGCTAGCACTGTTTATGTCTTTTCTTTAAATTCTACCATAGACCAGGCTCTACTTGGGCTAGCACTGTCCTTGTCTTTTCTTTACTTTGTACCATAGACCAGGCTCTACTTGGGATAACACTGTTCATGTCTTTTCTTTAAATTGTACTATAGTCCAGGCTGTACTCAGTCTACCACTGTTCATGTCTTTTCTTTACTTTGTACCATAGACAAGGCTGTACTTGAGCTAGCACTGTTCATATATTTTCTTTACTTTGTACCATAGACTGGGCTCGACTTGGGCTGGCACTGTTCATGTCTTTTCTTTAAATTGTACCACAGACCAGGCTCTACTTGAGCTAGTGGTGTACATGTCTTTTCTTTAAATTGTACCATAGACCAGGCTCTACTTGGGCTGGCACTGTTCATGTCTTTTCTTTAAATTGTACCACAGACCAGGCTCTACTTGAGCTAGCAGTGTTCATGTCTTTTCTTTAGATTGTACCATCGACCAGACTCTACTTGAGCTAGCACTGTTCCTGTCTTGTCTTTAAATTGTACCATACACCACTCTCTGTTTGGGCTAGCACTGTCCATGTCTTTTCTTTAAATTGTACCACAGACCAGGCTCTACTTGAGTTAGCATTTTTCATGTCTTTTCCTTAAATTGTACCATAGACCAGGCTTTACCTGAGCTATAACTGTTTCTTGACCTTTCTTTGAATTGTACCATAGGCCAGACTCTATTTGGGCTATCACTGTTCATGTCTTTTCTTTAAACTCTACCATATACCAGGGTCTACTTGAGCTAGAACTGTTTATGTCTTTTCTTTGAATTGTACCATTGACCAGGCTCTACTTATGTAAGCGCTGTTCATGTTTTTTTTCACTTTGTATCATAGACCAGGCTCTACTTGGGCTACCACTGTTCATGTCTTTTCTTTTCTTTGTACCACAGACCAGTCTCTACTTGAGCCAGTGCTGTTCAAGTGTTTTCTTTACTTTTTTACCATAGACCAGTCTCTACTTGGGCTAGCACTGTTCATGTCTTTCCTTTACTTTGTACCATAGTCCAGACTCTACTTGAGCTAGCACTCTTCATGTCTTTTCTTTACTTTGTACCATAGACCAGGCTCTACCTGGGCTAGCACTGTTCATGTCTTCTCTTTAAATTGTACACTAGACCAGGATCTACTTGAACTAGCACTGTTCATATCTTTTCTTTACTTTGTACCATAGACCAGGCTCTACTTGGGCTAGCACTGTTCATGTTTTTCATTACATTCTACCATACACCAGGCTCTACTTGGGCTAGCACTGTTCATGTCTTTTTCTTTACTTTGTACCATTGACCAGGCTCTATTTGGGCTAGCACTGTTCATGTCTTTTCTTTACTTTTTACCATAGACCGTGCTCTACTTGGGCTAGCACTGTTCATGTCTTTTCTTTATCTTTGTGCCATAGACCAGGCTCTACTTGGGCTAGCACTGTTCATGTCTTTTCTTTCAATTTTACCATGGACCAGGCAGTACTGGGGCTTGCACTGCTCATGCCTTTTCTTTTAATTGTACCATAGAAGAGGCTCTACCTGGGCTAGCACTGTTCATGTATTTTCTTTACTTTGTACCATAGAGCAGGTTCTACTTGTGCAAGCGCTGTTCATGTCTTTTATTTACCTTGTACCATAGACCAGGCTCTACTTGAGCTAGCGCTTTTCATGTCTATTCTTTATGTTGTACCATAGACCAGGCAATATTTGGGATAACACTGTTCATGTCTTTTCTTTAAATTGTACCGTAGACCAGGCTCTACTTGGGCTAGCACTGTCCTTGTCTTTTCTTTACTTTGTACCATAGACCAGGCTCTACTTGGGATAACACTGTTCATGTCTTTTCTTTAAATTGTACTATAGACCAGGCTCTACTTAGGCTAGCACTGTTCATGTCTTTTCTTTAAATTGTACTATAGACCAGGCTCTACTTAGGCTAGCACTGTTCATGTCTTTTCTTTACTTTGTACCATAGACCGGGCTCTGCTTGGGCTAGCACTGTTCATGTATTTTCTTTAAACTGTACCATAGACAGGTTCTCCTTGGGCTAGCCCTCTTCATGTCTTTTGTTTAAACTGTACTATAGGCCAGGATCTACTTGAGCAACCACTGTTCATGTCTTTTCTTTACTTTCTACCATAGGTCAGGCTCTGCTTGAGCTACCGATGTTCATGCCTTTTCTTTACTTCATGCCACAGGCTAGGCTTTTCTTGGGATATCGTTGTTCATGTCTTTTCTTTAAATTGTACCATAGACCAGGCCCTACTTGAGCTAGTGCTGTTCATGTCTTTTCATTACTTTGTACCATAGACCAGGCTCTACCTGGCAAGTGCTGTTAATATTTTCTTTACTTTGTACCATAGACCAGGCTCTACTTGGGCTAGCACTGTTCATGTCTTTTCTTTTACCTGTACCAAACACCAGGCTCTATTTTGGCTAGCACTGTTCATGTCTTTTCTTTAAATTGTTCCATTGACAGGGCTCTACTTGAGGCTGGCACTGTTCATGTGTTTTCTTTACCTTGTACCATAGTACAGGCTCTTCTTGGGCTAGCTCTGTTCACGTCTTTTCTTTACTTTGTACCATGGACCAAGCTCTACTTGAGCCAGTACTGTTCATGTCTTCTCTTTACTTGGTACCATAGACCAGGATATACTTGGGCTAGCCCTGTTCATGTCTTTTCTTTTAACTATACCAAAGTCCAGGCTGTTCTTGGGCTAGCACTATTATATCTTTTCATTAAATTGTTCCATAGACCAGGCTCTCTTTGTACTAGCGCTGTTCAAGTCTTTTCTTTAAATTGTACCATAGACCAGGCTCTACTTGGTCAAGCACTGTTCATGTTTTTTCTTTTCTTTGTACCATAGACCAGGCTCTACTTGAGCTAGCACTGTTCATGTCTTTTCTTTTCTTTGTACCAATTCCCAGGCTCTACTTGGACTAACACTATTCATGTCTTTTCTTTACTTTGTACCATAGACCAGTCTCTACTTGCGCTAGCCCTGTTCATGTCTTTTCTTTACTTTGTACCATAGACGAGGCTCTACTTAGGCTAGCATTGTTCATATCTTTTCTTTACTTTGTACCATAGACTAGACTCTTGTTGCGCTAGCACTGTTCATGTTTTTTTTTTACCTTGTATCATAGACCAGGCTCTACTTGAGCTAGCACTGTTCATGACTTTTCTTTACTTTGTTCCATAGACCAGGCTCTACTTGAGCTAGCACTGTTCATGTCTTTTCTTTACTTGGTACCATAGACCAGGCTCTACTAGGGCTAGCACTGTTCATGTTTTTTCTCTACTTTGTACCATGGACCAGGCTCTACTTGAGTTTGCACTGTTCATGTCTTTTCTTTAAATTTTAATATAGACCAGACTCTCCTTGAACTAGCACTGTTCATGTCTTTTCTTTACTTTGTGCTATAGACCAGTCCCTACTCAGGCTAGCACTGTTAATATCTTTTCTTTAAATTGTACCATAGACCAGGCTGTACTTGAGCTAGCACTGTTCATGTCTTTTCTTTACTTTGTACCATAGACCAGGCTCTACCTAGGCTAGCACTGCTCATATCTTTTCTCTTCTTTGTACCATAGACCAGGCTCTACTTGAGCTAGCACAGTTCATGTGTTTTCTTTACTTTGTACCATTGCCCAGGCTCTACTTCGGCTAGCACTTTTCCTGTCTTTTCTTTTAACTGTATCAAAGACCAGGCTCTTTTTGGGCTAGCACTTTTCATGTCTTTTCTTTAAACTGTACCATAAACCTGGCTCTACTTGGGCTAGCATGTTCATGTCTTTTGTTTACTTTGCACCATAGACCAGGCTCTACTTGGGCTAGTACTGTTCATGTCTTTTCTTTACTTTGTACCATAGACCAATCTTTACTTGAGTTAGCACTGTTCATGTCTTTTCTTTTCTTTGTACCATAGGCCAGGCTCTACTTGAGCTAGCACTATTCATGTCTTTTCTTTAAATTGTACCATAGACCAGGCTCTACTTGGTCTAGGACTGTTCATGTCTTTTCTTTAAATTGTACTGTAGACCAGGCTCTCCTTGAACTAGCACTGTTCATGTTTTTTCTCTACTTTGTACCATAGACCAGACACTACTTGGGCTAGCACTGTTCATGTATTTTCTTTACTTTGTACCGTAGACCCGGCTCTACTTGAGCTAGCACTGTTCATGTCTTTTCTTTTCTTTGTACCAATTCCCAGGCTCTACTTGGGCTAACACTGTTCATGTCTTTTCTTTACTTTGTACCATAGACGAGGCTCTGCTTAGGCTAGCATTGTTCATGTATTTTCTTTACTTTGTACCATAGACTAGGCTCTACTTGAGGTAATGCTGTTCATGTCTTTTCTCTACTTTGTACCATAGACCAGGCTCAACTTGAGCTAGCAGTGTTCATGTCTTTTCTTTACTGTGTACCATAGACCAGGCTCAACTTGAGCTAGCAGTGTTCATGTCTTTTCTTTACTGTGTACCATAGACCAGGCTCAACTTGAGCTAGCACTGTTCATTTCTTTTCTTTAAATTATACCATAGACCAGGCTCTACTTGGGCTAGAGCAGTTCATGTCTTTTCTTTAAATTGTACCACCAACCAGGCTATATTTGCGCCAGCACTGTTCATGTCTTTCCTTTACTTTGCACCATAGACCAGGCTCTACTTGAGCTAGTACTGTTCTTGCATTTTCTTTACTTTGTGCCATAGACTAGGCTCTACTTGGACTGGCACTGTTCATGTCTTTTCTTTAAATTGTACCATAAACCAGGCTATACTTGCAGCAGCACTGTTCATGTCTTTCCTTTACTTTGTACCATAGACCAGGCTCTCCTTGAACTAGCACTGTTCATGTCTTTTCTTTACTTTGTACTATAGACCATTCTCTCCTTGAACTAGCACTGTTCATGTTTTTTCTCTACTTTGTACCATAGAGCAGACACTACTTGGGCTGGCACTGTTTATGTATTTTCTTTACTTTGTACCATAGACCCGGCTCTACTTGAGCTAGCACTGTTCATGTCTTTTCTTTTCTTTGTACCAATTACCAGGCTCTACTTGGGCTAACACTGTTCATGTCTTTTCTTTACTTTGTACCATAGACGAGGCTCTGCTTAGGCTAGCATTGTTCATGTATTTTCTTTACTTTGTACCATAGACTAGGCTCTACTTGAGGTAATGCTGTTCATGTCTTTTCTCTACTTTGTACCATAGACCAGGCTCAACTTGAGCTAGCACTGTTCATGTCTTTTCTTTACTGTGTACCATAGACCAGGCTCAACTTGAGCTAGCACTGTTCATTTCTTTTCTTTAAATTATACCATAGACCAGGCTCTACTTGGGCTAGAGCAGTTCATGTCTTTTCTTTAAATTGTACCACCAACCAGGCTATATTTGTGCCAGCACTGTTCATGTCTTTCCTTTACTTTGCACCATAGACCAGGCTCTACTTGAGCTAGTACTGTTCTTGCATTTTCTTTACTTTGTGCCATAGACTAGGCTCTACTTGGACTGGCACTATTCATGTCTTTTCTTTAAATTGTACCATAGACCAGGCTATGCTTGCACCAGCACTGTTCATGTCTTTCCTTTACTTTGTACCATAGACCAGGCTCTCCTTGAACTAGCACTGTTCATGTCTTTTCTTTACTTTGTACCATAGACCAGTCTCTCCTTGAACTAGCACTGTTCATGTTTTTTCTCTTTGTACCATAGACCAGACACTACTTGGGCTAGCACTGTTCATGTCTTTTCTTTAAATTGTACCATAGACCAGGCTCTACTTGGTCTAGGACTGTTCATGTCTTTTCTTTAAATTGTACTGTAGACCAGGCTCTCCTTGAACTAGCACTGTTCATGTTTTTTCTCTACTTTGTACCATAGACCAGACACTACTTGGGCTAGCACTGTTCATGTATTTTCTTTACTTTGTACCGTAGACCCGGCTCTGCCTGAGCTAGCACTGTTCATGTCTTTTTCTTTTCTTTGTACCAATTCCCAGGCTCTACTAGGCTAACACTGTTCATGTCTTTTCTTTTACTTTGTACCATAGACGAGGCTCTGCTTAGGCTAGCATTGTTCATGTATTTTCTTTACTTTGTACCATAGACTAGGCTCTACTTGAGGTAATGCTGTTCATGTCTTTTCTCTACTTTGTACCATAGACCAGGCTCAACTTGAGCTAGCAGTGTTCATGTCTTTTCTTTACTGTGTACCATAGACCAGGCTCAACTTGAGCTAGCAGTGTTCATGTCTTTTCTTTACTGTGTACCATAGACCAGGCTCAACTTGAGCTAGCACTGTTCATTTCTTTTCTTTAAATTATACCATAGACCAGGCTCTACTTGGGCTAGAGCAGTTCATGTCTTTTCTTTAAATTGTACCACCAACCAGGCTATATTTGCGCCAGCACTGTTCATGTCTTTCCTTTACTTTGCACCATAGACCAGGCTCTACTTGAGCTAGTACTGTTCTTGCATTTTCTTTACTTTGTGCCATAGACTAGGCTCTACTTGGACTGGCACTGTTCATGTCTTTTCTTTAAATTGTACCATAGACCAGGCTATACTTGCACCAGCACTGTTCATGTCTTTCCTTTACTTTGTACCATAGACCAGGCTCTCCTTGAACTAGCACTGTTCATGTCTTTTCTTTACTTTGTACCATAGACCAGTCTCTCCTTGAACTAGCACTGTTCATGTTTTTTCTCTTTGTACCATAGACCAGACACTACTTGGGCTAGCACTGTTCATGTCTTTTCTTTAAATTGTACCATAGACCAGGCTCTACTTGGTCTAGGACTGTTCATGTCTTTTCTTTAAATTGTACTGTAGACCAGGCTCTCCTTGAACTAGCACTGTTCATGTCTTTTCTTTACTTTGTACTATAGACCAGGCTCTCCTTGAACTAGCACTGTTCATGTTTTTTCTCTACTTTGTACCATAGACCAGACACTACTTGAGCTAGTACTGTTCTTGCATTTTCTTTACTTTGTGCCATAGACTAGGCTCTACTTGGACTGGCACTGTTCATGTCTTTTCTTTAAATTGTACCATAAACCAGGCTATACTTGCAGCAGCACTGTTCATGTCTTTCCTTTACTTTGTACCATAGACCAGGCTCTACTTGAACTAGCACTGTTCATGTCTTTTCTTTACTTTGTACTATAGACCAGGCTCTCCTTGAACTAGCACTGTTCATGTTTTTTCTCTACTTTGTACCATAGACCAGACACTACTTGGGCTAGCACTGTTCATGTATTTTCTTTACTTTGTACCGTAGACCCGGCTCTACTTGAGCTAGCACTGTTCATGTCTTTTCTTTTCTTTGTACCAATTCCCAGGCTCTACTTGGGCTAACACTGTTCATGTCTTTTCTTTACTTTGTACCATAGACGAGGCTCTGCTTAGGCTAGCATTGTTCATGTATTTTCTTTACTTTGTACCATAGACTAGGCTCTACTTGAGGTAATGCTGTTCATGTCTTTTCTCTACTTTGTACCATAGACCAGGCTCAACTTGAGCTAGCACTGTTCATGTCTTTTCTTTACTGTGTACCATAGACCAGGCTCAACTTGAGCTAGCACTGTTCATTTCTTTTCTTTAAATTATACCATAGACCAGGCTCTACTTGGGCTAGAGCAGTTCATGTCTTTTCTTTAAATTGTACCACCAACCAGGCTATATTTGTGCCAGCACTGTTCATGTCTTTCCTTTACTTTGCACCATAGACCAGGCTCTACTTGAGCTAGTACTGTTCTTGCATTTTCTTTACTTTGTGCCATAGACTAGGCTCTACTTGGACTGGCACTGTTCATGTCTTTTCTTTAAATTGTACCATAGACCAGGCTATACTTGCACCAGCACTGTTCATGTCTTTCCTTTACTTTGTACCATAGACCAGGCTCTCCTTGAACTAGCACTGTTCATGTCTTTTCTTTACTTTGTACCATAGACCAGTCTCTCCTTGAACTAGCACTGTTCATGTTTTTTCTCTTTGTACCATAGACCAGACACTACTTGGGCTAGCACTGTTCATGTCTTTTCTTTTCTTTGTATCATAGACCAGGCTCTACTAGGGCTAGCACTGTTCATGTTTTTTCTCTACTTTGTACCATAGACCAGACACTACTTGGGCTAGCACTGTTCTTATTATTTAAATGTACTTTAATTGTTTATTGACATAGAACATTTGGAAAAGAACACTTGTGCTCAAATGTGTTATCTGAATATCAAATAAATAAATAAATAAATACATTCTCATACTGTCAACATGTTAGGATGTAAATTCTGAATAATTGGTTTGTGTTTCCAGATTGGAATCTCCTGTTTTTTTTTAATCTGAACAAAAAAAATTAGAATCCATGGATGTTCTAGTTCTAAACTAGAACTCAACCCCCTGGGTTCTAAAAGGGTTTTAATCTTTTTAGAAATCGATCTGACAACACTATTACATGGTGCAAAAATTAGTACTTGGGGGGGCTCTATTAAATATTGAATTAGGAATCTTCAAAGTCCTGTATTACTCAAAGACTGTCTCAAGTTAGGAAAATTGTCCTACTTTACATAGAAACCTAGAATGTGATGGCAGATAAGGACTGCTTCTCCCCTCTAGTCTGCCCCTTGGTAATAACCTAATCAGACTTGGGGGGGTTAATAAACACCTCAGCCTTTGGTGTCAGTATTTATTAACACTGGTCCAGTTAGTACCTTGCAAACCCATACCACTGTCATGTTATCACTAAAGTGGTGTAGGAGACTCAGCTCTACTTCAGAGCTCCCTGATGCTGTGTCTGGTTATCCAGTACAATAAATGCTTCAGTTTTCAGTTCTCAACTGAATCTATATTTCCAGTCATCTTATAAACAACCATCTGGACCTTACTCCTATATAAAGCTTTCCAACTTTGGACATTGAATTTGTAACCCCAAAAAAAACACACCTTTAAATCTCAGGTGAGTTTAAAACAGAGATTACTTCAGAAAAGGACCTTACTTTTTCTTTTTTTGCCCCACAGCCCTCCTGGCCATCCACTCTTTTGGACTGCCAAGGGCCACTGCTACCCTGCCACCCCCATCCATGCCAAAGCCTGGTTGACCTGACATATCCCTTTGTTGGGGGATCCCCCCTCCCATGGCTCCACCAGGAGAGAATACTGACCCAGCAGGCACTTTCTTTCTATGCCGGGCTTGGCAGAGGAACAGCATCGACACCCATGGGCCTCATGGTGCATGGGGGACAGTCATCCTGCTGGCCAGGTGTCCTATTTTCTAAGTTGTTTTTCCTCCCCACCCACCCTCCACACACAGTGCAGTTGCATGACTGCAGTGTCCATACCAGGACACATAGCGGTGCATGGTCACCCACACCACAATGTGTATTGCCCCATCAGGCCACCAGGAGCCACTTGAGAGCAGTGTGATCTCGCTGTCCAGCCCCCCAGGCGGAGAGCGTCTAGCCAGATGTTCTGAGCCCTCCCTGCTGGCCTTCATTCGTGTCATCCCGGGCTCAGGCACAAACCCAGGTCGCCAGCATGCCAGGCGATCTCCTATTGCTTGGCACCACAGAGTTGGTGATTTGACTTTTCCCAACAGCAAATGATTGATTGCTTCAGCCTGACTCTGATTCACGAGATATACAAACCTGCCTTGTGCTGGAAACCTCAAAAATCTAGGGTCCAATTTTCAAAAGGCCAATAATTACCCATTTCCTTTAGGAAATATTATGCAAGGGAAGGTGTGTCTTTTTGTACTCTCGCAATTCCTGCTGCATGTTTACAATTTTTGTTCAGGGTGTCTTTTCCAGAGGTTGCATGTGCCCAATATGGGCAATAAGGCACAGCTGTGAAGAAACTGCTGGAAACATCATTTTCTCTGCAGGTCGCTGGTGTGGAGTTTTTGACCTGCAACAGCAAGTTACATGCAGCACTTTGCCCTGGGCCAATCTCAGCCCTCTAATAATCAGACCATCTGCTATACTTCATGGGCAAAGACCCACGATAGTCCAATCTTGGGGTAATAATGAGCACTGTCTAAGAATGAGGCCCTGATGCTAGGTAAACTATTTGCTTCTCCTCTTGGATGCTCTTGGGTCTCCTCACCCTGGATATTTTTTCATAGAAACATAGACAGTGTGGGCAGGAAAAGAACAATGCTCTGTCCAGTCTGCCATGTTTTACACTATCCTACCCCACAACCTACTGTCTAGATGGGGTTTATACCCTTGACTCCACCCACTCCCTGCCTTACTGCTAGGCCCCCGCCCAGTAACTCTTAGGGCCTTTACTCTGTCCCAGCCAAGCTTAAACATATTAAGGGCTTTTGTGCCCATAATCTCAGCCAGTAGACTATTTCATGGCTCAGCCACTCTCTCCATAAAGTAAAGCTTTCTTGCATCCCTCCTTAATCCCCCTAGCAGGTAACTAACATTCAAATCCCCTTGTTTCTGATCCTCCATTCCTGCTAAATAGTTCCTCACAGCTTACCCTGTTTATTCCTTTCAAGAACTTGAAGGTCTCTATCATGTCACACCTCTCCCTTCTGGCCTCCAGTGAGTACACGTTCAGTGTCTTAAGCCGATCCTCATAGGATCTGCCCTGTTGGCCCTGAATCCTTTTGGTTACCCTACACTGCACTGTCTGCAGCCTTTCTTTGGGTGAGGACTCCAGAACTGGGCATAGTATTCTAGACAGGGCCTCACCAGTGATCTACAGAGATGCATATTACCTCTGGCCTCCTGCTATCGAAACCCCCTCCCAATACGCAAAATACACTGCAACATTTTAGATGCTTGGCTGTAGGCTTTGTTGTACTGGCTACTTTGTTTTAGGGAGTTGTGGAGGCAGTATAGCACAATGGTTTAAGGCTCTGAGCTGCAAATCTGGAGACCTGGTTTGAATCCCACAGCCCCTGCTTGCATACTGTGTTACCCTGAGCAAGTCACTTAACTTTCCTGCAAGCAAGCTTCCAGCTTAGTGTGCCACTCCTGGTTAAACAATAAAAAAAGAGTTGCTTATGATGACTTCCAGGTTTCTTTCCTCTGAAGTAGTAGCCAACTTAACCCCTCCCATCCAGTATTCCTTCCTGATACTCTTGTTCCCTATGTGTATTACCTTACACTGTCTGGCACTGAATTTCAACTGCCAAATCTTGGACCACCTCTCTAACCTTTGCAGGCTGCAGATTCTTTACCCCCCTTCTCACTATATGCTCTGCCACAGAGCTTAGTGGCATCTGTAAAGAGACACATATTGCCCCATATCCCTTCTCCAATGCTGATGATGAACACTTTGAAAAAAGACTGGTCCCAGGACTGAACCCCGTGGCACCCCATTAGTGACCTCTCTCACCTAATGTGACCCCACTGACCACCACCACTCTCTGCTGTCTCCCCCTAGCCACCTTCCCACCCATATAACTACTGTAGGTCTTTTGCTGCTCCCAGATCCTCTAACTTCTTCAGTAACCTTCTGTGTGGCACCAAGTTGAATGCCTTACTGAAGCTGAAGTGGAATATATTTATAGCTTGTCCCTACTCCACATCCCTTGTTACCAGTCACAAAATACTATTAGGATGGCCTGACAGAACCTCCCTGCCACAAACCCATACTGCTTACAGCCCAGGAGCCCTAACCTTCTTCTCTTTGGACTGTTGCATGTTTGCTCTACCTGGACCTCCTACACTACCCTGTTACAGTTGCTCACAGAACCATATCTAACCCAAATCCTCCCAACCTGGAACTCCTTGATAAATGGTCCCAGCACCTTTTGGGTCTATGACTCTAGATTCAGCATCACCTTGCCTTACCAAACTGTACTGGCGGGTCATTGGTGGTGTTTTGGTCTGCAGTTGGGGGAGAGTGCTTTCTCTTGACTGGGTTGGGGTGGAAAGTTACTCCCTCTCTCCTTATTACCCACTGATCCAGAAACTGCAGGGCTGCTTGGTGCCAGTACTCCTCTCAGTCGATTCCTTGCCCTTTTTGGGTCTACTGCCTATCCCCCTCTTGTACAGTAACTTCCTTTTCTTGCTGCTGTTGAGACATAGACCTGCAAGACTCACACCCACTAGTAGATCTGTGACCAGCTACCCTACCTCCAGCTGGACTCTGCTGCTCCTTTTTCCCTCCATCATTGCCTGAAACCAAAATCTCCATGTTCCCTGCTTTGTGTGAGTGATGGAAGACTTTTGGCTACTTGTCTCCCATTATGCTGCTCAGAGAGCATCCTTTGTCTGCATGCACTGAAACTGACCCCCCCCCATTCATCTATTAGGCCCATAACTACATACTCACAGTAACAAAGTAATTTAAGGTCACAAAAGGGCTCCAAGTCCACCATGTCCATCCCCCCAGCTTCGTAAGCTGAGACGCTGTACAGATGCCTCCTACACCAGCTGTACTATAACAACATGTTACAGGAGGCAGTATAGTGCAGAAGGTTAAGGCTCTGAGCTGCAGATCTGGAGACCTGGGTTTGAATCCCACAGCCGCCTCGGTGCATACTGTGTGATCCTGAGCAAATCACTTAACTTCCTTGTGCTCCCAGGTCGCATCTGGAAACAAGCTGCGGCTTAGTGTGCTACTCCTGGTTAAACAATGTTTCCTTTCCCTTTATATTATCAACTGCTGCATTAGTCCCATTGCCTGGTGCCTGCTTTGTGGATTATTAGTATAATTTTTTATAATGTTATTTTCCGTATACATGTCAGGCATTTGCAGCTTTATTATCAGTGAGTTCCTGCTTCACAATGCTGTGAAGTTGTTTGGCATCGGGCCTCACTACACCCATGAGCATGTGTATATCTCAGTCTAAAGCCACCCTGGCATGTCTTACTACTTATGCAGAAGCAGCAGCCACAGGCAGTCACACTGCTTTCAAAGGGGCTACAGTGGATGATCTAATCCCTTCCTACACCATATACCATCCATTTACTGTTCTACTGCACTCGTTCAACTGTGTTTGCCTATTTTGTTTAATACAGTATGCTTACCAATTCATTTTAAATGGGGCATTTTATAAGTGCAGTACAGCACTTTAGAGTGTGGTTTAAAGGATTTAAGATGCACATCCCAGGGGTGTAAGAGCACTTAGCCTTCCACCTCATGCCTCACACCCCTGGGAAGTGCATCTCAAATCCTTTAAACCACACTGGCATGGTTTCTTGTTTACATACAGTATTATTCCTTCATAAATTTATTTATTGAAAATTCCAGAGAATAACTTTGAGCACAAGTGCTCTTTTACAAAGTTTCCATGTCAATAACAGTGATTACAAGGCAACATAACAAATACACTGAGTTCTAGTGAAATGAAGTCAAAAAAGTACAATACAGTTGAACAAGTACAAATAAATAAGCTAGAATATATAATGCCGATGTTCTGTCTTTTCTTCAATGGTGTTGTGGAGGGTGGCAAGCCATTACAAGAGAGACTGTTATGACAGGGGTCTGGGCAGCAGGCAGTGTTTATTATCACAAGAGGTTTGCAATCTTGTTTATACATATTTGTGGTTGTGGAACTGCACTTCTGGCTCCTGTACACAGCCTCTGTTTGCCACATCCATTAAGCATTGGAACATCTGGTGTATGTTACCTGCATGGATCATTACACCTTTTGTCAGAAACACTGGCGTGCTGCAGAGGGGAGATGTGGCTGATGGATAGGGAAACATAGAAAAGGCACAAGCAGGACATGTCAAGTGGACAAACCAAGATAAGGAAAGGAAAGGAATGTGGGTTTTATATAGCACCTCACACACAAACTGTATCCCAAAACGCTTTAGAATCCAGGAGAGGGAAGGGAAGGGAAGACAATGTTGGGTTTTATATTTATTTATTTCATTTTTGTTTATCGGGTAAGTGCACTAGCCATAGCAATGACTATTTTCAGGCACGACCTGGGGAGGATACAAAACAACATTACAGGGATGACATTCCAAATACAAGTACAACAAAAAATCATTACAATGGTTTACAAGCAGGTTGCAATAAATTAGCTAAAAACATGAAGGATACAGTAACAGTGCAGAAAGATAGAAAAAAAAAGGAAACGTGGAGCTGTACAATAACTAAATTCCACCACAGTTTGCTTTGAGAAAAAGAAAATAAAACAAACAAAAAAAAACATGACATAAATAGCATTTTCAGTACTAATAGGGGACTGAAAAGTTACCTTGGGGAGGGATATTAGTAAGTGATAGAAGTAAGAGACTCGGAAGGGGGAGGTTAAGGAGACGTGCGTAATGTGTAGGGGACAGATAAGAAAGGAGAGGTAAGACTAGGATGAGAAGAGCTAGGGAGGTTTGAAACAGGAGCATTTGTGGGAAGTTTCAAGATAAGTACATAGTCCTTTTTTAAAAGATGCATGGGATGTTGATTGGCACAAGGTTAGTGGAAGGGAGTTCCAGTATTTGGGGGCATGGCAGGTGAAAGCATTAGCACCTTTAGTGGTGCAGTGTCTGGGGAGGAAAACAGGGGCCTGGTCAGTGGAACGCAATCTGTAGCACGGAGTCAGTTTTTGGAAAAGGCCTGCCAGGGATTTAGGGATTTGTAGACGGACCATATTGTCAATGATAGAGCCATAAGCATGTAGCCTTAGTTCAGTGAGGGGAAGCCATCCCAGGTGAGAACAGAGGAGACAGTGGTGTTTCAGCCGATGTGGGGGGGAGGCATAGCGACAGATGTTGTTATATGTAACATCCCACTTCCTAAGGATCGATTTGCATGCAGAAACATATGTTACCGCTCCATAGGTAAGTGATGGTAGGAGTATGCCATGGGCATCTCTCATACAAACTGCATCCCAAAACACTTTGCAATCCAGGAAAGGGAGGTGAGAGAATGTTGCTGCCATTTAAGTGTGGAGGGAGACTTAAACAGCACAGTAAAAGATTAGAGAGAAATCACAGAGTGGTTAACCAGAGGGAGGTCAAGCGACTTGCTCAGAGTCACACAGTGAGGGATTTAAACTTGGTCTCCAGGTTCACAGCTCTGTACCCTAACCACTGGGCCAAACTGGCTCCCTAAGATGCAACACAGTTATGAAGGCTGGGATACAGCAGTATATAACAAAATGAGGTACTGCCCCCGACTCCCTCCCCCCGTCCCTCCAGGCTATTTATTTATTTATTTGCTTTTGGTAACCAGGTAAGTGCACTAGGCAACATAACCTGCCTATTTTCAGGCATGACCCGGGAGAGTGCAATAGGTCAATACAGCAACAGCAGAGTACAAAATCATAACAGTAGTACAAACAATCAGCTAAGTGCAGTGAAACTGGGTACAAAATACATAATAGAGGACTGCTATAACTACGAAGCATGGATAGCACCCAACAGTGTATCATGCCATTAATAACAGCTGGCAGTAAGCAAACATTCAGAAAGCCTAGCTGGGAGTGAGCAGTCCTGTAGGCAAAGCTAACTGCAGATATCCAAAATAACATGCTAGACTAGGATCACATGATAGACACATAAATCAAGCCAAGGGATAGGTAAGGCAGGCAGAAATTTAAGACAAACTGCAATTTCAAGGGGTGGGAAGGTCACAAACAAGTAGTCAAAGTCAAGAGAAGTGACAAGGGGACAGACAGGAATGAGGTTAAGTGCAGTCACAGGTTCCAGAAACAAGGAGGTGGGAAAATAGGGCATGTTTGAAGGTAAGGTGGGATGAGGATCTCCTGACATTGCATGGGACAGAGTTCCACAACCTAGGAGCAAAGTAGGAGAAGGCTTGGTCACCCATTTTTGTGGAGCAAGTCTGAGTAGATAGTAATGGGGAGGTTGAGGACCTGAGGGAGTGAGAGTGAGAGACTAGCGTAAACATGTCCCCCAGAGACACAGCATGAGGTGTTCCAGTTAAGAAGTCAACAAAACAGCCTAGGGAGTATGAGCGAAGGGCATCAGGAGACAGCCATTTCAAGGCAGTATAGAGACGGCAGCGATGTGTAAGGCAGGGAGCAGACAGGTCAAATCTACAGATATTGTTGTAAGACGTGTCCCAACTGTGAAGGATACCTGCATTAGCATGTGAAAGCACCGGCAGAGTATAAAGCAGTTGTGGGAGTAAAACCCCACGCCCAACAAAGATCCTGGCAGCCAGGGTGAGACAGTGGCCCACTTTGTAGGCCGCGCCAATTTTAGCATTGACCAGGTAACACACCTCGCTAATATACATCGAGTAGTCAAATAAGGGTCAAGCATCACCCCTAGGTACTTGAAGGATGAAGTATTGGATACAGCAGTCCCATCGCAGCTGCGAACCAGGAGTTTAGTGGACTCAGTGGGCACCTTTCTGTGGGACCAAAGAGAATGGCCTGTGTCTTAGATATGTTTATGACTTGATAGTTGGACGAGAACCAGGATTGCAGGGTCTGAAATGCAGAGAAGAGATGAAGATTGATGTCGGCAATAGACTTGGAGGACGAATAAAGCACCAGGTCATCTGCATACATTATAATGTTTCAGTGAGAAGATGTAGTGGGGATATCATTAATGAAGAGGGAGAAAAGTAGAGGACCCAGGATTGAACCCTGTGGAACGGTGTGCCTTCCCCCTGCAGCCCTTTGATCTGACCAGATTTTTAAATTTAGAATCCCAACTCACGCCAGCTCACTCAGGCACATTCTGTTATTTATCATCTCCTTCCAGTTCCTTTTCAGCCTGTGCATTTCCTTCAGCCCTAACCCCCTCCAGTTGGGAATAATGCGAATGCTCTGTTTTGTAAAGTCAGGATAATTTATGTTCTTCCTTCTTTTGATCAGGAGGACACAGTCAGCTAAAAACACAGCAGCCCTACTCGGAACAAGATGGGGGAAGGGCCGCCTGAAAAAAATGATTTCCCAGAAATGTAAGCCGAAATCAGTGAGAACAAATCTGAACAATGACCCCTGGGCAGCCCCCAAGCAGAGAACATGTGATTACTCTCACCCCCACCCCCATCCTTTCGATATCTGTGAGAACAAGAATATCTCTCAAGGGGACATCCCCCCACCACCACAGGTGGTAATCTAATGTAATTTACATTATGACCCCATATTCAGAAGTATTGTGCTTTACAGTTAGTTTCTCATAGTCAGACCTGACTCCTCCTCACGCTAAGCCTTGCTCTGCTAAAACAGCTGGCAATGCTGTGGTGCAAACAGTATGTAACAAAACCCATCTGCCAACCATGTATATCCTCTGAAGCAAATAGTATCCAGAGTGCCCCCAAAAAATAATATGCTTCTGAAAGGAGCATGCAAGTTGTTTTAATGCCACTGTCTTTTCTTACACAGTTTATTTATTCCTTGATTTCAAAAGGGAGTCTTGGTTTCATGAATCCTTCAAATTGTGATTGAGCTTCACCACCAATGACAAGGTGACCCCCTCAGGGGTCAGGTAGCTACTCTCCTAACTTTAATGTGCTAATATGAGCCACGATCTCACTGCTCACTCAGTCTATCCTGTGTGAAGACCATATTCTGACTACCTTTTCTTTAATAAAAAAAACACACTTTATTTATTGCATTTTAAATGATAGAATACAACATGGTAAAGTACCTCATAGGTGTGAACCTGAAAAAAAAGTTAGTAAATACACATTTTTCAACAAGCCTATATCAGCGCCCATTCCTCCATGCTACCACACCGGGGTCGCTTTGCATGAAAGTAAAGTAACTCCCAAGAAGTTACAAGAGTCCTTTAATTGCACAGCGCTATGGACACGTGTTGCACCAAATGTTTGTAAATAAAGGTCCTGCTGTAAAAACTGGCAGAATGCCCAAAAGTACCCAACAAGTGTGAACAGCACGCTGCAACACAATGGAGTTTGTATATGCATTAAACTCTGTAAGGGGATGAAAAGAGTACCCTCTGCCACCCAGGGCAAAAGTACTGGACCCACATTACAAGTACGCTGGCTATTTGCACATTAACTTCAGAAAGGGAGATAAACCCTTTGTTTGCATAATGATTTGGTAATCAGATAAACATTTATTAAAACTTAATTATTTTACAGTTTAAGTATATTAAGACAAATGTGAAAAAATTTTAATTGTTAGGGCCGGCCCAGTGGCACTGAGGATTGAGGCGCTGGATGCCACACCTCGCGCCATGCCAGTGAGCCGGGTTCAGGAGCGAGCTTGGGCTACCAGGGGTCAGCTGGAGGGTGAGGAGTCAGATTGAGCAGCCACAAGGTAGCTCTCCTCTCCAGGGAGGGATGTGGATTTTCCCTGGCTCTTGGTTGCTACCCAGTGGAGGCTAGGTGGCAGTGCAAAGCCAAGGGAGGAACCAAGCATTAGGCCGGGTGGGAGGAAGGGGCTGTTACCGGAGCCGCAGTGCACATGCACACCTCCAAGCATATGCAGGACCGTGATCCGGAGTCCTGGATAACAGGGAGAAAAGCAGAAATACCATGGCTTCCAGCTGCCAAGTAAGGTGCAGGAGAAGTGGGGGAGCAAAAAACTTTCTAGAAAAAAATTTAATTGTTTCATATTTTATAAAAGAAACAGCAGCAACTTGAGTTTGGAAATACTAAATGCCCTTCACCTAGGCATTCTGCAATCAGTTATAGAACAAACTGTGTTGACTAAAGACGGAGGGCATACCACACTGCAGGAGTAGAGGGTGTCTAAGCCATGCTGTTGTGGCACCTTAGTGCACTCTTGACCATGGGATTCAGAACTATGAATTTGAATTGAATAAACAGAGTGGGTGTATTACACGGCATAGACCCAGAAACCCCGTCACAGCATCCACAGAGTCTGAGTGTCCTTCCTCCAAATAATCAGCAGCATGCGGCGTTAGGCAAAAAAGCCTAGGTCTCTGAAGTTAAACTTTGCAGCACTTGCAACTAGAGAGACTCTATGAATGTGAAGCAAATATCAAGTGGCAATAATTATGTACATTTAAACCATTTATTAAAGTCCAGCCCCATAAATTCAACAACCAGCATCTGCTTCCAAGTACTCTACTTCTGATGTTGTGGAGAACTCCCTCTGAATTTTCTCTGCCAACTTGCCAGCATCCACTGGGTTAGAGTACAACAGTGTCATATGTCCATGTTGCACTTTTAGGGTGGGTTAGGGTAGCAGTACGTAATGGTGTTGACCCCCAACTAATGGAGAAGGGTATGAACTCCATCAAAACCCTTCCTCCACTGCCTAGTACTGTAGATAAGGTCAGGGAAGATTCTAATGGTGCAGCCCTCCTGGGTCAGGCCCCCATGTTGCTTGAAAGCCAAGAGGATTTCACCCCACTCCTTGCTATGCCCTACAAGTGCAAACGCTTTGCACACATTGTCCTCATCATTTGTGCACCTCTTGATTTATCCTGTATGCCCTATGAACCATGGTAGGATTAGATATGTTCAAATGTTCTGGAAGCCAGTGTCCCAGAAAAGACTTGAGGTCGTCCTTCTCCACCAATTTAGGCAGTCCTAGTATTAGCAGATTTGCTGTGTGTGAGAAGTTCTCCAGCTGTTCCAGTCATGCTCCTCACACAGTTTTTCTTTACAAGCCCCATGCTGGTAACCAGGCCTTGTCAGCAGTTTTCTGAGCCTGTGTAACATCTTTTTGTGCAGCATCCGCCTTCTTCTCCGGCAGGGCAGTTCTAGTATTAAAATCTTCCCGTTTCTGATCCAGTTTCTGGATTGTCACCAGTAACAAGCCCAGTATTGGTTCCCCTAAGATCCCTGGGACAGGTAGACATACTTCTCTTGTTTGCATGGCTGGGCCTCTAGGTCCTTCCAACGACCCTGGAGCTTTTTCAGTTTTCCTATCACATTCACTGATTTGAAAAGGAGAATCACCAGTTAGATAATGAATAAATTATAGCTCAAACTGCCAAGAAAATAAGAAATGTCACTGTCTTACTATCTTAAATAAAGGTTATCTATCACAGAACTCGTCCACCATCAGTCTGTGCAGCTAGGCAATCAGGCCATGCCCCCTCTGCCTATATTTTCTAAACAGAGGGCTGACCCATAAAGGATTCACAGGTGACCAGTGGGGATCTTGACAAATAGCAGTGGTGCTGGGATATGATCTGAAAAAAATCAGATACATTGAAATCTGACCATTTTTCAGATTTCAGATCTGTCAAATTTTGTACTGTCTGATCTGAGATCTGACCCAAGGTCGGATCTCGGATCAGATCATGTAAAATCTGACTGATCTGATCTGATCTGACCTGAGCTTTTCCCTGGCACTTACTGGGACCCCCTTCCTCACTCTGTCTTTAGGATGCAAAGGCTCATGGGTCTTATCTGCCCGAACCATGCCATGTGGGTCCTTCTGTTCTCCCCGATCCCACTGTAGTGTCTGAAGAGTGTGGGGATGAGGTGAGTGGCACATTTTAAATAATTGCACTTTTTCTTCATCTGTGCAATGTGCCTCCCGGCTCCAGCTGCTGTCTCTTTTGGGCTGGAAGGAAGAATGTCTTGCTGCTCCCCTGGCCAAGCAGATCAGACGGGATGATGGCAGATGCAGAGTGTGTGTGTGTGTGTGTGTGTGTGTATGTGTGTGCATGTGTGTGTGCGCGCATGTGTGTGTGTGCGCGCATGTGTGTGTGTATGTGAGTGTGCGTGTATGTGTGTGTGCGTGTGTGTGTGTGTGTGTCTGTCTGTCTGTGTTTTAAATACCGGGCCTCAATTACTTTGCACACATAGGGCTGGGAGAACGGCCTGCAATGGCAGGAGAAAAGACTTGTGTCCCCCCCCATTACAAGGTCAGAGTTCATGGGGGCCAGCTGAGTGGGGGTGCTGTTCACCATCAGTTTGGCCTGGTCAGTAAAAATGGCCTCGAGAAGAACATTCAATTTCCGACTCTCTCTGCTGCCTGATCCATGCCCCATTATCGGATTAGATTCATGTGGGCCAGGACAGCAAGATGAAGGCAGCATGACTGAGCCTGAAACAGGTACTCAGGGGAAAGGACAGAGGAGATCAAGTAAGCCACAGACCCCTTTTTGGAGGGGGGGTAGAGGATGCAGAGGGGGAAGGGGAGTGGGCTGCCACTGAACTGCAAGGACTGTCACTCTGAGATTTCATGCATTGGACGGGGTGAGGGAGAGGGCTGCAATGGGATTCAAGGGCTGTTTTTGCCTTTCAGGTAACCAGAATGTGCAGGATAGTCGGAGCAAATCTCACAACAGAGCTCAGATCTTGCTGACTATCCAGCTCAGCCTGGTCGGAGCGCATATGGCATTATCCACGCACTTTTGCTAAATAGGCTCAGTGTTGTGTAAGTTACTTTTAAAACCTAATCAGTTACAGTTACTAGTTACTCTCACAGAAATGTAATCAGTTACAGTTATTTATTACTGTGTCATAAAAAGTATTGTAACATGGCGAAAAAAATTACACCATAGATGAGGCACACCAATAGGAGGAAACAGACCCTGTGTCATAAAATGAAGCAGGCTTCTATTCCCTAATAATGCCCGCTTCATTTTGTAGTACAAGAACTGTTCACAGTCAAAGCACTAGGCGAGTGTAAAGCAAACTGAAATTTCTCAGCCACCCACCCAGTGTCACTGTAGTATCATCGCAGGGAAATGCGAACCAAAGGGCACGGTTCCCAACAAAAGTAATAATCCGACTGAGAAACCGAACTGTCCCCCAGTATAGAAACCTACAATACAAGCTGTAACAGAAAAAGCTAACAAGACTGAAACACAACTAGATTTATTTCTGCAGCAAACCGTAATAGCAACAGAACCGCCCCCATGTGCAAGTTGTTCAAAATAAAAAGATAGCAAAAGCAGATACCCACCAGTGACAATCTAAATGTGCCCATGGCCGACAAGAAGGGAAATGAAAACCCACAGCCACCAAATGTTTCTGCCAATCTCAACCAAGCTATGACCTGGAGCCCTTTCAACCTCAGTCATTTTGCAATGGCTGAGCCTGTCCATTTCAACTACTATACCGGCGGGAGCAGCAGCGCATGTGGCGTATCACCGGATAGTTAGACCACAGGCAACATGTAATGCAAACCAAATGGTTTCCATCACAGAAAGCAGGACAAAATAAGAAGTAGCGAAATGCTAAAATGTTTTAGTAAAACATGCAAAGTTTTGTTACCAAGGAATATGTTAATAGTGTCACCCAGAAGTCTTTCTGCCGCAGCGCACTAGATGAACAAGAATTTACAAGCATGTTTATTAAATAACTACTGTTTCAATTTAAAATGTTTGTAATATTGCTAGTCATACCACAGTAAAGAGCAGGATTCTTAATAGTGAATTACTAGCAGCCACAATATTGAAAGAAGTGAGACGTAGCACAACGCATTTTTCAGAGTAAAAGCAAGTAACTGAAAGTAGCATTGCTGTCTCTTTTTTTTTCTAATTATCAGCATAACACTTCATTGCTTTAATGCACTCAGAGTCGAGCTCTACTAGGGAATTAATGCCCGGTTGGTGGTTGGAAGCACGAGGCCAAACTCCCCCCCAACTGGGCATTAATTCCCTAGCAAAGCCCTCCTCTATCGTGCATTAATGCTTACATCAGTAACTGTAACTCATATTACTTTATATTACTTAAGAGCTCAGGAAACTCTAAAAAATTTATAAAAAGAACTAAACCAGGTTCCACAGGCAATGAATGAGTTTGTATGTTATTTTGTTTCATGTTTTCTAAATAAAATATGAAAACAGTCATATCACTTTTTTGGCTTTGAACATAACGTGCTATATTAAGCATGTTCACTTCACAGGTTGACATTTTCCAGCAACACCAATATCTTGAGTGTTATACATTTTTCTTTTTTCCTTTTTTTTCCATTGTAATGGTGTGCAAAACTGAAGTAAATATAACAAACATTTGTCAATACTAGGATTCATACTAGGAAAAGTAGGCATACAGAAGGCCGTGGCCCATTTATGTATGTCTCCAGCCAAGCTGGTTCATCGTCCCATTGTTATAACAATAAATGGTCAAGATTCTGTTGAAATTTGTTGTAATTAAGGTTATCCAATAAGGAACTGGGGAGGGTATTCCATGAGGGAATGATTCCTTGAGTAAAAAAGCATCCCTTTTTGATAGTTCTAGGAAATGTTAATGCCAGTTGGTATTTGTGGCTTCTGAGGTTACGATGTCTGTTACAGTATGACATCCCCAACTGAGTCAGTAACTCAGTGTCTGTGTGAATCTTATACATTAATAGGAGGTCCCCTCTCTTTCTTCTCTGCTCCAGAGAGTAAAAACCTAGTTCTTTCAATCCTACCACGTAACTCTTGTACAACATATTGGTGACACGTTTAGTTACTCTCTGCTGCACTTTCTCCAATCTATTAATATCTCTCCTGAGATATGGGCTCCACAAGGAGGAACAGTAGTCAAGATGTGGTCTCACATATGACCTATAGAGCGGCAAAATGCATCCTCTATCTTGAGTGGTAAAACTCCTCTTAATGCAACCAATAAGTGTATTAGATCAGTTTATGATATGATTACAGTGACTGTGTGTTGTTAAACCAGAATTAATTAATGTACCTAGGTCATTGTGTTGCACTACAGGAGTTGGTACTTGGCCATTTAGTATATACTGATTTTGTATGTTTGTGTTTCCCATGTGCATGACAACATATTTATCAACACTGAAGGTCATCTGATTTCTATCTGCCCATTCCTCGAGTTTTCTCAAATCATTAGCAAGTTTACAAATATCTTTCTGAGTCCTTACGAGTGATACTATTTTAGTATTGTCAGCAAATTTAATCGTGAAACTATTAAACCTGTTGGTCAGGTCTGATATGAAAATGTCAAATAACATTGGGTCCAAAACAGACCCCTGTGGTACATTGTTACTCACTGGGCATAACTCAGACATGTATCCCCTTATACATACATGCTAGGTGCGATCATTTAACCATTCTTCAGCCCAGTTGATGATATTATTATTTATTCCTAAGAGCCTCATTTTGTTTATTAAAAGGTCATGGGGCACCTTATCAAATGCTTTACAAAAATCAAGATAGATCACATCCATTGGTATGTTGTTTTTTAAAGATCTACTGATATACTCATAAAAGACCAAATTTCGCAACAGACAGGATCTATTCTTTCTAAATCCATTCTGTGTTTGATCCACCAGTCCTCTGTGTTTAAATTCTCCTCTAGTCTAGTTTTGAGTAGGGACTTGAAGATTGTACATACATCTTTCCTAATATGCTGGACAAACTAATTGGTCTATAGTTGGAGATGTCTGAATGGTTTCCCTTTTTACATTCGCTAGAGCGCATGCACAAGGAATGTCTTGAGAGAATGGGACACTTTGGAGGTGTGCCCCTCTTCTGCAATCCCCTGCTCCATTGAGCAGGGTGGCAGTCCTGCACCAATTGGACACGGTGCTTTGTATGACAGCGGTGGTCTTCTCTTCAAAGAAAACCACCACTGTCATACACAGCACCACGCCATGCCGCCTCCAAAATCTTTTGCTGCCACGCTGGGAGCCCACCCCAGCTTGGCAACGCCCCGCATCGCGCCGCCGACGGGGTGCCCAATCCTCGCTGGCTCCACTGGCCCCTGTTATCCTTCTGCCACGCTGGGGAGCCCACCCAGCTTGGCAAACGTCCCATATAGTCTTTTTTTTCACCTGAAAAGCAAAACGGTCCCACAGTGCTTCTCCACCCCTCCCACAACCCGCACCCACCCACTGCGCACTTAGCCTCCCACCCCCTCACCCCATACTTACCTCGAGCTCAGCGACAATCTTCGTGGACCGGGAACACGTCTGCACTCTTCAAAGCCAACCGCGAACTGAGAAATGCGGTAAGCTATATAATGGGCTAGATAGGGGTTTTCAACTTTATTGCATATCTCAGGCACTTTTGGAATTTTGCCCAAATTTTCAACATGAGGTTTTGGGACCCCTTCTCGCCGAATGTTGTCACTGTCATGGCATTATTGGCCCAAAGGGTGATTTCGCGGTTGCTGCGCAGTCACCGCGGAAATCACATCTTCGGTCCTGAATAATGCCATGACAGTGACATCATTCATGAGAAGGGTCCCAAAACCCCATGTTGAAAATTTGGTGCAAAAATTCCAAAAAATGACTGTTTTACGAGCGTGCGTTGCGCAGTTCCTATGCAGGCTCGTAAGTTTGTGAATTTTCAATATTTTCCACTCCAGATTTTCAACATTGCCATTTTACCACACCTCCTTATGAGCAGTACAGCTGTCATTTTTCACATCCTGCCCAAAATGTGTTTCCGCTATGTAGCGCATTAATGGCGCAGTCGGTATGAATCAATGTATGGGGACACATTAAGAAAAATCACAGTGACACTGTTCATGAGCAGAGGTCTTAAATGGCTATGTTGAAAAATTTGGTGAAAAATTCCTAAAATGACTGTTTTACTAGCGTGCGTTGCGCAGTTCCTACGCACGCTCGGACATTTGTAAATTTTCAATATTTTCACTCCACATTTTCAACATTGCCATTTTACCACACCTCCTCATGAGCAGTACAGCTGTCATTTTTCACATCCTGCCCAAAACGTGTTTCAGCCCATGTAGCGCACAATGGCGCAGTCGGTGTGCTAACTCAATGTATGGGACACATTAAGAAAATCACAGTGACACTGTTCAAGAGCAGAGGTCTTAAAATGACTGTGTTGAAAATGTGGTGAAAAAATTCCAAAATGACTGTTTTACTTAGCGCATGCTATGCAGTTCCTATGCACGCCATAAGTTTCCTGAATTTCACTACAGATTTTCAACATTGCCATTTTAGCACACCTCCTTATGAGCAGTACAGCTGTCATTTTTCACATCCTGCCCAAAACATGTTTCCACTCATGTAGCGCACAATGGCGCAGTCGGTGTGCGAAATCAATGTATGGGACACATTAAGAAAATCACAGTGACACTGTTCATTAGTAGAGGTCTTAAAATGGCTATGTTGAAAATTTGGTGAAAAAATTCCTAAAAATGACTGTTTTACGAGCATGCATTATGCAGTTCCTACGCACGCTCGTAAGTTTGGGAATTTTCAATATTTTCACTCCAGATTTTCAACATTGCCACTTTACCACACCTCCTTATGAGCAGTACAGCTGTCATTTCTCACATCCTGCCGCACTGGTGCATACAGGCACAGGCTGGGACTGTGATGTCATGCAGGCCTCCACGAAGGCACCACCCACGGCTATGCCCGCACTGTTACCTGCTGTGGGGCTATCCTGCTGCCCACATGTATCACTGTCCATGATGTGAGCTCCATCATCATTGGTGCCAGATCTGGCACCAGTCCGTGTCACAGCATGCTGGCATCCATGGACGCTGTCACTCTGGGAAACGGGCAGGGCCTCCTCCGCACCTGCACCACCAACTTCAGTCCGGACAGACAGGCGGGTACAATGTTTTCCTGACCCTCGGACACCTGTAGAGGTGGATGGGCGCTCCTCTGTGTCCAAGGTATCGCCCTCAGTGGACAAACCCACCACCGCTGACCCATGTAGACACTCAGGAGCTGTAAGGGAACACAGTAGCATTAATGTCTCTGCCCTACCCTGTGGCATTCCCCACCCCCACCCAGTGACAGATCAGGACCTACCATGCAGTGACGGGCTGCCACCCATCTGGAAGCCACCACTCAGAATGCCCTCTAGGGCACAATGCCGCATGCTGCCAGCCACCCGCTCCTCCTGTGGCATCAGGTGTGCCACATCCAGCTGTCCACCACCAGTCGCAGCATGTGCTGCTCTGATGGCAGCCACCTTATCTTTTATCCTCCTCTTGTCCGTGCCCACCTTCTTCTTGCACTCCTGCATGGAACGCTGGTGGCTGCCATGCTGGTTGATGGCACGCGCCACCTCATCCCATGCCGTAGCACGGGCCTGTGGTGTTCCCCGCTGAGCAGCGGTTCCCTGTCAAGGTAGGCCTCAAACAGGGCATCTGATTCTGCCCAGGTGAAGGTGGGCCTCCTCCATCTCCCACATCTCTGTTCCTCCTCCTCCTCCTCCTCACATTCGGTCATTATTGATCCTGTGGGAATGACAGGTGTTACCTCTGAATGTGCAGTCCCATGCATCTCCCACACACCACAGTCCACACTCTCAAACATCATGCAACCCACCACAATAGACTGCAATACCAGACTATGGCCTCCGCAGTGCCATGTCGCATTTATATAGCGCAATGCATGCAAATGAGGCGAGGCTCAAATTTAAGTGGATGCTAATGCAGTAGCTGTGCCATGGAATTGCTGATGAGATGATTTGCATATGCCAGCTGAATATCATGCTGTTGCACCTTGCGCAATTGTGTTGAATGTGCTCAGGCAGGGGCGCAGCTCTGTGACGTGTGCAGTAGGCACCGTACGGTGCATGCCTGGGGTGCTGACACCGACGCCTGCCATGCTGCTGATGTGCTGAGTATGGGAGGCATTGCAGGGCATATCCACCACTGTACCAGTGGTGCTAGTGTGCTGTTCACATGTATAGCACCCTTGCCCTGGGGCGCCATAGGCACCGTGGTGCCACAGCGTGGTAGGCCACTATAGGAAGTCCCACACAGGTGCCCTACCATGCTACTCGCAGGGAGTACCAATCGCGACTGTGGCGGTCCATGCGCGAGAGACCCTTGACCCTGTGCCCAACCTTTTCTCCCTAGGTGCTACGCGTCCACATGCATGGGTGCACCCCTATCACGCTGTTCGGTGACAGCACGATGGGGAATGGCAGCACAGTACCACGCAGCATCCACACATGGTGGATGTGCGCTAGGGAGCACCATTTTGAATCAGAGATGATCCAAAGATGGCACGTTGAAGAACAACAATATGGAGCCAGATAGAACTGGCCAATTTGGTTGCACTGGTGGAGCCCCATGCAGGTGCTCTGTTTGGTGAGGCACCCCTGAACAGGGCCAGGAGTGCCATGTGGGAGGAGGTGGCGGTGGTGCTGGAGGAGGCCACAGGGACAGAGAGGACATCTGAGCAGTGCCGACACCAGCATGGGGACTTCCAGCGGAGGGACCCGGACAGGCTTGCCCACCTGCAGGCACGCGCCAGGAGAGGTGCTGTTCCACGGCCAGGTAGGTGCCCCATCCATACACTGGTTGCCTCCATACGGGTATCACGGTGGGCATGTGTCCACCACATGGGGGGGTCCATCCAGTGTGGGCAGTGGTGGTGGTGGTGGTGGTATAGGGGTTGGGCGCTGAATGGTTTGACTGTGTGGGATCGCACACACCCGGGGGTGAGGGGCCTTTGCTACTGGATTGTACTGATGTTCCTCTCTCCATGTTTGCACCCTAGGCCCTGAAGAGCATCACCGTGCAAGGGAGGAGTGGCAGAGATGTGAGCTGAGGGGATGAGAGCTACGTCCCCATGCCAGAGGTCCCATACAGGCTCAGCACCAGGACCAGCCTGATGATGGTGAGTGCCTTATATCCAGGATTTTCTGTGCATGCTATGTAGCAGGGTGAGCGGCCGGGCATGGCCATCATCCATTGACATCACTGCCTTGCACACCACATGGTACAGTCAGCACTGTCCAGTGGCACTGCATGTCTGGGAGTGCGTCACTGGTGGTCCATGCATGCACTGAGTACAAGGCTGTGCCACTGCCTTTGCACCGCATAGCCATGTCACTGTTCAGCCACGGTGGTGCTGTGTGGGACTTGGGCGGTGGGTGTGTGCAGCTGCCCGCATGGCTGTGTGTGTCTGGGTGGGCAGGCCTTGTGGACACGATCACTGTGGGTAGTCGCACACCATCACAGGGGCGTGACCCATGGCTGTATGCCATGCACAATGGGTGAGCTGCAGGGGGCTGTGCATTCACGCCTATTGACTCTACTCCCTTGTCCTAGGTGGATGGCTGATGATGCGAATTGAGAGGGCTCTGCAGGAGCTTCTTCAGGTGACCAGGGCCTCCTTGGAGATTCTCCAGAGAGTGGAGCAGCTCAGAGTGAGAAGGAGGCATGGCAGGAGGTGCCATCGGAGCGGGGAGCAGGGCTCCTGCTGAATTGCATCCACCCCTGGACTACACCTACCCCCCTGGACCCACCCTCACACCCCTCCTTCCCTCTCCCATATGTTCACCCCTGCCCTTTACCCACCCCCACCCGGTTTGTGGTCCTCACCCCTTTTGTATTGTATATATCTGTAAATAGTTTTATTTATACTGTTCCAATACATTTGTTTTGTTATGCCTACTGTGGTGGTCTCTGATTTGCAGCAGGCTAATGGTGCTCAGCTGCAGTGGTGTGCATGGCGTCAGGGGTGGTGTTATCATGGGCGTGTGTGTGTGTGTCCATAGAGGAGGCGAGTTTGATGTGGGCATAGCTCTCAGTCACTGTCTGTGGTTTGGGTGTTGTTCCCTGTGCACTGGATGACTGTGTGCAGTGGTACACGGTGCAGGAACCGTGGCCATGGCGCACCTGACAGACCGTCCATGGCCTGTGCAGCTGCCACCCTTGCATGTCTGTGACCTGCACAGTCCGCTGGCATGACAGTGGTGGCTGCCCATGCTGGACAGCCACTGTACCCAGCACGATGCCGGGTTGCCTCCTGTCAGTGGTGTGGTGCACGTCTGCCTCAGGTGGCACTGTTGCCTCTGCTGTTGTTGTCCCACCTTGATGCTGTCACTTGTGTCTGTTGCAGGGGATGTGCTCCACTGTCTGTCACTTGTGCTCCAGCCACATGCTAGTGGCGTACGGCGTCGTGGTGCCTGCACAGGATTGCTGGCACACCTGTGCCGTGGAGGGGTTCTGGCCATGTGTACATGGCTGCCGTGGCCACATGCATGGGGCTTGGTTGACCCACTACTGTGTCCCTGTGTTGGTGTGCCCTTGGGTATGGGTGGTTGTTTGTCTATGCACTGTGTTGCATCCTGTGTGGCGTATGCTTCCATGCAACACTGTGGGTGTCTATGCTGGCTGTTGTGGCCAGTGCTGGATGGGGTGTGTCCTTGGGAGGGTGTGCAGGGTGCTGTACCACTAGTGGTGGGGTCTGGGGCATGCCCTGTCATGTGTGGGATACCTCGTGTGCCGACGCATGGTCAGTCTCTCAGCTGTACCGGGGGGGACTTGCGTGGTGGCACTATGTATGCAGTTGTTCCATTGCTATCTGCTGCCGACCGCTGAAGGGTGCTCGTGGTGGGGCTGCCTTGCATGGTTCTGTGGTGCACAGGGTTGCATTGTCACAGTGGGAGTGGTGGCATGTACGGGGTGTCCTGCACTGTTGGGCGCTACTCCTTGGCAGGGTGTATGGGGACTGTGGTGCAGGGTGTGCTGTGCATTGGTGGGATGGTGTGGCACAGGGTGGCCGGGCATCCATGTGTGATGGTCACAGCTTGCAAGGTGGGTGTGCTGGGGCACCATGCCCTGGCAGTGGGTTTGTTGCTGGTGTCTCTGGGCTGGTGGTTCTTCCAGCTCTCCTCCGGTTGTGCAGTGCATGGGGTGTGGAGGGTGATGTCTGTTCTGCTGTGTGCTCCTCTGTCCATCCCTACCATGGGTGGTGGGCCCCTGCATCCTGTCCCTGTGCATCCCTGGTTGTGCTGTTGCACTGCTGCCCTGCTCCACTGAGCATCCCTGGTTGTGCTATTGCGCATCTGACCTGCGCCACTGCACATCCCTGGTTGCACTATGGTGCAGTTGGCGCGATATTCAGTCATGTGCCACAGGCGCATCTTGACCTGCACAGTGTTTGAATATCACACGCGTTGTGCATGGGCGCAGTGGACTTGCGCCTGCTCCTGCTATTGCGCAACTTTGTGGCGCAGTTTGAATATCTGGGCCTGTGTGTACTATTGTTTTTTTATTTTGGTGTTAAATACAGAACAGACATATTTGTTGAATTCTTCAGCAGTTTCCTGATGGGCTGTTATTTCTTTTGTATGAATTGTCAAGTGCCCGATAGTCCTCAGTGTTTGTTTCTTATTGTTTATATAGGAGTAGAAACATTTACCCCGATCATTTATATATGCCAGTCTATATTCTAATCTACTTTTTTCCATTTTAATTTTAGTTTTACATTTCTTTAGAATCTTCTAGTACCTCCATCTGTTGAAATCACTACCATCTCTTTTCATTATCCTATATACTCTTTTTTTTTTTTGTTTTAATAAATTAATTATAGTAGGTGTTATCCACAGAGGGATCCTTCCTTTTGTGCCGTAGATTATTCTGTTAGGCACATATTTTGCTTCTGTTTCTAAGATTTTATTTTTCACTCGAGTACAGAGTTCATTCGGAGATGTTGTCCCATCATACTAATTCCAGTTAGAAAGTTCCAATTTTAACTGTACAAAATTGGCTTTATTGTAATTTTTGAAAACTGTTTTCCTTATCTCAGGTTTAACTTGAATGCTAGTATCAAAGGATATGGCCATATGATCACTGTTATGAATTGGCTTGCTGGCATTGGTAGTACAGGAGTTAGAAAAGCAAAATAGGAGTGGCAGTGAAGTATTTAAGTAACGGCAACACTCCCCCCACCTCCCGCAGAGACTGAAAGGCTTTGGGAGTGTGGCTTTGGGTCAGACATAACACTGACGCCATTCCACCTCACCCCACCCTGCAGAGAGTGACAGGTGTCGGGGACTGCATTGGGATCTTTGGCCTTTATGCTCACCCCATTCCATAAGGAAATAAGCTGAGATGGGTGCAATACAGGAGAATGGGGTGAACATTAGGGTGACAGAACCCAAGGCACACCTCAATGCCTGTCACTGGCTGTAGGGTGGGGATAAAATTTTGCAAACATTATGGCCGACGAACCCAAGTTACGTCCCTGATGCCTGTTAGTCTGTACAGGGTGAGTGTATAGTTGGAAACCTTAATGCCCCAGGTTTGTGTTGGTATTTTCACTCCAAATTTTCAACAGTGGCTTTTTGGGACCCCACCTCATGAACAGTGATGTTATCATTTCATTACTCAGTCCTGAAAGGTGATTTTGCACAGCAACTGCGTCATTGGGAGCCACAGGTGCAGAAACACATTTCAGGCAGGATGCAAAAAGTGACAGCTGTACTGTTAATGAGGAGGTATAAAAAATGACAATGTTGAAAATCTGGAAAGAAAATATACATAGATACATAGATACATAGACAGTGTCAGCAGATAAGGGCCTATGGCCCACCCAGTCTGCCCATTTGAGCATGTGAACAAGCATTTGTCAATGCCGAATGTTTGCTTGGTGGTATTAGCATTGGGCATGCAGGAGTTAGACATATGCAGAATAGGAATGGCAGTGAAGTATTGAAGTTCACGCCAACCCCACCTCCATCCTGTAGAGATGGACAGGCATTGGGGTAAGTGTTTGAGTCATCGGCCATGACGGGCATGCCATGTGCCATTCTGTGCCACATGAACAAAATCACAGATCGGGCAGGATGTGAAGAATGATAACTGTACCACCCACAGGGAGGTGTGAAGAGATGGCAAAGTTGAACATCTGTACTGGTAATATAAAAAGTGCTCACAAGTCCGAGCATGCAGTATGTGGAAACTGCACAACACATGCACATTACACAGTCATGTTATGGATGTTCATCACCAAAGTTTCAATATAGGCATTGTAGGACCTCTGCTCATGAACAGTGTCACTGTGATTTTCTTGATGTGTCCTGAAAACTGATTTCCCACAGTAATCATGCTATTCTGCGCCAGAAGTGTAAAAACATGTTTTGGCCAGGATGTGAAAAATGACAGCTGTACTGTTGATAAGGAGGTGCAGAAAAATGGCAATGTTGAAAAGCTGGAGTGAACATATTACAAATGTGTGAAGCTGTAAGCATGACTGGAAACAGTGCAACGCACGCTTGTAACACAGTCATTTTGTGGAGTTTGATCACCAAATTTTCAACATAGGCATTTTATGGCCTGTGCTAATGAACAGTGTCACTGTGATTTTGTTAATGTGGCCCCAACACTGATTTCCAACAGCAGCCACACTGCTCTGCGCTGCAGGTGCAAAAATACATTTCGGCCAGGATGTGAAAAATGACAGCTGTACTGTTCATAAGGAGGGCCGGAAAAATGGCAATATTGAAAATCTGGAGTGAACATAGTACAAATGTGCGACGTTATGAGCATGCGTGGAAACTGTGCAACGCATGCTCATAACACAGTCATTTTATGGACTTTCATCACCAAATTTTCAACATAGGCATTTTAGGGCCACTGCTAATGAACAGTGTCACTGTGAGTTTCGTAATGTGCCCCAAATACTGATTTCCCACAGCGACTGTGCTATTCTGCGCCGGAAGTGCAAACACACATTTCGGGCAGGATGTGAAAAATGACAGCTGTACTGTTCAGAAGGAGGTGTGGAAAAATAGCAATGTTGAAAATCTGGAGTGAAAATATTGTAAATGTGCGAAGTTACGAGCGTGCGTGGACACTGCGTAACGGATGCTCATAACACAGTCATTTTATAGACTTTTGCCACCAAATTTTCAACATAGGCATTTTAGGACCTCTGCTAATGAACAGTGTCACTGTGATTTTCTTCATGCATCCCAAACACTGATTTCCCACAGCGACTGTGCTATTCTGCACCGCAAGTGCAAAAACACATTTTGCCCAGGATGTGAAAAATGACAGCTGTACTGTTCATAAGGAGGTGCGGAAAAATGGCAATGTTGAAAATCTGGACTGAAAATATTGCAGATTCGCGAAGTTATGAGCGTGTGTAGTAACTGCGCAACACACACTCGTAAAAGTCATTTCTTGGATTTTTTTCCACCAAATTTGCAACGTACACTTTTTGAGAGCCCACCTCATGAACACTGGCACTGTTGTTTCATTAATTGGTCCCGAAAGGTGATTCCCGAACAGTGACTTGTGAAATCATCTTTCTGGTCTGATTAACACCATGACAGTCATTGAATTCATGAGGAGGGGTCCCAAAAACCCCATGTTGAAAATTTGGTGCCAAAATTCAAAAAAATGCCTGAGATATGCAAAAAAGTTGAAAAAACCCTATCTATCCCATTATGCAGCTTACCGGCATTTCCTCAGTTCGCGGTCAGCTTTGAAGAGTGCAGATGTGTTCCTGGTCCACGAAGATCGTCATGCCCGACTGGGGTGGAGGTGTGGAGAGGCAGGGTGCGCAGTGGGTGGAGTGCGGGTTGTGGGGGAGGGCCAGGGGAGACCACAAGGGACCGTTTTTGTTTTACAGGTTGTAAACAAAAAAAAATACCATTGCGGGAAGGTTTTTCCTTTGCAGAGGCATTGGGCATGCTGGGGTGGGCTCCCAGTGTGGTACCTGAACATTGTTTTTTTTGGGGGGGTGTAGCCGATGGGGGATTGGGCACCCCTGTCAGTACAAAAGCAGGGGGGCGCAAGAGCCAAGGGGGACCATGCTATTCTGTGCCAGAAGTGCAAAAACACATTTTGGGCAGGATGTGAAAAATGGCAGCTGTACCGTTCATAAGGAGTTGTGAAAAATTGGCAATATTGAAAATATGGAGTGAAAATATGAAAAATTCTCAAAGCTACAAGTGTGCGTTGAAACTGCATAACACACGCTCGTAACACAGTAATTTTGGGGAATTTTTTTTCATCAAATTTGCAACATAGGCTTTTTTGGGAGCCCACCTCATGAACAGTGGCACTGTCATTTTGTTAATTGGTTTCAGAAGGTGATTCCACGCAGTGACCATAAAATCACCTTTCAGGACCAAATAACAAAATGACAGTGACTGATTTCATGAGGTGGGGTCCCAAGAATCCCATGTTGAATATGTGGAGCCAAAAGTCAAAAAAATGGCAGGGATACCCACCTAAGTTGAAACCCCCCATTTATGCCATTATACAGCTTACCAGCATTTCTTCAGTTAACAGTCGACTTTGAAGAGTGCAAATGTGTTCCTGCTCTACGAAGATCATCACACCAATCTCTGGAGGTAAGTAGGGGTGGGGGTGTGGGGACGTAGGGTGTGCAGAGGGTGGGTGCGGATTGGAGGAGGAGGCACCACGGACAAGGACCATTTTCCTGTTTTGCAAGGAAAAAAAACTTGGTGGAAAGATTTTTGTTTTACAGGTGACACTAAGACATTTGGGCACACTGGGGGGCGGGCTCCCAGTGGGCCTGTATTTGGGGGGGGACTGGAGCTGACAGGTGGGCACCCTGTCGGCAAAAAAAAGTGTGTTTGTGTTGAGGGGTCCTGATGCCAAGGGGAACTGGCCACCCCCTTTGGCAGACAAGTAAAACTGGGGGGCATTATGCTGATGGGGATTGAGCACCCCCATCAGAAACAAATTGAACTGGGAGGGGCATGCCGATAGGGGGACTGGGCACCCCCGGAGTTGGCTTTCTAGGGACTGCAAGAGGAGGATGGCAAGAGCCGCCTCCAGGTTTATTGAAATGTTTCACCAAGAATGGCACATAATGGAGACATGTCAGATCTGCCACTGTAATGACGCACCTGTCTCTAATTGCAGCAGTGTACTTCTTTCAAGCTGGTGGCACTCTCTGAAACTGCTGTCATCGGCAGCAAGCTCACTGGTTGGCAGCTGAGGGACACACTGGTTAAAGTATCCCCTGGATTCGCCACAACACTGACGCACCTTTGAAACTGCTAGTACAGTGCTACTACCACAAAATGTTGCTTGCACATGCGCACAAGCCAACATGCTAAAAAGCAAGCACAAGTACCACACTAAGTGCTTTCTTCATGTTTGTGGGTTAATAATCTATAATGTAAATTGTCAGCTGTCACAAACTAAATTATGCAAGATGACACTTTTCCGCAAATACTTTAAAAGTACGCCACCATAGCACTCTATGGGAAGCAAAGTAGCCATACACTTCTGGTATAGTGTGTGAATGACGTACTTTCTTGGTGTAGAAAGTTCCTCTCTGCCTGGTGAAATGGTCAGGTAGTTCACCAGCTGGGAAGACTGGCAGATATCATCCCAATGAAAGTGACACACTGCCATGTGGTGAACAATCAATACCAAGAGCCCCACATACAAATGTGGGTTTGTTCTCAATTTGCACTTTGTTGTGTGCATTGCAAAAAAAACATGCTTTTTACTTACAGTCTACTACAGCAGCACACTAGATTGTATCCTCCTGACTCAGTTGGCTTGCAAGCTGACATATTCTGTCACAACAAATCTCCAAATCCCTTGCAGCTGTCTGACATGAGAGGATGGCTGCAGCTGCAGGAGATGCAATACCCTAGAGAGAGCACATGTTGAGAGTTTTTATTATCTTTGATCTTATGTTCGCTGCTCCCACTGGGCTAAGTACAGTCTCAGTGGAGGACTTTACTTAGCCCAGGTTCCTTGGGAGAAGAGTGGGACTGGCAAACATTTACGATCCTAGTAGCTTGTAGAAGCTCTAAAACATTAACTGCAAACTATTATCTCCCACTACTGCAGTGCTCTTCTGCTGTTAGCTGTAGGGAGATTTGAAGATTGTTGTGGTTACAGAAAATGTCAATTTGCAAGGCAGCAGAATCAGTGTGATGTAATTGCTGCAGAGTTGCAGCAAACAGTAAATAAAACTAATGCTGTTTGCAATGCACACGAACAGTGCAAGACTGAGAACAACCGCACACTTTGGTGTGGGGCTGTCTTAGTGCTGCTGACTGTTCCCCTTTGAATGTATAGTGTACAGTGTACAGTGTGAGTGACCTTAGGTAGCATTCGCAGAACTCAATCCCTCCCCTAAATTTCTGTTAATTAAGAAAAAAAGTAAAATAAATACAGAAATAAATAAAAACATTCGCCCATCATGTCTCATGTATCAAAACACATTCCCCTAAAGGCCGCGCAGCCGATACAGCTATCATCACTCATTCATTCACATTAGACTGGCAATGAACAAGTATGAACGCCTGACTATAAAGGTAATTAAAAAACGGGTTCTGTGTGTATGGCCATGCCTCCTGATGAAGGGGTAGTATTGCCCCAAAGCACCGAGGCTGGAGTGGAGTGTGTTGCCTTAAATTCACATTTTTGTGTGTGCAATAGTTGTTGCTTACATTTGTAAGTATTTTTTTGGTTTTTATTAATAATAAATTACTCTCCCTGAGTTTCTATTGGAGTCCGGAGTGCTGGTTTATTTATTTCCTCTACATTAGCATTTTTCCAGCACCCACTGTATCTTGGAGCACAGCCTGCCTTTGTTGAACTCAGCTGAGGGGGGTGACTGATAATCCCACAGTAACTGGTCTGGTGCTACTGCTAGTGTGGTACACTAATGTCTGGTCAGCGGGACTCATCAGTCTTAGTTGTGAATGATTGTGAAAGAATCAGAACTGACATTTATCACACCCGTGCAAACCACACAAACCCACGCAAATGGTAACTTTTGCAACAACAGGGTCCCCATTGTATAAATTGGATACATGATGTGCACTCATGTGATATGAAAAATATTTTCAATCCTGAACAGTGACCTCTGGATACTGACTCGTGGCTTTGCCAGTTGTGAATCCAGAGATCAAGGGGATGCATGATGGGCGACTGTGGAATATGGAAAATATTAGTGTGAGTGTAGAGTGAACTGTGATAATATCACGAGTAGCGAATCCATGAGTGATATTATCGCAGTTCACTCTGCACGAGTGCTAATATTTGCCATATTTCACAAGTCACGCATCATATGTGTGATTTATACAATAGGGTTTGGGTATAGAGTTTTTACCTGGCATTGTGGTGCTATTTGTTGTTGCAGTGTGCTTCCTCGGTTGTGTGGTCTTTTTATCAATGATTGTGACGTTGCCGCGTATTGAATGCCAAGTGCGTAGCTTTATATTGGTTCATTTCCTTGAATAGATGTGTGTGCGAGCATGTCATTGGTTGCTCCTATTGTTTGTGCGTGTTGTTTCAGGCACGATTGGTTTAGAACTGTTTGGGGGGGTGGGGTTATTATCAGAGCTGAGAGTCGGCGTTTCCTGAACTTAAGAGTCGGCGTTTCCTGA
This sequence comes from Neoceratodus forsteri, assembly GCA_016271365.2. Taxonomy (NCBI): domain Eukaryota; kingdom Metazoa; phylum Chordata; order Ceratodontiformes; family Ceratodontidae; genus Neoceratodus; species Neoceratodus forsteri. The sequence goes on along the minus strand of JADMNL010000024.1, from coordinate 253,553,802 downwards.
ACTTTTGTGGTTTTACAGAGTGTTTTTTCATGTAATGGGGGTTTCAGTATTTATTTGAATGGTTATTGCTGCACCCCTATTGTGTATATATATATATATATATATATATATATATGTATATATATGTATATATATATATATATATAGAACAAATAAGAAACAAGCCAAGAAAAAGGAGACACTCCTTTCCCCACCCAGCCCCATCAGACCCTGATCCTCTGAAACCGGGACAGGTAACCGCACCAGTGTGTCAGGCAAACAGCAGAGACGTGCCCCCACATTGTTATCCTTATCCTACTGCCACTGCCTGGGCACAGTATATGCATCTGAGTGGGCCCATGGGATAAAGCACATCAGGAACACTGTCGCCATCATCAGACTGGCCATGTGGTTTGGCCACCCCCAACCTCCAGTTACTTTTCTCCTTCAGGGCTCTGCTCACACAGCCCCACCCCATGACCCCCCATACTTGGTGCCACACAAGGGCACATACATAAAGCAGTACCCTCAAGCCACAGCAGGGGACAAGCTCCTTGGCCTTCTAGATTGGGTTGCTGCTGTGGTAGACTGTTGTTACCATCCCTGGGGTAGGGAGCACTGCCATGTCAGTGCTGGCACTGCTAAAGCACCAAACACTTGCCCCATGTACTCACCTGAACCCAGAACAGCAGTTCACAGTGCGTTTCTAGTGCAATGTACTGCCAGTGACACTGCCCAGCCACCAACCACTAGCCCATTTTTAAATAAGTAGTTTTGGCTACTGTGTCTGGGGAGGTGGTTATAATGCCATCTGCCCAATCTCGGCCATCATCAAGCACAGACAGATGGGATTTAACCCTTAACTTGCCCAAGGCTGCTGTTTCCACAAGACCTTCCACATCCCCTAATGGTGGTATGTATCGATGTTTAGACTGTATTCCCTCCTGGCAGAAGTGTGCGCAGCATGTATGCATGAACTATACACTCTCTAAAATATCTCCTGCCCTCCCAGTGTCTCAGTCAGCTAATGCCACCACCTGAGCCAAGCAAGACATACACCTACAGGAGGTGGCAGCAGTAACTCAGTGAGGTAAAGCCTCCCTGGAAGAGGAGAGCATCCACCCTAGCCATTCAGTACATCAGGCCCTCCCCTGTGCCACTGACAAACAATGCTAGAGCCATTCAATACATCAGGCCCTCCCCTGTGCCAGGGCCAAATAATACCAGAGCCATTCAATACATCAGGCCCTCCCCTGTGCCAGGGCCAAATAATACCAGAGCCATTCAATACATCAGGCCCTCCCCTGTGCCAGGGCCAAATAATACCAGAGCCATTCAATACATCTGGCCCTCCCCTGTGCCAGGGCCAAATAATACCCGAGCCATTCAATACATCAGGCCCTCCCCTGTGCCAGAGCCAAATAATACCCGAGCCATTCAATACATCAGGCCCTTCCCTGTGCCAGGGCCAAATAATACCAAAGCCATTCAATACATCAGGCCCTCCCCTGTGCCAGGGCCAAATAATACCAGAGTCATTCAATACATCAGGCCCTCCCCTGTGCCAGGGCCAAATAATACCAGAGCCATTCAATACATTAGGCCCTCCCCTGTGCCACTGACAAATAATTGCATATTAACATTATTGATTCTCTACCATCTGTCAATCCATCCACAGATTTAGAGCACCCAGCCCCCCCCGAGCACCCATGCCCCTCCCAGCAACCAGGCCCCCAGGAGCACAAAGCCCCCTGCAGCACCCAGAACCCCTTGAGCACCCAGGACCCCCAAGCACCCAGGCTCCTCCCAGCACCCAAGCCCCTCCGAGCACCTGGCTTCCCATCCCTACACACAGACACACAAGGAAACACCACTGCATTTGCACCAAACTCTCAAAGTCTGCACTCTCCCTAGAGCCCAAACTGCAAAGTTCTGCACTCCAGCTTAAAAGACCAGCAACATGCAACCAACATTTTCTTGATTATATTACGTAACTTAGGTGTATAGACAAAGCTGAGTGAGCTCCTAGTCCTGGTAAGCTAAAACTGTGGTAATAAGTTCACAAGGACTGTGTTTTTCTTTAAAAAACAAACTGGGCTGAGGGCGCTCCACATTCAAGATGAAAAAACTACTGAACACTACTACGGCTACTGGATTATATTTATTACTGCTGGCTTGTAAAGCAACATTGTGGTCCTAACCCAAGGAAGTTAGCTCAACAACCCCAGCCCAGCCCAGAGCCCTCAGCCCTCAGCCCAGCCACAGTCTGCTAGCCCTAGCGTACACACCTTGATCTGGTGACCCATGCAGTCTGGAGATTAAATAAAATCAAATCTGAAGTGATCTGTTATTAAAACTTATTTTAAACTTTCTTAGTTTCTTGACTATTACTTAGGACGGTACTGTTCACATGCCGGTAGGGGCCTCAGTGGGTATGCCGATGGAAGGGCAAAACCCCATCGGCGAAATCCCCCACAGCAACATTTTCAACAAGTTTCAAAAATGTTGCTGTGGAGGACCCATCAGCGAAATTTCACCCTTTCGCTGACTTTCACCCCCCCTTCACTTTAACTCCAAATGGAGTTAACAATCTGTAGAATGGGGGGGTCACAGGGGGCACAGCCCTCTGATAGAAAACAGACCGATGTCTGACAGGCAAAATTTCACCTGTTGACATCGGGGATGTCTCTACGCCGAACGTCAACAACAATGTTGTCACGTCAGTATAGGTAAACCATCTCAGTGCTGCTCGAGCTTGTCCCTCCTGTCAGAGCATGGCTGGGCTGGCCTGGGCACTAGTGGACCAACGACGAGTCAAGTGCAACTTGACTCTGTGATGGGTCATATCATGCCCCTGTCTGTGGTTGGCAAAAGACCTTTGCTCCTGGGCTGACTGCAGGCTTTAAAAGTTTCTTTTTTTTTTTTTTTTTTACGTGGGGCCAGCCAGCCACCTCCATGTTTAAACATCAACCTCCCTGCTTCCCTGATGATGGATTTGATGTGGTAGGGCTGCTTACTCTGGAAGTCTGACTTGGGATGAACATGTCTCTCTGCTCTCCACTACCAAAATGGAGAATGGTGCCAATCTCATCATCATGTGCTCTTTTTCTGATTCCTCCTCCTCCTGACCTCCACTCATAGACTTCAGCTCCACACAGTCACCCTTCTCTAATATGTCAGTCAGACTGAAATTGGCCAATAGAAGCAGCACAAGCTGCACGAGTGGCTCAAGACATCTGACACAACACACTCCAGAGGACCAGAGGACACATGAAGAACCCCCCACACACACACCACCAACCTGCCATACATCATCACCTGAGACTTCTTGTCCATTGTCAAATGTCCCTGGGGGCATTGCAAAAACAAAAACTGGATTTCCTGTTTTGAAATGGTCCTGGCAGCAGAGTTTCCCTTCCCGCTTATATGGCCGCAACCCCTGCAGAAAAATATGTAAAGTAACGTCAAAGTAACGCATCACTTAGAAAAAATGTAATCAGTGTCACCTCATTACATTTTTCTATAAATAATCAGGTACCAGTACACGTTACTAAGCAATGTTATTAAACTAGTGTAACGTGTTATTACCAAACACTGAGTAGGAAATGGCCACTCCTGTCCTGATCATTTAATAATTAAGAGCATAGCAAGGTTCACCCTGGCTCATCTGTTGAGTTTCTAGTCATGTTATACATTTTTTTAAAAACTTTATAGACGTGCTTCTGGTGTGTGGCCAGTATCAAAAAACAAACAGTATCCAATGCCTTTCCAAACATTTCCAGAAAGTCAATGCACTCACCGACAAACAAAGGGATGCAAATCCTCAAATCTGAATTTGTTTAAAGGGCAGTGCAATTTAACACTATGTACACACTTCACATCTGTTTTCCTGACAGCAATCAAGCACAGTTACTGAAATCAGTCACAGTTCAGAGCACATAGTGCAAATAAAGCAACCACGTGCTTGTGTCCAAAACGACTGCACTGCGTGCCTGCTGTCTTCACCATGCGGCTCATGCCTGGCCACCCAGACGGCATGTATCATGCTGCTCCACCTAATAATTATGGGCATCAAGGGAGCAAGTTAGGAAATTAAATAGGGGGGTTGGAGAACGGGGGGCACACACATCTGTGACACTTACACTCCAGAGACAACTTTGGAAAAAAATAATTAAACAATTTATCTTGCATTTCATACTTTATAACTCAAACAATTTGCATGAAAACAGGATCTTCTGTTCTAGCTGCTTGCCTACAGGTGACAGCATAACCCTCTGCTTGTCAGATCGTATTTATCTCTACAGCAGCTGGCTGTAATGTCACAAGCAGAAGACTATGAAGACTATGATATCACTTGTAAGCCGGACGGCAGAGGAAATGAAGAACAAGTGACAAGAAGAAAGGATTTCCTTTCCAGCCTGGTGATCTCTTCCCTTTCGTGGAGACACATATATTCTCAGGCTGGTATACTGCTCAATGGTTTGCTCCTGCTTGTGTGTGGTGGGGGAGGGGGAGGGGGTGTTCAGGTACATCCAGTAAAAGGTGTCACTAGGACATGAACACAGTGTTCAAGTATAACAATAAAAATGTTAGTTAATATTTTCTGCATGAACTTGTTTTGGTGCCATCAGCTGTGGCCTGGATATGTCCAGTGTCTGTTGTAGGGTGATGCAGAGGGTGGAGAGTGGGACCCGACTTTGCAATAGATAACCCACATATTTCTTCAGAAACACACATGCAGATGCACATCTACATACACACACACACCAACCTGCCCCCCCTCACAAACACAAGAAGCAACTCCCCCAAACACACACACATGTACATGGACACACGTTACGGCACACACATACAGGCACACCAACCAGCCTCCACCCCACAAATATAAACAGCAAACACACACCCCACACCCAGCAATGTGCCCCCTTGACAAGCACAAGAAGCAACCCCCACACAAAGACACACAGTGCAACACACACAGACCCACACCAACCACCTCAGAAACAAAGAGCAAACACACACACACACACACCACAACCTGCCCCCTCACAAACAGAAGAAGCACTCCCCCCCAAACACACACACACACACGCACGCACGCACACACACACACACTGTTCTCACTGTTTTATCTGTATTGTGTGACACTGAAGACCTCTCTCTCTGGCATTCTTTTTAAGGCTGCTTGATGTAAACCAGTAGACCCCCTCACAGCACCAACCATTGGCAGACACACTGATGGAAGGGATGGTTTTGTGTGCAAGTAGCAACAGTTGGGCAAGGCCAGCTGCAGCATTTTTCAGTACCATGTCCTGTAGGGAGAGTTATGGGAGTGGGGAGGGCAAAAAGCTGTATACAAAATCTACAAAAACATATGTTGTGCAGTGTGTTTTGATTTGGGTGTTTAGCCCTGGTGTGTCCTTTTTTGTTTGCTATTAGGAGTTTTTTCTAAATTTGCCAACTAGTTTTATGGCCTCTGAGGCTCTCCATGTTTGAATTTATTATTGTTCTTCTTTGTCCTACAATGCCTCTTGTCACATGTGACAGTGATGAGTGCAGGACTGTTGACTCAGTACTGTAAGGGAAAGCTGCTGCAACATCAATCTGCTGTTAGGAGTCAGGTGTTCTGCTCTCAAGCAACTCCTTCAAATTCAATGTTTTTCCAGGTATGTGTCTAGGTCTAGCTAGCAGAAGTAAACATTTTGTTGTTAAAACTTTTCATCTCATCAAACTACGCACAGCTATAAAAAAAGCACACAAATCACGCCAGGTCACTAATGCTATAATTAACGAATACTCTAGCTGTTTCTTTACAAAATAGCATGTTCAATTATCCCTAAGGTGTTTGTGTAACTGTTAATGTAGCCTTTAATGGATAAGGAAAAATACTTAAAGTCACAGCTTTAGTGCAGTAAATCAGTACTTGCTGAATCAATGTTCCCAAATGTACCACTGGCACAGGAGGCACTGTAGGAAAAAGACGAACAATAAACCATGCTACGATGTCTGCCTCTTCTTGGTCCCCCTCTGTACAGTCCTCCCCTTCTCTTTTTAACATTACAATCCCACCCCTGGTCTTCTCTTTTCACTTACATACCTAAAAATGCCTTGTCCCCTTTTGTTACCTCATAGCCTGTTCTCTCTTCAGTTTGTGCCTTTGTGCTCCTTACTGCTCTCCCTGCTTCCCTCTGTTTCTCCTGATTCACCTCCCTATCCTCCTCCATCTGCGTCTCTTTATACCTTCTGAATGCTACCCTTTTAGCCATCACCTTTTTAGCCACCTCTTTGGAGAACCACAGCTTTTGCTCACTTGTTTGATGCAGAGGTTTATTGCCCTTACTATGCTCCCATTTAGCTTCAACCACTGTTTCTCCACCCCACCCAGGCCATCTACCCCTGCCAGGTAATCCCTTAGGCATTCACCCATCTTTATAAAATTTGCCTTCCTGAAGTCCAGGATCCTCGTCTTTGTGTGGTTTGATTCCGCAGCCATCCTTATACTGAACCATACCTTACAGTGATCACTGGTCCCTAGGTGGTCTCCCACACTGACATTTGTAATGCTGTCACTGTTAGTGAGTACCACATCCAGTATTTTCCCATCAAGAGTGGGTTCACTGACTAGTTGCCTAAGGAACACCCCCTGCAGACAGTCCAGGATGTTTCTGCTTCTAGGTGAAGCCACTGCTGGGAGGCTCCACACTACATCTGGCAAGTTGAAGTCCCCCACCAGCAGCACCTCCCCCTTTTCTGCCATCTTGTCAGTGGCTTCCACCAGTACCTTATCTAAGTTCTCCCCCTGTGCTGGAGGTCTGTAGATCATACCAGTGTGAGTAGTGGCTCCATTCCCCATCTCCAGGGTGACCCACAGTACCTCTGCCTTGCACTGTATTCCTTGTATCTCCATCGTCTTTACGCTTTTTCTCACATGCAGAACCACACACCCTCCTTTCCTTCTCACCCGGTCCTTCCTTAACAGAGTATAGTCTTGTGTGGCCAAGTTCCAGTCATGGTTTACAGTGCACTGTGACTCAGTAATGGCCACAATATCCAGGTTGGCCTCTGCCATGAGATGGGCTTTAGGTCCGGATTCTTATTTACTAGACTTCTAGCATTTGCATGCTTGGCCTTCCAGATTTTGTTTCTAGTCTGCTTGTTGACTCTTTTTTCCTTTTTCCCCTCCTTCCTTCCCACCTCTCTTTTAAATGCTGCCGTTCCCTTCCCCTTTGTCTCTACCACCCTGCTTCCTTTATTAATTTGCACCCTGGGGGATTCCTCTCCCCACGGGTTCTCCTTACTCACTACTTCAACTTGCCAGGGGTGCTGTTTCTGCCTCCCTGATTCCTTCCACCACACCCCTTGGCTAATTTAAATGTTTATCAAAGCAACAATTAAACTGTCCACTGAGGACAGCGGTTCCCCTCCCAGATGGATGCAGGCCATCACCCCTGTATAGGTCCTTATCCCCCCCAGAGGGTCTCCAGTCCCTAGTGTAGCTGAACGCCTCTTTTCTGCACCAATTCTTCAGCCATGAGTTCAGGATACTTACTGCTTTCCTTGCTTCTCTTTATTTCCCCGATACACCTCCCTATCCTCTGCTCTCTGCATCTCCTTATACCTTCTGAATGCTTCCCTTTTAGCCTTACCTTTTCAGCCATCTGTTTTGAGAACCATAGCAGTCTCTTTTTTCTCCTACCTTTGCTCACTTGCTTGATGCAAAGGTTTGTTGCCTTCATTATGCCCCCTTCTAGCTTCGCCCACTGTTCCTCCACTTCACCCAGGTCATCCCACCCCTTAAGAGTGCATCCCTAAGGCATTCACCCATCTTTATAAAATCTGCCCTCCTAAAGTCCAGGACCCTTGCCCTTGTGTGGTTCCATTCTGCAGCCATCCTTATATTGAACCACACTGTACGGTGATCACTGATCCCCAGGTGGTTTCCCACCTTGATGTCTGCAACACTGTCCCTGTTAGTGAATACCAGGCCCAGTACTGCCCCATCACAAGTGGGTTCGCTGACAAGTTGCCTGTGGAATGCCCCCTGCAGTGAGTCCATGTTGTCCCTGTCTCTAGCTGCAGTAGAAACTGGGAGGCTCCAATCAACTTCCGGCAGTTGAAGTCTCCCACCCTCAGCACCCCCCCTTTTCTGCCATCTTACCAATGGCTTCCACAAGTACCTTATCTAACACCACACCCTGTGCTGGAGATCTGCATATCACACCAGTGTGAATACTGGCATAAGGAAATCTTGGTTTCGCAAATTGTCTGAGTTGTGATTAAGTCTGACCACTAACGACAAGGTGACCTCCTCATTTTAACATGCCAATATGAGCTGTGATATCAGTGCTTTCTCTAATAGTCTTGTGTGTAGACCATGCTCTGGCTTCTCTTTTAAACAGAATGCTGTCCTATAAGGGGCTCACAGGTAGTCTGTGGGGATGGGGAGCATGCTAAATAGGAAACTATGTGACACGACCCCCCCCCCCGGGGATGTGAGGTCCAGTGGGGTCATGGTGGTCTTCTGCACAGGACAGGGTGAAGGAATTACAGGGGGAAAATATCCCCTTCATGAAACAGTATGGTGGATCACTCCCCGTGGGTCACTCTGCCATCAGCAGAACACATGGGACACATCACCGCAGATGCCAGATTTGTGATTTCCCTTTGGGTCTGCTCTGGGGAATACCCTTACTGTGCTAGGCAGAATCAAATGAAATCCAGAATGGAAAGGGTGCTTTGGTGATGAATCGGAGCAGACCTGTCTCATGCCCTCTTCCCACATAGCCAAGATAAAATGTTCCCCATCTAATTATCCCTCACTCAGCTTTGGCCCCCAGATCCACTGTACACTGTACACTTGACTTTGCAACACTCGTGTTTTGTTTTGTTTCTTTATACACCAAGGAAACATTATATTAAAAAAAACATTGTGGGGTTATGTAAACTCATTTTTTACACATCCCAAATGTTTTGCACTTATGGGCCCCTATGCACAAATAGTCTTTATGCCTACATTCCACAGATCCATGGCATGTAAGCACCCTTAACTTGCCTGCGGATTCCTGGCAGCATGCACGGAAGGGGCATGTGTCCCTTCCATACTTGATCCCGCAAGTGATCACATGGCTATGTGCAGAACTGGTCCAGGGGCATGTCTGGGGGTGTGCTTCCACTCCACGCCATTCGCACAGATGCAGAGTGCCAGGCAAGAGTAGCACATGGAGTGCGTTGCCTTGGTTCTTGAGGGCGGCCTCTTCTGTGGAGATTTTTGAAAGAGGTACGAAAACCTTTTTATTTCACCAAGCATTCAGAGATTTATAAATGTTAGTTGTGGCCTGGGCATGTCTGGAGAATGATATATTATTTGAGATGTTATAATGTTTATTAATCAGCTAATTTTTAATTGAATTTACTTTTACTGAGTATTGCAAAAATATTTCTTGTATGCTGGAAACTCACTGTTTTTCTTGTTTTCTTTTGCACTACTGTTGTAATGACCTGTATGTTGATTTTTCTTATAATATGGAAAAATAAACTTAAAAAAAAAATATTTTTTTTAATAATTTTTTTTATAATTCAAATTTTATTGATTTTTTAAAAAAACAACAATGAACAAATCAACATGTATTAGCAAAACATTGCAATACCAGATTACAGAAAAGACTATACAATATCAAGAAACATCATAGTGACCATATGAAAACATATACGCGAATATCTAAAATGCAATCACAATACTTATATCTATGACTGTAATACTTTAAGGATTATTAACAGTATGCAAGCAAAATTCTATACAAGGGCCCCAGGTATCGTTAAAGATTTCATTTTGATTAAGTATTGAGTAGCTGATTCTCTCATTATTTGCCCAAACTGCTAGTGACTCCAACCATATTATTTATTGATAGGGGATGTGGTTTTAAATCTTATTGAATGGCACCCTGGGCCTTCGGGGAAGGGCACCACAAATAAATAAAAACTACTACTACTACATGTTATGGCAGTGGGGACCATATCATTTGCACCCCCTGCAAGAATACCACCGCAGTTCAAGTTCAAGTTTATTACAGGAAAACTCGACTGAGCAAGCTCATTCACAAGGAGGTCCTGAAGCTTGTAAACAGTCAAGGAGACATTGCATAAAAAAGGCAACATAGAAAAAAAATACAACAAAGTACAAATACGGTTCCTGTGCACCAGAAGAGTACATCATAGTAAAATAAAGTACAGTTATGGTTCATATAATAAATAGTGAGCAGTTAAGACAAGACAAGGTAGGGATTATAAGCATAAGCTGGTGAGAAGCAATACATGTGGACAATGGACAGCGACAGGAGAGAGTAGTTAATTAAGAAGGAGGGGTTGAAGATTAGTGGTGAGTGGAGGAGGAAGAGGACTAGAGAGAGTAAGGCAGAGTAAGATAGAGATAAAGAAGGCAAGGGTAGGAGAAGGTCTTGAGAACAACTGGAGAGATCATTTAGATAATTTCAGGTCTTGACTAGAGCTAGTTCCAGGTGGATGGGAGGGCGTAATAAGGACATAAGGGTAGGGAAGATGCTTACAAACAGCTACAGATATCTTTTATTTTAGATGCGGCTAAATCTTTGTAGAAGTTAACAGAGACAGTGCTGGATAGTTTCAGCGTGGATTGGAGTCGGTTCCAGATTGTTGGAAGAGCATGTGAAATGGCGCATTTGCCAAAGGTGGTGCGAGTCCTAGGTACAACAAGAAAGATAAAGTCAGATTTCCTAAGTGAATATGCACAGTGGGAAATGCAAATGAGAGATGTTAGGTAGCTTGGGAGTTTGTTCAGGAGTAACTTAAGAGTCCAAATACCAGTATGGAGCAAGCGTCTAGTGATAAGTGATGTCCAGCCAACAGCTGCATAAAGATCACAGTGGTGGGTTCGGTACGAGGAGTTGGTAATGAACCACAGGGCACGGTGGTACAGGACATCCAACTTACTTAGGCTTGAGATTGCAGCGGAGGTGTAAATTAGATTCCCATAATCAAGTAGGGGAAGGAATGTGGCCTAAACAGGCCTGGTTCTAATCTCAAGTGGGCAGAGAGACCTAGTTCTGAAAAAGAAACCTAACCTGGCTTTTAGCCTTCTGGCTAGGTCCTCAAGATGGTCATTGAAAGAGAGCTTGTTGTCTAACCAAATGCCAAGATATTTAAATTTGGGGATGTCTTCCAAAGGTTTGCCTAGAGAGGTAACAACAAAGTCTTTCGGTAGGCCGGGGAGGGGGTGATAGAGGAGGTACTAAGAATAAAGATCATAGCCTTGGTTTTCTTGGCATTGAGAAGAAGCTTAGCATTAATAAGATTAGTTTCCAGCTGAGCAAAGTCAGCTTGTAGCATGTTCCTTACTTCAGACAACATTGAGCCAGAAGTATACAGTACTGTGTCGTCCACAAAGAAATGCAAGTTGGATTTGGTTATGTAAGAGTCAAGATCACTGATGTACAAGGAAAAAAGGATAGGGCCTAGGATGGAGCCTTGTGGGACTCCCCTGGCAATCGGCAAGGAGGCTGAGAATAGGCCATCGGCTTTAACTTTTTGTGTCCTCCCTGCTAGATAACTGGTAAACCACTGAGCGGTAGAAGGAGTGGCACCTAGTTTAGTAAGGCTGGTAACTAGTAAATTATGGTCAATGGTGTTGAATGCTTTACTAAGGTCTAAGAAGACTGCACCAGTGATCTTCTTAGCATCCAAAGCAGAGATCCAGTCATTAGTGACTTTAGCCAGTGCTGTGATAGTGCTGTGCTTAGGCCGGAAACCGGATTGTGCTGTGTTTAGAAGTGAAAAGGTTTCGATATGAAGTTTTAATTGATTGTAAATCAGTTTTTCAAAAACTTTACAAAAAAATGGGCAAGATTGAGATAGGCCTGTAATTATTTAGATCGTACGGGTCCCCTGATTTGAATAGGGGAAGGATGTGGGCGGATTTCCAACAAGACGGAACTGTAGCAGAATAATGGAGAGATTGAAAATATGAAGAATGGGGGCAGTGAGATGGGTGTAACCTAGTTTTAAGAAAAAGGTTCAAGTCCATCATCCCCAGCCCTTTTCTTAGTATCTAGGTTAAGGAGCGAGTCTTCAACTTCTTTGCAGTTAAGTGTATGCAGCTGGAAGGGACAAGTCGAGGTAAGAGGAGTGGGAATAGAACTGGCTTGATTATTCGCTCGGCCTGCGTAAAGTGAGGAGTCAAAGGCTAAGACAGCAGTGACAAAATGGGAGTTGAGTTCTTCCAGGATTTGGGAATTACTTTCAATGATCCTAACATTGGTAAGGTTCTAAGCTGGAATGGAGGGTGCACTAGGCCGTCCTTCGATGGATTTAAGTATCCTCCAAATTTTATGGGAATTCCCGTTTGCCTGTTCTAGGGTGGAAACATAGAAGTTTGCTTTGGCAGAGTGAATGCTTTTTATGCATGCGTTCCTAGCTGCTCTAAAAGCCTGCCAATTTGCAGGGCTCTTGCTGCGCCTGGCCTGAGCCCAGTCTGTGGGAAAGCAAAGTCCCCCTCCACCATGCTGCCCTAGCCCTCCCATTAGGCTAGAAGGACTGGGGCAGCCATTTGAGCACTTGCCCCATGAATTTGAATTCCCAGTCCTGCACTGTCCAACACGCCCCTGCTCTATGTGGAGCAGGGGATCTACTGGCTGGAGTAGGTGGGACATCCAATGGGATGCTTGCCTGTGTCCACTGATCTGCTCCTCACAACACCAGCATGCCACAGGGCCACGGCATTTTGCATACTGGCCACCATGCGCCTGTTCACAGGTGTAGAGGTGCGCGACCAGGGTATGCTTTTCTTACACGTACCCTGCATTGCATAATGCCAAGGCCCCATGGTTTGCAAGTTCACCACAAATCTCAGGTGTGGAAGTGTACCTTGTTATGCATGGTCCCCCTTACTTTATTCGGTATATATACTGTATATAGGTTTGTACCTGCCTGTGCTGTACCTGCCCCTTCTGGGAAAAGCAAGGGATTCAGTCTCCAGTGCTGTCAGTCCCTCACCTTTCACTATCACTGCACTATGCCTGCCCCACACTATACCTCTTCCTGTGGATAAACAGAAGGCTTCAGTCCCCAGTGCTGTCGGTCCCTCACCTTTCACTATCACTAAATCTATGACAATGTGGGAAAGTCTGCACTGTACCTGCCCATACTGTACCTGGCCCTGTGGTGAACTGAGAACTTCAGTATCCAGTGCTGTCCCTCCACCTTTCACCAACACTAAATACATCACAGTGTGGGAAGCTTGTGCTATATCTTCCTTTGCTGTACCTGCCCTGTGAGTAAAGCGAGGGCTTCAATCTTCAGTGCTGTCAGCACCTCACCTTTGCACTTTTAATACATCAGTGTGCAGGGAATCCTACACAGTACCTGTCCTGTGCAGTGCCTACCTACAACGTACCTGTGTTATACAGAATATGTATGCTGAATATTAAGCTCACATGTTTGGGCTGGTGCTATAAACCTATAAGAGCAATTTTATTTTTTACTGAAACTGTTATTGGATAACAGAGCAGAAGGTAACTGTGTGGGTAGGCTTGCTGTAGAGAACTCTTACCTGGTATGTTTTGTAGAGGGGGACTGGAACAGGAAGGGTTAAACTCATAATAAGAACATCATATACATGCACGCACGATGGAGGTGTGCCTGTCGGGAAATATGGATTTTGCATTGGTTTTACTGGAAAAGCTGTTAGTAAGGGTTGTCATGGAAACCAGCATCTGTGGTGACAGGTTTTTTTCAACTTCACTTATTTTAATATTCACAATGTACACAGTTGTCGGGCAGGAGGCCAAGTGGACATTGACTCAATGATTGCTAGAGACACCTGCAAGCACCTCTCATGAGGCCAGCAAGCAGAGCCGCACATATATTATACCTTTCAAATATGCCCCTTCTGCAGAAACTGCCCTTTCCCTCCTGTAGAATCCTCTTTTTTTATGTTTCTAAGCTGTCTATGAGTTTTGGTTTTGTAAACTATTACTGCTACCCATATTTACCTCTGGGTCAGTGTTTCAAATCTAGCCCACTCTGTAGTAGCTGAAAGCCATTATCATTTGATGGCTCATCCAGGTACCGGGTCATAATTGCGCACACTAACCCGCGCATAGCAGGAGCGCATAGGGAATTAGAGTGACAGGAATATCAGTGATGCGATACTATCACTACCTCCTGTTGCTCACCAGGAAGGAGGAAGTGGATGTAGCCATTGCCAGTCAGGTGCTCAGTCAAGCTACTCCAGTGGTGGAGTAGTTAGAGCACCTGACACTGCAGTACATGGGTTGGGGGGATTGTGGTTTGATTCCCTGCTAGGGAATCTCTTACTTTTATTTTTTATTTCTTGCCCCAGTGTCCACACCCCCTTGGAGTTGATTATAATAGTACAGGGGGATGTGGGTGGCGAAGCCACCCACATGGGGGGTGCAGGGGGTGAAGCCCCCTCAAAACAAAGGAACAGCTTTCAGGTGTTCTCGCACGCTGTTTACTGCTGTGCGGTCGTAATGTACGTGGTATCGTCTGCGACATTATGGCCCCATGCCCAAGTCCATGTTAATTGTGAAATGAGTTCTGGTCGTTCTCAGTCCAGTTCCTAGCAGACAGGTGCCCACATCACAAAACCACCAACACAACTAGCACTAACTGGCATTCACATGAGAGGCCAAGGATTGAAGGAACATGTAGTCTGGACTACCCTTCTCACCTACATGGTGGTCCATCCACGACAGGGACGAGGTACATTGGTGAACCAGTTAAGGCAAGTCATTTTATTTTACATAGCCCCCTATGCATTGGGTGCTCTGAGAACTCTGCTGGTCATAAACAGAAACTAATACATTACACAAGCAAAAACATAACTTACATACGTTTTAATGAATGACGGTAAGAACTGGGACTGGCCGTACAGCCTACAGGTTAGAGTAATGAGCTGTGAATGAGCTTTGATACATTCAGCAGACCTACAAGTCGCTTAACCTCCCAGGTTGCCCCTGAAAGCGGGCACATGTGCCTAGTGGGCCTTAACCCTGTTACCACAAGAATAATAAAATAAAATACTGGGACACTGAGACAGTAGTTGATATTAGTTCTGCAAGTGAAATCCTAACTCAGATAGATGATCTTTCAGCCCCTTTCTAAACATCTGCACCACGGGAGAACTCCTAATATGGCAAAGAGAGAGTTCCAAATAAGCAGGGAGAATGCCATTGTCAGAGAGTTTCAGCCTCGCCCTCAAATGGCCAGAAAAAATTCCTCACGGCAGCGAGTGAGTGGAAGTATATTAGGCCAACATGTCTGGGAGGTAGCCCAGTCCCAATCCATGCAGGGCCTGGTAAATCAGCTACAAGCTGGCGCAGTGGCTCCCGGGACAATGGGTGTTACTAAGTAGAAAGCTTCATGTCATGGCAGCTTTGAAAAAATGTGACCTGCACAAAACTGTTGGCAGGTGCTTTACTGGGGGGAGCGGTCTGACTTTCTGTCATTTTTATCCTGAAAATAACTTGAGCACAAAAAGATGTGATTAATCAAACTTATTGGAGTAGCGAGTGCTCAGTACCTGTGGACATGCCTTATGAGTCAACAGCGTAATCTTAAAAGTGGCACGCCATCTAATCAGAAGCCAGCGCAGTTACCGTGGCGCAGGCACACTTCGTTCACCGTAAGATGATCCACAGAGCAGCCTGTCTGGGGTATTCAATCACCATCTGTAGGCAATGTACCAACCTCCCTGATAGCCCTGGTAAAGAGCATTACAGGAGTCGAGCTATGAGCCTCATTGGTGGTCCAAGGGAGGGAAGCTTGTACTGTGATCGCTTAGGATGTACCTGTCATGGGGATAAACAAAGGGATTTAGCCTCCAGTGCTTTCACTCTGGCACCTTTCAAAAACACTGAATTTACTGCAGCTGGAGGGAGGCAATGTGGTCTAGCGCACCAGGAGGTGAAAGGTTTAAGCCCCACTAGAGCCAAATGCTCACTGTGTGACTACTAGCATGTCCTTCTAATTTCCCAGTGCTCCTTTCTACTTTTTTTTTCAACTTTCATATACCTCCTACAGTGGCAACCCCCAGACTCTCTCCAGTGTAGCCTCTCGATGCGTCCGGTTCCACCCTGCCTGAAGCCCTCCAGCATCTGACCTCCAACATGGGCCCATCTTCATTCCTCATCCCCCAGTCACTCAACCCCCAGCTCTGAGTCACCCAAGGTGGGACCACCTACTCCTCTGGTGCTTTACCTAGAATCCAATGGCACAACCAGGGAGAGTTGGAGGGAGTGCTAGACGTGGGCTGGGAAGGCCCAGCATGAGGGCCGATCACTGGGCCCATCTTCACATACAGAGGTGCCGTAGATTTTTTCCTTTTTCCACCAACTAGTGCGGTCATGCCATGGTATTAGCACATGGAGGGCATGCTCCCACCCCCTCCTACAGACGCCCACTGACACCATCCCCCATTGGCTGTCCCCACCAAGGTGTGTGGAGTCCCCAACCTATGCTAGGAGCTGCTACCTGGAGGGGAAATCCCAAGTCCCCCTGCCCCCCAGGGGAGGAGAGCAGTACTACAGACACACAATCCTCTCTTCCCCCACCAACCTCCATTGGCCCGAGCTCACTCCTGAACCCAGGTCGCTGGCGTAGCACGAGGTGTGGCATTCAGTGCCTCAACCCTCAGTGCCACTGGGCCAGCTGCTCCTTTCTACTTAGCTACACAAATGGATAGAAGCAGGCCCCACTGCAAATGAGATGTCACCACTCAGCTGGACCATCCCAGGAAAATAAATACTTACCTAATAAAAGGTAAATTGAAATGTATTTATATACCATTATATGATACCGTGCCTATTCCTACTCATTGCTGTACATTGCTACCAGTTCTGCACTATAGCTGCTGTAATGTATTCCTATGTACCCCCTTCCCCCAGGACACCTCTGGAAATTAGCTATTATAGCTCAGTAGGCCTTCCTGGTAATATTTTTTCTTTCCTGGTAGTATTACAGCTATATACTCCCTTAACATGTACAATTGCCTGCATAGAAATTGTCCAAAGAAAAGGACTGCTTGGCCCACCCAGTCTGCTCAGATTTTCCCTGCCTATTTTATCTCTGTAGACCCTACCTGTTCTCCATCAACCCTACCCCCTTCCTTCCTATTTACTAATATTCCCTTATGCCTATCCCATGCATGTCTGAAGCATTCCACTGTTTTTGCTCCCTCCACCTCTGCTGGCAGACTTTTCTAGGTTTCCACCACTCTTTCAGAAGTAGTACTTCCTCACATCTCTCTTAAACTCCCTCCCCCTTTCCAGTTTCATTGCATGCCCTTTTGTCCTGGTGCACATCCTCATTTGAAATAGATTCCCCTCCTGTATCCTGTTCACCTCCATGAGGTATCTGTAGGTCTCTATCATGTCCCCACTCCCTCCTCTCTTCTAGGGGGTACATATTGAGATCTCTCAGTCTCTCCTCAAAGGGCTTTTGATGTAATCCCTGCACCATTTTAGTTGCCTCTTCTGGTCTACCTCCACACTGTCTATCTCCTTCCTGAGATGTGGCTTCCAGAACTGACACAGCACTCCAGGTGAGGTCACAACAGCGATTGATACAATGGTAACACCACCTCCCTCCTCCTGCTAGTGATACCTCTCCCTATACCTCTCAGCATCCCACCAGCCCTGCCCACTGACTTTTGACACTGCCCTGCCATTTTAAGTTCATCAGATATGATAACCCCATGGTCTCTTTCCTACTTAGTGACAGCTGGTACCCCCTCCCCTTCATTTTATATTTAGATCTTGGGTTTCTGTACCCTAGGTGCATGATTTTGCACCTTTTGTCATTGAACCTCAACTGCCATGCCCTCGACCCCTCTTTGAGTTTTCTCAGATCCCTACTTTTTGTCTCCACCACCTCCTTGGTATGCACCCTATTATAGATTTTGGTGTCATCTGCAAAAAAGGCAAACCTTCCCTTCTAGGTCTTCTGCAATGTCACTTATGAGGACATTGAAGAGGATCAGTCCTAGTACTGTAACCTGTGGCACCCCGCTGGTCACTGTCCTCTTATTAGAGTGAGTGCTGTTTGCACCACCCTCTGTCATCTATCTATTAACTAGTTTTTTACCCAATTCACCACTTTGGATCCCACTCCTAGGCTGCCCAATTTCTTTATCAGTCTCCTGTGAGGCACAGTACTGAAGGCCTTGCTGAAGTCCAAATAGACCATGTCCACTGCCCTTCCTTGATCTACAGCAGGGTTTCTTAAATGGTGAGGCCAGCCCCCCAGGGGAAGCCCCAACCTGTTCTAGGGGAGGCTCAAGCAAGTCTTAAAATGTACTATATTTAAACGTCAAGTTTTGGATGCTTTGTGTGAAAGGATGCAGCAAACTGAAAGCAAATAATGTCATGCGAATTTATGTACAAAATGATTACCAGGAAAACACACTCAACAAACACTTGTTTCCTGGTATGACATGGGGGAAAGCTGAATGAAGGAAATACAATTCTTGGAAACTGTGCAAAACAAAATGCAAAATAATACAAATGAATAGGAACAAGATAACAATTGACCCATTATACTGGCTGCAGAAAAGCACAAATACAAAGGTTAAGCAGAAGATACTAGGAGCAAAGGCCAGGAGGGAGCAAAATGGTCCCGAGAGGTGTTTAGAGCAGGGTAAAAGTGACAAGAAAACAGTCTGACTCATGGAGGTAGCAACGAGGGTAAATAGGGCCAAAATTCAGAAGTGTGGAGTGAGTAGGCTGACCTGGGGAGGGGTTATAGAGAGGGAAAATAAAAGCGTCAATAAAATGAGAATAAACTCAATTACTTACATGCACTTCATTGTAGTCTTCCTGTAATGTGCAAAGTATGGTAGTTGTTCTAACTATGGGAGGCCCAAAATAATTTCTATATTGGGGGAAGCTCAATATCTTTTCCAAGGCTTGGGGGCAGCTCACTATGACAAAGTGTGAGAACTCCTGATCTACAGTATTTACATGGTCACCCAGTTGAAGAAATCAATCAGATTCATCTGGCATGACCTTACCCCCATGAACGCATGCTGCCTTTGGTCTTGTAAACCCATGGGATTCAAGATACTCCACTAAGCTTTCCTTTAACAGGGTTTCCGTTTATTTCCATACCACTCATGTCAGACTCACTGGCCTATAGTTGCTAGTAGTGTTGCTCAGATAGTGCTTTTGTGAATCCTACTACAATCTGTCTGTCAGTGCTGGTATCCTGACTTGGATCCTACCAGATATCCTGCCAAAGACAGATGCAGGATCCAGGGTCAGATAGTGATGGATCCTAGGGCAGATAGTTAGGATCTGGGGTCAGATAGTGATGGATCCTGGTTAGGATCCAGGTATCCTAGTTAGGATCTATGGATCCTAGGGCAGATAGTTAGGATCTGGGGTCAGATAGTGATGGATCCTGGTTAGGATCCAGGTATCCTAGTTAGGATCCATGGATCCTAGGGCAGATAGTTAGGATCTGGGGTCAGATAGTGATGGATCCTGGTTAGGATCCAGGTATCCTAGTTAGGATCCACGGATCCTAGGGCAGATAGTTAGGATCTGTGGTCAGATAGTGATGGATCCTGGTTAGGATCCAGGTATCCTAGTTAGGATTCATGGATCCTAGGTCAGATAGTTAGGATCCGACCTGGATCCTAGGTGGTAGGATCCATGGTCATATAGCACTACTATCCTACCACAGCAACTATCTGGCCAAATTGGAGGAATCTGTTGGTATCCTGATTTCTAGGATACTATCTGAGCAACACTAGTTGCTAGCCTCCTCCCTACTGCTGCTCTTAGGGGGACCTATGCACTAATGTAATGCAGTGGCTGCACAGCACACAATAGGCACACGTAGGGTTATACGACACTCAAGCGTGCATGCCACAGCCATGCAGCTTGCACATAGGGTATGCAGAAGTGCATGAATGCATCCCATATGTAGCACTGCTGTGGTGGCACTAAGCACAGATGGAGGGGCATGACCACATAACAGCATGCGTGCCTCGCACTTACGCGTATTCATGATGTGCAATGAGATACCCCGTGCATGATGCCGCATATACAGCACTATGCCATGATGAGGGCTTCCATAGAATGCAGGCATGCAGGGCTGGTATACAGGGCAGGAAACAACATCTGTAGTGTACAGGCCATGGGCACATGACTGGATGGACCACCACTGCTGACGTCCTGTAGTAACAGATAGGCCTGAAACCAGCAATGTAACATTGTGAAATGTGCAATATAAACACACAGCATGAAGATACTGTAGGACACCAAGGGACAATGGGGTACCCCGTGGGGCTGACAGTCCCCGCAGTTGGCATGTCATCGCTGACCAGAATAGCAGCAAGACAGGTGTAGTACAAAACAATTTTTTTTTTGCTTTGCAGCCATAAACCAGTGCCAACAAATTCCCTGTCAATGGACAGGTGTCACAGTGCAGCTAAGCTCTGTCTGGCATCTATTTCTCCTCCTCCAAATCACTACTGGACCCCTTCAGGGTGGTGGCGATGTACAGTACCCCCTCTTCAGTAACACCATACATCTAAGAAGTCTACAATACCCCTGAGGAGACAAGAACACAGAGGACAGTCATGAGTGGGCTGCACATGCAAGGCCATAGCTATACACAGCCCTCACACATTGCCCCCCCAGCACCTACCTTCGAGGGCTCCTCAAGGGACCCCAACTCCCCTACATCATCCTTGTAGTGGGTGTCTGTACTACACACCTCCAGGAGAGGAAGTCCAGGATGTACAGCGCCAACACGGCCTACGGGCCACCACCACTGCTGCTGCATCATCCAACTGCTCCATCTATCCCTGGACAGTGCACGGAAGTGCTGCGGAGATATAAAGAGGGGAACAACATCACTAACACAGCACACACACCACAGGGCATGCATGTGCCAGTGAACCATGACAGGTGGATCCCCACCTCTGCAGACTCAGTCGCCTGCCAGACTGTTCCCCTCTCTGGGGAATTCTGATATGTAGAGAGGGCAGCTTCCACAACTTTTGTGAGTATATGCCCACCTGCCCCCACAGCAGCTGTCGACACTCCCTGAGCAGCTGCCATGTTTCACAGATTTGGGACTGCATGTGATAACCAAACTATTTTGGTTTTTTGTTATTACATTTTAAATGAAGCAAAGTCCTGCAAACTCTTTATTATGGCCCATATTCTTCTTGCTTCTTTGTGGATGACACCATAGTCCCAAATTCAATCTTAAACAGCACATTCTCTCAGGTGCTACGTTCTAGGGCCAATCTGCACTTCTTTTCTTGTGCAGCTTTATTCATTATTGAATGAGCGAGAACAAGGCAAGGCATGAATTCTGCAAAGACAAAATACAGGCACAAAGCCTGTATTTTAATATATTTGTCTAAGTTTGAAATGTGTTGCCAGTCCTATATTTTACTACACTAAATTATATAAGTTGGGTGATCAAAATGTATTAGTTAATATTGAAATGATGCCTTAAGGATTCTGAGACCATTGTTTCAGCACTTTTTAGTGTTAAAAGGCTTCTAATTTATGTGTTGGGTTGCTACTGGTGAATAGATTTGTTTCACTTAGGATAGTTATTAGCGTGTTGCACTTTAATTAATCGGGAGCACTAGATATATAGGCTTTTTAGAACTAGATGGTAACCTCTGATGAAGCTCCGCCCAAACGGAATGAAACATAAGATATTGTCAGTTGTGGGCTTTCATCTCACAGCTGTGTTGTGCTTAGTAACTTAATTTGGTCTCTCTTCTGTTGCACTGACACTGCTGTCCACTTCGCTGCTGAATTTGTAAGTACTATGTGATGTTTTTTAAGAATGGAACCTTTTTGAGACAACCAAATGAAGAATATGTTTCTACAGAAACAAGACTGCCTCAGGATCCCTGTAGATATATATATACATATAGAGCAGGGGTGTAGCCAGAAATTTTAAACTTGTACTCAAAACTGATGCACTCTTGCCCCCCCCCCCCGTTATATAAACATAAACCAAAATATAAACTTATTGCACTGCCGCCACACTAACAATACCCCCCTCCCGTTTGCCATGTCTGAATTGAAGCAATCAGGTTCTTCCTGTATTTCTCCTTCCTTTGTTTTCTGTCTTCCTGGTAAGTTGTACTTGTTTGTGTATTTAGTTGGAGGCATCAGTGCCCCATAGCGAACAACAAAGGCAAAAGGGCTTAGCATGACACAGACACAATGTGACTCACAATGTCCTTGCTTTCCTCTTTTTGTTGCCCCTGCCTAATTTGTTGCCCCTTCCTGATTTTTTTTACTGTACTCTGCTGAGTACAGTGCGTATGCCTGCCGACACCCCTGATATATAGATATAGATATATATATACACACACACACACACACACATATACAAAGGTCTAGGATAAAATGGCATTTTACATCTTTTTAAAATGTACTTACAAGTGTTGGTCTGTGGTCTGGTGCACCTTCTTTGTTACAAACTTATTTCAAGACTAATCAATTTTCTCAAAGCCATTTGAAAGGTCTCTAGCCTAATTCCATCCCGGTCCTGGGTCCAGGAGAGGTGAGAGGTTGGGATCGGAATCTTCATTTCCAGTTTCCCTGCTATGGGCTTGAAAGGTTGGCAACCTGGGAGGGGGTTCAGAGGCACTCTGCAATCTTGAAGACTTCGGAAGGTAGGGTGTCTCAGTGTTATTGTGTTCTAGCAAGGATGTCTGCATATCTTCCATCATGGAGATTCTCAGGCTGGCACTTGTGGTCTGTGGCCCCCTTCCCATCAGTTGCCCCTAGACAAGGGGAAGGGAATGTGTTTACACTAGCAATCTTCAGGATCTGCTCTCCATCCATCCAAGCCAAAGTGCCAGGTAGGCACTATACCACCCTCTCCCCTCCTCTTCCTGTTCCCAAGTCTATCCTCCTCACAATAGAGTCCCCCAACAACATCTGCTTTCTACTCAGTTGGGGGCCTCTTCTTCCCACCTTGGGGCCTCCGCTTCTGAGGACCCCCACATCTTCCCTTGCCACCACATTGGGTGCCTCCTCCTAGCTGCCCCATCCTGCCAGTACAGTGAAGGAATTTTGTAGAGGCATAGGCTGAGGAGTGTGTACCCACCCTCCTGGAGGCCACCATGGTCCAGCTGTCTTGCCTTTGTCTAGGCATCCTCTAAGGCAGTAGCAGCAGACTCAGTGGCCACTAGGTGGGACAAAAGGTCCTGTGCGTCCTTGCCAGTTTGGCTTGGAGTACAGCGACCTCCAACTTTAATCCAGAGACATGGATGAAAATAGAGCAGTACCTCAGTCTCCAGAATGTGTCCTGAAAGCCTTCCTTACCTGAACAGGCCAAATCACCTTACCCCAGACAGAATGTCTCCTGTTTTCCCTCTGTTAGTAGCTACCTGTACCTAAGTCCAGCAATGTTTTCTCTTTGCACTTAATCCACCACCTGTAGCTATCTACCTTGTCTCTTTTACAGGAAGTGGACACAGAGCTTAGATTTCTCTTACCTTGGCTCTTGTCTCCCCTGCAGAACCTCCTGCTAACTGCAGCTGACCTGCAGATGCCTGCCGATGCAGACGCCTACCAATGCCTTCCGTGATCTGTTCCACTTCTGCTCTGTTCCACTCAGGCAAAGTACACAAATAGTGTATAAAGGTCACCACTGCTCCACATTGTAACCCTATGTATAACACTGCCGGCCCTTCCCTACCTTGCGTCATTAAAATGAGTTTTGTGGGTGGGGCTGTGGTGAGCACTTGGTGGCTCAGACTTGATCCGGAAGTAGAACGTAGTTCTAGTAAGTTAAATATCTAAACAACCACTAGATAAAAGCGTATCAGTAAGGGTGCCACAAGGCTCAATACTTGGCCCCCTCCCTTTTGGCCTGTTCATAAACAGCCTACCGGAAGCCTGCCAGACATCCAAGGTGCTCTTGTACACTAAAGATGCTGTTATAGACACCAGTGGTCCGAGCCAAGCACAATTATGCACTGTCCTCCAAGACAACTTTGAGTCCCTGGAGAAATGGTTCACATTAAACAAACTGGTCTTAAACACAAAAAAACAAAGACCATGTTATTTTCAAGCTCACAATTGAAAAAAGGTCTGTTCACTTTTCATACTTAATGGAAAAGGAGTTAGCCTGGAACAGGTCGACTCATTGAAATACCTAGGTGTTACCCTGGATGGCACTTTATCTTTCACCCAGCACATGGATAACATTGTTAGTCTCTCAAACTGAAAGTTAGGAGCACTGTTCAGGAATCATCTGAACCTTACCTCTGAAGCCTGGCATTTTGTGTCCAGCTCAGTTCTACCTATACTAGACAATGGCCTCCCAGTTTATAAAGAGGGAAATGACTCTGTACTCAACAAAGTTAGATTGGTGTTCAGCAAGGCCTATCGCTTTGCTCTTTGGGTGCACAAGCATGCACAAAGCTGCTCCCTTTACACCTTAACCATTGGCTTTCTCTACAAGACAGAAAAAGGTACTAGGTGCCTGCTCACAAAAAAGCACTGTTAGGCCTTAACCCTCTGACCATTCATAACCTGCTCTGCCCAGTTAACAACCAATACACCACTAGGAGTATGGCTAGGAACACTCTAAAAATACCCTTCTGTAAAACAAGTCTGGGTTGGGCATCTCACTGGCTGAATGAATTACCTGAAACCCTGGTAGGACTCCCCAAATTTATTTTTATTTTTGGTAACTGGGTATGGCCCACTAGGCACAAGTGCCTTTTTTTCAGGGATGACCCGGGAGCACTGGGATAGTTAAGTGACATGCTGAGAGTCACACAGTATGCCAGAGGAGGTTGTGGGAATCAAATCTAGGTCTGCTGAGCTACCAGGCTCATTACTGTAACCTCTAGGCTATAGCACCAGCCCATGTCCATGCACTGAGAACAGAACTCGCTGCTAGTTCCAAATACTCCTGCTATACCACTATTGTCACCTAGCGTATTGTTCTCATTAATCTGTTACAAAGCACACACAGTGCCATGCCAGTATCCAGGGCTTTCATTCCTTACTGTTGACTAGACTCCTTGGAGCCACACTTACTTGTCTATGATTGTACCTATATACTCATATTGTCTACGCTGATGATGCTCCACTAGAACTGCAGGTTTTGTTTTGTATAGTTTAAGTCTGTGTTAATCCCTTTTATTTTCCTTGACGTGGAACCTTTGAAAATGAGCTTGAGTGCTCAAAGGGGTTTTCCAAATGACTAAGTAAATTAAAAACAAAACAGTTAATTCTGCCTGATTTTGTCCAGGGGCAGGCAGCTACTTTCCATGAGCTGCCTGCCCTGAGGATGCCTGGCTGCCTGCTTCTCTTTAAACTTAATTTCAGTGTCTTATAGTGTAACAAAAACATGATCACAAATGGCAGGATCCCGACCACATTCACTTCAGCTCGTCAATTCTGGTCAGAGGCTGAGGTATACTAGCGGTTAAGAATAAGGCCATTTTCGTGAACATCAGCTCAATTTCTGCAGAAGCATATATTCAATCGACATTACAATGTTATATAACCCACCTTGGAGGAGTCTCTGTTATTTGTCAAAAGTTTAATACCCGCTTAATAATTGCATAGAGGCATTTAACTCTAGATGGAAAGGCTGGCTCCTGCATATGATGGATAAGGACCCGAATTTTATTCCATAATTTCTCAAAACCTCTTTAACTATGAGAAGCGCCATGTTCAGGACACTGAGAAAACTGGGGCCAGGTCTGGTGAGTCCATAGTTTTGTAGGAATTAGCTGCTACACAAACAGCCCGACTGAACTTTAATGGATCCAGTCAGGTGTACAGGTCACCCAGTTATAACTTAGGGAAAGCAAATTCTGACTAAGCCAACCACCCAGAGGTGGATTTTTGTGCGACACCCAGCCAGTGGGCATCAGGGTTTTTAAGGGAAAGGAGACCAGGCCAATTGCCATTAACCAGTACAAGATAGAGGCGTGAAGTTGAGTGGTATGCAACAAAGGGTTTGTTAAACAGTCCTAAGAAAATCAGTACTTTAGTAACTACTGTAAATAATTATAAAATGTCCATAAAGCATCTACAATCATTTTTAGCACTCTACGTTTGCTCACAACACTCTAAATGAAACATCTTGTTAACACAAACATCATAGTCCACTTAGAGTCCAGCCACCACTGGGTGTGTCAATTAGGTGGGAAGCTAGGTTGAGAGACCCCTTGGATTACCAGGACAGTTCCCCCTCTGGGAGGAATGCACAAGCTGCAGAAAGGAAAAAGCACATTTCAAAGGATACTTGTCATCAGCTTCTGGCTTGTCGTAGACCACGGAACTCAGTGTCCCTCCTGGGCTGAGGAAACAGGAGCCAGTTAATATCACCAGCTGCAGATCACACATGGCCCACCAGAATGAGACACCTAGGCTGCCGGGACGGACGCTGCAGAGGACACCATGTTGTAGTTTTTCCCACAGCCACCGTACTTTCAAAGGTGGAGCTGGTTATAAACAACTGGCTCCATGATTTAAAGCCCAACATGGCCATTTTTGGGGCACAGCTGTGCCGAAATGTTGCACCTGTTGGGACCAGGCATAACATCTCCCACAGCTGCACCTGCCACCCGTGCAGAGCACGGGCTGAGAATAGGAATCTCTGCAAGTGGGGAGATTTCGGCATGCAGTAGTGGCTGTGGCATGGGACTTAGTCCCTAAAGGGCTAAAAATCCTGCCCCTAATCATGTCCCCGTTTTCATTCTCATCCCTCCCTCACCTGTTTTTCCACTTTGCTCCACCTCCAATTGGTTTTGTGTGTTACATCAAGGTATTCATTACTTTCTCTCACTGACATTAGTTTAAAATGTCACTCTACTTACAGAATTATCAGTCAGTCTACAACCAACTGGGGATGGAAACGACAATTGTTATGTACCAAGGAGTTCTTATTGGCAAATTCTTGTAGATCGCTCTGTTTTGGGGCAAATAAAAATTCTTTCTCTCTACTCCCGTCTCCGTTTTTTAATTCTTTTATTGGCGCATGTAAATGTAATAAATAGGATTGAGGGCAAACCACGACATTGTTACATGTCTGTCCAAAGAGGCTTTTGATGTCTTTTTCCTTTTTTTTTCCATTTAACTTTTATTAGAGTTTACAATTCAGAGAGCGAATCAATGAGACATTCAACATAAAAATACTGTCATTACTGTACAGATTTGTACTGATTCGTTCTCCCCTGCCCCTCTACCCTCCCCTATATCTCCTCACTAAGTACAGCATCCACTCATCTGGACATATTATACATTGCTAGGAATTAATATTTCAGGCTTGTAGAGTACAGGGTTTGAAAACTACCCATATCTGGTTAAATTTAATAAGGTTGTTGGCGAGGCTAGCAATCGTTTTCCTTTTAAATTAGCCAAAAGTTCTTGAAGCCATTCAGAGTAGGACAAAATATCTGAATCTTTCCAATGTCTAAGAACTATTTTTTAACCGACATGGAAATTAATGCCATATAGTATTTTCTATTCTTTACCATCATCCCTGAGTAATCACCTAACAGACATACCTCCGGTGTGAACCAATCAGTAAGTCCCAAGAGTGGATCTGACTTATGTTTAATAGTGGTCCACAATGGCGCAACCTTGGGGCAATACCAAAAGATGTGGAGGAGATCCCCCATATGTAATTCACATCTAGAACACATCAGAGATTTGATCAGGCCTAACTTGGCTAATTTTTGGGGAGTATAATAGATATTGTGCAAGATTTTAAATTGCATTAATCTAAGTCTATCATGAAGCACAAACTTATGAGAGTTGTGCCAAAAGTTGGGGCCAATCCAATTCTTTCTCCGGGAAGAGAGATGACCAGTATCTAATCGGGGCTAAATTGTCTGGGTATGCCCTTTCAACTAAGTTACTATATATCTTAGAAATAGCATGAGGCTGCCCAGCAAACTCTACCAGAGTGACCTGGAAGGTGATCCGGGAAGCCAGGGATGGGGTCGTCCCGAAAACCTTAACAATCAAGTGCCGAAGCTGGAAAATTTTAAAAATGTCCCTCTGGGGTATCCTAAACTTTTCCATGATTTCCGATGATGAATACCAATGGCCGTCCTCTGTGATGAAATCTTTTAAGGCACACTTCTCTGATGGGGGGGAAGCCACTTGGGCGATACAGGTTTATTATCTAGTTGCAAACCAGGATTGCCCGTTATTAGCTGAGATGTATCTTTAAAGTTATCATATTTGAGGAAAGCACACAATTGGTTGTGGGCAATAAGCGATACCTCAGTTGGGGAATTACAAAGCGCCTGAGGGAGAGCACCGACTTTAATGTATAACAGAGAACTGGGATGCAAACCCAGCTTTTTAATGGAAGTTAACTCTACCCTAAGCCAGATCGGTACATAGGAGAGTGTACTAAGGTCTGTTCCGGTGTTAACCATCTGATATATTTATTAACTTGGCTGGCCCAATAATACAGGCCTATATGCGGGATTCTTAAACCCCCTTTCCCTTTGGGAGCAACCAGTTTGTGAAAGGCCATTCTAGATTTTTTGTATCCCCAAATGAAATTGGAGAGCATGCTGTGGATTATTTTAAACCAGGAAAGTGGGAGCCGAGTGTTTAACATGTTGAGAGGATAGAAAAGACGGGGAAAAACATTCATTTTAACTAAATTTATCCTGCCCCATAACGAAAGTGGTAGAAGAGTCCAACGGTGAAGATCCTGATCTATTCTTTGAACCAGAAGGTCCAGATTTAACCTTTTAAGGTGGGTTATGTTATGTGTCAGGGTGATTCCCAGATATTTAACTGTATCAGCCTGCCATCTCAACCCCAAAGGGGTGAATTCTTGCTTATGAACCCTATGATTGAGGGGGGAAGAGTATAGTTTTCTCAATATTTAACTTGTAGTTTGAGACCTTACTAAATCTTTCGATTATTTTAAGAATTGTGGGGATAGATATCCTTGGATTTGCAATCTGCAATAACAGATCATCTGCATATGCTGCTACCTTAACACCCAGGCCTTGCAAAGCTATACCAGAAAATCCCTGTGCCTTAGTTAGTCTCCGGATAAAGGGCTCTAAATAGATATTAAAAAGTAGGGACGACAAAGGGCATCCTTGTCTAGTTCCTACATGCATGTTAATTTGGTTGGAAATCAGACCATTACAGAAGATTCTCGCTGATGGCGAACCGTATAGTGAGCGGACCCAGGATAGAAATTGTGCGGGGATACCAAATACTTCCATTACTGTAAAGAGATAAGACCAATGAACCCTATCGAAGGCCTTTTCGGCATCCAGAGATAATAAGGCCATTGGGATAGGAGCGTCTCTTGCAGCTGTGAAAATATGTGCCAGAGTGCACAGATGATCTACTGAAGATCTGCCCCTCATGAATCCAACTTGTTCCTCCCCTATTATGCTAGGTAAAACCTTACTCAGATGCTCAGCTAGTATTTTGGCCAGAATTTTAATGTCGTGGTTAATTAAGGAGATAGGCCTATAGCTTGAGGCTAAATCCTGAGGCTTATCCGGCTTTGGCAGAAGCACAATCAGAGCTTCGAAGAGGAAAGGATCAACTCTTTGACCAGAAAGAAGAAATTGGAAAAGCTTCAATAAAATGGGAGTCAACTGGTTAGAGAACGTCTTATAAAAATTGGCGGAAAAGCCATCGGGTCCAGGGGTTTTGTCAGATGGGAAAGCTTTAATTACAAGTGCTATTTCCTCCTCAGTGATAGGAGAAGTTAATTCAGCTTGTTGAACATGGGTAAGGGAGGGAAGATGTAACTCGTCCAGATAATTCTGTAGCTCCTCTTCCGAGGGGGGGTTTATCATCGGGCCATACAACGCCTGAAAGTAATCGGTGAATACCTGTAGTATCTCTGTAGGTGAGGTTTTAGGGGGATCTTCCTCTCGAGAATGCACAGCTCCAATAAACCTAGCTGTCTCTTGCTGTTTAATACGCATTGCCAAAAGTCTTCCTGCCTTCTCACCCTGATCGGTGTAGGCTGCATTTGTTTTTAAAATAGCGTATTCCGCTTGTTCCCTTAATAAATTAAGATAGGTATCTTTAATCTTTACCAGCTTCAACTTGAATGTTTCTGGGGAGGTTGGTGAAAGCTGGGATTCCATGTCCCTAATTTGGGACAGGAGCCCCGCAATTTTATTTTCCCTATCTTTTTTCCTTTTGGAAGTTAGACCAATTAAAATCCCCCTAACAAAAGCTTTAAGGGCTCCCCATTCCATATCTGGTCTCTGCGTAGTGTTGGCATTCATAAACACGAATTGTTGGATTTGAGAGGTCAGATACTGCACCTTTTCAGGTTCTTTGAGTATTTGGTTATTTAACCTCCATCTGCTCCCTTTTTTTGGTAAGGAGGCTAGGGAGATCTGGGCTACCACTGCAGAGTGGTCTGAGAGTGGGCCCGGGACTATACTTGAGTCTAACACCCCTGATAGGATTGTTTGTGAGATAAAAATATAATCAATCCGGGAGGAGGTACCATGGACCTGTGAGACAAAGGAGTATTCCCGTGCTCCAGGATGAAGCACGCGCCATACATAGCAGAGACCAACCGAGTCAACAAGGTCCCTAAACGCTCTTTGCGCTGGGGAAAGGCCCTGTCGATGATGGCCCGATCTATCAAGTAATGGGTCAAATATTAAGTTGAAATCTCCTCCTATTATCATAGGGATATCCAAAAAGGGAGAGAGAACTTCCAATAAATTCATAAAAAAACCAGGAGTGTCACTATTGGGGCCATAGACACTTCCCAATATAATTTCCAGATTACATATTTTTCCTTTCACCAATAAGAATCTTCCAGAAGGGTCAGGAATAATCTGGATAGGTTTAAAAGGGAGTGATCTATGCAAAAGAATCATGACCCCCCCTACTTTGGGTATTGCCCTGCACCGCAAAAATTTGTCCCACCTGTTGTCTTCTCAATTTATGCGCTTCTACATCAAGCAAATGTGTTTCTTGCCAAAAGATGATTTCAGATCTTAGGTGGCTTAAGTACTTCAAAATCTTGTATTGTTTAGTCTTAGTCCTCGCCCCTTTAACATTCCAGGTGCTAATCTTAAGGTTATTAGCCATCGCCTAAGGGGTCCCTGACTGACACTCTATAATACATCCTGTACCCTTTTCTGACTTTCTTGATACCTTCCCTACGTTTTCTGCCGTACTTGACCCACCCCGCCCTAATCTACCCTTCTTTTCCCAATCCCTATTACTAAAACCCCATAACTTCTGCCCTAATAACCCATACAAACCTCCCAAGCCCTCCCTTTCCCTTCCCTTATTCTCATGGTACATGATAGACAGCGCACATGCCTCTCTCCTTCCCACTCCCGCCCCCCGCTTTTCTAAATATAATTAAGTAAGTTTGCATGGTACTTATGTTTATCTCTAAACCTAACAAAGCTATAAAGTTATTAGGCAATAACAATCTAAACAACTATAATTATCATCCAGGATAATACTGGAAAAACAAACAGTTAGGCACTTATTCTGCTACTACCCTTGAAATAAAGGAATGTGAGAAATGCAAAGGCAGACCCATTACTGCAAAAATGTAAAAAGGAAATAAGAAATAAAGCACTACGGAGAGAGCAAACTTAGGTAGGCTAACTTCGCCAGTTAATATAGAAATTATATCCATATGGCTCTCTCGATATATTTTTTCCCCCTTTTTCCTTCCTTCCTTCGCAATGTATCAATATTGTTACCATTTCCTTTTATTTACCGCTTTCCTTCCATGTCCCTTTTAGTTGTACATCTAACCTCTTATTTATGTCCAGGAGATGAGAAAGTCCACCCGGTACAGAGAGACAGAAGAAGACCAAAACCTAGCTGTCCCGATCAAGAAATGTTCACTGTTACCGAGGGAGAACTGTAGACTGAGTCTGTAGCAATAGGGTCCATTGCCACCTCGTGACGGAAAAGCAGAATTGCAGAATTAGACGAGAATGAGACCTTACAGTATGCTTGAGCAAGGTGGTAAAACTCCCAAAACTCTCACTACCTATTGTCAGCCCCCGAGGATTTAAAGCAGGGGAAAGAGACACAATCAGGGTCCTGAAGATTATATCTCTGGTCACACTGCCCCAGATTTCTGTAAACCGAGTTGCTGTGGTTGATGGGCAGAAGCACAAGTGCTGGTTTCTCTCCTATGGGCACAGCAAGAAACAATCGCTCTGCAAAGTACTGCACTGGCTTCGCTAGATCATCTTGCCCTACAATATACCAAGTTATTAGGAATGTGTGGCGACTACTTGATATTAGGAAAATTGCATTAAATCAGTTTTCATCCATTGACAGGCATTAACTACCCCCGATTCACATTACGAGAATCCGAGTACTTTGTGTGAGATCTTCCTTCAGGTAGCTCGAAACAGATCCGGGAATAAAGATTTGAGACTCTCTGCAGCCCGTTCTTCGTTGTCATAAGTATGCCAAGAACCTCCCGCAGACACTTTGAGCTTAGCTGGATAAATCATTTGAAATTTGATTGCAGCCGCAATTAGTTTTGTGACCAAGGGGTGATATGCCACTCGTTTCTACCTCACAGAAAGGGGTAGGTCCTGCGCTACCCTAATCTTCTTCCCTTCCCACATCAGGTCTCTTGTTTCACGAACTTTTAATAAAAAATGCTGTTTTTCTTGAAAATTGAGAAAACGAAAAATGAAGGTTCTAGAGGGAGCTCCTTGCAGAGGCATAGGTCGGAGCGCTCTATGCGCTCTCTCAATTATATAGTCAGTGCCAAAAGGGGTAGGGCCTGCCACTCTTTCCACGAATTTCTTGGCAAATTTAATTGAGTCTGGTCCTTCTTCGCATTCGGGTAGCCCGATGATCACTATATTGTTAAGACGGCTACGACCCTCAAGGTCTTCTATTTTATTCTCCATTTTTAGTAAACGTTGTCTCATCACTACCAAATCAGGGCCAAGTTTTTCTTGTTTGTGCTCTAAGGAGTTTAGGCGAGCTTCATTATCCGATGTTCTTCTAGACAAAGATTCAAGAACGTTGGAAATATTTTTAATTTCTCCCACTATGCTCTGGATTTCGGTTTTGAATGGTTGAAATTCCTCCAAAAATTTCGCCAGAGTGAGAGGCTCAGAAGCGATGCTTGCTGCATCAGTTGTCTGCATCGGAAGTTCAGTGACAGCCTTAGGCTTTTTCCGGGCCTTTTCGGGTGTCGCAGGAGGGGTATGTTTCATGGAAGTTTTCTTCATTTCTACGTCCATTCAGGTCTCGTCGGTTAGGTATCTGTTGGCTGGAGAATATCACCGCACAATTAGTTGTTAAAATTCTCACAATAAAAACTGAATTCTTGTACATAATCAAGCGGAGGATGGGAGCTCACAGAGGAGAGTGCTATCCAGTGAGCCGCATCATGTGACTCCCCTTGATGTCTTTTTCTAATTATTCTGTCACTTGTAATGAGAGCTTGTGATTCTTATTACGCTCTTGTTTGGTATATGTCTGGTTTAAAAAACAAGAGTACGTTGCAGTTTGAATTAAGTGGTGACATACATTCTAACTCAATATAAAATTGTTTTATTATTTGTAAAAGTGCTGTTCTAAACCCTAAGCTTTATCCCCCTGCTGTAGAAACAGAATGGTTGGAAATGCTGGGGCTTTTTTTGTCCAGTTCATTGCCATGTAATAAACTGCTGCACACTTTGCACAGTCAAAACAAAATAATTCTTCTGGCTCTCCTTTATTTAGCCAACAGTGCACCACAAACATCTTTGTGTTGTTGCCAACTCAAACAGCAAGAATGTTGATGAGGCAAAGCTAGGCAACATAGCTGAAAGAAGCCTCTGGCCCCATGGTAATTGAGGCCTAGGCCAAAATGCCAGAAAGTGACATTGGTGTCCTGGAGGAAGGTCAGAACAGTGAGAAGAGGATGATAGAGCAGTCAGAATGCATCCTTTTCATCAACAGCAATGGAATTCAGAGAAAGGGAACCAGGAGGCCTTCAATGGAGTCAGCATGGGTGGGATGGCAGAACGGCCAACACCAGAAGCCCAAACAGCAGAAGACCAACAGCAACTATGGGGAAGAAGACCAACGGTCAGCATGGGAGAGAGACCAGTGATTACCATAGGTGGGAGACAAACAGACACCATAGAGCGGGAGACCAAAAAACACACATGGATGGCTGAACAACATCCATGGGAGCACTGGTGCCAGCAGGAGGGGAGGTGGTGACTCCCCAGCAGCAGCATACAGAAAAGAAAGCTGGTGGCCTACCTGTATATCAGGAAACCAAAACACAGGCCTCAACATCATCTGAGTTAAATGTTAACAACGAAATAAAAAATAACAAAACACCAAGGCAGGTACATGATCCAGGAACCGAGGAGTGGTCAATCAGTCCGAAGTTGAGTTAACGATGGAAGAGAAAGAACTCAGTAATATGAGGCCACCCATGCTATATGTCATGAGCCCACTCCTGAGAGTCAGGTCCACTGAGCTCACAGTGCCCACCCCAAGTGCAATCTGTGACAGGGAGGGGGAAACAGGGATACCCTCTCCATGTTCTCCTAGAATGCTCACTGAGGTCAAGACTGAACACCTGCCACGAGGCCCCAGGGCTCCTTCTTTAGTCTAGATAAGGGCACAATACCAGTCTTGAGCCTTGTAGCCAAATGAGAGCCCTTTCTTGGTTGTTACACAAAGGGGGAAGATCCAGGCATTGCAATCTCTTCGGGGTAGCTTGTAACCCTGATTTTGTCTTCTCCCAGGGTCATGTAATAACCTGGTCCAAATCCCTACAGACTCTTCCTTGAGACTTTTGTATTCTCCCTATCTTTATTCAGATTTTCTTTTACAGACCCTTGTTCAGTTGGTAGCTTATGGTGACACTCCTTAGCAATAACAGTTTAGTCACAGATTATTATTAAACATCCCACAATCACACACAACATGAAAAATCTCACTTAGGCAGGTTTCTTAAAAACAAATGTTTTTACTAAAATAATTAATTAATAATCATGCAGTTACAACTAAAGGTTTTAGAAAATTTGGTCACAGAATAACACAAATAAAAGTGGAAAATATACATAAAAAACACACACTATAAATGTTTATCTAATTTCTACCTTAAGTTCATAGTGAATTGAAATCCAGAAGAATAAGTGCAGTCTCTGGTTCTTAGTCTGTCTCTGTGTTGTGGCAGTCTTGCTTCTTGTGTATCAGAAGAGTGTCCTTTGGAAAGTGAGCCAACCAATGCTCTGTGGAGGGTCTTAAATAGGGATGGCTGTCCCAGTCTGTGGATAGCTGGTGGCCTTATTTTTGTTAGGCCAGTTGATGTCACTCTTGCCTTTTCCAGATTTTAAGGAATTATTATTTATTTCCTTATTTGGCTTCTCAATCACCACTTCCTTGCACATTAATAACATTTTCAGAATTAGTACCTTTGAAGTCCTACTGACCTACAATATAACACCTGTAAGACAATTCACACCAGCCTGTTAGGAAGGGCTGTTTACCATACCCTGATTCTTAGGCACCCTGCCTTTGAAATGGAAGAGTTTTATGATCCTAGGGGATGTTTTCTATCTCCTGACAATTTTATGACCCTCTCCCTTTGACTGGCTGACTAGGGAAATCCTCTTTGAAAATATAACTTTTTTTTGCACCTCCGTGGCTCCTGGTCGGCCACTCCTTCAGGCCACCTGGGCCCCGCTGGCACCCATGCCCCAGGACAAGCCACCACCAGCCCACATCGCAGCCCCCTGAGTAACCTGGCATATCCCTTTGCTGGATCGGTTACCCTCCTCCGAGGGAGATAGGTACTGGCCGGGAGTTCAGCCAGCACACTCAGTCTTGGCCTGGGTGCTGCTGAGGTGGTTCTTGTCCATCTTCCAGGGCTTTGGTGGTAATGAGGGCCGTGGAATGTCATCCGGTTGATCATGGAGCCCATTTCTACATTTTTCTCCCCAGGGGCATGGTGTGCCACTAACGTTGAGGCAGATGGCGATGTTCACCATGCCCTTTTTTGTTCAGTGGGACCCATGCATTGCCAGTCCCCCAGCTTGGTTGGTTCCCCTCTCTCCCCAAGAGAAGACAAGCAGCCGTTGGATGCTCAAGCCTTCTCTCCCTGGCTGGCACTCCGGTGCCCCAGGTCAGCTCCTGAATCCAGGTCACCAGTGTCACAAGCAGAAATCCAACCACTGTGCTAACAGACTGGCTGAAAATTTAATTTTCAGCTTCCTGGCTATTAGCTGTTTTCCTGAGCCACATAGGAATGTCATATATTTTGCAAGACCCTTTTCTCTTTTCCTGTGATCTTTCAGTAACACTGAGCATTTCCTTGTGGAATTTATCATTCACAAAATCACATAAAACAAGCATTTGTCAATGCCAAATGTTTGCTTGCTGGCATTGGCATTGGTAGTGTAGAAGTTACAGAGCTGCATAATAGGAATGGCAATGAAGTACTGAACTGAAGCCAACCCCACCGCCACCCTGCAGAGAGTGACAGGCATTGGGGTGTGCCTTTGGGTCATCAGGCATAATGGTCATGCCATTTCACCACACCCCACCCTGCAGACACTGACAAGTGTCACGGTGTGCCTTGGGGTCTTTGGCCCTTAGGCACACCTCATTCTATCAGGAAATATGGTGATATGGGTGCGGTATAGGAGAATGGGGTGAACTTTGGGGATGAAGAGTCCAAGGTATACCTCGATGCCTCTCACTGGCTGCAGGGTGTGGAATGGTATGAGCATTACAGGCAAGAATCCCAAGTACACCCCTGATGCCTGTCATTCTCTACAGGTTGGGGCATTATGGTTGGAAACCCTAACTCCTCAGGCATTCGTTGGTATTTTCACTCCAAATTTTCAACATGGTTTTTGTGACCCCCACCTCATGAACAGTGGCAATATCGGTTTGTTAGCCGAAAGTTGCTTATGCACAGCGACTACGGCATTTAGCACCACAGGTGCAAAAACACATTCTGAACAGGATGTGAAAAATGACAGCTGTACTGTTCATGGGGAGGTGTAAAAAATGGCAATGTTGCAAATCTGCAGTAAAAATATTAAAAAAACTGGTGAAGTCACGAGCGTGC
Source organism: Neoceratodus forsteri (assembly GCA_016271365.2). Taxonomy (NCBI): domain Eukaryota; kingdom Metazoa; phylum Chordata; order Ceratodontiformes; family Ceratodontidae; genus Neoceratodus; species Neoceratodus forsteri. The sequence goes on along the minus strand of JADMNL010000024.1, from coordinate 253,516,713 downwards.
ATAGAAACTGTACAACACACACCCGTAATGTAATTAGTTTGGGATTTTTACAGCAGATTGTCAACACAGGCATTTTGGGACCTCTGATCATGAACAGTGTCACTGTGATTTTCTTTATCTGTCCCGAGCAATGATTTCCCACAGCGACCACGCATCTCTGCGCTGAAAGTGTGAAAATACATTTCGGCCATGTTGTGAAAAATGACAGCTGTACTGTTCATAAGGAAGTGTAGAAAAACGCCACTGGTGAAAATCTGGACTGAAAACATCACAAAGTCATGAACTTACGAGGGTGCATGGAAACTCTGCAATGCTCACTCGTAACACAGTCATTTTATGAACTTTTGTCACCAAATTTTCAACATAGCCATTTTAAGACCTCTGCTCATGAACAGTGTAACTGTGATTTTCTTAATCTGTCCCAAACATTGCTTTCACACACCGACTGCACCATTGTGAACACACCACATGTGCAGAAGCACATTTTGGCCAAGATGTGAAAAATGACTGTTGTACTGCTCATAAGGAAGTATAATAAAATGGAAAATGTTGAAAATCTGCACGCTCGTAAAACAGTCATTTTTAGGAATTTTTTCACCAAATTTTCAACATTGCCATTTTAAGACCTCTGCTCATGAACAGTGTCACTGTGATTTTCTTAATCTGTCCCATGCATTGATTTCGTGCACCGACTCCGCCATTATGCGCTACATGGGCGGAAACATGTTTTGGGCAAGATGTGAAAAATGACAGCTGTACTGTTCATAAGGAGGTGTGGTAAAATCGCAATGTTGAAAATCTGGAGTGAAAATATTGAAAATTTGTGAACTTACGAGCGTGCGTAGGAACTGCGCAATGCACTCTCGTAAAGCAGTCATTTTTAGGAATTTTTCCACCAAATTTTCAACAAAGGCTTTTTGATAGCCCACCTTATTAACAGTGACAGTGTCGTTTCATTACTCGGTCCCGAAAGGTGACTTCGCGCAGTGACTGTGAAATCAGCCTTCGGGCCCGATTAACACCATGACAGTGAGAGCATTCATGAGAAGGGGTCCCAAAAACCCCATGTTGAAAATTTGGTGCAAAAATTCCAATAAATGCCTGAGATATGCAGCAAAGTTGAAAAACCCTATCTATCCCATTATACAGCTTACCGGCATTTCCTCAGTTCGAGGTCAGCTTTAAAGAGTGCAGACGTGTTCCCGGTCCACCGAAGATCGTTGTGCCAGAATCTGGAGGTAAGTATGGGGTGAGGGTGTATGGGGAGGCAGGGTGCGCAGTGGGTGGGCGCAGGTGAGGGCAGAGACAGCGAGGGACCGTTTTTGTGTTTCAGGGTTGTTTTTTTTTTTAAAAAAGGACAACGCGGGACGTTTGCCATGCTGGGGTGGGCTCCCAGCATGGCACAAGGATGGCTGTTTGGGGGAGCGTGTAGCCAACTGGGGATTGGGCACCCCCATCGGCGATAGCATCTGTTGCCATGCTGGGGTGGACTCCCAGCGTGACACCTTGTACTCTCTGGGGGGGGAACAGTGGAGCTGATGGGGGATTGGGCACCCTCTTCGGCTATATGATGTATAGCCACATTGGGGTGGGCACCCAACGTGGCATGTGGAACTCTGTTTGGGAGGGAGCGCAGCACAGCCAACGGGGGATTGGGCACCCACATTGGCTATACAGTGTGTACGTGGGGGGGAGCATGCAGCATGCATGCATGTGTGTGTGTGTGTGTGTGTGTGTGTGTGTGTGTGTGTGTAGGGGGAGTATGCATGAGCAGGCAATATCTTATCACTGCTCACTGAAGCATAGCTCCCCCTTTCAACTGTACTCCACTGCATTTTCAACTGCTGTCATAGACAGCTCCAGCAGCCATTGGAGAACTGTGGCCACGCCTTCAAACACACTGACTGAACTGGAAGAGGGCTGCCACACCTCTGGAAACTCGGATGATGGCACTATGTTTCTTGCACATGCGTGCAAGCAAACATAAAAAATGACAGAAATATATCTGCAAATAATGACTGGCAGTTGGCTAGCTCGCAACACTATATAGGTGTCGACGATACGTATCATTGTGGATGGCTTCAGCTAGGCAAAAGTTTCTGAGTGGTCCTGATGCCAACGGCATCCATGTTCTACTGGTGTGGCTCATTAAGGATATTCTATCAAATATCTACTGTTACCGTAAGTAGGTGCACTTTATGTTGTAAATGTGTATAAGCTGTCATAAATCTCTGTTTTGATTATGCTTGATTTTTTGTTTTGTACAAGTGCTCTGAGCTTTGGAGGGTGCCTTTTATGACCTTCAGTAGCTCACCCCTGATTTTTTACACAGCTCCTAGGTTTCTATGCCCTAGAAACATGATTTTTCACTCCTGGGCATTCAGCCCTAGCTGCCACACCCTTCACCACTCCTCTAGTTTTCTAAAATCCCTACTCATTATCTCCATCCCCGTTCGAGTATCTACCCTATTACAAATGTTGGTGTTATCTGCAAAAAGGCATACCTTCCCTTCCAATTCTTCAGCAATGACACTTATGAGGACACTGAAGAGGACCAGTCCTAGTAGAGAGCCCTGCGGCATCTCACTGGTCATTTTCCTTTCATTAGAGGGAGTGTCATTTATCACCACCGTCTGTCATATATCCATTACCCAGTTTTTTACGCAGTTTGCCACTTTGGATCCCACCCCTAGACCGCCCAGTTTCAGTCTTTTATGTGGCACAGTGTTGAAAGCCTTGCTGAAGTCCAAGTAGATCACATTGACTGCGCTTCCTTGATCTAATTCCCAGGTCACCCAGTCTAAGAAAATGATCAGATTCGTCAGACATGACCTCCCCCATGTGAATCCATACTGCCTTTAGTCTAGTAGCCCACTGGATTCAAGATACTCTACCAGTTTTTCCTTTAACAGGATTTCCATTAACTTCCCCACCACTAATGCAAGACTTACTGGCGTATAGTAGCTAGTCTCCTTCCTGCTACTGCTCTTATGGAGCAGGACCACGTCTGCACTCCACCTGTCCTCTGGAGCCCCTGTTTTCAGTGAGTTGTTGAATAAGGTCATCAGTGTTGCAGCAAGCACCTCCCTGAGTTCCCTAAGCACCGTTGGGTGTATCCTGTCTGGTTTCATGGCCTCGTCCACTTTCAAATTTTCTAGACCTTTCAGGACTCTCCTCTGTAAATGGAGTTGTGTGCACCCCTCCACTGGTACAGTTACCATTGACTTTATGCTCTGTGTAGGTTTCTGCACTTTTTCTATCACTTGTAGTGTCACCATTTGGGTTTGTTCACTGGCACTTGACAAGGTGTATGTTCTGCCAGTGTCACAGTAAGATCCATTTAGTAGGCCCCCTGCTATGTTCGTAGATGGGAGACAGATGGATATGGGACAACCCACTCTCTTCCACACCTCCCCAGTGTATGAAGACCCCTGCTGGATCTGGGGGGGACTCACAGATATGGGATGACCTGCTCCCAACACCTCCAAAACATACAAGGACCCCTGCCAGACTCAGTGGGTGGATACATAATTGTAGGACAACTCCATCCCTCCCTCACCTCCACAATGTACCAGGACTCTTCCAGATACCTCCCTCAACTCCTCAGTTTACTAAGACCCCTGCCCAAACCCCGGGGGGGAATACATATGGGACAACCCACTCCTTTCCTTGCCTTTGCAGTGTAGCAGGACTGCTGCTGAATCCAGGAGGGAAGACATTATACTGGGACAACATGCTCCCTTGCTGAACTCTGCAGCATGCCAGGACTCTTGTCAGACTCGGAGGAAGGCACAGATAAGGGACAAACAAGCAGAACAAGATAACAAGCTTGCAAACCCCCCCAAAAAAACAGTGCCGATCTGCAGATTTCAGTCAGTGCAAAATGTATTGTGGCTATGTATAAACTGATCCTGGAGCAGTTTACAATTCCACAATAAATTTTGCACCAGCTGAAATTTACAGGTTTGCACTGTTCTTTTGTTTTGCATAGATAAGGGACAACCTGATTCTCCCTCAGTTCTACAGTCTACCACACTCCCAGCCAGGCCCTGATGGGGCTGCCTCCTAAGGATGTGGGACAACCCTCTTCCATTCTAATCTCTGCAATGTAGCGGGCCACTTGCCATGTTGGGGGGGGGGCATGGATATGGGATAACTTGTTCCCTTGTTCACATCCACAATGTACAAGGCAAACATGTCTCTTAATGCCCCCAGCACTATACATGTTGCATGCACTACTGGTGTCAAATCAGGGTTAATTTAGCAGCCCCACCCCCTGCAATGCTCAGGGCAGAGGTGTGCATGAATGTGGGAGAACCGTCTCCCTTTCTCATCTTCAGAGTCTCCCAAGCCCCCCTGCCGGCCTTTCTTGTTTTATAATGTGACCAGCACTTTCCGTAGTGCATGTACCACTTGTGTCACATTCAGATTGACTGGGTTATTATGCTTTCCAGGCAAGCAACCAACTCCTTCAGTGACATCTGGGGATATTGTAAATATATCAGAGCTAGGCTCGTCTTGTTCCACCACACTAACTCTTTGTAAGAAGGTTGACTTTTTACTGCTGGAAGGTTTAGTACTAACAGTGAGCTTTACTATGCGCCTCACAATCAGTACTCCTACACCATTAGCTACAGTGACTCCTGCTGATACAGGGTGGGACTGGAGTAGCTGTGAGCTCCCCCAGTGCTCCTACACTATTACCTACAGTGACCCGGTAATCTCTGAGGCAGCCTGTGTAAAATGACCAAGCCTGCCCCAGCCAGGTTTTATTATAAGGGACTGGAATTCTGCTTCTGAGCACTATGCATACATTAGGACACTTCCGAAAGCGATTGTCAAATGGGCACAATATGTAGTTGTGTTCGTGTAACTTTATTAAAGAGTTTTATACCATACATGCATGCATGTGGCACTGTTTATTTCTTTGTGCTGTTTGGACATCCATATACAAGAACCCAGAATTGTACTTCCTATGATGCATTGTCAGGGTTCATTGTTATGGCAGTCCTCATGCTAGTATCTAAGAAGCGTCCATGCTGCTACTCAGGTACAAACAGTGGCTTGGTAGTGTATTGTAATTACAGTCATGAATGAATGAATGTAGACATGTTTTTAAAATCATTTTGCAATTCAATGAAGTGTTTTATTTGTCATGGTGCTGTTTGATGTCAGTGGTTAAACTGACCATGTTTAGGTGCTGGAACTCTCATATCTCAATTTGTAGGTGGTGGATTTGTCATATCTAGCTGGTGGAACTCTCCTATCATACTCAATGGAAAAAGACGACAGAAATGGTTGAACTGTCGTACGATTTTTTTAAGAGGTGGTGGAACTGAGTTCCTGTGGGCTCCTGCCCAATTTAACCCCCGGGATGTTGTGCAAGTGCTGATGTTAGCAGAGACTGCCAACTGTGTATGACTCTTGTCATCAGAGCTTACAGGACAATCAGATTATCTCTGCTACTTCTAGAGTCTGACAGTCTTTTAGTATATGCAGTTGTCACTATTTTTTAAGTTCAAACCTGAAAATTTTTTTTTTATTCAACCTAATGTCATGCTACACAACTAGTATTACAGTAATGTTTGCCAGCCATGTCTACATTTCAGCTTTGTATCTGGCACAGGAATGTAAATATTGGTTCTTGATAGCCTGACAGTTGTGGTGCTGAAAAGAGTATGTACACATTGCAAGAAGTTTCTATTTCTCGCTGTTTCCACGGCATGCAGCATGTCTCTAAATGTTGCTTGGCCAAGCTTTTCTGCCACCTGTTTCTTGGAATCGATGAACTCAGACCAAATTAATTTACTCCTGATTTAAATGCAATATCATCTGTACAAACTTGATTTGTGCCTCATGGAATCTTGTTACTTAAAATTTGTGCATAATGTCTAACACCAAGATGATCAAAGAATGTTTTTTTGTTTTTTTTTGGTGGTGGGGGGGGTCCATTTAATTTCTGAAGACAGCAGGCTTGAGATAAAGCATCCTTTTTTCTGTGATGTCCTTTATTTTACCCATTTTTAATTTTCAAAATGCCATGCTGAAGAACCACATGACTGGCACATCACCTTCTCTGTGGACCCCGGCAGCCTGGTCTGAATGGCACCATGAACTGCCACAGAAATGGGGACTGGGGCTGGCAGTATAACCTAGAGGTTAGAGTAATGAGCTATGAATGAGCTTGGTACATCCATGAAGTTGGCACATCCAGCAGACCAGGGTTTCATTCCCATATCCTCCACTTGCATACTGTGAGACTGATTACATCTCCTAACTTCCTCCATGCTCCTGGGTTGCCCCTGAAAATAGGCAATTGTGCCTTGTACGCCTTATCCAGGTACCAAAGAATACAAACAAAATGTACCATAGATTACTCAGACCCTCACTTATTGAGTGGGGCTTTGGCAAGACATTGCTTGACAGAGTTCCATCATGTGTTCATACACTTTTCAAGCAACAGTATCCCTTTCCCAGAATGTTTGTGGGTTACATTTCTCAACAAAACTTTTTATTAAAAATAAAATTCTATAAGTAAAACATTTAGTACAAGTTCATATTTAACACGTTTGTACTCAACTGACTCATTTAATTCAAATCAAGATAGTTATAAATTTCTTTGAGACAAGACTAAAAGAGAAAATCATTAAGTAACTTTGTAACAGAATGTCACGACACATGAGCATAAACAATTAACTTAATGTAACTTATAATTGCTGATCACTGCTGAGTCAAGTTTTAGTTTTGTGACATTTGTCCATGGAAATGTAAAGCAAGGGAAGGCAAATGTTATTTATCCGGCGCCCAATCCCTGAGGCTCTGGGAGACTTACATTAAAAGGTAGGGTCAATACAAACACAACACACGACAAAAGATATAAAACAATAAATAAATAAATAAATCTCAGCATGAATAAATAACTCCATAAAATTAATACAGGTCAGTCACCTTCATCAGAGAAAGCCAAGAAGAAAATGTGGGCCTTTAGCCCCTTTTTTAAAAGCTTGACTGTTGGGGCCTCCCTGATAGCAGCTGGCAACATGTTTCACAGGGTTGGCCCAGTGACACTGAAGGCATGATTGCCAGATGTTTTTAGCCTGACCCTGGGAATGACAAGGAGGCCCAGGTAGAGGAGCAGAGGGAACGGACTGAGGAGGCAGATGTTAGGAGATCAGCCAGATAACCAGGGCCCAGCCCATATAGGGCCATATAAGTGAGCAAGCCTACCTTGAAGAGGAACCTCCACCTAACAGGCAGCCAATGTAGAGCCTGCAGGACCCAGATCACATGACTGGACCTTGACAGACATCAAGGATCAAAGATGGCCACCGGGCTGGGTGTGCTGTCGGCTGCTTAGTATAGTGTTTTGTGTGTCCCTATTGTATCCCTATTGTTTAATTTTGTTTTAGTTTTCTGCGCTTTCCTAAAACTCCATAGATTAAATTAACCAGCTTTTTTTCATGGTTTTGGGCTCCAAATCGGTGCCAGAGTGGGTGCATTGGAACGGGTACGACGGAAGAGTGCAACGAGTTTGCAAGCGATACCGCTGGGATTTCTCAGCTATTGTGTGGTGTGCACTGGAGCTGCTGACTTTCCACTTGTCGTTTGTGTGCTCGGTCTACTGGATTTGAAATATACTGTGGATTTTGCCGTTTATTGACTGTGGGGTTCAGTGCCTCGTTCCTTGGATTGGTGTCATGATTCGGATCTGTTGGATTTACTTTCGACCTTCGATACCTGGATAATCATCCGCTGATCTTCTAAGGGGAGGTATCAATTGGAGGACCTGACAGGGTTGTTTGGGACTGAAAGGCCAGGAGATTACTGGTGAAGCGTCAATGGATTGAATTGCTGATATCGCTCCAAAGTGTTGTGAGTGGGGGGACCCGATTCATTGATCAGTTGCCCTCCTTTTTGGGATTTTACTTTTGACTATATTTTCTAATTTGGAGTGTCCAGCATTGAATTAGGGGAAACAGGCCCTGTATGGTGTACTGGTTGAGGGAGTCTCCTAACCCCCCCCCCCCGTGCCTGGGTGATCGTAGACTACGCTGCCCGGGACCGAGCAGGAGCTGCCTCACTTTGCCTCTGGGGAGCTAGAGGATTTTTGGGGTACTCTTAGGTTATTCCGAGGTTGGCCTTATTAGTCTGGCCTCTGGGTATCTGTGGCTGCGGGTGTTGGGTGGTGTGATAGAGCCTGATTAGGCGGTTTGGGGGTGTGGAGGGGGGGGGAGTACTCACCCTCTGCTGGTCTGCCTGTGTACATCCCTGGCCCATCTTCAGGATCTCTGCTTCCTCCGATTAACTTGTACTGAGACCAGTCCTTTTTAAACAGCCCCACCAAACTTCAAGACGAAGGAAAATAATTTTATTTTTCTTTTGTTTTCATCTGAAGGGCAGTGAGAGTGCCTCTTTGGTTCCCCTGGTAGTGAGAGTGCTCGGGAGTTGAATGATAAATTAAAAATTAAAAGTTCTTGGGCTCAGGAAGTGAGAGTACCTGTGCTCTATTGACCTCTGTAGGCTGTGAAAGGGCCTTCGGCGGCTGAAGAATTGTTTTTTATTTTTATATTTTTCATCATAAACTTTATATTTTTGGACTTAAGTTACAGTCAAAATTTTGTTTGAATTTGATTATTTATATCTTTTCTTTTGTGTGGTGGGTATTTAGTTGATTTTACGTTTTTTGAAATAGTTGATTATTGTATGTCTGGGTTTTTATATGGGCTAAATTTGTAGTTCGGGATTGTTTATTTATTGGAATTTGGTTAGCGCAGCAAATATGTGTTGGGACGGTATTAGGATGGTCAGGTATTACTCCCCCTCCAGGCTCAGAGACCTCTGTCCATTTTTTGTCCTCCCCTGTCACCAGAGGTGTATAGATGGTGTAGGGCTCTGGGGATTACTAGGAAAAAGGGGAGGACGAGGTTGGGCCTGGAGAGGGACCAGAAAAGAGCGGGCTGAAAGGGATAGTGGGGACAAGGAGACGCCCTGGGGTGAAATGGGTCCAGGAAAGGGGTCCTCCCTGGCTGGTTCCCATACCCAAGGGTTCTGCTGGTAGTCAGCAGGTAGCACGGTCATCCTCGGATGCTCATCCTACTCGGGTGGTGTTATGCAACGCCAGGTCCATTAAAAACGAGACCGCTATTATAGCAGATTTTGTTGGAACATCAGACCTGGCATGCATCACCGAGACCTGGCTGGATGAAAATGCTGGCCCAGTTTTGGCTTCAGCAATTCCAGCCGGGTACTCGGTGATCCACCACCCTAGCATGGATCATATGGGTGGGGGTGTTGTCATTTGTTTTAGATCAGAACTGGGCCTAGTGGAAGTACCAGTGGGAACTACCAACTCCTTTGAATGTATCATGGGCAAGGGTGTGGGGCGCAGGATTCTTCTCGTTTACCATCCACCAGGTGATGGGAATGTTTTCCTGCAGGAAGTCGCAGACTTCATTGTCGACCTGACATTGGGATCCCCCAGATGGTTGGTTCTGGGGGATTTCAATGCCTGGGTCGATGATGAACTCTCGCAGTTTGGTCAAGACTTCCGCCAGTTAATGATTTCACTGGGCTTCACACAGGTTATTTCCTCCCCGACCCATATTGGTGGTCATTCATTGGATTTGGTGTTCCTACTGGGGATGGAGATATCCGATCCGGTGGTGGAACCAGTCGGATGGTCTGACCATCATTCCACTGGGTTCAGTTTTGAGGCCACCCCTAGTAGGCCAGCCCCTATGGAGATGGCCCGGTACCGCCCTTTGAGGGGTATTTCCCCAGATGGCCTGATGGCGGTGATGGACCTATCGGGTTTACCAAGTGATTGCATGGACCCAGGGGACTTGGTACTTGCCTATAATAAGGCTGTAGCAGGAGCCCTGGATTCCATTGCTCCTGTTCGTGTCCGTCCCCTCACTTTTTACCCTAGGTCTCCTTGGTTTGATGAGACTCTAAGGGAGTTGAGGAGAGCTGGACGAAGATTTGAGAGACGCTGGCGGAGGTCGGGCCTGGATTGTGACAAACTTAGTTTGATGGACCATTATGTGGTCTATCAATCAGCAATCTCTCGTAAGAAGGCAGAATTCCTGTCCAGAGAGATTGCTGCTGCACAGAATAGACCAGCTCAGCTTTTCCGGACTGTGGACAGATTGTGCAATCCAATCTGTCTTCAGCCCAGAAGAGCCTTTTCTCAGGAATGGTGAGAGGGGCTTGCTCAGTTCTTTTCAGATAAGGTTGCCACAATCAGGTCTGATGTCCACTTGACCCTCTCTAGTGGGAGTTGTGATGGTTGACAGGAGATGTCGGACACCCATTTTGTGTGGTCCGACTTCAGCCTTTCCACAATCAATGACATTGTGATGGTCATCCGATTATTGCGTCCGACCAACTGTGGTTTGGACCCAGGCCCTACGCGTCTCCTGGGCTGTGTAGATAAAATCAGGCCTGTCCTGGCTGAGATAGTCTGGAGGTCTTTGGAGAGGGGGATTTTCCCAAATCCTCTGAAGAAGGCTGTGGTTCAGCCCCTTCTTAAGAAGCCCTCCTTGGACCCAGACTGTCTGGCTAACTACAGACCCGTCTCTAACCTGCCCTTTGTGGGAAATGTTATTGAGAAGGTGATCACGTCGCAGTTGGATGATCATTTAACCAGCCATGATGTCTATGATTCTCTCCAGTCTGGATTTAGGAAGAGGCATAGTACCGAGACAGCTCTGGTCCGGGTACTAAATGACCTCCTAATAATGAGAGATCGAAGGATCTGTTCTATCTTGGTCCTTCTTGATCTCTCTGCAGCATTTGACACCATGGACAATGGTGTACTATTGGAGTGTCTGCGGTTTATCTGTGGGCTGTCTGGTACAGTCCTCAGTTGGTTTCGATCCTTCCTCGAGGGTAGGACTCAGAGGGTGGTGTCTGGGATTTTTTCCTCGACATCATTCCCCCTATCATGTGAGGTGCCACAGGGCTCCATTTTGGCACCCATGTTGTTTGCAGTGTACATGCTGCCATTGAGAATGATCATTAGGAGGTACAGTTTGGGTTTTCACTGCTATGCAGATGATACTCAACTGTACATGTCCTTTGTACCTGGCCAAGATGCTGCCTTTTCGGTTTTTAACAACTGTCTTGCTGAAATCCAGGACTGGATGAATGTGAGTTGGCTGCGGTTGAATCCGTAAAAAACTGAGGTGTTGGTAGTGGACCCAGGTCGCCGGGAGGCGGGTTTTTTGGTGGGATCTCCCTCGGGCTTATGGCTTGGGGGTGTCCAGCTAACTACCTCAGACCGGGTGCAGAATCTGGACGTTGTATTTGATAACTGTTTAACACTTAAATCACAGGTGTCAGCAGTTGTCAAAGCTTCTTTTTACCACCTGAGGAACATCGCCCGGGTGAAGCACCTGGTTCCTCCTGACGATCTTCCTACTCTGGTCCACGCCTTCGTTACCTCCCGTGTTGACTACTGCAATTCCCTTTATCTTGGGCTACCAGGGGTTGATATTCGCTGCTTGCAGCTAGTGCAGAATGCAGCAGCCAGGCTACTGACTGGTTCCTCTAGGTCCAGTCATATAATGCCTGTGCTCCGAGGATTGCATTGGCTGCCAATATGCTGGCATATCACCTTCAAGGTCGGTTTGCTGACCTATAAGGCCCTACATGATCAGGGACCTGGCTACCTGAAAGATCTCCTTCGTCCCTACTGTTCCTCCCGCTGTCTCTGATCCACTGACGAGGGATTGCTAGAGATTCCCAGGGTCCGTTTGAAGACCTCTGGAGCCAGATCCTTTAGCTTTATGGCCCCAACCCTGTGGAATTCTCTACCTCATCAGGTACGAGACTGCCCAACTCTCCAAACTTTTAAGGGAGCACTTAAAACATATCTTTTTAAACATGCGTACAATGATTTTTAAATGTTATTAGGTTTGGATAAATGTTTTAGTAACACTGTTTTTATTATGTGATGTACAGGCACCTTGGTTCTAGAAAGGCACCTTTTACTAATGAAGTTTTGATTTTGATTGATTGATCTCAGCCAGGCAGTTGTTAATCACTTCCACACCATTGAAGGTTCCTGGGGCAAAAGACAAATACAGCTGGGTATCATCTGCATAGCGGTAAAACCCCAAACTGTATTGTCTAATGAGCACTCCCAGGAGCAACATGTATACCGTGAATCAGACTGGTGATGAGATTGCACCCTGAGGTACATCACATGACAGGGGCAATGGGGAAGAGGAGAAATTCCCTGTCACCACCCACTGGTCCCTGCCAGAGAGATAGGACTCAAACCAGTTGATGACAGTACTGGTGAGTCCACAATACTCTCAAAGGCGATCAAGAAGCACAATGTTGTTCCACAGTATCAGAAGCTGGTGAGAGATCAAGGAAAACAAAAATTGACCTGTACTCTCTATCTCTAGCCCTGAGGATGTCATTATGCATCCTGACTAATGCCATTTCGGTGCTATACCTAGCCCTGAAACCTGACTGGAATGGCTCATAGATGTCAAAGGACACGAGGTGTTCTTTGAGCTGTTGTGCCACTAATTTCTCAACAACCTTGCCCAAGAATGGCAGGTTGGAGATTGGACGGTAATTCGTCAGGACATCAGGTTGAGAGATGTTTTTTTCAGGATGGAGCTCACCAGAGCATCTTTCAAGGCTTCTGGAAAGATTCCTTCTGACATCGAACACCGGACAATCCCAAGGATCACCAGGCCTATGGTCCCAACACATCTCATCAAGAAACAAGTCGGGGCCTGGTCCAGTTCACAGTAAGTGTGCTTTAGCTTTGAGATCACCTCAATGACCTCAGCCACCTCCACTGGTTTAAACCCACCACAGACAGATACTCTGCCCAACCCAGGCCGACCACTGCGAGGCAAAACATGCCTCACTAACGGGATCCCCGACCAGATGTAGGACACCCTGTCAGAGAAAAACAGAGCAAACTCCTCACAAAAAGTGATGGAAAAAACCTTTTTCGGCTGTAGACAGATGGGATGTAGCAGTCTGTCCACAGTCCGAAAGAGCTGAGATGGTCTTTTTTTCCCTGCAGTAATCTCCCTGGACAGGAACTCTGCCTTCCTTTGGTTGATTGCCTCTTGGTAGTCATGGCAATGAGCATGCAAGGCCAGTTTGTCCCCCTCCGAACAGGTCTTCCTTCAGCAATGCTCCAACTTCTGACTCATGATCTCCATCCCCTTGAGATTCCCATCAAACCTAGGGGATCTCAAGTGAGATCTGGGTCATTAACAGATTGGTGCGATGGCATCAAGAGCTTCAGAGACCACCCTATTATAGGCAGCCACTGCCTCGCCCATGCCAACCGCACATACAGCGCCTACTCTAGATAAGTCAGCCACTGCCAGGAGACCCTCTGGGGACAATCCCCTTAAAGGGTGGTAGCTGATAATCTCAGCAGGGGAGGGACTGTAGCACAATTGTTAACTTCAATGTCCTTCCCTGGGCTGAGCTGTCCTGACCTCTTGATTCTCACTGGAATGAAATCTGGTCCCAATTTTCTCAGATTGGTTTCACAACAGACAGTAACAATTTCTGCAGTTACACAAATAAAGGCAGTATGTCCTGCACCCAGCTACGCCTTCACCCACCCAGGGCTGGTTTGGTTCACAGCCCCTCCTGTTAGCTTTCTCATCCTCCTGTGCTACTCAGGACTGAGCGATATACTCGCCTTTCAGCTATTTGTAAATTTCTTGTACATCAGCACTGAGCATGTGTAAGGTATTCCAAAATGGCCATCACACTTCTACTGGGCATGCTCAGATCGAAGCACACTAATGACCTTCGAAACATAGCTGCCAGAATTCCTATTTATTCTACTGGGCATGCTCAGAGTACTGCAGATTGCAAGATGAGACCCCAATTACACATAGTCTGGCTTCTTGCTGCTTAACCAGCTCTTGCCTAAACACAGGGTTGGAGCAAGTATGAGGGGTTACAACTTCTGCTGGGAGAGGCTGGGACTGGAGTAGCTGTGAGGTTCCCCCACAGCACATGCTCCTATACCATTACTTACAGTGACTTCTGCTGTGAGAGGCTGGCACTGGAGTAGCTGTGAGGTTCCCCCACAGTCAGTGCTCCTACACCATTACCTACATTGACTCCTGCTGGGAGAGGCTGGGACTAGAGTAGCTGTGAGCTCCCCCACAGTCAGTGCACTTATACCATTACCTACAGTGACTCCTGCTGGGACAGGCTGGGACTGAAGTAGCTGTGAGCTCCCCCACAGTCAGTGCTCCTATACCATTACTTAAAGAAACTCCTGCTGTGAGAGGCTGGGACTGGAGTAGCTGTGATCTCCTCCACAGTTACTGCTCCTACACCATTACCTACAGTGACTCTTGCTGGGAAAGTCTGGGACTGGAGTAGTTGTGAGGCTTGAGTTTCCGTATTGTCAGTGCTCCAACACCATTATCAAAAGTGACTACAGTCGGGAGAGGCTGGGACTGGAGTAACTCTTAGCTCCCTTAAAGCCAGTGCTCCTACACTATTACCTACAGCAACTTATCCTGGGATAGGCTGGGATTGGAGTAACTGTGAGCTCTCTTACAGTCAGTGCTCCTACACCATTACACACAGTGACTGATGTTCAGAGATGCTGGGACAGTAATAGCTGTCAGGCCTCCAACAGTCAGTGATCCTATATCATTACCTATGGTAACTCCTGCTGGGAGAGGCTGGGACTGCAGTAACTGAGAGGACCAACACTCAATGCTCCTACACCACTACTTACAGTGACTCCTGCTGGTAGAGAGGCTGGGACTACAGTAACTGTGACCTCCCCACAGTCAGTGCTCCTGCATCATTACCTACAGTGACTCCTACTGGGACTGAAGTAGTTGTGAGGCTTGAACTTCCGTATTGTCAGTGCTCCAACACCATTATCAAAAGTGACTACAGTCGAGAGCGGCTGGGACTGGAGTAACTCTTAGCTCCCTTATAACCAGTGCTCTTACACCATTACCTACAGCAACTTATCCTGGGAGAGGCTGGGATTGGAGTAACTGTGAGCTCTCTTACAGTCAGTGCTCCTACACCATTACACACAGTGACTCATGCTCAGAGATGCTAGGACAGTAGCAGCTGTCAGGCCTCCAACAGTCAGTGCTCCTATACCATTACCTATGGTGACTCCTGCTGGAAGAGGCTGGGACTGCAGTAACTGAGAGGACCCAACACTCAATGCTCCT
Organism: Neoceratodus forsteri; assembly: GCA_016271365.2. NCBI lineage: Eukaryota > Metazoa > Chordata > Ceratodontiformes > Ceratodontidae > Neoceratodus > Neoceratodus forsteri. The sequence continues at coordinate 253,501,504 of JADMNL010000024.1, read as the reverse complement.
ACACCTAAAGCTACCAACTTTCTGAGGTCTAAAACTAGGATAGTTCATCCTGATCATGCCCCCGTGTCACTCCCACGGACACTGCCGCAGTCAGCGCTGTGCACAATCAGTTAAATTTTGCTGCTTGCTCTGGCCATGCTGCCCCACAGTAACACCAGTAACAAATATTTACATTAAAACAATACATCATTCTGCTGCCACTAGATCCAAACCATGATGTATAGAAAGTTCATTAGAAGCAAACCTGCATTAAGTTGTGATCAGACATTCGACCTGCATGTATTGCTCCTCCTGACAGTCACATTCAACCTGCTTACACTCATCTTATTTGCTGAGCAAACTTTACTTCAGTGACTCCCACCACTACGCCAGGTTGTTTTCACACACTTCCCTACAGCTGATCAGGTTTGGATACCTTAGTTCCCTGCTGCCAGTCTCTTCTCTGTCTGGAGTCCCTCTAAGCTGCTGGCAGGCAGACGTCCACATGTGCTTGCTTGCACTACTACCCAGTCTAATCTAACAGGAAGGAACATGCTTTACTGTGCTCCAACTGACATGCTTGCAGTGCAATATGGGCACAGGGGTTGAAGTTGCAAACTGCTGTCCAGCTGAGCAGTGCCACAGTAGTGCTGAAATAACTGTCACTCACGGATTAGCAGTCAGAAAAACAGGGGGACAAAACTGGGACAAGTAAGTAAAAACTGGGACAAAAGTGAAATTTTGCAAAACTTGTGGGGACACTGGGACATGCTGCCTAAAATAGGGACTGTCCTGGGAAAACAGGGACAGTTGGTAGCTTTACCTACACCATTACTTACAGTGACTCCTGCTGGGAGTGGATGGGACTGGAGTAGCTGTGAGCACCCCCACAGCAAGTGTTCCTACACCATTACCTATGTTGACTCCTGCTGGGAGAAGCTGGGACTGCAGTAGCTATGAGCTTCTCCACAGTCAGTGCTCCTATACCATTACCTACAGACTCCTGCTGGGAAAGACTGGGACTGGAGTATCTATGAGCTCCCCCACAGTCCATCCTCCTACACCATTACCTACATTGACTCCTGTTGGGAGAGGCTGGGACTGCAGTAGCTATGAGCTTCCCCAGATTCAGTGCTCATATACCATTACCTACAGTGACTCCTGCTGGGAAAGGCTGGGACTGCAGTAGCTGTGAGCTCCCACACAGTCAGTGCTCATACACCATTACCTACAGTGACTCCTGCTGGGAGAGGCTGAGACTGCAGTAGCTGTGAGCTCCCACACAGTCAGTGCTCAAACACCATTACCTACAGTGACTCCTGCTGGGAAAGGCTGGGACTGGAGTAGCCGAGAGTGTCCCACAGTCAGTGCTATTAAACCATTACCTACAGGGACTCCTGCTGAGAGGTACTTAGACTGCACTATCTATGAGTTCCCACACAGTTCTCCTACACCATTATCTAAAGTGCTTACTGTTGAGAGAGGCTGGGACTGCAGTAGCAGTGAGCTCTTCCACAATCAGTGCTCCTACACCATTACCTACAGTGACTCCTGCTGGTAGAGACTGGGACTGCAGTAACTGTGACCTCCCCACAGTCAGTGCTCCTGCATCATTACCTACAGTGACTCCTGCTGGGAGAGGCTGGAACTGGAGTAACTGTGACCTCCCCCACAGTCAGTGCTCCTACACCAGTACCTGCAGTGACTCCTGCTGGGGGAAGCTGAGACTGCAGTATCTGTGAGCTCCTCCACAGCCAGTGCTCCTGCACCATTACCTACAGTGACCCCTGCTCGGAGAGGCTGGGACTGGAGTACCTGTGAGCTCCCCCCACAATCAGTGGTCCTACACAATTACCCACAGTCAACTTCAACTTCATTTTATTTATAAAAAGCGCAAGTCAGCAAGTATTCAAGTACTTGTACAATAGTTAAAACAATAAATAATACCCCAATAAAACAAATAAAGCACCTGACAGCGCTGCAATTTTACTCACAATTTCGGAAAGCAAGATCAAATAAATAGGCCTTTAGGGCAGATTTCAAGCTCTCCACAGTCAGGCACTCCCTTACCCGATGAGGTAGAGAATTCCACAGAGTCACTGCTGCAAAACTAAAGAAGCGAGCCCCAGAGGTCTTTAGGTGGACCCTGGGAATCTCTAGCAATCCCTCATTGGTGGAAAGGAGTGGCCAGTTGGGATGGTAGGGAGCCAGGTCATATTGCAGATAACCTGGTCCTTGTCCATGTAGGTCTTTATAGGTCAGTAACCAGACCTTGAAGGTAATACGCCACTGAATAGGCAGCAAGTGCAGGCCGTGGAGCACAGGTGTAATGTGGCAAGATCAAGGTAAGCCAATCGACAACCTGGCTGCTGCATTCTGCACTAGCTGCAAGCAGTGAATATCAACCCCCGGTAGTCCTATGTACAGTGAATTGTAATAGTCAAGGCGAGAGGTCACAAAGTTGTGGACCAGAGTCGGAAGTTCATCAGGCAGAACCAGGTGCTTGATCCGGGCGAGATTCCTCAGATGGTAAAATGAGGACTTGAACACAGATGACACCTGAGACTTAAGTGTCAATCTGTCATCAAGAATCACACCCAGATTTCGCACCCGGTCAGAGGACACTAGCTGGTTGCCAACAAGTCAAAGCCCAGTAGGCTGTCCAGCCCATGCCCCCTCTGCCTGATGGCCCAGGTCCACCACCAGCATCACGGTCTTATCAGGATTCAGCTTCAGCCAGCTGGCATTCATCCAGTCCTGGATCTCGGCAAGGCAGCTGTTAAACACTGAGATTGGGTTATCTTGTCCGGGTACCAAGGACAGGTACAGTTGAGAGTCATCTGCTTAGCAGTGGAAACTCAGCCCATGCTGCCTGACAATGTCTCCTAATGGCAGCACGTATACCATGAACAACACGGGTGAAAGCACAGAACCCTGCGGTACCCCATAAGGCAGGGATACTGGGTCTGATGAAAAAATTCTAGACACCACTCTCTGAGACCTGCCCGAGAGGAAAGACTGGAACCATCTGAGTACCATGTCAGACAGTCCACAGAAGAACCGCAGGCACTCTAGCAACACAATATGGTCCACAGTGTCAAATGCTGCAGAAAGATCAAGGAGGACCAAGATGGAATGGACCTCTGATCTGTCACTATCAGGAGATCATTGAGTACCCACACCAGTGCCGTCTAGGTGCTATGCCTCTTCTGAAATCCCTACTGGAGAAGATTCTAGATGTCGTGGGTAGTCAGATGTACCTCAAGCTACAACTCGACCGCCTTCTCAATAACCTTCCCTGCAAAGGGAAGGTTAGAGACTGGGCTGTAGTTAATGAGACAGTCTGGAGAGATGGTTTCTTGAGTAGTGGTGTCACCACAGCCTCCTTTAGGGTGTCTGGGAACATTTCTGAATCAAGCGAGCACCGGACAATCTCAGCAAGGACAGGGCCGATGATCTCAATGCACCCCACTAGGAGGCAGGTTGAGCCCAGGTCCAAACTACAGTAGGTCAGCCACAGCTCCTGGACTATCTGCATGACATCCCTGATCTGCAGCTGGTCGAAGTCAGACCAGACAAACAGAGGAACAGCAAACCTTCCTCCAACCATCTCAACTCCAAACAGAGCGCTGTACAGATTTCGGTTCTGATGTCGGCAACCTTATCTGCAAAGAATCAAGCAAACTCACTACATTTCTCATGACAATGCTGTCCACGACTGAAGACAAGTTGGATTGCACAACCTGCCTACCATTCAGAAGAGCTGAGCCAGTCAATAATGTGCAGCGGCGATCTCCCTGGACAGGAACTCTGCCTTCTTACGGGAGATAGCCGATTGATAATCCTTATAATGGGTCATCAATCTAAGCCTGTCGGCAGCAAGACCCAATTTCTGCCAGCCATATTCCAGCCTTCGCCCAACTCGTCTCATCTCCCTCAAATCCCGATCAAACCAGGGGGACTGAGGGCAAAGAGTGGGTGGGCAAACACGGACAGGAGCAATGGAATCCAGAGCCTGCACTACAGCCTTCTTATAGACTAGCACCAGTTCTTCTGGATCCATGCATACACTTGGAAAACTCGAAAGGTCCAGTATGGCCGCCAGACCAGTTGGGGTCTATGTCTTTTCGCTCCCACTTTTTTGCTCCCCGACATTTCGCTCCCGACATCTCGCTCCCGCATCACTTTGCTCCCTCTAATTTCATTCCCAGACAATTTCCTCCTTTATGAATCATACTCATAATGCAGTCGATGTATGTACTGCAGCCACAGCTGATGTGTAATGCAAAATGCAAGATCACTAATAATAAAAGTAAAATCCAATGTTTTGAACGTACTTACTTGTAGCAGGCTGGCAAGCAGGGAAATGAACGGGTCACCAGGTGGCAACACTTAACAGGCTACAGGTTACTTTCACATGTCAGTGTTTTCGACAGGAATCCTTTGTTGAGTCTGGAATCAAGCATTTGTGGTTCTGAGTGCCATAGCTGGCCCAGATATGTTCCCAGGGCTAAGTGCTGCAACAGCCTTTTTGGCTCCAGGTTTGCTGCCACAAGGTACGTTTTTTTACTCTACTCCTTTGGCCATTGTTTCTTCTTACTCTGTGTGGCGATTTGTAATTTGCTCCCTATCCCTTTGTTTGACTGATTCCCTACCTTGTGGCTACCTTCTCTCACCATAGAGTGGGGTGGTGGTGTGGCAGACGAGGATGTGAGACCACACAGTCTTGTTTTCTGGGTTTGTCAGTATACTCGGCCATCCTGGGTGCACCTTTTTCACTTCATGTAAGAGCTTGCTGTGCACTGCAACAGAACTTGATTCTGTTGTTCAGTGTTGCTCAGTGTTATGAGGGAGCGAAATGACAGGGAGTGATGATAACCGGGAGCGAAATTCACAGGAGTGAACTGTAGGGAGCAGAATTATGTGGAATGAAATGTCGGGAGCAAAATGTCATGCTCCTAACCAGCTGGAGTCAACCCCCTTAAAGGGTTGTAGCGGGCCATTTCCACAGGGGCAGGCCTATAAGGGGTTGCCTGGAAACTTAACCATACAGAGTGATGGTCAGACCATCCAACTGGTTCCACCACCATGTTGGAGGCTTCTATTACCAGTAGGAAGCCCAGGATCAGGGAGTGACCATGAATATGGGTTGCAGATGTAACAACCTGTGTGAAGCCCAATGAATTCATCAGCTGGGAGAAGTCCTGATCAAACTACGTGACTCCTGCTGGGAGATGCTGGGACTGGAGTAGCAATGAGTTCCCCTACAGTCACTGCTTCTACACCATTACCTACAGTGACCCCTTCTCGGAGAGTCTGGAATTGAAGTAGCTGTCAGCTTCCCCACAGTCAGTGCTCCTACACCAGTACTTTCAGTGACTCCTGCTGAAAGAGGCTAGGACTGTGGTAACTGTGAGCTCCCCCACAGTCAGTGCTCTGACACCATTACCTACAGTGACTCCTGCTGGGAGAGGCTGGGACTGCAGTAGCTGTGATCTCCCCCGCAGTCAGTGCTCCTACACCATTACCTACAGTGACCCCTGCTGGGAGAGTCTGGAATTGAAGTAGCTGTCAGCTTCCCCACAGTCAGTGCTCCTACACCAGTACCTTCAGTGACTCCTGCTGAAAGAGGCTAAGACTGTGGTAACTGTGAGCTCCCCCACAGTCAGTGCTCTGACACCATTACCTACAGTGACTCCTGCTGGGAGAGGCTGGGACTGCAGTAGCTGTGATCTCCCGCACAGTCAGTGCTCCTACACCATTACCTACAGTGATTCAGTAATCCCTGAGGCAGCCTGTGTAAAATAACCAAGCCTGCCCCCGTCAGGTTTTATTATAAGGGACTGGAATTCTGTTTCTGAGCACTATGCATACATTAGGACACTTCTGATAGCAACTGCCAAATGGGCACACTACGTAGTTGTGCTCGTGTAACTTTATTAAAGAGTTTTATACCATACATGCATGCAGCACGGTTTATTTCCTGGTGCTGTTTGGACATCCATGCACAAGAACCCAGAAGTGTACTTCCTATGATGCATTGTCAGGGTTCGTTGTTGTGACAGTCCTCGTGCTAGTGTATAAAAAGCATCCATACTGCTTCACAGGTACAAACAGTGGCTTGATGGTGTATGGTAATTACAGTCATGAATGAATGAATGTAGACATGTTTTTAAAATCATTTTGCAAGTCATTGAAGAGTTTTATTTGTCATGGTTCTGTTTGATGTTGTCAGTGGTTAAAGTGGCATGTTTAGGTGCTGGAATATTCACATCTGGATTTGTAAGTGGTGGATTTGTCATGTCTAGCTGGTGGAACTCTCCTATCATACTCAATGGAGAAAGATGACAGAAGTGGTTGAACTGTCATATGATTTTTTAAGAGGTGGTGAAACTGAGTTCCTGTGGGCTCCTGCCCAATTTAACCCCCAAGATGTTGTACAAGTGCTGATGTTAGCAGAGACTGCCAACTGTGTATGACTCTTGTCCTCAGATCTTACTGGACAATCAGATTATCTCTGCTACTTCTAGAGTCTGACAGTCTTTTAGTATATGCAGTTGTCACTATTTTTAAATAAGTTCAAACCTGAAGTTTTTAATTCAACTTAATGCCATGCTGCACAGCAAGTATTACAGTAATGTTTGCAAGCCATACCTACATTTCAGCTTTGTGTCTGGCACAGGAATGTAAATATTGGTCCTTGATAGCCTGACGGTTGTAGTGCTGAAAAGAGTATGTACACATTGCAAGAAGTTTCTATTTCCCGCTGTTTCCACGGCATGCAACATGTCTCTAAATGTTGCCTGGCCAAACGTTTTCGCCACCTGTTTTTTGGAATCGATGACCTCAGACCAAATTAATTCACTCTTGTTTTAAGTGCGATGTCATTAGCACAAACTTGATTTGTGTCCCATGGAATCTTGTTACTTAAAATATGTGCACAATGTCTAACACCGAGATGATCAAAGAATGCTTTTGTTTTGTTTATTTTGGTAATGGGGGGGTCCATTTAATTTCTGAAGACAGCACACTTGACATAAAGCATCTTGTTTTCTGTGAAGTCCTTTATTTTACCCATTTTTAATTCTCAAAATGCCATGCAGAAGCACCACATGACTGGCACATCAGCTTCTCAGTGGACCCCCGGCAGCCTGGTATGAATGGCACCATGAACTGCCACAACAGCTTGTCAGTGGACTCTAAGTATACAAAACTCTCCAAAAACCACGTGTAGCATAACATTAGTACTTTTCTTTTTTTTTTTGTTTACTAGAAATACTAATAGGAAAAACTGGCAAAAAAGATACAGTAAACAGTTTCATCAGGCTTAGCACATCACAAAAAGGCGGGCTGGGGCTGGCAGTATATCCTAGAGGTTAGAGTAAAAAGCTGTGATGAGCTTGGTACATCCATGAGCTTGGTACATCCAGCAGACTGGGGTTTGATTCCCACATCCTCCACTTGCATACTGTGTGACTGAGCAAATCTCCTAACCCTGCAGTGCTCCTGGGTTGCCCCTGAAAATAGGCAGTTGTGCCTTGTAAGCCTTACCCAGTTACCAAAGAATACAAACAAAATGTACCATAGGTTACTCAGACCCTCACTTATCGAGTGGGGCTTTAGCAAGACATTGCTTGACAGAGTTCCATCATGTGTTCATACACTTTTCAAGCAACAGTATCCCTTTCCCAGCATGTTTGTGGGTTACTTTTCTCAACAAAACTTTTTATTACAAATAAAATGCTTTAAGTAAAACATTTAGTGCAAGTTCATATTTAACACATTTGTACTCAACTGACTCATATAATTCAAATCACAATAGTTATAAATTTCTTTGAGACAAGACTGAAAGAGAAAATCATTAAGTAACTTTGTAACAGAATGTCACAACACATGAGCATAAACAATTAAGTAAATGCAACTTATCATTTCTGATCATTGTTGGGTCAAGTTTCAGTTTTGTGACACTTGTCCATAGAAAGGTAAGGCAAGGGAAGGCAAATGTTATTTATCCGGAGCCCAGTCCCTGAGGCTCTGGGCCCCTTAGATTAAAAGGTAGGGTCAATACAAACACAACACACGATAAAAGATATAAAACAATAAATTAATAAATAAATCTCAGCATGAATAAATAACTCCATAAAATTAATACAGGTCAGCCACCTTTGTTGGGGAAAGCCAAACAGAAAACGTGGGCCTTTAGCCCCTTGTTGAACAGCTCGACTGTTGGGGCCTCCCTGATAGCAGCTGGCAAAGTGTTCCACAGGGTCAGCCTGATGACACTAAAGGCACAGTCGCCAGATGTTTTTAGCCTGACCCTGGGAATGAAAAGGAGGCCCCGGGTAGAGGAGCAGAGGGAACAGACTGAGGAGGCAGACGTTAGGAGATCAGCCAGATAACCTGGGCCCAGCCCATATAGGGCCATATAAGTGAGCAAGCCCACCTTGAAGAGGATCCTCCACTTAACAGGCAGCCAATGTAGAGCCCGCAGGACCCAGATCACATGACTGGACGTTCTGCACCAGCTGCAGTCAGCAGAGGGTCCCTCCAGTGACCCTGAAGTATAGAACTTTGTAGTAATCCTGCCTCAAAGTCAGAAGGACATGCACCAGTGACAGCAGGTCTCTGGGCAGAACTAGGGACTTAATCCTGGCGATGTTTCTCAAGTGGTTAAAACACTTTTTACCACAGATGACATTTGAGCTTCAAGTGTCAATCTGCTGTCCAGAACAATGCCAAGATCCCACACCCTAGGGGAGGCTGTCAATGGTGAGGATCCCAGAAACAATCCTGTACCCACTCCAGAGGCACTTCCATCACACCCACGACCGAGCTGAATCACCAGTACCTCCATCTTGTCTGGGTTCAGTCACAACCAGCTAGAGGACATCCAGCCATAGATCTTGGCCAGGTAGTTGTTAATCACTTCCCAACATCATGTGTTCCCGGGGCCAAAGACAAATACAGCTGGGTATCATCTGCATGGCAGTGAAATCCCAAACTGCATTGTCTAATGAGCACTCACACAGGCAGCATGTATAAACTGGTTATGTTTAGGTGCTGGAACTCTCACATCTGGATTTGTAGGTGGTGGATTTGTCATATCTAGCTGGTGGAACTCTCCTTTCATACTCAACAGAGAAAGATGACAGAAATGGTTGAACTGTCATACGATTTTTTAAGAGGTAGTGGAACTGAGTTCCTGTGGGCTCCTGCCCAATTTAACCCCCGGGATGTTGTGCGAGTGCTGATGTTAGCAGAGACTGCCAACTGTGTATGACTCGTCATCAGATCTTACTGGACAATCAGATTATCCCTGCTACTTCTAGAGTCTGACAGTCTCTTACTATATGAAGTTGTCCCTTTTTTTAATAAGTTCAAACCTGAAGTTTTTTTTTTTTATTCAACTTAATGTCATGCTATACAGCAAGTATTACAGTAATGTTTGCAAGCTGTACCTACAATTCAGCTTTGTGTCTGGCACAGACATAAAAATATTGGTTCTGAATAGCCTGACGGTTATAGTGCTGAAAAGAGTACTGTATGTATACACTGCAAGATGTTTTTTTCCCACTCTTTCCATGGCATGCAGCATGTCTCTAAATGTTGCTTGGCCAAGCTTTTTCACCACCTGTTTTTTGGAATTGATGACCTCAGACCAAATGAATTCACAGCTGATATAAGTGCGATGTCATCAGCACAAACTTGATTTGTGTCCCTTACTTAAAATTTGTGTACAATGTCTAACACTGAGATGATCACAAAATGCTTTTGGGGTTCTTTCGGGTGGTAAGGGGGTTCAATTAATTTCCGAAGACAGCAGACTTGAGATAAAGCATCTTGTTTTCTATGAAGTCCTTTATTTTACCCATTTTTAATTTTCAAAATGCCATGCTGAAGCACCACATGACTGGCACATCAGCTTCTCTGTGGCCCCCCCCCAACCCAGGAAGCCAGGTCTGAATGGCACCATGAACTGCTGCAGCAGCTTCTCAGTGGACTTTTAAGTATACAAAACACTCCAAAAATCAAGTGTAACACAACATTAGTACTTTTCCTTTTTTTAATTTTTTGTTTTTTTGTTTACTAGAAATACTAATAGGAAAAACTGGAAAAAACATAAACAACAGTTTCACCAGGCTTAGTACACCACAGATATTGGGGCTGTGGCTGACAGTATAGCCTAGAGATTAGAGTAACGAGCTGTGAATGGACTTGGATCAGCCAGATAACCAGGGCCCAGCCCATATAGGGCCTTGTAGGTGGGAAGCCCACCCTGAAGAGGATCCTCCAACTGACAGGCAGCCAGTGAAGAGCCTGCAAGATGGAGGTCACGTGACTGGACCTTGCCAGGCCCATCACCAGCCGAGCCACTAACATTCTGCAGCTGCTGCAGTCAGCAGAGGGTCCCTCCAGTGAATCCAAAGTATAGAACATAGCAGTTATCCAGCCTCGAAGTCACAGAGGCATGCACCAGTGATGGCAGGTCTTTGGGCAGAACTAGAGGCTTAATCCTGGCCATGTTTCTCAAGTGGTAAAACCACTTTTTACCACAGATGACACCTGAGCTTCAAGCGTCAATCTGCTGTCCAGAACAATGCCAAGATCCTGCACCCTAGGGGAGACCGTCAATGGTGTGGATCCCAGTAACAGTCCTGTACCCACTCTAGAGGCATTCCCATCATGCCCGCAACCCGGCTCAATCACCAGTACCTCCGTCTTGTCTGGGCTCAGTCACAACCAGCTGGAAGACATGTAGTTATTGATCTCAGCCAGTTGTTAATCAATTCTATGGCATCTTGTGTTCCTGGGGCGAAAGACAAATACAGCTGGGTATCATCTGCATAGCAGTGAAATCCCAAACTGTATTGTCTAATGAGCTCTCCCGGGGCAGCGTGTATACCGCGAATAACATCAGAAACAAGATCGAACTCAGAGGTATTCCACATGACAGGGGCCTCAGTGAAGAGAAGAAATTCCCCATCACCACTTGCTGCTTCCTGCCAGAGAGACACGACTCAAACCAGTCGATGACAGTACCGGCGAATCCACAATACTCTCAAAGGTGATCAAGGAGCACAATGTGATACACATTATCAAAAGCTGATGAGAGATTGAGGAGAACAAGAATAGACCTGTCTCCTCTGTCTCTAACCCTGAGGAGGTCATTATGCACCCTGACTAACGCCATTTCGGTGATATGCCTAGACCTGAAACCTGACTGGAATTGCTCATAGATGTCAAAGGACACGAGGTGTTCTTCGAGCTGTTGTGCCACTAATTTCTCAACAACCTTGCCCACGAATGGCAGGTTGGAGATTGGATGGTAATTTGCCAGGACGTCAGGGTCAAGACATGACTTCTTCAGGAGGGGGTCTCACCACAGTCTGTTTCAAGGCATCTGGAAAGATTCCCTCTGACATCAAACATCAGACAATCCCAGTGAAGACAATCCCAGTGAACACTGGGCCTACGGTCCTGACACATCTCATCAAGAAATGAGTCAGGGCTGGGTCCAGTTCGCAATAAGTGTGCTTTAGCTTTAAGATCACCTCAATAACCTCAGCCACCTCCACTAGTCTAAACTCATCCCAAACTGCTGGAGTGCCTCTGCTCATTCTGGGCCAATCACTGTGAGACAAAACTTGTCTCACTGATAGAATCTCTCGCCCAGATGTAGGACACCCTGTCAGAGAAAAACAGAGCAAACTCCTCACACAACATGATTGAAAAAGCTTTTTTTGTCTGTAGACAGACAGGCTGTAGCAGTCTGTCCACAGTCCGAAAGAGTTGTGATGGTCTGTTTTTCCCTGCGGCAATCTCCCTGGACAGGAACTCTACCGTCTCACGGTTGATTGCCCCTTGGTACTCATGGTAATGAGCACGTAAGGCCAGTTTGTCCCTTTCCGAGTGAGTCTTCTGCCAGCAATGCTCCAGTGTCTGATACCTGATCTTCATCCCCTTGAGATCCCCATCAAACCAAGGGGATCTCAAGTGAGAAGATCTGGGTTGTATATGGACCCGTGCGATGACATCATGCGCTTTGGAGACCACCCTATTATAGACAGCCACCGCCTTGCCCACGTCAACCACACACGCAGCATCTTTGCCAGATAAGTTAGCCACCGCCAGCAGTCCCTCTAGGGATGAACCCCTTAAAGGGTGGTTTCTGACCATCTCAGCAGGAGAGGGACTGTAGCACAATTTTTAACTCAACATCATTCCTGGGTTGAGCTGTCCTGACCTCTTGATCCTCACTGGGATGAAATCTGGTCCCAATTTTGTCAGATTGGTTCCACAACAAACAGTAACAATTTCTGCAGTTACAAAAATAAAGGCAGAAAGTTCTGCACCCACCTACGCCTTCAGCCACCCAGGACTGGTTTGGTTCACAGCCCCTCCTGTTAGCTTTCTACTCTTCCTGGGCTACTCAGGACTGAGTCACATACTTGCCTTTCAGCTATTTGTAACTTTCTTGTGGATCAGCAAAGCATGTGCAAGGTATTCCATCCAAAATGGCCACCACACTTCTACTGGGCATGCTCAAATCAAAGCACACTAATGACCTTAGAAGCATAGCTGCCAGAATTGCTAATTATTCTACTGGGCATACTAAAAGTACTGCAGAATGCAAGATGGGATCCCAATTACACATAGTCTGGTTTCCAGCTGCTTAACCAGCTCTTACCTAAATGAAAGGTTGGAACAAGTATGAGGGGTTAGCACTTCTGCTGGGAGAAGCTGGGACTGGAGTAGCTGTGAGGTCCCCCACAGTCAGTGCTCCTACACCATTACCTGCAGTGACTCCTGCTGGCAGAGGCTGGGACTGGAATAGCTGTGAGGTCCCCCACAGTCAGTACTCCTACACCATTACCTACAGTGACTCCTGCTGGGAGACGCTGGGACTGGAGTAGCTGTAGGTCCCCCACAATCAGTACTCCTACACCATTACCTACAGTGACTCCTGCTGGCAGAGGCTGGGACTGGAGTAGCTGCGAGCTCCCCTACAGTCAGTGTTCCTACACCATTACCTACAGTGTCTCCTGCTGGGAGAGGCTGGAACTGGAGTAAGTGTGAGCTCCCCCAAAGTCAGTGCTTCTACATCATTACTTATGGAGACTCCTGCTGCAAGGGGCTGGGACTGGAATAGCTGTGATCTCCCCCACAGTCAGTGCTCCTACACCATTACCTACAGTGCCTCCTGATGGGAGAGGCAGGTACAGGAGTAGCTGTGAACTCCTCCTCAGTCAGTGTTCCTACACCATTACCTATAGTGACTCCTGCTGGGACAGACTGGGACTGCAGTAACTGTGAGGTCCCACACAGTCAATGCTCCTACACCATTACGTACAGTGACTCCTGCTGCGAGAGGCTGGAACTGGATTAGCTGTGAGCTCCCCCACATTCAGTGCTCCTACACAACTACCTACAGTGACTCCTGCTGGGACTGGAGTAACTGTTAGCTCCTTGATTGCGAATGCTCCTACACCATTACCTACAGTGACTCATCCTGGCAGAGGCTGGGACTGAAGTAACTGTGAGCTCTCTTACAGTCAGTACTCCTACACCCTTCCATAAAGTGATTCCTGCTGGGAGAGGCTGGGACTGGAGTAATGGTGATTTCCCCCACAGTCACTCCTGCATCATTTCCTACAGTGACACCTCCTGGGAGAGGCTGGGACTGGAGTAACTGTTAGCTCCCTGATTGTGAATGCTCCTACACCATTTCCTACAGCGACTCATCCTGGGAGAGGCTGGGACTGAAGTAACTGTGAGCTCTCTTACAGTCAGTACTCCTACACCCTTCCATAAAGTGATTCCTGCTGGGAGAGGCTGGGACTGGACTAATGGTGATTTCCCCCACAGTCACTCCTGTACCATTTCCTACAGTGACACCTGCTGGGAGAGGCTGGGACTGGAGTAGCTATGAGGTCCTCCACAGCCAGTGCTCCTACACCATTACTTATAGTGACACCTGTTGGAGGGATGCTGGTTGTAGAGTAACTGAGAGCTCCCCTACAGCCAGGGCTCTTACACTATTGTGTACAGTGACACCTGCTGGGAGAGGCTGGAACTGCAGTAACAGTGAGCTCCCCCACAGTCAGTACTCCTATACCACTGCCTACAGTAACACCTGGTGGGAGAGGCTGGGACTGGATTAGGTTTGAGTTCCCCACAGCCAGTGCCCCTGCACTTTTACCTATAGTGATTGTTGCTGGGCGAGACTGGAACTGCAGGAGCTGTGAGCTTCCTTATAGCCAGTTATCCGGCACCATTATCAAGACTGACTACTGCTGGGAGAGGCTGGGACTGGAGTAGCTTAGAGCTCCTCCACCATTGTCTGTATGGACTCCTGCAGAAGGAGGCTGGAACTGAAGTACACTCACTGCAGTTGCACTGATTCTTGCTGGGGGAGGCTGGCACTGCAGCATCTGCAAGCTCTCCACTATTGACTCCCCTGTTTCTGCTCCTGGCTCAGCATCCCTGAATGCCATGTATCACACGAGGGGTTAACCAAGCTCTTATTGATTGGTGACATCGATCTGATTATGCCGCTGTAAATAAATATACAAGCGCCGACTACCTTTGAGGAAAGCAAACACCTGCAGTCTCCTGTTTCCTGCCCTCGCTTTCTCCAATACTCACAATAACAATAACCGCTTCACAGATAAATGCTTCTCATAAATAATTAAAAAAAACTAAGGCGAGAATTCTCGGAACCCTGTTTCTACTGTTACAGACACCCAAGGCTGTGGTTCCCCAGAGGGGAAAGGAAATCTGTCTGGCCTCACAGTGTGAATGGATTCTCACTGTTACAAGCTCCGTTTGACTGGTCTCACAGAACTGTGGCTATTTTTGTTTCCGATAGAGAGCTGTATATATAATTCCAGAGGGCACAAGTGTCTTTATTTACTGCCTGATCGCCCTTGTCTTTGTTTCTCTTTCACTTTTTTCGTGATTTTTGGATTTCTTGAGCTTCTGAAAGCTAAAGTCAGGTTGCACTGTACAGTGTGTATCAGGGCTCTCACATCAGTTTGATATTTTTTTTTCTGTATGTTGAGATTAAGTTTTCTATATTTCCCAGAGATTACATTATCTCCTATGGAAACCAAATAATTTCCTTTTTCTGTTTTGTAGAATCAATGAAAGTCCATGATAAATTTTTCCTTGTAAATTTCCATTGTCCTATGTAATACAAGAATCTCTGTAGACCCAGAAGACCTGTAGTATATTTGTCGACTAAATCTGCATTCTGCCCTGAAGACAGGGAATGTGGAGACGAGTAGTGGATAAACTACTGCATGGATCATACACTTTCCTAGTGGGGAGAAGGGGCTCTGTGTCCCTACTTCCTCGCATTCTGGGCCGCTGTGGATGAAATAGTGGCATCAGTTCCAAACTCTGCAAGTGTGGTTCTATAAGGAAAAAATGGGAGTCAGAAAAGAATTATTAGGTATTAAGGCTCGACTAGGAGTTGGTTTCTCATCTGTTCAGCCAATTGGAAAGGGAACCATGAGGTACGAGGCAAAGCCGGGTATTGTATGCAGGAATCCCGTATTGCTATTTTTAAACTAAACTGTTTAAATATCTGTTAAACTAAATGTTTTGATAGCTAAAATTCTTATGGTTGTATTATACTGGAAGGTGTCCAGCCCTTGACCTAACTCTTTTAGAATACTGTTGGCCAATCAGAATTTTCCATTTCTTGCCATTGTTTTCTAATAATAACTAAGGCCAAAAAATATAAATGTAACCCCTAGGTGGCGCTATCCAAAGGGCTACCATCCCTGTCTGCTTGACCAGTAGCAAGTTAAGAGGCCTGAGTTCTGAAACGGGTGTCTCCACCCGGAGGTCAGGGTTGGTAGTGGTCAAGCTAACCTGGGCACAGTCCTCCAGGACACTGTAACCCCCCCCCCTTTCCTTACTAGTGGCCAGAACAATACACAATAATCACTTTCACAATACCACTGATACACCACACAAGTACCCATATTGTTTGCACTTACCACCAGGGCTTTCCTCTGGCCTGGCCCTGGGGACCCCCATGTAAAACAAGGTTATACACAGCAAATAACAGCAGTACAATACTCTTGCACAAACTGGAGCCACAGTCAGGGTAAATGCAAAAAAAGAGTCAGATCTGATTTATTTTAAGGGGCTTGAACAAGGGAGGGGCATAATCAGGTTAATTTGCTTAAAGGCTGTATCAGTCAAACAGTTATGCACACACTTCACGGTCCATAAACAGTCACACTCTCTGGGTACCCAGATGGAGAATGGTGGGCTAGCCAGGAATGTTGCAGCGGGTTGGGGCCCTGTGATGGAAGAAAACAACATGCACAACACACACTATTTGTAATCCAGAGTCGGAGGGCTCAGTTCGTGAAAAGAAAACAAGACAGTCAAATGACACACTTTTAGATGACACAAAGATCTGCAACAGGATTGATACACAAGGAGGCATGGAAAGGATGAGAAGGGACTTGGCAAGGTTGGAGGAATGGTCAGATGTATGGCAGCTAGGATTCAACGCAAAGAAGTGCAAAATAATGCACCTGGGAAACAAGAACCCGGGGAAGATTACACAATGGGGGGGGAACTAGTAACAACAACAAAAAAGGAGAGGGACCTGGGGTAATCATATCAGATGACCTTAAGGTTAGCAAGCAATGTGAGAAGGCAGTAGGGAGGGCTGGGAGTATACTGTGATGCATAGGGAGAGGCATCACCAGCAGAAAACAGGAAGTTGTTATCCCTCTGTACAGACAGTTGGTGAGACCCCATCTGGAGTACTGTGTCCAGTTCTGGAGACCCCATCTCTGCAAGGACATAGATAGAATAGAGGCAGTCCAGAGGAGGGCAACTAAACTGGTGCAGAGTCTGCAAGAGAAGCCATACGAGGAGAGACTAAAGGAGTTTAATATGTATACCCTTGAGGAAAGAAAGAGAGGGGGGACATGATAGAAACTTTTAAGTACCTCAGTGGAATCAACAAAGTCCAAGAGGGTAGCATCTTTCAGAAAAAGAGACGTGCAAGAACAAAAAGCACAATTTAAAGATGAAGTGTTCCAAGCAATGTGAGGAAATATTTTTTCACAGAGAGGGTAGTGGATGCATGGAACAGCCTTCCTGAGGAGGTTGTGGGGTCTAAAACTGTGGGAGAATTCAAGAATGCATGGGACAGACATAAGACAATTCTTGTGGGGGTAGGAAGAAATAGGCTGTTGGTTGGATCTGCGGCCTATCCTGTAGGTAGCTAAATGGGCAGACTAGGTGGGCCAAGCGGTCCTTATCTGCCGTCAATGTCTATGTTTCTATGTTTTTAGATTAGGCTGTTGTTGCAGGGAGCTACCCTGATGATTACTCACGATACCCAAGACTGGACACAGGCTGGATGAAAATTGAGACAGAAGATGGTTAATCTGGAGTGCCAGGAGACGCAGGGCCCACACGATTCACCGAGCTGTCATTCCTGTTCAAGCGTGGAATAGGGGTCTGATCCCCAGGCAGGTCTCTCGTCGATGGCTTTCTCTGTGCAGTGGGGTAGTCTGGCAGGGCCAGCGTGGCATGGTCCAAGCTGAATGGAGATGAACGTGGATTCTGTCTGATTAGGCTGGATAAAGCTTCCAGCAAGCAGAACATAGTTCACACAGTGGGGAACTAAATCACCCACTTTCAATACACAGCATATTTACATGTAAGGAAATTCCACTGTACCAGGCAAAATGCTCTCCGGTCACGATTGCAAAGTCTCTGCACAAACAGGGGAATCAAAAGCAGCTGGAAATCCTGACAGGCTGATCGCATTCAGAAAATCTTTGGTCTTCTTCAGGTTAAAGCCTCGTCACAGTCCAGTGGCTTAAATATTCCTCACAACTCGGATTCAGTCCAAATAAACTCTATTTTCCCTCTCAGGGACAGCAGGCAGACAGGCAGGCCAAAACTCAGCCCTTTCCCAGTTCTGCCATGCAAAACTACACAGAACTGCTGCTCAAAAATTACTCGAGCTGTTACTTCTTCACTTCTCAGCTCAAAACTGAAACTGGCTGCAGCAGCCTGGGATATTCCCCAAGATCCAAAAGGTTTAATTGGCTGATCCTCCTTTCAGTCACAACAAAGGCTCCCTCTTCAGGTGCAAAAAAGGTGCAAAAAGCCCAAAACTATAATTTCTACAGATTTTGACTCTAGACAGCTCCTGTAGTCTGGCTCCATTTTAGGTCCCAAAAGTAATGATTGGTCCAGTTCACAGTCCAGGACCAAGATAGTGGAGATTAAACAAAACAGGCCTTGCTACAAAGAAGGCAGGTTAGACAAATGTAACCCATAGGTGGTGCTATCCCATGGGCTACTACCCCTGCCTGCTTGGCTAGTAGCAGGTTAAGAGGCCTGAGTTCTGAAACGGGTGCCTCCTCCCGGAGGTCAGGGTTGGTAGTGGTCAAGCTAACCTGGGCACAGCCCTCCAGGACACTGTAACCCCCCTCTTTCCCCTCTAGTGGCCTTAATACTGTACAATAATCACTTTCACAATACCTCTGGTACACCACACAAGTACCCACACTGTTTGCACTTACCACCAGGGCTGGTTCCTCTGGCTCGACCCTGGGGACCCCCTGTAAAACAAAGTTAAGCACAGCAAATAGCAACAGTACAGTACTTTGAGCACAAACTGGAACCACAGTCAGATTACATGCAGAAAAAGTTAGATCTGATTTATTCAGGGGACTTGAACAAGGGAGGGGCAAAATCAGGTTAATTAGCTTAAAGGTTATAGCAATCAAGCAGTTATGCATGTGCTTTGAGTCCCCCCCCCCACACAGTCCACCCCTGGGTACCCAGGTACAGAAGAGATGGGCCAGCCAGGACAGTTGCCCGGGGTTGTAGCTGGTTGGGGCCCTGTGATGGAAAACACAACATGCACAGTACACAGTATTTGTAATCCGGAGCCAGGGGGCTCAGTTCGAAAAGGAAACGAAACAACAAGACAATCAGATAACACACTCAGATTAAGCTGTTGTTGTAGGGAGCTACCCTGTTATTTACTCACGATACCCAAGACTGGACACAAGCTGGACGAAAATCGAGACTGCAGGTGGTTGATCTGGAATGCCAGGAGAAGCAGGGCCCACACAAGTCACAGAGGCATCATTTCTATTCAAGCATGGAGCAGGGGGCTGATCCCCAGGCAGGTCTCTCGTCGATGGCTTCTCTGTGCAGTGGGTAGTCTGGCTGGGCAAGTCTGGCAAAGCCCAGACCGCATGGAGACAAGTTCAAAAGCAGTCCATTTTGGGCTGGATACTGCTTCCAGCAAACAGAACACAGTTCACACAGTGGGGAACTAACTAACAACCCACTAGTAGCTCATAGCACATTTACATGTACAGGAATTCTACTGTACCAGGCAAAGTGCTCCCCGGGCACAATCGCAAAGTCTCTGCACACACCAGGAGCTTAGGGGTAGCTGGAACTCCTGACAGGCCGATCGCATTCAGCAAAAATATTCGGTCTTCTTCAGGTTGAGCCTGGCCCACTTCAGTAGCTTGCTTTAGTCACACAAACTTGGATTTAGTCCAAAATAATTCTCTTCCCTTCCTCTCAAGAGCAGCATGCAGCCAAAAACTTAGCCTTTTCAGAGTTCTCCCATGCGAATCCACTCATGATTGCTGCTCAGAAACACTTCAGCTCCTTCTTGCTCAGCTTCCAGCTTAGTTCTTACTGAAAACTGCAAGCAGACCGGGACTTCCCCAAGATCCAAAAGATTTGGTTGGCTGATTTGGCTGTCAGTCAAAGGAAGAGCTCCTCCTTCAGCTGCAAAAAAAGGCACAAAAAAAAACCCCTCCAAACTAAAGTTCCTACAGATTTTGAATTCAGACAGCTCCTGTAGTCCGGCTACATTTTAGGTCCCACCAGTACTGTTTGGTCTAATTTGCAGTCCAGGACCAAGATAGTGGAGACAAACAAAACAGTCCTTGCTACAAAGAAAGCAGGTTAGACAAACTACATTATCATTATCACTCTAAATGACTTTCAGTAAATAGTTACATCTTTCAACAGAGCTCCCTCTCAGATTACTTAAACTGCAATTAGGCAGCTCTTAAAGAGACAGTACACAGAGCCTACACAGGCACTCTCTGGCAATTACATTTAAACTGCTAAAATGCAGGACACCAGCCTGGCAGTGAGCATTTAGGCAAGCTCGAGGAAGACGTTTTGAGAACCCCCATTTGTAGTGGGGTTACGTAAATACAGAAATACAGAAACATAGACAGTGACGGCAGAAAAAGACTAAAATTGCAGTCTGTCCAACTTCCCTATTTAGCCCAGGGACCTGCTGTTGCTCCAAGGCCTTAGTCCTCCCCATCCTTCTCCATTCCCCTTCCAGCTTCTGCCGCCCAGAGCAACCACCATGCCCTTCATTCTATCCCAACTGCGCTTGAACTCCTAAACAGTTTTAGCACCCACCACTTTGGCAGGCAGATTGCTCCGTGGCTCTACCACCCTTTCTGTAAAATAATACTTCCTCGTGTCCCATCTGAGCCTCCCTCCTATCAATTTCCACTAGTATACAAGCTGAATGTTTTCCCGCAGTTTACCTTGTTTATTCCTTTTAGGAACCTGAAGGTCTCTATCATATCTCCCCACTCCCTTCTAGTCTCCAGCGAGTATATGTTCAGTGCCTTGAGGTGCTTCGGCTTCTCATAGGACCTGCCCTGCTGGCCCTGAATCATTTTTGTTATTCTGCATTGCACTGTGTCTATCCTTCCTGAGGTGAGGACTCTAGAACTGGGTACAGTACTCCCGGTGTGGCCTCGCCAAAGATCTATATGGGGAAAGTATTACCTCTTCTCTTCTGCTGTCAACAACCCCGCAAATATATCCCAGCATTCTACTCTCTTTGCTATATGCCTTGTTGCACTGACTTGATTGTTTGAGGGAGTCACTGATGATAACCTGACGGTCCCGTTCTTCGGCCACAGTGGTAAGTCTTATTTCATCTATCCTGTACTCTATCCTAGAGTTCTTGTTTCCTAGGTGCATTACTTTGAACTTTTTGCCATTGAATGTCAACTGCCAAATCTTAGACCGCCCCTCTAGCTTTCAAATGTCATGCTACACTTCCCAAATTCCCATGTCACTATCCACTCTCCCACAGAACTTGCTGTCATCTGTGAAGAGTCATGGCCTGCTCCAGATACTGTCTCCAATGTCGCCAATATCTATTGAAGGGGACCAGTCCCAGAACAGAGCCCTATGGTACCCTTTTTGGGACCTTCTTCTCTGCTGACTTGACCCCCGTTGATCACTACCCTCTGTTGCTTCCCCTTTGGCCAGTTATCTACCAAGTTTACTATGACCTTAGCTGCTCCAAGATCCTCCATCTTCTTCAGCAAGTGTCTATGAGGCATGGGGTTTGATTCACAAAGGTTGGCACAAGTTGCACCGGAGACAGCTTGTGCTGATCGCTGATGTGTCAGGGACCCTGCACCCGATTCACTATCAGGTAGGGTCCCAGTGGCAAAATCCTGCTGCTTGCAGCAACTGTGAATCTGCATCAAACAGATGGAGCATCTGGAAAGTGTGAGGCATGCTGTGGGGTGGCCATGTGGCTATAGAACCATGGACAGCAGTCCCTGGTGTCTAGTGTCCCTCTCCCAGCCCCAGCCACCATTTAAATAAAATGAAATATTGAAAAAGCATAATTATGACGTGGAAACGTTCAGTTTTGTGGGGAAGGGCACTATGTATCTTGTTTGCTGGCTGACCTGCCTATTTTTGTAATAAAAGGCTTTTATCCTTCTACATCTCAGTAGATTCTTTATCTGAAGTGGACAGTGACGAGGTGCCGACCTACAAAATATTTCTTGAGTACTACTGATTCTGGTTCTGGCCCCGCTATTGGTGTTTGTAGCCTCCTGCTTTGTCTTGTGGTTTATTATTTAAATAAAATGAACACATATCCCTGGTGGCTAGCAACCCCCCCCCCAGCCCTGATCCTCATTCAAATAATTTTAATTAAAGTCCCTGATGGCTAGCAGTCCCCCCCAGACCCAATCCCCTTTCAAATATGTCCCTGGTGGTTAGCGGTCCCCTCACAGCCCAAGACCCCTTGTACTAAAATAAGTCACATCCCTGGTAGTCTAGTGGACCCCTTCCCTATCCCTGATGTTCCCATAAATAATTAAATAACTTTTTGTGGTGGTCTAGCGGACCTCCCTCCCTCTTTATCGCCGATCTCCCAGAAATAATTAAATAACATGCTAGGTGGTCTAGTGGACCCCCCACAACCCCTCCACAATAGCAGGCAGTGCCCCACCACCCTGCTCCTCCATCCCTTCCTCAAGTTGGTGACCAGCACAGCCCCTCCTTTCACCACCATGGCCAGCTGCCAACTGAGCTGTCAAGGAGCGCATACTGTATACAGTACGCACTCATTGATTGACAGCTCATCAATGAGCACGTACTGTATACAGTTCATGCTCCTTGACAGCTCAGTCAGTGACCGGCAGTTGTGGTGAGAGGAGGGCTGTGCCAGTCTCTGGCTCAGGGATGGGATGGGGGAGTGGGGTGGTGGGGCACTGCTTGCTGGGGTGGTTGGGTGGTGGGGGGGTCCACTAGATCACCAAGTATGTTATTTAGCTTTTTCTGGAGAGATTGGAAATAGATAGGGAGGAAGGTCTGCAAGACTACCAGGGAAAGTTGTTTAATTGTTTATGGGGACATCGGGATAGGAAAGAGGGTCCACTAGACCACCAGGAATGTGATTTGTTTAGTAGAAGGGGATGGGGGGCAGCTAGCTGCGCAGGATATTACTTAAATATATGTGAAAGGAGATCGGGACTAGGGGGATCTGCTGGCCACCAGGGACATTAATTACAATTATTTGAATGGGGATTGGGGCTGTTGGGGGGCCGCTAACCACCAGGGACATGAACTAATGTTATTTGGATGGAGACTGAGGCTGGGGCACATTTTGTATATGTATAAACTCTCCCAGAGGATAGACTTCTAAGTACCATTAGACCAGCCCTAGGTGGTCTAACAGTACTTAGAAATGTGCCCTCTAGAAGGGTTTTGTGAATCCCACATTAGGGGATATGGCAGTCTGCATCTGCCGCAAGCCCCCTAGCACCATGCCGCAGCCCATTTTGTGGCATAAGTCTGGCACAAGCCCCCTTTGGTGCAGGAAACCTGCGTTTGATGCAGGCAGCCTTTGTGAATTGCTCCCGGTACATTTTTTGGTACAAGCCACACCTTGTGCCATTCTTTAACCATGTTTACACGCCGGCAGCGCTGAGGAATCTGCATTGCTCACTTCCCGATTCACCAGCTGCTGTCGGATTCACACAGGCCACTCCCACAGCACTGCAAGTTGCTCCAAGGAGGGGCTGAGAAGGTACCGTGGTCTGAAATTAAACAGCCCTTGTAGAGGAGCAAGTGCAGCAAAGCATTCACACTGCCATTTAATACTCTCGCTCTGCTACTGATCCTACATCTAAGTGCGCATGGGTCCTTAGACAGCTGTTAAATAGACCTACCAGTGGTTCAGCCAGTTTTGCTGCCACCTCCCTGAGTAATCTCAGATGCAACCCATCTGATCCCAGGGTCTTATCTGATTTTAGTGCTGCCAGCCCTTTCTAGATAATTTTGCTTGTAAAGATTGTCTGGTTCATCTCCGGGACCCCCTTACTGGCTCCTTTGATGCCACTCTCTGGCAAGGGTCCACCATTTTCCTTAGTGAAATCTGAGGTCAAGTAATCATTAAGGACAGTGGCCTTATGCCTGTCCTCCTAACCCTACCCCAGTCTACTAACCTTACAATTCCTCCTCCTTTCTTCCTTTTTTCCCTAATATACCAGAAGAACTGTTTTTCTATGCTCATGCAATACACAGCTCGGAGTCTGCTTTTTTCTCCCTAGCTGCCCTCTTTGCCATCCTATTTTTCAGTATGCATTCTCCCTATTCTTCCTCCCTCTGCTTTTTTTTATACTTGTAGAAGGTTTTTTCTTTGCTCTCACCACTTCCCAGAATCTTGCCAAGAACCATAATGGTCTCTTAAATCTATTCTTTTTGGTTGCTGTTCTCATGCATAACTTAGATGCCTAGAGAATAACTTCTTTAATTGCCCCTCTCTTCCACTCCCATGTTGTCCACCCCGACTAACTTTTCACTGACCAACTCCTCAGCCTGCTGAAGTCTGCCCTTCTGAAATCCAGGACTTCAGCTCTTAATTGGGGTTTTCCGGACACAAGGGCCAGTTCGAACCAAATGGAGTTATGGTCACTGTTCCCCAATGGCTCCCCTAGTCTCACAGCTCCAATCACCTCCGAGTTGGTGAGTGCCATGTCGAGAATTGCAGTCTGCCTGGGGGGTGCCTTAACTAGCTGTATCAGCAGACAGCCCTAGAAGGTGTCCCGCAAGGTCTAACATCTGCTAGGGATTGGAGGCTGATGGGGTACAGTGGTCCCATTCCCAAAAGGAAGTGGCAACCAGATAGCAGGTAGAGGATGCAGTAGTATGAGACAGTAGATTGAGGACACAGGCTCCCAGCCCCTGCATCTGGGGCTAGCTAACCTTCACTCGATGCCTCGCTGGGCAGAGTTACGGACGAGACTGCAGGCAATTGGCATGATATAGAATCCACTGAAATTGAGGTTGAGGAAACATGCTCCCATCTCTGGTAGACAGGGCAAGCCCATCTTCACTCAAAACTACAGGAGCCAGTGTTAGGGATGGAGGACATCAGGGTGCTGGTATGAATGGTAGTTGAAGATAGAGAATCCAGCAGAGTAAGATGGATTGAAACAGACTCCCATCCCCAGCAGACAGGGTAAGCCTACCTATGCTCAATGCCTCAAAAGGCTGAGTTAGGGACAGAGACCAGAAAACTACTGGTATGGGCTAAGCAAGGAAAGGGCAGTGAACTGTTGTGTATTAAAAGTAAGCAACAGAAAGGAGAAGGATGAAGGGAATGTAAGCAAAAAACAGAAGGAGGACTAGACCGGTGGCACTGAGGGATGAGGCATCCACCTTACCTCATGCCACGCCAGCAGCCCAGATTCAGGAATGAGCCCAGGGAGCTGGGGGTCAGTCAGGAAGGAGAGAATTTAGTATCTGATGGATTGCTCTCCTCTTCTGGGAGGGAGGGGGGTTCACATCCTGCAATGCTAGTGGTGCCCAGCGGAGACTGGGTGCACTGCAGTCGGGGACTGTGTGAGGGGCCAACGTCAGATGACCGTCCTGTGGATGTGGGCAGGAGCACTCACATCATGCACTGGACAGCACTGCATGTCCTGTATCAGTGGGGGGGAGACAGAAAAGAGGAAAGAGCCCCGGCACCAGGAAGGCAATGATGGAACCCCAGTGGCTGAGCCCACATGCCCAATGCCAGCCCCGAACTTGGTTTGACTCTCTATGGCACCCATCTCCTCCCATAACGTCCGCAGAGGGAGGGAGGACCCAGCACCTGATTCCTCGGCAGGGGGAAGGGTTCAGGTGGGTGGTGGAGGCAAGGTTGAGAGGGTCCATCTGAGAGATGGCATGGTTGCCAGGGAAGAGGGGGATAAAGAAAGTTAACTGTAACCCCCCCTGCAAATGCGTTTAAGCCATTTATCTATGAGTGTTTTTAGAGCCTCTGGTACTGTCTCTTTAAGAGCTGTCTGCTTGCAGACATAATTAGTTTGTATGGGGGGACTGTGTGTTTCTCTGCTTGAGTACCACTCAAGCTGCTGCCAATTCACTCCATTTTTGCAGTCACTAGGAGTGCAAAGGGAACCTATCTGAAAGATGTAACTGCTTGCCAGAAATCATTTAGAGTAATAATGAAAATACAGTTTGTCTAACCTGCTTTCTTTGCAGTCAGAACTGTGTTTGCCTAGTTCCCATTCTAGTTTGAACTGCTGAACTGGACCAATCAGTGTGGGTTAAGGTAGCTCTAAAATGGTGCCTTGGGACGAATCAGAACTTGGACTGTAATCTGAGCCAGCCACAAGAGGAATGTATGGGCAGTGACTCTGGGAGATGTAGTTTGGACTTTGGCTCCTTTTTGGACCAACAGGGGCAGTCTATTGTGAGTGACAGCCAATCCAGCCAAGAACTGGGAGGAACTCAAAGGAAGTGCCCGGTTTTGTCTACTGGAGTTTCAGTTGAGCTCTGGCAGTGAAGAGGGAAGGAGCCCTGTGCTTTTTCAGTGTGCAGTTTTAGTCGGGAAACGTGTGTAAGGCCCCGAGTTCCGGTCTGCAGCTTGTGTAACTGCCTGTTAGGACTGAATCCGTCCTGTGAAGTGAATCAAAGGATATCTGAAGAGTAGAAACCAGGTTCACCCTGTAGAAGACTGGAGAAATTGCTGAATTGCGCTCGGTCTGTCAGGAACTGAATCTGCTGTGTGTTCTCCCGGGTATTGTGCAGTAACTGCGATCGGGATAGAGAAGCAGCCTGCCTGGTTTAGTACTTTCTTTTTACCATATAATTGTGTGAGGAGGCTTGTGTAGCTCAAGTGACTCCTGCTGCCATTAAAGGACTTTTGCCTGTTACTGTTTACCATATAAATGTGTGAGGAGACTTGTGTAGCTCAAGTGAATCCTGCTGCCATTAAAGGACTTTTGCCTGTTGCAGTTTGTCATATAAATGTGTGAGGAGTCTCGTGGAGCTCAAGAGTAGCCCTGCTGACGTTGAAGGACCCTATCTTGTTTGGAGGTTGTGAGTACTAATTCAGGTCACTCCCTGTTGAATTGCCACATTGAATCCAAATGGAATTACTGTACTGCTGACTGTTTAACTAATTTTTCTTTTCTCTGTGTGAAAGGGCCCTACCAGCTGCCCGGTTTGGACTAGCCACTAGGGCTTGGGTACCCAGGGACAGTAACTGGTAGGATAGGCCTAATGCACAGAGCCATAGGTAGATGAGTAAAGTGATAAGCAAATTAACCTGATTTCCCCTGTCCTTGTTATATCCCCTAAATAAATCAGAGCTGCTTGTTTCAGCAAAGTTATACTGCCTGAGGTATTTGTCTATGTTAAAGTATTGTACTGTGATTGTTGCACTGTATCTTCTTATTTTACAGGGGTCCCAGTGCCTGAACCAGTCCTGGGGTAAGTGTATACTGTGAAGGTAATTCTGATATACTGTGTGGGCCACTAGTGGGAAGAAAGGGGGGTTGCAGTGTCCCAGAGGGCTGTGACCAAGTTAGTTTAACTATTGCAAACCCTGACCTCTGGGTGGAGGCACCCGCCATCGGATCCAGGCCCCTCAACCTGTTAGTGGCAAATCAGGCAGGGGTAGTAGCCCCTGGGATAGCGCCATCTAGGAGTTACATAACCAAAAAGAAAGAAACAGGAGGAGGAGGATGAGCACAGTGGGGAACGTGAAATGGACAAAACATATGAAGAACATAAAACGGACAATGGCAGACAATACAGGAAAGACATGGGAAGGAGCACTGTATTAGAGAGGGATGGTGAAAACCACCACTTGGGATCCAGAGGGGTGTGCATACAGTGCAGGGCTTCAAACAGTCATGGGATAGGCACATGGGAGCAATACAGATAAGTAAAATAGATGGGCCATTGACAGAGCAAAAGCCAATGGCACATTCATTATGTAGAAAAAGAAATGGGCAGACTGGATGGTACTTGTGGTCCTTATCTGCCGTCAACGTCTATGTTTCTCTGTCTCTGTGTAGGTAGGAGCATGCAGGAGCCCAATCAGCATGGCGGAGCAGGCGCAGGAGATTATGAGTGCTGGAAGGGTATGAAGTACTAGGGATACAATGGGTTAAATCCAGAAACAATAGGCTTAGCAGGGTATATGAATGCTGAGACCAGAATATGGTGCAAATAGGGGTAAAAATCATGACTAGTATCAGTGGCAGACAAAACTACTAGGGAAGGTTGTTCACAATAAATGACTGAGTGCAGTAATTACTGTGGACATTCAGGTGCCAGATGAGGGGAAACGTGGTGCAGGGCTGTTGAGGTAGGAAGGAGTGGTAATGGAGACAGAGTGCCGGCGCGAAGAGTGAGAAGCCCAAAAGAAAATACGAGAGAGCAAGGGACAAGGACAAGAATGAGGTGGGGTGGACTGGAAGACAACTAGGACGAGAGGATTTTGTTTTTTGTAGGGTGTTTATGTGAGTAAGCCAGGGTATAATGACCAACCAGGGAACGCTAGAGGTAGTAAGACAGGTACTAATAAATGAAACTGAGTCATTGAGATGGTAGTTGCATGCAACCAATAATACCAGTAGCTACGTAGTGGCAGGACACCAAGGACTTGAATAGCATTAGGCAGGTGGTACCTTATGCTAGCAGTACTCTTAGTTATGTGGAAAGAAGGTTGACACTCTCAGACAGCCAGACAACAAAGGTACTTTGGGAAAGCCCAAGTAATCACGTTCACAAAGTCGGCTTACAGAAAACATTTTGTAGAAGGGCGTAGAGTGATGGAGCAACAAAGAAGGCCTAGCAGGTCCACGGGTGAATCCTGAGTTGCAGTGCTGCATGCTGTGTAAATTAAAAGAATAACAAGAAACAGGTCCGAGGGCAAGTTCCTTCAGTAATAATCAGAAGAGATACATACCATGGGGAACAGTAGCATGAGTTGGCCCTCTGGCTAGCTGAGGCACAGATTGAGACTCCATTACACCCCCGTTAAAATCATCCTCCGTGTGACATGCAGTTTGGTCACCCAACTGACAGCTGAAAAACCATGCCACACTCTACAAAAATAAACAAATTCCCATGGATATATTCCCGTGTGTAGCAGCATTCAGGCACCAGGAAAATGGTGTCCCAAAGCAGCTCACAGAGGTCAGACAGTCGGGAGGTTAAGCGAGATAAGGAGACAGGAGCCAGACAGTAGGAGCAGTGCAAGGGTGAGAGAGAGAGGCATCACGGGGTGAGACAGAGTCATGGTACCTGAAATAAGGTTGATGTGAGTAAATCCATCCACTGCTTCTCCCGTTGTGGTGTACCAGGCTGGGAAATCGTTACAATGTTGTGGTGAATAGAGATTGTACATGGGTTACATTATGCTTATCTTGCTCTGGTACAGAAGACTCAGACACTTGGTTTAAGTTCGGGGAGGCTAAGGGAAAGCCGAGACATTGCTGGGAGGCCACAGACCCCAGAAGTGCAAGAGCAGCGTTGGAACTGCAGATAGCAACAAGGACAGATAGAATGCCAAAAGAAAACACGAACGAGGTATATACCGGAGACACAAGGCAACGAGGTAGTACACCATGAAAAGCACAACGCAAGGAATAGGAGCTGGAGGGAAAAGAAAGCACACCACAATGCAAACAACAGAGATGCCGGGGGGGGGGGGCAGAGGAATAAAACAGTAGCAAGGAGGACAAACAAAACAAATGAGAGGGAGGGAACGCAAACTAATGAACAGAGATGGGGAGGAGGCAATGCCCGCGAACCACACAGGGGCCCAGCACTTGGAAAGGGGTGTGTTTCACAATGTGCTAAGCGGATAAACTGCTGAGGGAGGCTGGGTTTTATTTGGGATGTGGGAGGAGCTATTCCCCCGCATTGAACCTTGGGCTTTAGCCTTCCCAGTATCTGTAACCGGTTACTCTGCACACAGCTTCACCCCTAAGTTCTGTTTTACAAAGGACTGCATATTACTCCGCACTGGCATCTGTAACCTGTCACTCTGCTCACAGCTGTAGTGTGTATCTCTTTTCCTTTTTCCAAAGAGTGCACGTTATGGCACACTGGTATCTGTAACCTGTTTCTCTGCCCACATCATATTGCACCAGACAGAAAACCACTTTATAAACAAAGTCTTAACAAATTAAATAAAAAACATTTTGCTGGCAAAAAAAAAAATTGTCCCCTTTCTTAATCATGGGCCTTACAACAAAAGGATATTGGTAATATGCTTTTGCTTTGCATGTGCCTGTCTGAACGGTGCTTCTAATGCAAATTATACTTTCTCTTAAACAAAGCAACCAAGACATTTCCTGATTTGTAAGTGGCAGAGTACAAAAAAAAGAACGCTCTGTTATTTCCCACGAAGCCATCTGTTTTCCTTGAAATGACAAGGAAGTAATACACTGCTTCATAGTAAAACCACTGAGCAGTTTCAAGTTTGTGGTTTGGCTGAGGCTCAGACTGGCTGGAAAATATTTACAGTCAAGCTTATCTCCTGCAGCTCTGTGATAGTAACTTGTTAGAAAACATCTTGTCCACCTCCACCCCCAGTCCCACATCAATCAGACCGGTGCGGATCTGCCTCAGATGTTTGAAATTGATTAGGTTTTCATACTGAGATGTCAGTTACCTGAAATCATCTTAAACAAAACAGAAACTGAACAAATGAAAGACCAAGAATTTTCGTGCAAAATCCCTGAAGCGAGTACAAGCGTGCTGTACTGTACAGACTCTGAGGTTATCTGCAATGCCAAAAATAAGGTTCTGAATTAAAATGTGCTTTTTTACTGTTCAGCTCTGATCAAAGAAATATAGAAACACAGACTCTGATGGCAGGTAAGGACCAAGAGGCCCATCCAATCTGTCCTTCCCTACCTAATAAAAATGCCACAGATCCTGCTTTATCTCTGCCTTCACTTCTTCTTTTGAACCGCTAAGGTTCCCCTATGTCTATCCCAAGCAGTTTTGAATTCCCCCACAATCTTTGCCCCCACCACCTCTGCTGGGAGGCTGTTCCATGCCTCCACTACCCTTTCCATGAAGAAGTGCATTCTCACGTTGCCCCTAGTCTACCCCCTTCCACTCTCATGTCATGCACTCTTGTTCTAGAGCATCTTTTCTTCTGAAAGACACTGCCTTCCTGTACCTTATTAATTCCCTTTAGGTACTTCAGGGTCTCTATCATGTCACCTCTCTCTCTCTTCTCCAGTGTATACATATTGAGTTCCTCAAATCTCTCCTCGTAGGACCTTTGGTGTAGGCCTGGCACCATTTTTATGTTGATTGTGCACAGCGCAAGAAACATATTGGGACAGCTTGCTCAGAAGCAGGTTGTGGAGGCGCGGCACTGTTGTGGCCAATGCCCCCACAGCCTGCAAAGGCGTGTCCCACTTCCCCCAATGCCATTGCACACTGCTGGTGACACGGGTTTGGAACCTTTGCACCAACTTCTGACAATTTCGCCGCTGCAATCAGGGGCCGCCTCATCATTGCAGCGTCAGCCATCCGCTGCAATGAGGGAGCAACCTGTCATTGCAGGGAGGAACTTCCAAACCCTGATATTGTTTGTGAACATGGCGGTGGCTTGCCGCCGTGTTCACACACAATATACCCCCTACCATGTTTATTTGCCAATGGGTGCCCCAATTCCCGTCGGCTTCGGTGCCCCACTGTTGATTTTGCCAACGAGGGAGCCCACTCCCCATCAGCATTCTGTCCCCCCCCCGCTTTCATTGTCTGCCGACGGAGGTGCCCAATCCCCGTCGGCATAATCTGAACCCCCTCGTTCTTCTTTGCTGATGGGGTGGCCAATCCCATCAGCTACTGCTGCCCCCAAAGAAAGAGTCCTTTGGCACACTGGGAGCCCACCCCAGTGTGCCACATGCCCCTGTGAAAAAAAAAACTGTCCCGCATGTGTTTTTTGTTTTTTTACCCTGAAAAAAGAAAACTGACCCTCGGAGGTCTCGCTGCCCTGCCTCCCACAATCAGCGCCCACCCACTGCACACCCTACCTCTCCACCCCCCCATACTTACCTCCGGAGCTCGGCACGATGATCTTCGGTGGACCGGGAACACGTCTGCACTCTTCAAATCCAACCGCGAACTGAGGAAATGCTAGTAAGCTGTATAATGGAATAAATAGGGTTTTGTCAACTTTAATGCATATCTCAGTCATTTTTGGGAATTTTGGCACCAAATTTTCAACATGGGGGTTTTGGGACCCCTCCTCATGAATTCTTGAACTGGCATGGCATTCATAAGCCCTGAAAGGTGATTTTGCGGTCACTGCGCGAAATCACCTTTCAGGGCCAATTAATGAAATGACAGTGCCAGTGTTCATGAGGTGGGCTTTCAAAAAGTCTATGTTGCAGATCTGGTGGGAAAATCCAAAAAATGACTGTTTTACGAGCATGCACTGTACAGTTGCTACGCACACTCGTAACTTTGTAAATTTGCAATATTTTCATGCCAGATTTTTAACACTGGCATTTTATCACACCTCCTGGTGAGCAGTACAGCTGTCATTGTTCACATCCTGGTGGAAATGTGTTTTCGCACTTCCGGCGCAGAATAGCGCAGTCGCTGTGGGAAATCAGTGTTTGGGACAGATTAAGAAAATGACAGTGACACTGTTCATGGGTAGAGATCCTAAAATGGCTATGTTGAAAATTTGGTAATGATACTCTATAAAATGACTGTCTTACGAGCGTCTGTTGCGCAGTTTGCACTCATGCTCGTAAGTTCACAAATTTATAATATTTTCACTCCAGATTTTCAACATTGCCATTTTCCCACACCTACTTATGAACAGTGCAGCTATCATTTTTCCCATCCTGGCCGAAATGTGTATTCGCACTTCCAACGCAGAATAGAGCAGTCGCATTGGGAAATCACTGTCCAGGACAGATTAAGAAAATGACAGTGATACTGTTCACGAGCAAAGGTATTAAAATGCCTATGTTGAAAATCTGGTTATGATAGTCCATCAAATGACTGTGTTACAAGTCTGCGTTGCACGCTTTCCACACACCCGTGTAACTTCGCAGATTTGTAGTATTGTAATGCCAGATTTTTCAACAGTGGCATTTTTTCACACCTCCTTATGAGCAGTACAGCTGTCATTTTTCAGACCCTGACTGAAATGTGGTTTCACAGTTGCGGGACAGAATAACGCGGTCGCTGTGGGAAACCAGTGTTCAGGACAGATTAAGAAAATGACAGTGGCACTGTTCATGAGCAGAGGTCCTAAAATCCCTATGTTGAAAATTTGGTGACGAAACTCCATAACATGACTGTGTTACAAGCGTGTGTTGAACTATTTCCACACATCCTTCTAACTTCGCAAATCTGTAATATTTTCACGCCACATTTTCAACAGTGGCATTTTTTCACACCTCCTTATGAACAGTACAGCTGTCATTTTTCACATCCTGGCTATAATATGTTTTTACACTCCTGCCGGAGAATAGCACAGTCGTTGTGAGAAATCAGTGTTTGGGACAGATTAAGATCGAACAAGTGAGAGAGGGGAGTGACCAAGCTCAATTGAGCTGTATTGGGACTGCTGCAGATTTGTTTGTGGGCAGAAAAAGGCCCCAACGCAAGAGCCCAGTACAAAAGAGCAGCCTGAAGCACTGGGAGAAGCAGAACAAGAGAGCGAGTGAGGGAAGGGGAGTGAGCAAACTCACTGGAGTGCTGTCAGGACTGCTGCAGATTTCTTTGTGGGCAGAAAAAGGCATCAATGCAGGCAGGGGTCCAGTAGAAAAGAGCAGCCTGCAGTGGTGGGAGAAACAGTATGAGTGAGTGAGACAGGGAGACTGAGTGAGCTCAACGGAGGTCTATCAGAACTGCTGCGGATTACTTTGTGGGCAGGAAAAGGTGCCAATGCAGACAGGAGCCCAGTACAAAAGGGTGCTTGCAGCGTCAGGACTAACAGAATGAGTGTGTGACAGAGAGAGACTGACCAACATCAACGGAGCTCTGTCGGGACAGCTGCGAGTTTCTTTGTGGACAGACAAAGGTGCCAATGCAGCCAGGAGCCCCGTACACAAGCGCAGCCTGCAGCACCAAGAGAAACAGAACGAGTGAGTGACAGAGCTGTTGTGAGCGAGCTCAACGGAGCTCTATTGTGACTGCTGCAGATTTCTTTGTGGGCAGAAAACACGGCAACGCAGGCAGGAGCCCAGTACAAAAGGCCAGCTTGCAGTGCCAGCAGAAAAGGAATGAGTGAGAGTGAGAGAAGGGGAGTGAGCGAGCTCAATGGAGCTGTGTCGGGACTGCTTCAGATTTCTTTCTGGCCAGAACAAGCCGCCAATGCAGGCAGGAGCCCAGTACAAAAGGGCAGCCTGCAGCGGCAGGAGACACAGAACGAGCGAGTGAGGGAGGGGCAGTGAGTGAGCTCAACAGAGGTCTGTTGGGACTGCTGCAGATTTGTTTGTGGGCAGAAAAGGGCAGCAATGCACGCAGGGGCTCAGTACAAATGGGCAGCCTGCAGTGGCGGGAAAACCAGAATGAACGAATGAGAGAGGGGGAGTGATCAAGCTCAACAGAGCTCTACTGTAACTGCTGCAAATTTTTTTGTGGGCAAAAGAAGGCAGCAACACAGGCAGGAGCCCAATAGAAAAGGGCAGCCTGCAGCGCCAGCAGAAACGGAATGAACGAGTGAGAGAAGGGGAGTGAGGGAGCTCAACGGAGCTTTGTCAGGACT
The DNA here is from genome assembly GCA_016271365.2 of Neoceratodus forsteri. Lineage (NCBI taxonomy): Eukaryota > Metazoa > Chordata > Ceratodontiformes > Ceratodontidae > Neoceratodus > Neoceratodus forsteri. Next base: position 253,467,162 of record JADMNL010000024.1, on the reverse strand, counting down.
GCTGCAGATTTCTTTGTGGGCAGAAAAAGGTGCCAACAGAGGCAGGAGCCCTGTACAAAAGAGCAACCTGCAGTGCCAGGAGAAACAGAATGAGTGAGTGACACGGGGGAGTAAGCGACCTCAATGGAGCTCTGTCGGGACAGCTGTAGATTTCTTTGTGGGCAGAAAAAGGTGCCAACGCAGGCAGGAGCCCAGTACAAAAGAGCAGTCTGCAGCGCCAGGAGAAACACAACGAGTGAGTGACAGAGGGGTAGTGAGCGAGCTCAATGGAGCTCTATCGTGACTGCTGTGGATTTCTTTGTTGGCAGTAAAAGGCAGCAACGCAGGCAGGAGCCAAGTACAAAAGGCCAGCCTTCAGCGCCAGCAGAAATGGAATGAGTGAATGGGAGAGGGGGAGTCAGCAGGCTCAACAGACCTGTGTCAGGACTGCTGCACCTTTCTTTGTGGACAGATGTAACCCCTAGATGGCGCTATCCCAGGGGCTACTACCCCTGCCTGATTTGCCACTAACAGGTTGAGGGGCCTGGATCCAATGGCGGGTGCCTCCACCCAGAGGTCAGGGTTTGCAATAGTTAAACTTACTTGGTCACAGCCCTCTGGGACACTGCAACCCCCCTTTCTTCCCACTAGTGGCCCACACAATATATCAGAATTACCTTCACAGTATACACTTACCCCCAGGACTGGTTCTGGCACTGGGACCTCCTGTGAATAAGATACAGTGCAACAATCACAGTACAGTACTTTAACATAGACAAATACCTCAGGCAGTATAACTTTGCTGAAACAAGCAGCTCTGATTTATTTAGTGGGATATAACAAGGACAGGGGGAAATTAGGTTAATTAGCTTATCACTTTATTCATCTACCTATGGCTCTGTGCACAGGCCTATCCCTACCAGTTACTGTCCCTGGGTACACAAGCCCTAGTGGCTAGTCCAAACCGTGGCAGCTGGTAGGGGCCCTTTCACACAGAGAAAAGAAAAATTAGTTTAAACAGTCAGCAGTACAGTGATTCCATTTGGATTTAATGTGGCAATTCAACAGGAGCGACCTGAATTAGTACTCACGACCTCCAAACAAGATAGGGTCCTTCAATGTCAGCAGGGCTACTCTTGAGCTCCACGAGACTCCTCACACATTTATATGGTAAACAGTCACAGGCAAAAGTCCTTTAATGGCAGCAGGATTCACTTGAGCTACACAAGCCTCCTCACACATTTATATGGTAAAAGAAAGTACTATACCAGGCAGGCTGCTTCTCTATCCCGATCGCAATTACTGCACAATACCCAGGAGAACACACAGCAGATTCAGTTCCTGACAGATCGAGTGCAATTCAGCAATTTCTCCAGTCTTCTACAGGGTGAGCCTGGTTTCTACTCTTCAGATATCCTTTGATTCTCTTCACAGGGACGGATTCAGTCCTAACAAGCAGTTACACAAGCTGCAGACCGGAACTCTGGACCTTACATGTTTTTGACTAAAACTGTGCACTGAAGGAGCACAGGGTTCTTTCCCTTCACTGCCAGAGCTAAACTGAAACTCCAACAGACAAAACCGGCACTTCCTTTGAGTTCCTCCCAGTTCTTGGCTGGATTGGCTGTCACTCACAATAGACTGCTGCTGTTGGTCCAAAAGGCGCCAAGTCTAAACTACATCTCCCAGAGTCACTGCCCATACAATCCTCTTGTGGCTGGCTCAGATTACGAGCCCAAGTTCTGATTCGTCGCAACCTAACACACTGATTGGTCCTGTTCAGCAGTTCAAAACTAGAATGGGGAACTAGGCAAACACAGTTCTGACTGCAAAGAAAGCAGGTTAGACAAACTGTATTTTCATTATTACTCTAAATTATTTCTGGCAAACAGTTACATCTTTCAGATAGGTTCCCTTTGTACTCCTAGTGAATGCAAAAATGGAGTGAATTGGCAGCAGTTCGAGTGGTACTCAAACAGAGAAACACACAGTCCCTCCATATAAACTAACTATGTCTGCAAGCAGACAGCTCTTAAAGAGACAGTACCAGAGGCTCTAAAAACACTCACTGATAAATGGCTTAAACGCCAAACACCATTCAGGCTTGGAGCATTCAAGCAAGCTCCTGAAGTCTTTTGGAACCCCCATTTGCAGGGGGTTACATCCTTCCTGGCCTGGGAAAGCTTGACGTCCGCGCAAGCAAGTACCCCATAAGTTTTAACTGCAACCTAATACATTTGCATTAGGCTCACACATGTAATCGCTCAGTCAGTATATCATTTTACCAAGAACACATTTCTGAAACATTGCAGTACGTCACTCTTTACATAGTATTACACCACATTGTACCATAACTCAAGTTATTACCTCTTGTACATGAAACCTGAAGAGAGGGGGCCCTTCCCTATCAGTTACCTTGGGGCTGGACGGGGCAAGGGCACCATACTTAGAGGGCAACACAAGTAACTTGGAGTTAGCACTGACGCTCAGTTTGGGCAATGAACTCGGGGACACATACACTCCTTTATGGACAACATTGAGAGGCAAGTCCACAGGCCTCCCAAGAAAATCATAACTGAGGTGCACCACAGGCTTTACAGCTCGACCAGTCTTTCTAGGGGGAACTGTTACAGTCTCTGCACTCTGAGCCTCATTTTCAGCATTGTCCTCACTTGTCAGGAGTCTCCATGGGGGTAGAGAGGCTAGAACTTGGGGCACTTTCAGCTCCAGGAGTTCAGTTTCTGAGTCCACAACATTTGGCTCGCATGGAGAGCTTTCAGACACTGGCAGTGGACTGTCAGGGCACTCAAAATACTCTTCTTGTTCTGGTGTATCACCAGTCTGACCTAATCCATCATTTTCCTCCCTGAAAGCTCAAACAGTTCAACCATGCACAATGATTCCATTTCCTCTGATGTGATGCTTTGCACTTCACTTTCTGGGAGCATTGGCTCCAGGGACGAGTTGGGGCTTAGACAGTCCAGAAGGCCCAGCTTCGCCTCCAGTATTGACTAGGGGATTGCCCCGAAACAATTGACTCAGTTCGTAAGAAGGATAGTATTCAAAGTCATCTCCTTTCTTCTGATATGGACTGACAGTCATGCTCAACTGGGACTGTGCAGGGGAACACTTTAACTCTGCTTCTGTAGGTGCAGATTTCCTGATCTTTCTTTAGCAGCAGCTCTAGTCACTGGTCCAGAGGGCATCTTCTGGGGCTCAGACTCAATCAAGATTTGTCCAATGGGCAGTAAATGATTTCTATGCATTGTTTTACATCTTTTGAATTATTCTCAGGCCTTACTTTGTACACTGGCAGATCATCTAGCTTGCCCACTACAATGTGAGGGAGATGGTGCCATCTGTCAGCAATCTTGTGTTTGCTATGCAGTCCCAGATTTCTTAGCAATACCCGATCTCCCTCCTGGAGTTCCTGTGCTTCACCTTTTTATCATACCTTTCTTTGTTGGCCAGATTTCTTTTGGCAGCCATGGTTTGAGCCAGTTGGTATGCATGAGTTAGCTGGGCCTTTAACTTTTGCACATACTGTAAATAGTTTTCAGCTTGAACCCCATCAGGAGAGACCCCAAAACACACATCTACCGGTAGTCGAGCTTCTCTCCAAACATCAGGCGGTGGGGAGAACCCAGTGGCATCACTTTTGGTGCAGTTATAAGCATGTACCAGGGTGCTAATTTGTTTGCTCCATCTAGAGCTTGTCCTTTGGGTGCAGGTGCCCTAGCATATCTAGCAAAGTGCGGTTGAAACGTTCAGGCTGTGGGTCCCCTGGGGTGGTAAGGAGTGGTTCTGGACTTTCGCACTCCCCACAGAGAAAGCATCTCTTTGATCAGACGACTCTCAAAGTTCTCCTTGATCAGAATGGATTCTTTGTGGAGCCCAAGTGAACAAAAAGTTTTCTACAAGTACTTTGGCCACAGTGGATGCTTTCTGGTCTTTGGTGGGGAAAGCTTGGGCATATCTCGTGAAATGGTCAGTGACCACCAGCACATTACTGATATTTCTTTGATCTGACTCCAAACTCAGAAAATCAATACAGACCAGCTCCATGGGTGCACTGGTGGTGATGTTAACAAGGGGCAGCCCTCTGGGGCAAAGCTTTCCTCTGTAAGCAGCGACTACAAGTTCGAATGTGTTGCTCACATCAGCCCCCATCTTAGGCCAATAGAATCTGGATCTCACCAAGTCAAGTGTTCTGTCTATACCAAGGTGCCCCATGTGGTTGTGCAAGGACATCAGTACTGAATCTCAAAGGCAGTGGGCAGCACTAGTTGTTGTTTGTCTACTTGTCCCCTCTGTCTACTGTTTCTCTGTATAACAGTTTATTGATCAGTTTCAACTTAGGACCTTCTTTGTATAACAGTGCAGTTCTCAAATCAGTGGAGCGTAATTTGGACACATCTTTTCCTGCATAGAGGGCTTCAAAGCTGCTTTGATCATGGGATCGTGGGATTGAGCCCGCTTGAATACTGTCATTGTCCAGCTGAGGCAATGCACCAATGTCTATTTCAGAAAAAGTGGCAATAAGCAGCAGGTATGCAATTTCAGAGGGTCCCAAGCAATCCACCATGCAGTCCACTGCGTCCGTGGAAATTTGTTCCTCACTGTCAAACTTCGGCAGAGTGCCCGAATGTCAGGTTCTGCCAATCGGACCCAATCATTCTGGGGACAGGCCTCCGGAGAGAGCATCAGCATCTATGTGGTTCAGACCTGCTCGGTATTCAGAGCATAGTCATATGTAGATAATGCAGAAAGCCACCTATGGCCAGTGGCATCCAACTTAGCTGAGGTCTGCACATAGGTCAAAGGATTATTGTCAGTTTTTACTAGTATTTTAGCCCCATACAAGTACTCATGGAATTGGTCAACAATAGCCCACTTCAAAGCTAGGAACTCTAACTTATGTACAGGATAGTTCTTTTGGATGGGGTCAGGCTTCTAATGGCAAAGGCCACTGGTCTCAGGCCATTCTCGTGCTCTTGGTACAACACAGCCCCCAACCCTTGCAAGCTAGCATCAGTGTGCAGGACGTAAGGTTTTCTTGGATCGGCATAGGCCAGCACTGGAGCATGGGTAGTTGATATGATCTCATGAAAGCAGTCTCACAATCAGGAGTCCAGCGAGCCCCAAATACTTCACTCGGACGAAAATACACTCTTTCGGTCTTGAGGGACGCTGACTTTTGGTATTTTTTGTGGGTTGGGGGATACCCTTGAGTAAGGTTAAGTAAAGGGCGGATCACTTTTGAATAGTCCTTGATGAAATGCCGATAATAACCACAGAATCCCAGGAATCTTTGCAGTTCTTTTAGATTTTTGGGCTGTGGCCAGGTGGTCAAGGCCTCAACTTTACTTGGGTCGGTCTCTATTCCCTCGGTGGATACTATGTGTCCCACATACTTTACTGATGTTTGAAAGAATTGACACTTATCAATGGACAGTTTAAGGCCAAAGTCCTCCAGTCGGTCCAATACCTTAAATAATCTGCTCATGTTCCTCCAGTGAGCTGCCAAACACAATTACATCATCTAGGTATACCAGGCACTCTAGTAAGTTCATGTCCCCACTGCACGCTCCATCAATCGTGAAAAGTGGCTGGGGCACCTGAAATCCTTGAGGCATCCTCATGAATTCATAGAAGCCAAGCGGACAGATAAAGGCTGTCTTCTCATGGTCCTCTGGGGCCATCGGGATCTGGTAGTACCCATCTGGAGATCCAGCACAGAGAACCACTTGCTCCCGCTTAGGCAGTCCAAAGCATCCTGAATGCGGGCATTGTGTACTGATCAGGGATAGTCCACGGTTTAAGGTGCGATAATCCACACACATCCTTACTGTCCCATTCTTTTCCTCACTACCACAATGGGGAAGCATAAGGGCTTCTGATTTGTATTACACCAGCAGCTAACATCTCTTGCAGATGCCGTCTCACATCATCTATGTCAGCAGGTGCCAGGCGTCGAGACCTCTCACGAAATGGTCTTTCGTCATGCAGCCGGATATTGTGCTCAGCTCCTGCACGCATCCTACATCCCATTCCTTTAAAGAAAACACCTGGTCTCTCTGGGCAAGCTTCTCACTGATCCTCACTTTCCATTCAGCTGGCAGCGGGAGTCGCCAAATCAAACAAGTCAGGCATTACTCTGTCATTCTTCCTTGAACTCTTGCTGCTGGGTAGCACTGCAGTGTCTGCACAATGCACATTAGCCAGGTTGCAACCTCTATTTACTCGAATGTCTCTTTCAGACACATTATGAACTTGGACCATTACCCTTCTGGCATAAGCATGGGCTCTAGCGGGCAAAATACTAGGCTTGACCAGCAGTCCCTCTGGCAATTTTCCATCGCCTGGTGCATCCAACATTAACATTTTATTCTTAACATCCTTTCTGATACGGACCTCTCCCTGTAAGGTACACTGGGCATTTGGCGCCAGGATCAGAGACTCAGGATCCTTCTTCCATACAATTCCGACCGGTTCCTCTGGTTCTATTTTTTCAGTATCTCTCTGTGCCTCATAGGCCTTCTTAATTAAAGCCGGAACTCTTAAAGCTCTACTAGTCTTCGACCCCTGTTTTTCATAACACAATTGTGCCAGCCTTCCGAACATATGAGCATTTGTTCCAATCAACAAAGGACACCATCATACAGTCCAGTGGGGGACACACTAAGGCTAGGGTCTCTACTTGTTCGCCACTCCAGCCACAGAGGTGGGGAAAGACAGCCAAATTCGGATATACCCAGAATAGGGTAGGCCTTCTCACTTAACCCCATACATGCAGTCCTTCTAATGGTTGTAAGGGTACATCTGACAAATGCTTCTGATACCAATCCTGGAACATAATTGTCACTTGGGAGCCACTGTCTAATACAGCTCTTGTAGACACTCCATTCACCTTTACAGTGGTCTCCATGGAGGGACCCACTATTCTGGACCAGTCTGGAGAGGCGGTAGTGGGGGCCTGGGCAACTGACCTTGCCACAAAAGGACGTGAGTTAGCATTTTTGGTGCCCTCACTGGGATCATTTCGTGCACCTCTTAACCACTGATTTGTTCTCCAAGCTCTCCTTGTAGCCTATATGCAACTTTGTCAGTGTCTTTTGGGGACCAGCTCTTTTCATGTGCCCATCCTTCCCACAATTATAGCAAAACATATTTTCTGGAGTTTGAGCTGGCGAGGATGCAACACTGGGAGCCAGGCTGGGCAATTAACTGGAAACCTTGGTGCCATCTCTCTGTCTGGCGGCGTGATAAGCATTTGGACATCTCTTCAGTTTCTTCACTTCCATGGTCAAGGAATTGAGTTTGGAGCTGTTATCAGCAGGAGATACATGGGTGGGTACCCCATAGCAGGTGCAGTCGGATATAGGTCGGGCCTGCATTGCAGGCGTGGCCTTCATAAAGGGACTGTTTTTGAATTCCCGGATCTCTCTCAACAGTTCGCCCCATTGTGGCATATCTTTTCCTTGTCAGAGCACTCATTGACTGCCAACCTCTGCCCCTGAACTTCACTTGATGGGCCACCCTCAGTCACTCGGGTCGAGCCAGCAGCTATTAGTGCAGGTCCCTCCCGAGGTCGCTTTTCTCAACTCCTCGAATTTCTCTCATTAACTCATCATAGGAGGGTGGGATTCCAGTCGATTTGCCAGGTGTAACTGAAGCAACAGCAGTTCTGAGAAGGGGGCAGACTTAAGGATCCTGTCCAGCCTGGTTCGGTCCAGTTCAATCGCTGGCAAACTACCCTTTCTGAGGCATTCTTGCAACAATTTTTCCAGCCGAGATACATACACAGACAACAACTCCCCTTGGTACTGTTGTGCATCTCTTACTCTCCACCATAGGTCCTCATCAGAATCTGGGCTCCCATACACATTCTCCAGGGCCTCAAGATAGGCCTGTGCAGTCACTTCAGGGTTACTGGCCTGTTTAGCACAGATGGTAGCCAGGGCAGGACCTCGGAGGCTCTCACTAACCCTCTTTCTTTCTGCTTCCGGAGCATTGCCATTCAAGCACTTGGGGGGCAACATAGTCTATCCAGGTCTCCCAGTCATCCTCCCCTTGGGGGGTGGGGAGGGTGCCAGAGAAGATCCTCAACCTTCGGTAAGAGTCGTGACTAATGGTAGGTGCAGAAATAGGAGTCTGCATTGGTTCAGCCACCATTACAGGTACTGGAGCGGGAGAGGGTGTTGGGGGAGGAACACCCCCAGGTGGCAAGAATAGTTTCTTCAAGTCCTCCACAGTTTTCCCTTCCCCCAGCAACCATTTAGCAAATTTCTCCTCAAAAGTTTCAGACAGTGGTGGGGGCTCATTCCCCCGGTCTTTACTGTCCTTAGTTATCACTCTCCAGGCAGTGAGGGCTCCCTCTGGGGTAATGGTCTGTGGCACTTTGGAGCTATCTATGGGATCCTTAAACTCTACTAGGGCCAGGAAAGTGTGGGTGAGCAGATTAGCACCGACCCACCACCACAGGGTTTGTAAACCTTCCACCTTGGAAAGTACTCCTGTACAATGTCCGTATTGATACCCAGGGAATGTCTAGGATAAGCATAGCATTTTGGGGTCAATCTCCTCCCCAGTACACCACTCCACCAGCCGGTGCACAGCCACTTCTGTCGGGGTACCCATTTTTTCTTAACAGTGGTTCATAAATATGGCCACTAGAGGACACACAATCCCAGCGGTGAGCCTCCAAGATGTAACCCCTAGATGGTGCTATCCCAGGGCTACTACCCTGCCTGATTTGCCACTAACAGGTTGAGGGCCTGGATCCAATGGCGGGTGCCTCCACCCAGAGGTCAGGGTTGCAATAGTTAAACTTACTTGGTCACAGCCCTCTGGGACACTGCCCTTCTTCCACTAGTGGCCCACACAATATATCAGAATTACCTTCACAGTATACACTTACCCCAGGACTGGTTCTGGCACTGGGACCTCCTGTGAAATAAGATACAGTGCAACAATCACAGTACAGTACTTTAACATAGACAAATACCTCAGGCAGTATAACTTTGCAAACAAGCAGCTCTGATTTATTTAGGGGATATAACAAGGACAGGGAAATCAGGTTAATTAGCTTATCACTTTATTCATCTACCTATGGCTCTATGCAGGCCTATCCCTACCAGTTACTGTCCCTGGGTACCCAAGCCCTAGTGGCTAGTCCAAACCGTGGCAGCTGGTAGGGGCCCTTTCACACAGAGAAAAGAAAATTAGTTTAAACAGTCAGCAGTACAGTGATTCCATTTGGATTTAATGTAGCAATTCAACAGGGAGCGACCCTGAATTAGTACTCACGACCTCCAAACAAGATAGGGTCCTTCAACGTCAGCAGGGCTACTCTTAAGCTCCACGAGACTCCTCACACATTTATATGGTAAACAGTCACAGGCAAAAGTCCTTTAATGGCAGCAGGATTCACTTGAGCTACACAAGCCTCCTCACACATTTATATGGTAAAAAGAAAGTACTATACCAGGCAGGCTGCTTCTCTATCCCGATCGCAATTACTGCACAATACCCGGGAGAACACACAGCAGATTCAGTTCCTGACAGATCGAGGTGCAATTCAACAATTTCTCCAGTCTTCTACAGGGTGAGCCTGGTTCTACTCTTCAGATATCCTTTGATTCTCTTCTGGGGCGGATTCAGTCCTAACAAGCAGTTACACAAGCTGCAGACCGGAACTCTGGACCTTACACATGTTTTTGACTAAAACTGTGCACTGAAGGAGCACAGGGTTCCTTTCCCTTCACTGCCAGAGCTAAACTGAAACTCCAACAGACAAAACTGGCACTTCCTTTGAGTTCCTCCCAGTTCTTGGCTGGATTGGCTGTCACTCACAATAGACTGCTGCTGTTGGTCCAAAAAGGCGCCGAAGTCTAAACTACATCTCCCAGAGTCACTGCCCATACAATCCTCTTGTGGCTGGCTCAGATTACTAGTCCAAGTTCTGATTCGTCCAAGTTAACCCACACTGATTGGTCCTGTTCAGCAGTTCAAAACTAGAATGGGGAACTAGGCAAACACAGTTTTGACTGCAAAGAAAGCAGGTTAGACAAACTGTATTTTCATTATTACTCTAAATTATTTCTGGCAAACAGTTACATCTTTCAGATAGGTTCCTTTGTACTCCTAGTGACTGCAAAAATGGGTGAATTGGCAGCAGTTCAAGTGGTACTCAAACAGAGAAACACACAGTCCCCCATATAAACTAATTATGTCTGCAAGCAGACAGCTCTTAAAGAGACAGTACCAGAGGCTCTAAAAACACTCACTGATAAATGGCTTAAACGCCAAACACCATTCAGGCTTGGAGCATTCAAGCAAGCTCCTGGAAGTCTTTTGGGAACCCCCATTTGCAGGGGGGTTACACCGAAAAAGCCACCAAAAATGCCAACTGCCACCCCATAGCTGCAGCCCCCCAGGAAACCCAATGTATCCCATCAGCAGGTGGGTCCTCACCTTCCGGGGAGAAAGAGCCAGTAGGCACATCCAGATGACCAGGGTGCTGCTGGGGTCAGTCCGGGTTCTCTGGGGCTTAGTGACGGTGAGGGTCCGGCGGCCATCATCTGGTCGGCCGGGGTGCCATTTTCTGTGTTCTGCCCTTGGGGGCATGGCGTACCACTGATGTCAAGGTGTGAGCCGATGTCCGTCACACTCCTTCACAGTGAGGTCCAACGTTTTGCTGTTCCCCTGGTCTCCACCAGGGGCCAGCAAATGTGGGTCTGCAAACCCCCTCTCCCTCTCAGAAAAAGGTGAGCAGTTGTCGGATGCTCAAGTCTTCTCCCCCTGGCCTGCCTTCCAGCGTCCGTGTCCATTCCTGAACCCAGGTTGTTGACATCGCAGGCAGAAATCCAACCGCTGCTCTGATGAGCCAGACGGCCCTGCACCATTTTTGTTGCCCTTCTTTGAACTACGTCTACCTTGTCTATGTCCTTTTGGAGATGCAGCCTCCACAACTGGATGCAGCACTCCAAATGAGATCTCACCAATGACCTGTACAGTGGCATCTTCATCTCTTTTCTTCTGCTGGTAATGCCTCTCCCTATGCACCCCAGTACCCACTGGCTCTTCCCACTGCCTTGGCACATTGTTTGGCTGCCTTTAGGTCATCAGATATGATCACCCCTAGATATCTTTCCTGTTTTGTGACCGCTAATAGCTCTCCACCCAACATGTAATCTTCTTCTGGGTTCCTGCATCCCAAGTGCATGATATTGTACTTCTTCGCATTGAATCTTAGCTGCCATACTGTGGACCATTCCTCCAGTTTAGCTAGGTCCCTCCTCACTTTCTCCATCCCTCCTGGACTGTCTACACTATTGCAGATCTTAGTGTCATCTGCAAAGAGGTATACCTTCCCCTCCAGCCCCTCCGCAATGTCACTGATGAAGATATTAAAAAGTACTGGCCCAAGAACTGATCCCTGTGGCACCCCACTGGTCACCCTCCCTTCCTCGAATTTAGCTCCATTTACCACCACCCTCTGTGTTCTATCCCTCAACGAATTTCCAGCCCAGTTCACCACCTTGTGACCAACCTCAGGCTGCCCATCTTCTTCACAAGCCTCCTATGTGGCACAGTATCGAATGCTTTGTTGAAGTCAAGGTAGGCTACATCTACCGCTCCCTCCTGATCCACCTCCCTGGCCACCCAGTCAAAGAAATCTATGAGATTTGTTTGACATGACTTTCCTGACGTGAATCCATGCTACCTCGGATCTTCTGCTCCGCTGGATTCAAGGTGCTCCACTATCCTTTCTTTTACCAGCGATTCCATAATTTTCCCCACCACCGAGGTCAGGCTGACAGGTCTATAATTTTCAGCCTCCTCCCTGCTACCACTTTTGTTGAGAGGGACTACACTGGCCCAAACAAAGACATGTGAGAAAGAGACTGAAGAGAGTAAACCCCACCTTGAGCTTCCTGTAGGTGACTGTTCATTGTTTCCAGACTTGTAGAGTAGTCTGGGTTGGAAGACTGTCAGACAGTGTGGTTAGAGGTGGCTGAGGGGAAGAGAAGAGACTGCATGAGAGAAGGAGTAGATCATGTAAACAGAGCTTCAGTGGTTTCCACCTAGCCTGGTATGTCTCAGTCATTCAACAAAATGGGGTTTGAAGTTGAGCTGCCTCAAAGTAAGATTTAAGATTGGGGAGGGCAAGTCCTTCTTGTGCTTTGGACAGCTGGAGAACCTTATATTTAATCTTGGTGTGGCTGCCCTCCCAAAGAAAACGAGAAGTGGATTTTTGCCACATGACAAGGCTGGATGGAGGGGGAGCAAGAGGTACAGTCTGGAACAGGTAAAGCAGTTTTGGGAGCACCATCATACGGATGGCCTCCACTCCCTGCACCAGTGAGAGTGGGATCAGGTTCCAGTGATGCAGGTCCTGTTAAGGGATTTTGTGGCAGGTGTATAGTTGGTCTTGACAAGATCAGCAGGGGTCACCGTTAGGTGGATTTCCAGATATTTTTAGGAGGCGTTATCCCAAGAAAAGGGGACGTTTGCTTGTAACTGGGGAAGGGGAAAATTGATATTGAAGAATTTTCTATTTTTGTAAGGTTTTAACCAATTTTCTGACCAGGAGCCACAGATACATATTAATTCCCAGAGGGATGGCTGGGTTCGTTCCAGGTGAGTTCAAAAAATAAGAATACCCTCCATATAAAGTGCTACTTTACGCAATTGCAGCCCTACTTGAAGGATCAATTTTCTGCAGAACTACTGACTTTATCATGCTATGTTGCCAGATATCCTTAGAGTAAATGTTTTCAGTGGCTACTTGTGCTTTTAGATGTGTGGATAACATATTTAACTGACTATAGGACCTTAAGTTGCCAAAAGAAGATGGCTAAAAGGACATTTTTGCTTTCCCTTATCCTTAGTGGTCCCAAGCCCTGCTACAAATGTGGAATTCCGTGACATCCCAATTTTATGGTTAATATTAATTTAACTCCCTCCTACAGTATGTTATAACCTGTGGGTGGGATAGACAGAAATCCTACTGCAATCATGTGAGAATGCCATTGGAAGTGTTACACATATTTTGTTGCTACCTCACTGTGGAGGTGTTTTATTATTTCTCATTCCAAAATCAATAAAAAAAAAGAAAAACCTACCGCACTTATTTGCCTGTGCAAGAACAGGAGAGTGCCTATGCAGCTTGGATTGGATGAGAATGCTGAGTACTAGCTGACCCAGTGGAGTAGCGGTTGAGCTTCCACACCCCCATGCCAGCGACTCAGGTGCAGGAATGGACGATTACTCATTTGGCCAGCAGGGTGACGTTGGATCGAGCGTCTGATGACAACTATCCTTTCTCGGTTGGGAGGCACCAGTTGCTGCTGCAGGGACTGCCACCTGCTGGAGGCCAGACAGCAGTGCAGAAGGAGTGCATGCAAGCAAAGGGAGGGCTGGAGCACGACATGCTGGTGCACACATCTCAACACTCCAGTCCAGGACTGAGAAAACCAGAGGAAAAAGGTGCTGGGCTGCACCACTCCCAGCATACTTTTGCAAGACCGACACGACCAGCCACCCACCCAAAAGGTTCTGTGCAAGAGGTGGATAACAGGTAAGCATGTGAGAAGGTCAGTGACAGGGCTGGGAGGGTGTAAGTGGTGGATAACCGGTAAGTTCATGAGAAGGTCAGTGATAGACTGGGGGTGTGTGTGTAAGCAGTGGATAACCAGAAAGTCTGTGAGAAGGTCAGTGACAGGGCTGGGGGGGGTGTAAGTGGTGGATAACCGGTAAGTCCGTGAGAAGGTCAGTGACAGGGCGGGGGCGTGTGTAAGTGGTGGATAACCAGTAAGTCCCTGAGAAGGTCAGTGATGGTGCTGGGTGGGTGAAAGTGGTGGATGACTGGTAAGTCCATGAGAAGATCAATGACAGGGCTGGGGGTGGGTGTAAGTCGTGGATAACCAGTAAGTCCCTAAGAAAGTCAGTGATAGGGCTGGAGGGGTGTAAGTGGGTGATAACTGGTAAGTCCATGAGAAGGTCAGTGACAGGGCAGGGGAGATGTTAGCAGTGGATAACTGGTAAGTCCATGAGAAGGTCAGTGATGGGCTGGGGGGGAGTGGTGGATCACTGGTAAGTCCATGAGAAGGTCAGTGATGGGCTGGGGGGTTGTAAGCGGTGGATAACCAAAACGTCTGTCAGAAGGTCAGTGATAGGGCAGGGGGGATGTAAGCGGTGGATAACCAGTAAGTCCCTGAGAAGGTCAGTGAGGGTGCTGGGTGGGTGTAAGTGGTGGATAACTGGTAAGTCCATGACAAGGTCAGTGACAGGGCTGGGGGTGGGTGTAAGTGGTAGATAACTGGTAAGTCCGTGAGAAGGTCAGTGACAGGGTGGGGGCGTGTGTAAGTGGTGGATAACCAGTAAGTCCGTGAGAAGGTCAGTGACAGGGCAGGGGAGATGTTAGCAGTGGATAACCGGTAAGTCTGTGAGAAGGTCAGTGACAGGGTGGGGGCATGTGTAAGTGGTGGATAACCGGTAAGTCTGTGAGAAGGTCAGTGATGGGGCTGGGGGGGTGTAAATGGTGGTTAACCAGAAAATCCATGAGAAGGTCAGTGACAGGGCAGGGGAGGTGTAAGCGGTGGATAACCGGTAAGTCTGTGAGAAGGTCAGTGACAGGGCAGGGGAGGTGTAAGCGGTGGATAACCGGTAAGTCTGTGAGAAGGTCAGTGACAGGGCAGGGGAGGTGTAGGCGGTGGATAACTGGTGAGTCCGTGAGAAGGTCAGTGACAGGGCTGGGTGGTGTAAGTGGTGGATTACCGGTAAGTCAATGAGTAGGTCAGTGATGGGGCCGGAGGGGTTGTAAGTGGTGGATAACTGGTAAGTCCATGAGAAGGTCAGTGATGGGCTGGGGGGGAGTTGTGGATAACTGGTAAGTCCATGAGAAGGTCAGTAATGGGCTGGGGGGTTGTAAGCGGTGGATAACCAAAAAGTCTGTCAGAAGTTCAGTGATAGGGCGGGGGGGATGTAAGTGGTGGATAACCAGTAAGTCCATGAGAAGGTCAGTGACAGGGCTGGGGTGTGTAAGTGGTGGATAACCGGTAAATGCTTGAGGTCAGTGACAGGGTAGGGGAGGTGTTAGTGGTGGATAACCACTAAGTTCGTGAGAAGGTCAGTGATGGGGCTGGGAGTGTGTGTAAGTGGTGGATAACCAGTAAGTCTGCGAGAAGATCAGTGATGAGGCTAGGGGTGTGCGTAGGTGGTGGATAACTAGTAAGTCCATGAGAAGGTCAGTGACAGAGCTGAGGGGGTGTAAGTGTGTGGATAACCAGTAAGTCTGTGAGAAGGTCAGTGATGGGGCTGGGAGGATATAAGTGGTAGATAACCAGTAAGTCCATGAGAAGTTCAGTGACAGAGCTGAGGGGGTGTAAGTGTGTGGATAACCAGTAAGTCTGTGAGAAGGTCAGTGATGGGGCTGAGGGGCTATAAGTGGCGGATAACCGGTAAGTCCATGAGAAGCTCAGTGACAGGGCTGGTGGGTGTAAGTGGTGGATAACCGATAAGTCTGTGAGAAGATCAGAGATGGAGCTGAGGGGATGTAAGTGGCAGATAACCAATAAGTCCATGAGAAGGTCAGTGACGGGGCTGGGGGATGTAAGTGGCAGATAAACGGTAAGTTCATGAGAAGGTCAGTGACAGGGCTGGGGGGGTGTAAGTGGTGGATAACCAGTAAGTCCACGAGAAGGTCAATGACAGGGCTGGGGGGGATATAAGTGGTGGATAACCGGTATGTCTGTGAGAAGGTCAGTGATGGAGCTGGGGGGGTGTAAGTGGTGGATAACCGGTAAGCCTGAGAGAAGGTCAGTGATGGGGATAGAGGGGTGTTTGGCGTGAATAATCGGTAAGTCAGTGAGAAGGTTGGTGATGGGATGGAGGGGTGAAAGCGGTGGACAACCGGTAAGTCAGATTCAATTCATATGAATTCAGTTTAGCATAACGTGCTAGTAAAACGTGCTAGTAAGGATAATAGCAAAGCATTTTATGTGTACATCAGCTCCCTAAAAAACAGCAAATAAAGTTGGGCCTCTCATCATTGATGGAGAAACAATTTAAGTCAACTCGGAGATGACGAAAGCCTTTAGTAATCACTTCTGTGACATTTATGGACCACAATACAAGCAAATAATTAATACATTTCATGAAATAACTAATGAGACTACAATAAAATTCGACAAGCTGTAGACAATATCAAAAACATATTGTAGAATCAAAAAGGGAAAACATCACCAGGACCTGACCAAATATCTAGGCAAATGCTATACACCAAAGTAATAGACCAGGGAGGGGCTGTGGATATGGCCTACCTAGACTTTAGCAAGGCATTTGATACAGTCCTGCACAAAAGATTAATAATCAAGTTAGCCATCCTGGGAGTGGGTCCCAGGGTGGTAGCCTGGGTTGCAAACTGGCTGCACAACAGGACACAGAAGGTAATAGTGAGTGGAACACATACCGAAGAAAGGGGTCACTAGTGGAGTACCTCAGGGCTCAGTACTGGGTCCAGTCCTCTTTAACATCTTTATAGGTGACATTGCAGAGGGTCTGGAGGGAAAGGTATGCCTCTTTGCAGATGATACAAAGATCTGTAACAGAGTTGATACACAAGGGGGGTTAGAAAGGATAAGAAGGGACTTGGCAAGGTTGGAGGAATGGTCAGACATATGGCAACTTAGATTCAATGCAAAGAAGTGCAAAGTAATGCACCTGGGAAACAAAAACCCAGGAGAAGAGTACACAATAGCAGGGGAGGTACTAACAACAACAAAAATGGAATGGGGCTTGGGGGTAGTCATATCAGATGATCTAAAGGTTGGTAAGCAATGTGAGAAGTCAGTAAGGAGAGCCAGGGGGATACTGGGATCATAGGAAGGGGCATCACAAGTAGAAAAAAGGAAGTGGTTATCCCTCTGTACAGACAGTTGGTGAAACCCCATCTGGAGTACTGTTTGCAGTTTTGGAGACCTCATCTACGCAAGGACATAGACAGGATGGAAGCAGTGCAGAGGAGGGCAACTAAAATGGTGTAGGGTCTGCATCAGAAATCATATGAAGAGAGACTGAGAGAGCTTAATATGTATACCCTTGATGAAAGGAGGGACGGGGGTACATGATAGAAACATTCAAGTACCTCAAGGGAATCAACAAAGTCCAGGAGGGTAGCATCTTTCAGAAAAAGAGATGTGTAA
This sequence comes from Neoceratodus forsteri, assembly GCA_016271365.2. Classification (NCBI taxonomy): domain Eukaryota; kingdom Metazoa; phylum Chordata; order Ceratodontiformes; family Ceratodontidae; genus Neoceratodus; species Neoceratodus forsteri. The sequence goes on along the minus strand of JADMNL010000024.1, from coordinate 253,449,973 downwards.
GAACAAGGGGACACAATTTAAAGATAGAGTGGGGATGGCTCTGGGGTAATGTGAGGAAGTCTTTTTTCACTGAGAGAGTGGAGGATGCACGGAACTGCCTTCCTGGGGAGGTTGTTGGGGCTAAAACAGTGGGGGAATTCAAGCATGCATGGGACAGACACAAGGCAATTGTAGTGGGGGTGGCAGGAAATAGGCTGTTGGTTAACTAGAATCTGCAGCTTATCCAGTAGGTAGGGAAATGTTCAGACTGGGTGGGCCAAGTGGTCCTTATCTGCTGCCAAAGTCTATATTTCTATGTTTCTATAATGGCAGAGCACCTAGCATACCCACTTAAACTACTATTTGAAAAGTCCGTACATGAGGGAGTGGTGCCAGTGTATTGGAGAATGGCTAATGTTGTGCCAATCCACAAGAAAGGACAAAAGCATGACAAACAAAATTATAGACCCATTAGCCTTACCGTGACAGTATGCAAGATATTCAAGACACTTATCAAAAATACCATATCTGACAAAATTGTCAGCATTGACCCAGTCCTGCATGGTTTCTGGAGGGGTAGAAGCACTACTACAAATCTGACTTGCTTTTATAAAAAAATGAGTAATGCTTTGGACAAGTCAACACTTTGTGACGTATATATAGTCTTCAGCAAGGTATTCGATTTAATGCCACACTGGGCACTGGTAGAAAAAATTAATAAAGTGCAGGTTTGATAGTTGTATCATTAAATGGATCTCGAACTGGCTGACAGGTAGAACCCAGCGAGTGATCATTAATGGATATCAGGCAGATTCAGGTATGGTGACCAGTGGTGTCTCTCAAGGGTCTGTATTGGGACCTGCATTGTTCCAGGTTTTTATCTCCAATTTAACTGATAGCATATTAAATTGGACAGTTAAGTTTGCTGATAACACAAAGGTGGGTGGACCTTGTGCAACGCAGTCCAATATTGACATCATACAAAGGGACCTAGATAAAATAACGACATGGGTTAATAAATAGGAAATGAAATAAAACATGGATACATGCAAAATAGTTCATGTAGGTAAGAAAAATCCAAGATGTGTGTATTCTCTGAGTGGGAAAGAACTACTATCCTCAGACAACGAAAAAGACTGAAGACATTTGTATTTCCCAAGGCTTCGAAAACACACAAGTGAATCATACTATTAATAAATCAAAGAAAGTCGTATGGTCTATCAGGAAAAACATTGTCTCAAAAAAATGAAAGTGTACTGATGCCACTGTACAGGGCCTATATTAGACCACATATGGAGTCTGCATCTCAACTTTGGTGCCCATTTAAGAAATCGGAGATCAAAACCTGGAAAATGTGCAGAGAAGATTTACTAAAAACATCGAGCATCTAAAAAGCGAAACATACAAGGAAAGGCTACATCACTTGAACCTAATGACTCTAGAAACGAGGAGAATGAGAGGCAATTTATTATTATTGTTTAACATTATAAATGACCCATACCTCATGGTTGAAATGAGAATTGAATTTAAATCTACAGATAGGGAAACTAGAGGCCACCCTTTACAGATAATGGGTATAGCATTAAGGACTCACAAGAGGAACTTTTTTTTATACATGCGAGTCGTCAACGTATGGAATAAACTACCTGTTGATGCAGTGATTAGTAAAATTAAATATGAATTCAAATCCAGGTTGGATAGATATATACTGTCAGGGGGAAAATTAAAATACTGCAATAACTAAACTATGTAGGAGCATCCATGGACGCATCGCCGTCTAGCTCCTTACTGACTTACTATGAGACTTAGTATGAGAAGGTCAGAGAGGAAGCTGTGAGGGGATGTAAGTGGTGGATAACCAGTAAGTCTGTGAGAAGGTCAGTGACGGGGCTGGGAGGCTGCAAGTGGCGGATAATTGGTAAGTCTGTGAGAAGGTTGGTGAAAGAGCTTGGGGGGCGTAAGTGGTGGATAACTGGTAAGTCCATGAGAAGATCAGTGACGGGGCTGGGGGGGTGCCGCTGGGCAGATTTTGGTAGGGGAGAAAATAGTGATTGAAAAAAGAGAATGCAGAGTGCTGTCAGTAGCTCAGTACTGTTTATAATGTGATTGTTCTTAGAAAGCTGGTTGGCCTACAGTAACTGGTAAGCTGCTGTTATGTTTAATTATTTTATTTAGTTTACAATGTTTTGCCAGGAAAGACACACTAGCCGTGGCTTGTTTCCAGATGCGTCCTGAGAGCACAGGGAAGTTAAGTGACTTGCTCACAGTCACACAGTACATAGGTAGGGCTCTGGGATTCAAATCCAGTTCTCCAGCTTTGCAGCTCAGTACTCTTAACCACTATGCTATACTGCCTCCCAGGCAGGCAGGCAGTACATGTACGTGTGGCCTTTCAAGTCCTTTGTCCCCAGAAAGGAGTACCACCCTTTCAGGGTACCAATAGCACCAAAACTTAATGTGGGTTTTGCCCCTCAAGGTGCTGCAGGACTGTGGGTCCATTTGACTAAAGGTACCAGGTGGCAGATGCATAGTGTGAGTGGCTGCCTGCCTTTCTCGCTATTAGGGGGAGCATCTGCTTGGATGCTCAGTCATCATCCCACCAGGCCTGTCCTCCGAATGATTTGGTTTGTTCATGAACCTGTGTCTCCAGTTTGCATGGCACTACTGCTGCTATGACGGACTGCCACATATCATACAGTATTACCAACTTGTTAGGGGTAGCTGTTAGTGATGGTACTGTGTGGTAACATTAGTGACATTATCCAATTTTCAGCTCTGTTTCAGTCACCGGCTGCATCTGATGAGTCCGTCACTACCAATGATGACGGTGATGCTGCATGTGTTGCAAGTGTGGAGGGTTCCACATAAGTGGCGGCATGGATTCTAGACGGTGATTTGATTGGTTTTGCTGATGATACATTTTATGAAAATGGCAGTGTTGGCAATTCAGCTTCTCAGACATTCGAGGAAGACTAACAAATAGCTACTGCAAGTGCCTCCATGCTGCAGCGGTCTACTTGCAGAGCGTACAGCAATACATGTATGTATTTATTTATTTATTGAATTGATTCACCAGGAAAGGCACACTGGGCAAAATGATATATGAGCCATAGCTACCTGTTGCCACTGCTGCTGCTGCTGCTGCTGAACTCATTGACCCTTTTGATCAACAGCCAATCAAAGACCTTGAAAGACCGAGCAATACCTTATGGTATGTATAACTTCTCCCCAAAAAAATTATTTTAAGTGTTTTGGTACTTCTTTAAATTAGTTGGCAAGCCTGTCTGATGGTACTCCATGCAGGTGCATGTAATGGATACCAGCATGCATCGCAGGTGCGTGTGATGGATACCCGCATGCATCGCAGGTGAGCCATGTTATAGCGGGACAGCTTTTCTTGGGTACAGTACATGATGAGGAGGGCTGAGTGTCCATAGATGACTGTCCTCATTCGAGAAGGATGGAGCAGTTTTTGACACCACTTAACTGGCTCCCAGCGTAGACTGGGTCACGCAACATGTAACAGCCGCTCATACGGTAGCGTGCAATCCTAACAGTTCATTGGGCATCCACATGCCATGTGACCAGATCACTGCACATGTTAATACGTGTGGCCTGTGATGACAAACATGAATGTTTATGGTGCTGTTCCAACTGCAAGGATTTTTAGGGGTGCAGCAGTCGAACTACCACTCCAGATTGTTGGATTGTGGTCACATTTCCTGAAACAGGTGAAAAAGACTTCAGGCACATTGCAAGAAGATACTCAAGAATGACCTGAGAAATAGGAGAAATAAGAATACTAGAATTGGATATCTGACTGTGCCTAATTATTAGGCCAGAAGTGTGCAAGACAGACCTAGCTCATTCGGAAGATAAGCAGTGACTGTGCATACGTTTGCAAATGTTTAAAGACCATAATTCCTTCATCAATTAAAAGAAGGTTTTAGGTGTCAGGTGAGTAGTGATGACAACTTGCAACACAAGATGAAACGTGTGTAACTTTAATAGTGGTAAGTAATGGAGAACTGATACATACCAGAACTCCAGAAGAGATAATTCCATCAGAACTGCTGTATGATGTCCCTGATACTAATCCCAGGACAGGATAACCAGCCGCAGAATGGCTCTAGTTCATAACCATCGCATACTTTGACTTTGATACTGACTGACAGGTGAAGTAATGCAAAAATGGGCTGGCAGTATAGCCTAGAGGTTTGAGTAAAGAGCTGTGAATGAGCTTGGTACATTCAGCAGACCTGTTTTTTTTTTTAACTTCAGATTGATTTTATTGATTCATGTTGAATGGACATGTTTCTAAGCATAGTAGCATAAACCTATACAGTCATTATTAATACTCGTGTTCCACTAACCTTCTTTAAGATTCTAGTTAGACTAATTGCCCAAAGGTTCTATAATGTTTTAGCTACCAAGATACATATGGTTAAAAGTCCATTTATTGTATTAAGTCTCTCAGGTTCTTGTTGAAAACTGCAGTATTATGAAAAAGTCCCTAGTTGCCACCAGTCCAGCCAGCAGACCTGGGTTTGATTCCCACAACCTCCAGTTGCATACCATGGGACTCCAAGCAAGTCACTTAACCTCCCCAGTGCTCCCAGGTCACCTCTGAAAACAGGCACTTGTGCCTAGTAGGCCTTACCCAGTTACCAAAAGAATAAAGAACAAAGAGAAACGTTTATATTCAATGACAAAGAGTACACATGCAGTATTCTTTGTTGGGGTACTACTATTATCCTTTATTTTGGGAGAGGGACAGATGCAAGGCATAACAGACAAGTGTTAGCATTAACAATACCAACATGCCAAGTACTTCAGATTTTTGATTTTATTTTGGGGGTGGAGAGAGAGAGAACACCCACTTTATCCTAAACTACACAAGAAACACACAGTACCTATTTCACATTTTTGTTTTCTTTTTTTTTGGGGGGGCAGCAGACACATACCATATCCTCAGCTACACAAGAAACACACAGTACCTACTTCAATTATTTTTTCATTTTTTAAGGGGTGAGGAGGGAGGAGGGAAGAGGCTTAGTACACACATCGCAATAACAATCTATGCAATTGCATGAGTTGCATTCAGTAATACTGCTGCATAGCTGCGCATGTCTGCTTCTGTCCCCTTCCTGCTGGTTAAAATGTAATTAACTTATCTGCTTCTGTGAGTGGTTATCAGGCTTCTGTTATCAAAATGAAGCCAGTGAAATGATACTTAGCTTCATCTTACATTTAAAGAGCAGCTCCGGATGGTACACATAGCAATGAAAAGGGATTGCTCAGAACTGTGTTCCACAAAGGCTGATGCAGGCGAGGGACCCATACAGCAAATGCATGGTAGCTGATACAGGATGGTACATGCCTATGGTGGATGTGGTTCAGTCATGATAACAGGCTTTGGCAGCATTCCTGAGGAAGTGAATGATGCATGCATTTATGTGTTGGTGATATGACACTTGCTGTCAGTTGAACGAATCCATATAAAACAGGTAGAGAGGAGAATTGGACAGTAGAAATGTGCACTTATGTAGACAAGGAAGCTGATGGACATCAGGAAGGGCAGGTAAGTCACAAAGGGTCACTGGGCAAGTCATGGATTGTTCACTGATGACATTTTGAATGCAAAAATAAATAAATACCAAGGATCCATTCTCTGCTGTTTTTCCTTGTGCACATAAGTCATCATCCACCTGACAATTTACGTGCTTTGGCTAAGATGGTGTTTCTGCAGGGTCACACACAAGATTAAGATCTTCCTTCCAGTGGTCTTATTCTGACACCATGAAGCTTCAGATTCAGGAACATAAGTTCCTCAACATTCCCAGGACTGAGCCATATGTGTCAGTCTCTTACAGTCGCACCTGCAGCACTAAACACATGCTCCAAGAACACACTTCAACATAGGCATGACAAGTAGCATACTGCCACATATACTGTCCAGGCCACAGTGTCTTTCCCATGATGCTTTGCATTATTGGGGTATGTGCAATTTGTGTTTTCTTTAAAATTTGGCTGTATGGCCAGTATCCTCCGGGATAACCCTTGAATAAGTGCATTTGCTCTGGTGTTCTTTTGCTGTTCTTTTCCCTCTCTACTTTGGGCTGCCCATGACCCAAACCAATAAGATCCCCTATAGGATGGCTGGCTATCGCTTCCTGGGCTGAGGTACAGATATGGCACACTGATGAGTCCAAATTAGGATGAAACACATGTCTGAGTCTGCTGTTCTCAGCCTTTGCTGATTGTATTGTGAGGTCTTCCAGCACCATGCAATTCTGCTTAAAGTTCAGCCAGTCCAAATGAATTCATGGGCATTTGCATAATATTCCCATGATGCTTTGCATTATTGGGGTATGTACAAAATAGTGCCTTTTTGGGCTGCCAGTAATTTAGATGTTTCATCCTTGCCAGTGATGGAAATGTCCTTAAAGTAACCATCAATCTGATCTCGGATGGAAAGTTGATCAGTTGAACACTGATCAATTCCTGTAGAAGATGACATTAGCTGAGCTAATGAGAGAAACCTAGAAACACAGAATTTGATGGCAGATAAGGACCGCTTGGCCCACCTAGTCTGCCCATTTCCCTACCTAATGGACAAGCTGCAGATCCTAGTTAACCAACAGCCTACTTCCTCCTACTCCCCACTAGAATTGTTTTATGTCTGTCCCATGCATTCTTGAATTCCCCCATTGTTTTTGACTCTATGACATTCTTAGGAAGGCTGTTCCATGCATCTACAACCCTCTCTGTGAAGAAATACTTCCTCACATTACCTCTGAGCCGTCCCCCCCTCTATCTTAAATTGTGCCCCCTTGTTCTTGCACATCTCTTTTTTTGAAAGATGCTACCCTCTTGGATTTTGTTGTTTCCCTTGAGGTATTTGAAAGTTTCTATCATGTCCCCCCTCTCCCTCTTTTCCTTGAAGCTAAACATCTTAAGCTCCTTTAGTCTTTCTTCATATGTCTTCTGGTGCAGATCCTGCACCATTTTGGTTGCCCTCCTCTGGACAGCCTCCACCCTGTCTATGTCTTTGCAGAGATAGGTCTCCAGAACTGTACACAGTACTCCAGATGTGGTCTTACCAAATGTCTGCACAGAGGGCCAACAACTTTCTGTTTTGTACTGGTGATGCCTCTCCCTATGCATCCCAGTATCCCCCCAGCCCTCCTTACTGCCTTTTCACATTGCTGGCCCACCTTTAGGTCATCTGATATGACTACCCCCGGGTCCCTTTCCATTTTTGTTGTGTCAGTATCTCACCCCCCATTGTGTACTCTTGCCCTGGGTTTTTGTTTCCCAGGTGCATAACTTTGCACTTCTTTGCACTGAATCTAAGCTGCCATACATCTGACCATTCCTCCAACCTTGCCAAGTCCCTTTTCATCCTTTCCACCCCACCTTGTGTATTAACCCTGTTGCAGATCTTTGTGTCATCTGCAAAGAGACATACCTTCCCCTCCAGTCCCTCTGCAATGTCACTTATAAAGACATTAAAAAGGACCGGCCCCAGTATTGAACCCTGCGGTACCCCACTAGTAACCCTCCTTTCTTCAGTGTGGACTCCATTTACTAATACCCGCTGTGTCCTGTTGTCCAGCCAGTGTTTTACCTAGGCTACCACCCTGGGACCCACTCCCAGACTAGCTAATTTGTTTATTAATCTTTTGTGTGGGACAGTGTCAAATGCCTTGCTAAAGTCTAGGTAGGCCATGTCCACAGCCCCCCCCCACCCCGGTCTACTACTTTGGTCACCCAGTCAAAAAAAATCAATTAGATTTGTTTGACATGACCTTCCTGCTGTGAATCCATGCTGCTTTGGGTCCTGTGCCCCACTGGTCTCTAGGTACTCAACAGTTCTTTCCTTCAGAAGTGATTCCATCATTTTCCCTACCACTGAGGTCAAACTGATGGGTCTGTAGTTTCCTGCCTCTGTCTTGCTCCCACTTTTGTGAAGGGGAATCACATCCACCCTTCTCCAGTCCTCAGGTACCACACCATCCTACCATGATTTACTAAAAAGGGTAGTCAGTGGTGTTACTAGTTCTTCCCTTAGTTCTTTTAGAATTCTGGTGCGAATCCCATCAGGCCCCATTGCTTTAATCACCTTCAGTTTTAAGAGTTCTTTCAGAATCCTTTCTTCTGTGAAAGGACTGATGTCAACCCCCCTATCCAGAATGCTTCTATTGACTGGATTAGGTCTCTCCCCCTGCTTTTCCATTGTGAATACTGAGCAGAAATATTCATTCAGTAGCCCTGCTTTTTCACTGTCGCTGTCTGTCCAAACCACCTTCCTCTTTATTCAGCCTCAGTATCCCTGCCTTCATCTTTCTTTGCTCCCTAATGTACCTATAAAAGGTTTTATCCCCCTTCTTAGCTGAGTTGGCTTTCTTTTCCTCAGTTTGGGCCTTTGCTATTCTGACTGCCTTCCCCGCTTCCTTCTGCTTTAACTGGTACAGTCCTCTGTCCTGATCCTTCTGTGTTTCCTTATACTTCCTGAATGCTATCTTTTTCTCCCTTACCTTCACACTTCTTTTGAGAACCATAGTGTTTTTTTCTTTTGTTTTGATTTGTTTATTTGCTTCACACAAAGGCTTGTTGCCTCTGTGATGGCAGTTTTGATGTTTCCCCATTGTTGCTCCACCCCACCGTCTTGCCCGTTTGCTAGTGCTTTTCTGAGGCACTCTCCCATTTTGACAAAATCAGCCCTCCTAAAGTCCAGTACCTTCACTTTTGTGTGGCTTGACTCTACAGCTAAGTTTATCGTGAACCACACTGTTTGGTGGTCCCTTGTTCCCAGATGGCTACCCACTTCAAGATCAGAGATCCTCTTTCCTTCCCCATTTGAGAGTACCAGGTCTAAGATTACTCCCTCCTGAATGGGTTCCAAAACTAGCTGTCTGAGGCATGCCCCCTGTAGGGCATTGAGAATGGCTCTGCTCTTGGATGTGGCTGCAGCAAAGGTGCTCCAGTTAACATCTGGCATATTCAGGTCCCCCATCAGCAATATCTCACCTTTCTCTACCATCCCATGGATGCCTTCTATCATTTTCTTGTCCATTTCCCCCGCCTGAGACGGGGGTCCATATACAACCCTTGTGCGGATTGTGGAGCCATTTCCAGTCACCAGGGTGACCCACAGTGCCTCCTCTCCTCCCTGTTTACCCTTTAGTTCTGTTGCTTTGATCCCTTCCCTTACATAGAGTGCTACTCCTCCTCTTCTTCCCTCCCTGTCCCTCCTGTAGATTGCATACCCTGGTATGTTGACATCCCAGTCATGGTTCTCTGTGTACCATGTTTCTGTGACTGCCACAGCATCCAGGCATCCTTCTTTCATCAAGGCCACCATTTTGGGGAGCTTTTTACCTAGACTACAGGCATTGGTACTTATTACCCTCCATTTTCTTCTGGCTTTATTTCTTTTATCCCCATCCCTGTCCTTACTGCCTTTGTCTTTTTCTCCATTTACCCCTGCCCTTATCCCTAACAACTGCTCTATCTTAGTGTTTACCTCACTAACTACCCTGACTTTTAAAGGTTCAACAGTGACATACCAGGTCTTGGAAAGTCAACTTCATACCCATCATCGAAGATGCCTGTTTCTCCTTCTGGAAGACTGGTGTGTGTGATGGTTGTTTCTCTTCACTCAGGTTTGATGGAGGTTCTTCTTCCTCAGTTGGAGACATACTCACAGTCTTCCCATACAGTACTTCCTTCCAGTCTTCAAGGATGTGATCTTCTGGCAAGATGTTCAACATCTGCTTCTTAAACTGATGATCCAGCATAGAGGGAATTACATACTGTTCCTCAATAAACATTTTTCTGACATGCTCATCCTCTGAAAGGATATGAAGTAAGGTCAGAGTAATCTCAATGCCGTCTTGACTCTTAAGAGGGTCCCTCTGGTAAGTGGGGAGGACATGGTGTAGAAACACATGAAGATAATGTAACTGAGGCAGTACAATGCTGAGACTGGATGACTCATTGCTGACCTCCCTCATAAATGCCTCAGAGGGTTCCAGAATTCAAACTAGCATCCTGATAGTTATCCAGTCCCAGCCAGACAACATTATATCTGCTCCACTTATTTTACGATGAAGCAGGTAATTGTGAACAGCAGGCTTCTGCTCCTGGAACCTCTGCAGCATATAATAAGTAGAGTTCCAGTGAGTGGCAACATCCTGTTTAAAGACATGCTCACGCAGGTGTTTATCAATCTAAATGTGAAGCAGCTCCTTGCATACCCTCACAAACTGTGAGGAGTGACTGCATATGGTTTTGATGGCTCATATCACATTCTCTGCCAATTTGTTCAGTGGCAGGAAGTCAGTTATTACAAGATTGATGTCACTGTCATCAATCTTCCAGTGCTTTAACTATGTTGCGGGCATTGTCAGTGACTGCCATCCCAGGTTGAAGTCCATCACACAGCAGCCATGTGGAGAACACTGGTTTTAATTCCATCAGCACATTTGGCAGGGTGTGATCTGATAGAAAGCCAGAAACACATAGCACAGCCTGTCTCCAGTACACAGGTAGTTTGGAGGGTATAGGACGTTGTTCATCAAATGGTACCCCAGTGGGCTGTCACTGCCATACAGTCCATGACTTGCCCATACCTACTCATCTACATATTGGTGCTGATGTGTACATTCTTGCATAATGACAGGTTGAGGGATCTATGTATTTCATAGCATATGCTGTCATACAGCCTAGGCATTGCCACCCTCGTAAAAAAAAATCATTAAAAAATGGCATGACAGGACACACTGCATCAGAATTTCACCATTGCCATAAATTTATGGAATCTGGGACTAGACATACATGAAGACGTTTGCAAGAGGTCAGCCTGCCAGCACAGCAGTAGCACCACCGCTTGCGATGCCAAAGACCCAAGTTCGGGAATAAGCCTGTGTCATTGGAGGGCCAGCTGGGAGAGGTGACCTGAGAATCCCAGAGGATGCTCTCCACCTCAGGGAGGGGTGACAGTTGGCATCCACTGCGCTACTACTACCTAGGTGATCACAGGTGGTAGTGCAAGTGGAGCCATGGAACTGGGGATGAACGCCGACGAGTTCTGGTGTGCAATGCATGCACAGCTGTGCACACATGCTGGGAGCCCTTCTTGACATCCATAGGGAGAAAAACAGAAACAAGGAACACCAGCCACTGCAGAAGGACATCCATCCCCCTACTGCAGGTCCCACACCACCAACCAGGGTGCTCTCCTTCAAGCACCTACCTAGTCTGTGTCTGGAGGAAAGGCCCAGCCCCTGGAGGTAAGCCAGGGTGTGAGCAGGAGATGGTAAGTCCCAGAAAAAAAGGGTGATGTGGCTGGATGAGTTGGGTTGGATCAAATGGGGTCCAGCTGGTAGTAGACAAAGCATAGCAAATAAAAAAAATGAAAACATGTTCAAGTTCTTAGCAATCAATACATGAGTGCTGCACTGATTTCTTTTGCATGACTATGTGCAGGGGTAAATTTTTGTTTCTATCAGCAAATTCAGGCAATGTCACCTGGTGCCATGGCGCTGGAGGAGGTGCAGTAAGAGTAGCATCACTCTTGGTTTTCCTCAGTGGATGTGGGGTTTACATTCTATGAGCATGCTGACAGGAATGATGATCCTCATGGGATCCACCTCCACTGCTGCCTGTGCCTTTCTGAGACAGGGAGATTAAACTATCCTCCTCCTCTCCTCCTCCTCAAGGCTGATAGTGGGGATGGTGAGGATGTTTTCACTCTGTCCTTGGACCACGCCACACCTCTCCATCTGATGCTTTGAACATAGCTGGTTAAGCATGCTGGATGTACCCGGGGCAGTAGCCAGTCATCTATGGCTCAAGCTGTCACCGCATAACATACAGACTGGTCTAGGGATGCTCTTTGTGCTTTTTAAAAAAAAAGCCACACATGAGATGAATCCTGATTGGTGCTTCAGGATCGTGACACAAACTTTTTTGGCAGTCTCTTTTCCTCACGTTCACTTTCATCATCGCCCACACCATCAGACCCTCCAAAGCCAGCAGCACCACCATTCCTCTGACACCATTTGAACTTGAAGACTCTGTTTGGGTGCTGCAGAACACCCACTGTGCTGTCTTCCCCTCTGATAAGCACTAGCAGTTGTTGACTCCAGCACAACCTCTTCTCCATATGCCTTGTCATCACCATAATCACTCTCTTCTTTCTCCTCTTGCTGCTCATTGGATGGAATATAATTGGTGTCCATGTCATCATCAGCCACATCATCCTGGGGTTCACCTTCCTCCTCATACTCCAGATAGACAGCATGGACTGTTCCATGCTTGCCAAACATTGTCGTCCACTGTGGGTGGTAACAGCTGGCTGCTTTTCTTTCTCAGTCACAACCATGTGATGAGAGGTAGGTGACTGTCTTCAGGAGTAGAATCTGCATCAGCATGGCAAGTCTGGGATGTACTTCCAGATTTATTGACCTTTAACTAGGTCTGCTTGGCAGACGTCAGCATCTGAGTAATAGTCTTCCTCTTAGGAACAGCGCCACTGCCACCACTGTCAGGAGTGCCAGATTTGCCCTGTAAATTCTCCTCCTCGCCCTCCTTCACCACCCTATGCTGAACAACATGCTGCTTGTCACTAACAGATGTCATTTCTTTTTAATGATATGCACCATAACAAAATTCAAGGAAAATTGTAAAATGAACTAGACACAGAAGATTGAGAGAGGCTACAGCTAAACTAGTGTGCTTAACTGTGGAATCAACTAGTCACTGAGATAGCAGCGATATTTACAATGAGTGAAATAGTACAGTGAAAAATTGGTCCTCCGCTACAAGCTTGGGTAAAGAATGAGAGGATCTAACCCAAATATTTTATAAAGTAGGACACTGCTGTCACACATAAATCAGTCAAGCATGGGAGAAAGACAGTGAGATTGAAAAAACTAAATATATTTTAAGCAATGAACGAACAACACTAACCAGCTATTAGTGTAGTGGCTGAGTTTTGCCAGATAGATTATGCTAGCAGCGCCACTACTGCTCACACAAAAGTGAAACTATAATTATTTTCAGTTGGAAAAGAAGCCACTCAGCAGTGAACTTTAAACTGCAGTGAGAGACCAACTGTGGAAAACCTAACAGTACAGAGATTGTTCAAATCAAAGCTATTTTAGATTGGAACCAGTAGAGCCTTACTGGAACAAAACCTGCATTCTACTTTTTCCCAGGCCTAAGTGTCTCTCTCTCCTAAAAGACCTCCACAACACAGAGCAATTCAACCAGCGGGGAAACAATCAAGCAGCCCACCACTCTTCAACTGTAGGGAGAACTGCAGCAGAAGCAACAGGGAAAGAATCCAATGGATCGGAAGTGAAAACGCAGGAAAATTATGGTCAACTATTGAATTTTCCAAGTCAGAGCACTTAGGTATGTCTGCACAGTATGCCAGGAGTCAGTAACTGCAACCACGAACTGTCAGGGCAAACAGGAAGTTCAGGCAGTCACTTCCTGTCTCACATACACACTTACAGAGTCAAATACATAGGAGCCATTGGCTCCACAGGTCAGATGATCAGTTGAGTTGGATCTGACTAGTCTGCTTGGATCCATAGAAGGGCTGACCAAAGCAGATCTATTCTAGAATGTCAGCAGTATTTGTTGACATCTGAAATCTGGGTTTGGGGGCATTAGCTGAGTTATTAAAAATAGTATCCAAGCACCACTGCTACTGCCCTTTGTGTTCTTCCCCTTAGCCAGCTCTCCACCTAGTGTGTCAGTTGCAAGTGGCAGTCGCTCAGTAGGTAGCACCCTTGCCTTTGAGGCTGGGAGATCAGAGGGCTGTGGGTTCAGTTCCCACATCTGGCACTTAGGTTAATATCCCAGTACTTGCACTGTAGTGCAGCATGAGAGGGGTGCTGCACTTCTGAGAAGTTAAACCGAGGTCCCATCTGCGTGGATTGGTGGTAGTTCAGGTGAATGTTAAAGATCCCATGGCACTTATCGATAAGAGTAGGGGCATTTTTATTAAAATCAAAACAGAAAATACTGAGATCAAATCATCATTACAAGCAAAAGAAAGATAATCAAGGGAACAAACCTCAAACTTATACAGCAAAATGTAAACAGAAAATAATTAGTCAAAAAAAACCCTCATTAAAAGCAAGGAAAACCCAAAAGAAAACCTACAATGCAAACAAACAAACAAGATGAAATACAGGATCAAAATCAAAAGACTATCATGAGAAATAAAAGTCTCCAACTGTAAAAGAAAAAGGGCTAAGGTAGTTAACAGAAACAGCACTGGGAAAGAACAACGAAATAACCAGAAATCCCAATATCGTTCCCAAATATTCCGTTTGAGGATTTTCCTCTCACCCTCCCTAATGCAGTCAATATTTTGTACAATTTTCTCATAATGTTCAACAGGGGACACATACCGTTGTTGAAACAAAAAGCAACATCTAACTTGCCATACCCAGTATAAAATAACGACAGCCAGTAGATTCATAGTACTGGAATTATACCTGTCCCATGCCTCGGGAAACAGACCAAAAAACAAGGTTCTGGGGTCCCACATTTTCCACACATGTTGCCAATGTTTACGTTGCCAAAGAAACCAGAACTGTACAATATAGGGACATTCAAAATATAAATGAACCATGGATTCAGGTTCCATTGTACAGGAATCTCTAAAACAATATTGATCCTGAAACTATTTTTGCTTGTGGTTCCCTCTAACATTAATTTTCCCATGTACACCAAGCCACGAGATATCCCACATCACTAAAGGAATTCTTGCATCAGTTAAACGATTCCCAATCTTATCCCTCTCAAGCGTGGTAAAATCTGGGAAAACGTCTTCTGAAAAACAGGAATCCTCTATAACCTAATACAAACGTCTTCTGGAAAGCTCAGTTACCATCATTTTCATGATTTTCCAAGTTTTAAGCATATCAAAAACCAATACCCAATCAGAAGATAAAACATATTTCCGCTTATTTTTATGTAAAAAAACAATTATTGATCCATTCCTGTAAAATATCAGAAAGAGAAGCCGTAACCATTTGAACCCAAGGTTTACCCACTGATTGAAAAATTGGCTTTAAATTGGTAGGAAAAAAAGCATAGAAAAAAAGAAAACAAGCAGTTGAACCATACAAACCCCTCCATGTCGATAATCAAAATATAAAACATTTCTTTTAATGGGGTTCAACCGGCTGCCCCAAAAGCATGAAAAAAGATACCCATAAGCGGTACAAAAAACTGTTTAGGCACTGGAAATATATAAGCAATGTAGAGAAACAAAGGTAACAAACAGTTTTTAACTAAATAAACCCTCTTCTTTTTCCCCATGGACCACTTATTCCATTTGCAAACTTTCTCCCTCCCTACATTCAGTTGTAATTCCCAATTATACAGTGCCATGTCAGGCGTCCCAAAAAATAAACCCAAAATTTTGTGTGGAGAATCCACCATCCTAATACCTCCAAGATGGGAACCCTCACTGTGAGATCCCACTAAATTAAAACAGACACTCTTCTGAAAATTTAGCCTCGAACCAATACAGTGTAGGAAAACAGGGAGAATGTGACATAATAAATGCCCAGCTGATGCCGTCAGTATCAATACACAGAGATCATCTGCATAACAAATAGTTTTTACATTACACAGGCCCAAACCAGATATACCAGGGAGACTAGGGGACCTCTGAAGGAGGCGAATAATTGGATCTAATGCCAAAACAAACAAAAGCGGGCTTAAAGGACAGCCCTGTCTGACTCCTCTATGAATGTAACATGGTGACCCAAGCCAGCCATTAATATAAGGTCTTACACAGGCCAATGAATAACAAAGGCAAAGCCAATTTACATACATACAAGGAAAACCATATGCCCGGAGAGTCAACCAGATAAATTCCTGGGAAACACCATCAAAACCTTTGGTCAGGTCAAAATTTAATAAATATCTGGAGAGAGTCCCACTGTGCCCTTGAGAGAATAATTCCCTCACCAGAATCAAGGCATCTCGGATGGACCTACCCGGTACAGAGCAGTATTGGAACGAAGTAATCAAAGAGGGTAATAATTTCTGTATCCTATTGCCCAATAACTTTGTGAAAATTTTGAAATCAGTAATTAACAAGGTAATAGGGCGCCAATTACATAAATCAGATCTATCACCCTTTTTGAATAAAAAAAGCATTAAACCTTTGTACATTTGTTCGGTAAGATGGTCCTCCAACAAAAAAGCATTAAAGATAGCCAACAATTGATAAGGCATAACTTCCCACAATGATTTATAGATTTCAGAAGATAGTCCATCCGAGCCTGGAGCTACCATATCTCTTAGGCTTGTTATGACCACTTTAACTTCCTCCAGGGAAAAAGGTTTCACAACATCCCTGCTGCTATACCATAGCTAATGTAGGTGAATCCGAGGCCTGTAACAATAAGGACATATCCTGGGATTCTGAAACTGGAGATTCAAAGGTGTGCTAAATAAAATCTTCTACACACTGTAAGAGTTCAGATTTCCCCCCTAACTGTATGACCATGGTTATCAGTCAGACTATATATCTGTTTAAATTGACACCTCCGTCTACAGTCGTCATACGGGTTAAACTAACTGTTTTATCCAGAAGTCCTACATTTTTGTTCAAAATCCAAGGACTTCTGCCTGTCATACTGGAGTTGTGTCAAGGTTTGTTTAACATTCCGTATACGATCTCCACAATCTAATTGTGACAAATGAATCACAGAAAACAAGGTATGCAATTCAGCCCTTAGAAGCTGAGATTGTCGATGATGACAGTCGGCCAAATTTCTGGAATGCAATTTAAAATAAGCTGTTCTGCATACCTTAGTATCTACCCACCAATCAATCACAGAATCATAAAGAAAAAGCACAGTGTGCCTGTCAGATATCCAGTCCAAAAATCCCTTATGAAACACCAGATTCGAAAATAAATGAGTGTTCACCCTCCACACCCCTGGCCCGTTAGCAGTCACAAGACCCAAATGAATAATCAGACCTAATAAATTATGGTCTGAAGTTTCAATAGGCAAGACAGTCCCCTCAAACTCCCCAATGTTCCGTGAACAAAGCCAAAAGTCTCTCCTAGAAGTTAATCGACCTTTTGAAAAGGTATATAAAGGGTTCTGAGCAAACACAAGATCCAGCTCCTTAACTATAGCTTGTAATTCATGTGAGTCACAATACACTTTCCCAGCAGTCTTAAGATTTAGGCTAGAGTTAAAGTCTCCCCCCAACCAGAGAACGATTCTACTGATCAGCAAGTAACACTTAATCTTCCAAAATATATGCACCCTAGTAGCTTTTTGTTGAGGTGCATATATATTTATAAGCCTATAAGTCAAACCATGCCACAAAATATCTAAAAGCATTGCTTTCCCAGGCACCAAATCCACTAACTTCTGAAGCAGAAAACCGGACATGGAAAAACAAAACCCAAGACCAGAACACAGGTCTTGACCAATAGACCAGTAAGAAATCCCTGAAACTCAATCCTTAGTAGCTCTATCAATATCCATAGCAGTGTAAAACTGGACATCCTGCAAAAAACATACATCATAAGGCAAGGACTGTAAGGTCAAAAAGGTAGCTTTTCTTTTATACACCGACCTAATACTATTGACATTAAGACTAGCTAAGGCAAGGGAAGCCTGAGTCAGGGACATAGCAAAAAATCAGCAAGTGGGAGAGAAAGCTCAAAAAAGAAAAACAGTCATTTCTTTTTTGAGATCTTGTCAACCTCTTCTTCAATCCTGTCCCCGAGGTGTCCGATAATGGAGCAAGAGCAGGAGTAGACTCAGATTGAGAAGAAGAAGGGAGTGGCCCCTCCGGGTCATCCCCGTCCATGATGTCTCCCCAGTTCTGCAAAGGTTCATAAGGATTATCCACTTGTATTGAAAATTGCTGTTTGTCCTCCACAAGTTTAGTGGACCAGAGCAACATACAAACAGGGTGGGAATCCACAGAATCATCCTCAGACCTCACACCTGCCACCTCAGGTGGGGGGGGCAGATCTGTCGATAGCAGAACAGGTGGAACAGGTAGAGAAGGGGCAAAGGGGGGGGGGGTCTACAAGAGGTGCCTGACATTGAGGAGCAGCATGCCCTCCTCCCAAATCAGTAGAGGGACGGAGCCCATCCTTACTAAGGGCAACAGGACCCAAACCCGGGGGTTGAGACTTAGCAGAAGTGGCAGATTTGGAAATATAAAAATCATGCTCCATATAATCCGTTGTGTTACGGGCAGTCCAAGGGCAAGCAGCAAAAACATGAGTGTCATTGCCACAGAG
Organism: Neoceratodus forsteri; assembly: GCA_016271365.2. Classification (NCBI taxonomy): domain Eukaryota; kingdom Metazoa; phylum Chordata; order Ceratodontiformes; family Ceratodontidae; genus Neoceratodus; species Neoceratodus forsteri. Next base: position 253,431,675 of record JADMNL010000024.1, on the reverse strand, counting down.
GTTACAAGAGGGAGGGACTGTACAGGAAAGCACCAAGTGACCCTAAGCACCACAAGCTGCACATTTAAGCTGAACACAGTCAGAGTTCAGGTGAGACAAAGATCCACACCTATTACAGGATCGAGGCTGGCCTGGCTAGAATAAAATACCAAGGTCCCTCCCCAGATAGAAACAGTTAGGGGGATGCTGAATCCCCTCCTCAGTCATTTTCAGTTACACATTAAATTTCCACCCCCCAGTCCAAAACCCATTATCATCAATCAGAGCATGTGGCACACCATTAACAGTACACCGTTTCTCCAACCAATAAAGGATATCCAAAACATTGACCCCTTCGTTGTGAAACAAAACAGTAATCACTTTAGCAGTAGGTCTAGTGATAGGGATGACCACAAAAGGCTTCCAAACAGGGTCAGAGTGGGCAGCATAATACGCAGCCCAGAATTTATCCAATAAAGCTGCAGAACGAAACGATATGTGAAAATTATGGTCCCCAGAGGTGTGAATAAAGGCATAAACCTTGGCAGGCTTAATGCCTAAAGAGTCAATTATTAAACATTTACCCACGTAATTCCGATACAGAGGAAGTTCCAGCCCACCTCTATAGTAGATTCTGGCCACAAAATGCTTCCTAGCAGGCATCTCAGAATCTTTAAACAATGAGGTATAGCTAGCAGGTCGTTTGATAGTGTCAGCCTGCAAACCCTGATGTTCCAAACCCCCAACAGATCCCAAAACTGGGCCCCTGCCCGAAGAAGAAGTAGACAGACCTGAGGGTGTAGACAAATTGTGCGGATCAGAAGCACTGGAGACATCAGGAAAGGTAGTTGAAACAGAGGAAACAACAGAAACGGCCTCAGGCAGCTGGAATGCCATGTCTGCAGCAGCAGCAGGAGTAGGTCACAGAGGGCTCGCACTCACACCCGGAAGCGTAGCAGCGGTGTGGTCCATCTCCAAATCAGGAAACCCCTGCTGCACTCCATGTAAAGCCACAGAAGAGGGTTCTGGGACCACAATCAACCCCTCACCTGGCAAAGGAATACGGGGATCAGGAACCCATTTGGTTTGGGTCTTAACCTAACCTGCCCTCTCCAACGCCCGCTCAGGAGACCAGGATGAATCTTTCGCCATAAAGAGAAAGGAATCACTGTCAGCCACAGAAGCCATCAGACCGAAAGGCTCCACAGGTAGACCATCTGCAGGGTCAACGTTGCTCTTTTTCGAGGAACTGGGGAGTACCGTCAGACTACAAGCCATTCGTTTCCTCTTTTTATCCTCTTCAGAAAACTTAATATCAGAAGGAAAGTCAGTACTTGCCTCAGGTAAGGGCTTTACATTCTCAGGTAGCATAACAAGATCTTCTGTAGGCAGAGAGATATCCATACAAGCAGCATCGTCAGGACAAACACAGTCAGGGACCAGCGATTGTTCCAGCACCACGTTCTCACTCTCAGAAGTCCAAGACATTCTGAGGCCACTCCAGCCGTCCCAGGGGGGCCCCCTACTGCAAGAGTAGGGGAATTTCCTGGGTGTCCTGGCCAAATTTCCCTCATTCACTAAAAAAATAAAATATACCACCTACAACTTAATCTGGTTCAAGGTCAGTTGACATTCATCTGTATCCCCCTCCCCCGGGTCATGCCTGAAAATAGGCAGGATTTGTCTAGTGCACTTACCCGGTCAACAAAAACGAAATAAAAATAAATAAAATTGTTCCCCCACACCAACATCCTTATATTTTTGGCAAGCCTCCGGTGGTGGATTGAGCCAAAGCCATGCAGAAATCTAAGTATACCACGTATACTGCCTGCTCCTATCAGCTACCCTTGTCACTCAGACAAGGAAGTCAGGCAGATTTATCTGGCAAGACCTTCCCCTCATGAACCCATGCTTTCTAATGTCCTGTAACCCATTTCCATCCAGGAAACCCACCATTTTCTCCCAATACATGTTCAGTGAGTGTTTCAAACAATGCATGACATGTTGTGAATGTCCCAAACAATGCATATCATTCGGTGAGTGTTCCAAACAATGTATATCAATCAGTGAGTGTTCCAAATAATGCATGCCATTTGTTGAATGTCCTAAACAATGTATATCGATCGGTGAGTGTTCCAAACAATACATGTCATACAGCAAATATTCCAAACAATGCATGTCACATGGCAAGTGTTCCAAAAAATGCATGTCACTTGGCAAGTGTTCCAGTCACATGGCAAGTGTTCCAAACAATGCATGTCACATGGCAAGTGTTCCAAACAATGCATGTCATATGGCAAGTGTTCCAAAACATGCATGCCACATGGCAAGTGTTCCAAAAAATGCATGTCACATGACAAGTGTTCCAAACAATGCACGTCACATGGCAAGTGTTCCAAACAATGTATGTCATATGGCAAGTGTCCCAAACAATGCATGTCATATGGCACGTGTTCCAAACAATGCATGTCACATGGCAAGTGTCCCAAACAACGCATGTCATATGGCACATGTTCCAAACAATGCATGTCACATGGCAAGTGTTCCAAACAATGTATGTCACATGGCAAGTGTTCCAAACAATACATGTCACATGGTACACCATGTACAAGGCAACTGCTATTGAGCACTTATAAAAAGGGCAACTCAATCACGGTGCCTGTGTACAGGGCTACCTGGCAGGGTAGTGAGCTGATACCTGGGTGGACAAGGTAGGGCAAAGGGAAGTACATGCATATACATGTGTACTTGGGGGAGGAAGGGGAGGGAAGGTATGTGGGAGGGGGTATGGCAGCCGCTAGCGTGGTGGGGTGGGTGGTCACTTGGGAGGTGCACAATGCAGGGTTCGGATCTGGCACAGTGTTTTTTTTTTTTTTTTGCTGGCAGGTGACTTTTTATTTTTACAAGGTTTACACCCCTCCGACATCTAGCCCCTGGGTTGAGAATCCATTAGTAGGGGTGCGGAGAGGTGGACGGCACCTCCTGCATTAAAAACCCTGTAGATCCCAGGTGCCCTCTTTATCCTCGCTGCGAATGCGCATCGATGAAATTTATTTTCGGTGATGTACACTTGTTACAACGGAGATCGCTATTCCATGATCGCCATTATGACATAGAACCATGACACACAGCAAGTGTTCCAAACAATACATGTCACATGGCAAGTGTTCCGAACAATACATGTCACATGCAAGTGTTCCAAACAAAACATGTCACATAGCAAGTGTTCCAAACAAAACATGTCACATAGCAAGTGTTCCAAACAATAAATGTCATATGGCAAGTCTTTCAAACAATATATGATATTTATCAAGTCTTCCAAACAAAACATGTCATTCATTCAGTGTTCAAAACAGTACATGTAATTCAGTGATTTATCAAATAATACATTTCAGTGAGTGTTTCAAACAATACATGTCATTCATTGAGTATTCCAAACAATACGTGTCATTCAGTTAGTGTACCAAATAATACATTTCAGTGAGTGTTCCAAACAACACATGTCATTCAGTGAGTGTTCCAAAAAATACATGTCATTCAGTGAGTGTACCAAATAATACATTTCTGTGAGCTTTCCAAACAATACATGTCATTCAGACAGTGTTCCATACAATACATAGAGGATAATGTATGGGCAGCCACACACAACAAGGCTGTGTCCGCATCGATAGGTTTTTATGGCAACCAGGAACTTCTAGAGCGAAGCTCAAGAGGTTCCCTGGTTGCCATAGAGAACTCGAGATGAGGACACAGGCTTGTCTGTGTATGGATGCCCATACATTATCCTTTATAGTGTATGGGCATCCATGATTGTTTTGGACACTCTGCTTCCTTTCAGTGAACTGGGGTTTGGCAGAGGAGGCACTTGAGGGCTGGTGGTGGGCTCAAATATTGAATTAATATCCTGCAGCATTTTCTGTAAGTTCAAGTTTAAAAAAAAATAAAGCTTTCAGCTCAACTGTATAGAGGAAACCAGCTGTGTGGTAACATTCTAAGCTGTGCTGCAGCAGTGACATCACTGCTGCAGCACAGCAAGCATATTCCAGGCATGGAATTCCATGCATAACTTGGTTCCACCATACACTATATGTCATTCGTTGAGTGTACCAAATAATACATTTCGGTGAGTGTTTCAAACAATACATGTCATTCAGAGAGTGTTTCAAACAATATATATCTTTTGGTGAGTGTTCCAAACAATACGTGTTATTCTGTGAGTGTTCCAAACAATAAATATAATTCAGTGAGTGCTCCAAAAAATACATGTCATATGGCAAGTGTTCCAAACAATGCATGTCACATGGCAAGTGTTCCAAAAATGCATGTCACATGGCAAGTGCTCCAAACAATGCATGTCACATGGCAAGTGTTCCAAAAATGCATGTCACATGGCAAGTGTTCCAAACAATGCATGTCACATAGCAAGTGTTTCAAACAATGCATGTCACATGGCAAGTGTTCCAAACAATGCATGTCACATGGCAAGTGTTCCAAACAATGCATGTCACATAGCAAGTGTTCCAAACAATGCATGTCACATGACAAGTGTTCCAAACAATGCATGTCACATGGCAAGTGTTCCAAACAATGCATGTCACATGGCAAGTATTCCAAATAATACATGTCACATGGCAAGTGCTCCAAACAATACATGTCATATGGCTAGTGTTCCAAACAATACATGTCATATGGCAAGTCTCCCAAACAATACATGATATTCTGCAAGTCTTCCAAACAAAACATGTTATTCAGTGAGTGTTCCAAACAATAAATGTAATTTAGTGAATGTTCCAAACAATGCATGCCATTCGGCAAGTGTTCCACACAATACATGTCATTCATTCAGTGTTCAAAACAGTACATGTAATTTGGTGATTTAGCAAATAATACATTTCGGTGAGTGTTTCAAACAATACATGTCATTCATTGAGTATTCCAAAAAATACATGTCATTCAGTTAGTGTACCAAATAATACATTTCAGTGAGTGTTCCAAACAACACATGTCATTCAGAGAGTGTTCCAAAAAATACATGTCATTCAATGAGTGTACCAAATAATACATTTCTGTGAGCGTTCCAAACAATACATGTCATTCAGACAGTGTTCCATACAATACATAGAGGATAATGTATGGGCAGCCATACACAACAAGGCTGTGTCCGCATCAAGAGGTTTTTATGGCAACCAGGAAATTCTAGAGCGAAGCTCGAGAGGTTCCCTGGTTGCCATAGAAAACTCGAGATGAAGACACAGGCTTGTCTGTGAATAGATGCCCATACATTGTCTTTTATAGTATATGGGCATCCATGATTATTTTGGACACTCTGCTTCCTTTCAGTGAACTGGGGTTTGGTAAGGGAGGCACTTGAGGGCTGGTGGTGGGCTCAAATACTGAATTAATGTCCTGCAGCATTTTCTGTAAGTTCAAGTTTAAAAAATATAAAGCTTCCAGCTCAACTGGATAGAGGAAACCAGCTGTGTGTTAACATTCTGAGCTGTGCTGCAGCAGTGACATCACTACTGGAGCACAAGCATATTCCAGGCATGGAATTCCGTGAATAACAGGGTTCCACCATACGCTATATGTCATTCAGTGAGTGTACCAAATAATACATTTTGGTGAGTGTTTCAAACAATACATGTCATTCATTGAGTGTACCAAATAATACATTTCGGTGAGTGTTCCAAACAATACATGTCATTCAGAGAGTGTTCCAAACAATATATGTCTTTTGGTGAGTGTTACAAACAATACATGTTATTCTGTGAGTGTTCCAAATAATATATATAATTCACTGAGTGTTCCAAACAATACATGTCATTTGGTGAGTGTTCCATACAATACATGTCATTCAATGAGTGTTTCAAACAATTATTTATTTATTTATTTGCTTTTGGTAACCGGGTGGGTGCATTAGGCATAGGCATGCCTATTTTCAGGCACGACCCGGGAGAAATACAGTTTGAAATACATGAGTGTACATGTGACGCAGCACATGGAAAAAGTTACACAGTTAGGAGGGATTTCACAAACATTCAAACTTAGGTGTAGAAAAACATTGTTTGGTATTGTAACCCCCAGAGGGCGCTATCCTGAGGGCTACTACCCCTACCTGCTTCACCACTAGCAGGTTGAGGGGCCTGGATCCAATGGTGGGTGCCTCCACCCAGAGGTCGGGGTTGAAACAGTCAAACATGACTTGGTCACAGCCCTCTGTGTCACTGCAACCCCCCTTTCTTTCCGCTAGGGGCCCACGAACACTTCTCACCCAATGGTTACGACTTACAGTTACCCCCAAAGTGGAATGACCAGCTTGGTGCCGAGGACCCCCTGTAAAATAAGATACAGTGACACAATAACCCATGCACAAGAGGGGAAGCACAAATATATGGTTCAGACAGTGTACCTTGCAAATAACAAATCTGATTTATTGAAGGGGAAGTAACAAGGGTGGGGGAAATCAGGTTGATTAGCTTAACACTCTACTATATCACGGCACTGTACACAGGCCAGGCCAATAAGTCACTGTCTCTGGGTACCCAGGCAATAAGAGGCTAGCCTATTCGGTGCAGCTGGTTGGGGCCCTGATGGAGAAAGCAAGTATTCGAGACCCAAATTGGTTAATCAGAGCCAGCAGGCTCAGTTCGTGCAGCCAGTGGAGCGACCAGACAGATCTTTCCCTTTCTATAAACATCTAACAGGGAGCTACCCTGATTTAGTACTCACAACTCCTGCAGAAAGATCCCTCTCACACCAATTGCAGGACATAGCCTGTGATCCAAACACTTCTTCACACATGTATATGTATAACAGAGGGGTACCATACCAGGCAGCTGCTTTAGACTCCCGATGACTTTCACTGCACAAACCGGGTGATGCAACGCAGCTTCACTTGTTCTGACAGACCGAGGCAATTGAAGCCGATTCTCCAGTCCTCTACAGGGTGAGCCTGGTAGGTAGCTGTAATCGTACAGCTCCCTCTGTCTGCACTCCTCCATGGATCTTGTCTGCTCCTTACGGCGATTCTGCCGCCTGACTTTTTTGGCCTGCACACGCGCTTCCCGCGTGAAAACTTGCACAGCGCAGGAGCCAAAGCTCCTTCTACCTTCACTATCACCAATGACTCTGCCCCTTGGCAGTTTGGGCAGGGAATCTCGTTCGGGCACCACCCGATCCCATTGGAGGACTGCATATGCCAGTCACTCAGTACTGCCCTCATTGGTGCAAAAATGTGCCATAGTTCAGAACTTCACTTCCCAGAATTACTGGCTGTATCCCCTATGGCCAGCTGGCTCCAAAGAGAGTCCTGATTCTGGTTGGTCGCTCAATACACCATTTCAAGTGCCCCTCCCTTCCGATTGGATCCAAGAGGCAGTTCTGATCCAAAATGGAGAGGCAGAATACACAAAGTCCCAGCTGCAAGGGAAACAGATTAAATAAACAGCAATTTTACTGCCACACTACATTTGTTCCAGAAAACAGTTACATCCTTCAATAATGCTCCCTCTGCTCGCTTAGCGACGGCAGAAACAGAGTGATTCAAACAGAAGCTCGAGTGGGAGTCGAGCAGTAAACCCACAGCCCCCCCTTGCAAGCTAACAAAGCTTGCAGGCAGGCAGCTCTTAAAGAGACAGTACCAGAGGCTCTAAAAGCACTCACAGTGCCCACATTCAAACAGCATTGAGCCAAACACCAGTTAGGCAGGGAGCCTTAGGCAAGCTCCGGAAGGCTTTTAGGAACCTCCATTTGTAGGGGGGTTACAGTATAATACCATCAAATACATTTTAGACAAATAACAGTACAATCAGAAACAATGTGAGAGAAATACTATACACAGTCAGGTACAATAAGTGCCATTTGTGGTAAAAGAGGAGGAGAGAGAAAAAATGGGGGGGGGGACAGAAGAGGAGGTTAAAGGATAAGAGAGGAACATGTAGGAGGATTTAGGAGAAATGGACGAGGTGATAAGAAGTAGATTTCCTAGATTAAACAGAGAGCAGGGAGAACGGATGGTCTAAGGCAGATGAAAGCAAGTGCAGGGTTAAGCAGCACCCAGATGATCACGGTGAAGTTTCTTAAAACTAGCATAGGTGGGAGCTCGACGTGTAGTTTGAGGTATGGAATTCCAGTACATTGGTGCCGTGCAAGAGAAAGCACGAGTACCCATATTGGTTTTGCACCTAGGTATGTAAAGAGGGGTTTGGTCAGCAGATCAGAGCCCATAGTTGAGAGGTTATGAGTGTAGAAGAGAGGCAAGGGATAGGGGGAGGCCTAATCTAGTAATGCAGTCAATTAGTGAGCCATAAGACTGAAGTCGATGGGCAGAGGGGCAAGGCCAATCTAGGTCACCATAGAGCTGGCAGTGATGTTTGAAGCGTGGGGATGCAGAGGCATAGTGGCAGATGCTATTATAGGTGGTGTCCCATTTTAGCAGGGAGGATTTAGAGGCAGATATGTAAGTGGCTGAGCCTTAGGCCAGGGCTAGGAGCAGAAAGCCTTGTGCCACAGCTAGTCTAGCCGATGGAGTGAGGGCATAACTAGTGCAGTATGCACCTCCTATCTTAGCGTTGACAGCTTTACAGGTGGTGGATATGTGTAGGTCAAAATCAAGAGATGACTCAAGAGTAATGCCCAGATATTTAAAGGAACTAGCACTGTCCAGTGAAGAGCCATCTGCACATGAGATTTTGAGGGCATGTTGGTTCACTTTAAGTCTGGCAGGTTAGCCAAAGAGCATGGAGTAGGTCTTGCTAGTACTGAGAACAAGTTTGTTCTCAGCTAGCCAGGATTGAATGCTTGCGAAGTCAGAGGCAAGAGGGTGGTTTATGTCAGAAACATGTCTTGCACTATGGTAGATAACAAGGTCATCTGCGTATAACAGGGTTGAACAGGAGGGTGCAAGCAACGGGATGTCATTAATGAAGATTGAGAAGAGCAAGGGGCCAAGTATAGAGCCCTAAGGCACGCCAACATGTATAGATGAAAAGTCTGACATGGCTGAGTTAAAGACTACTGTTTGCTTTCTGTCAGACAGATAGCTGTTGAACCAGGCCACTACATCGGTGGAGAAGCCTAAGGAGCGTAGTTTAGAAAGAAGAAGGGAGTGGTTAACCAGGTCAAAAGTCTTGGTTAAATCGACGAAAACTGTGCCTGTCATAAGACCAGAGTCCATGGAAGCATAGATGTCGTTAGTGAGTTTAAGTAGGGCAGTGGAAGTACTGTGGCCTTTGCGGAAGCCATGCTGGGAACAGGAGAGAAGGTTATACTTCTGAAGATATTCAATGGATTGGGTAGCCACTAGTTTTTCCAAGATTTTGCTAAGTGCACAGAGAATTGCTATGGGACGGTAGTTCTTAATTTCTTTCAGATCACCCTTCTTGGGGATGGGTGTGACTCTAGCTATTTTCCAGATATTAGGAACTAGACCATGGCATAGAAATAGGTTAAAGATTTTGGTTAGGGGAGAGGCTGTGAGTGGGGCAGCAGCTTTTAGGAGCCTTGGTTCAAGACCATCTGAGCCCAAGTTGGTATTGTCAGGGATGGAGAGGAGAAGTTTTAGAACTTCTGCTCTTGTTATACTCCTGAACCTGAAAGGAGGATGTGTGTGAAGAGGTTCAGTATCACTGTGGGGGGAAGTGGTGTGTGCAAGTGGGAAGGAGGCCTGGTAGCTGGTTAAGTCTGACAAGAGGCAATTGAAAGTGTTGGCTATAGTCAGTGGATTATTGCAGTGTATGTTATTTATCAACATATCACTTGAGTGGGCCATATGATTAGTTCCAATGAGGATTTTTATGGTAGACCAGAACTTCTTAGAGTCCCCTGCTGCTTTTGTAAGTAGGTCTTTGCAGAAGAGGCTTTTCGATAACCGAATGTTTCTTTTACAGGTGTTTCTCAGAGATCGGTAGTTGTTATAGTCAGTCAGGGACCCAGAGGCTTTGAAGTGCTGCCACATTTTGTCCCTGGCCCTTATTTGTGTGAGCAGGTCTTTGTTTAACCATTTATTCTGAGTCCCCCAAATACGATGAGTGACACGTGGAGCGTGGTTGTCTTGGAGCAAAACAACTGTGCCAGAAAGTAATCTAATGCCGACTGGGCATTGGTAGAGGTGTAGATGGGTGACCAGTCAATCAAGGAAAGATCATGTGTAAACTGTGTCAAGTTTAAGTTGGCCAAGTTGTGGAAGGTGATGAGTTTAGGAGGAGGAGACAGTTTACTGGTAGATCGCCAGATGCAGTAGATTGAGGTGTGATCACTTACTGCATCTGCAAGGGTGCCGGCGCAGACCATGCTGTCAGGTCAATTTGTAAGGACCCAGTCAATAAGGAGGCAGTATAGCGCAGTGGTCTAAGGCTCTGAGCTGCAAATTTGGTGACATCCAGCAGACCAGACCTGGGTTTGAATCCCACAGCTTCCACTTGCATACTGTGTGACCCTGAGCAAGTCACTTTACCTCCTTGTGCTCCCAGGTCGCTCCTGTAAAAAAGCTTTCAGCTTAGTGTGCTATACCTGGTTAAACAACTAAATAAAAAAAAAAAGTGTACTAGCCCGAGGAGGAGCCATGACCCTGGTTGGGTCTGTGATTAATTGGTGAAGGTTATGGCTTTGTACCATGATATGAGAGGACTGGTTAGAATTGCTAGTCCAGTTTAAGTTTAGGTCCCCCAATATAAGGACTTCATTACAGCCAATAGTGCTGTCCACTTGGAAGAGGAGTTCTTTAAGACCAGTTGTACCAGCAGTAGGTGGGTTATAAGCACAGACTATGTGTAATTTCTTAGAGCCAAGCTGTAGGGTTGCATGGGTTGTTTCACAGTGAGTTAGGGTAGGCAGGATGCTGTGAGATAGTAGCAAATGTGGTTTATAAAAAACTGCAACACCACCTCCATGTTTTGTTGAGGGCCTGTCCTGTCTGATTAAGTTGTAATTAGGTAGTGAGCAAAGGGTATTGGGGTGGAGGGTTTTAGCCATGTTTCCAACAGGCAAAGGATGTCAGGGTGGTACTGAACAACCCAGGCCTCAAGTTCCATTTTATTATGAAGAAGGCTCCTGATATTCAGATGTATAATGCGGAGGCCCTTTGTGTCATTCCAGGTTGTATCAATGTGTGATAAGTTATTTACGGGCCCTGGGTTAAGCTCAATATCCCCAGCTAACATTAGGGCCAGGAGTAACATATACCAAAGCTTGCGATGGAAGAAAGGGGTAGACAGGGTGAGGTTACGCAGCGAGGATTTATGTAGAGTAAAGGCTAGGTGGTGATGAACTTGTAATAGACAAGAAGTGGGGAGGTGTCTCTGGTCATGTAAAGAGGCATACGCATAATGGAGAGCCTAGAGACATAATGGTAGGTGTTTTGCTGGTTCCCAGTTGGTGGATAGTACGACAGAGGGAACCATTTGAGGGTAGGAAAAATAGATACTAGCAGGAATATTGAACAGAAAATTCCGGCCATGTTAATTTTAAAAGATTGGGTCATAATGTGGAGTGTGTGGGAGGAAGGCACGATTTAGAAATAACAGGTAATTTGCTAGCAGAGTTATGATAAAAGGAGCTAGAGAGATGCAAGCAAATACCAGGCGCCCTCTAGCAGTTAAAAGATATATTCTGCTAATGGTAAAGAGAGGAGATGTTAATTTTCTTCTGGGAGTGGTTTCGGCTCAGCCTCCAGCTATATAACTGGAGCCGGCTAAGGGTGGGAGAGGTGCGGGGCGGGTGGGGAGCAATCGCAAAGCAACTCCAGGGAAGCAGTACCCGACAATCTCTGAGCACTTTCTGCAGTAAAACTTCAGCTGCTGGGACCGAGGAGAGCAGTTTAAAACTTACTTTCAGTCTCCCCAATGCAAGTTCAATTCAGCAGCTGCAGGCATGTGATATTTGAGCGAGGAGAGCAATTCAAGCCTTTACTTTAGTCTCCCGATGCGAGTTTAATTCAGCCGTTTAATTTTAGAGTGAGGAGAGCAGTGCCAATACTTTATTACAGTCTCCCGATGTGAGTACAATTCAGCAGCTGCAGGCATGTAATTTAAAAACAGCGGAGTGAGTTGAGCAGCTCTTGTATTGATTTTAGAAAGGGCACTAAATTAAGCACTCAAAGCGCGACTAGCCGCTCAGTCTCCCTCCTAAGCTGCTGGCAATGTGAATTAAAATACAGCAGCTTATATGTTGATTTCTTACAAGCTAATCGAGCATGATTACAGTATTATCCACAGACTAAATTCAAACTCCTACTTTTGGCACCAAGTTTGAGTCAGAGGCCGGGAGCTGAGCTACAGAAATTAACTAATTTCAAAGTCCCACCTAGTGAGTAGACATTTATTATAGTTTTAAACTAGTACAGCAGCTGGTGCAAGTCTGGTGCATTCATGCAGTTATTTTCGGCAGTTTCAACAGGGTCAAGATACAGGAGAAAATGGTGCCAAAATTCAAAATCCAGACAAAGAAGGCAAAGCCAAGAGGTGCTGCTAGGACTCGTGATTTACCTTTGGGGTAGGAGCCTTTGTTCGTAGTCGTAGGGAGAGTGCTCCAGGGAAGGGTGTGCCCTCCTGTAGCCGAGGCTAAGGAGAAAGAAAGAGTGTAAGCACACTAGTAATATATACATGACATTCGTTGAGGGTTTCAAATAATTCATGTAATTCGATGAATGTTCCAAATAATACATCAGTCCATTAGTGTTTTAAACTATACATGTCATTAGGTGAGTGTACAGAACAGTACATGTCATTAGGTGAGTGTACAAAACAGTACATGTCATTTGGCGAGTGCCCAAAACAATTCGTGTCCTTCAGTAAGTATTCCCTCTTTTCAGCTGGTGGTTTCAGACTTGGGTTTTGTTGTTTCTGGATCTAGTGGGGGTAGGCAAGTCTTGCCCCTTGGGTGTTCCTCCACTGTCTAACCTTACCGAATATGGGGCACAAGAGATGATGGCAGAGGACACATGTTTTGTTTATCCACAGGTTAGGGATACTGGGCACTGAGCTCTCTGAATGACACAGTCTCTATCCTCAGTCAGTCTCACACCTTTCATGAGCAAAGAATGCCAACCTGGATGGGGAAATGCTTACTGTGGAAAGCAACTCCCTGGGAACAGAGTCACCAGGACTGCCACAAAAACCCAGTTTCACTTGTGCTCTGAGCTGGGATTCAAACTGTCATCTGCAGTAGCAAAAAGGTTCACATGCAGTGGTGGGCCACAATCCATGCCCCCTACTCCTAGATATGTGAAGGACTGGGGCCTCTTTTCAGTTCCTCTCCACCTGCAGAGAGGAAGGGAACACTCCAGTTTCCTGCCTGACTTGGCAACTGATGTATCATTTACAGTGGAGGCGGAGCCAGAGGTGCCCAACCATCTTGTGCAGTAGCCCCCCCCCCCCATGACTCTCAATTGAACGCTTCCTTCTCAGTAATGATACAGCACTAACAGAGCAATCCCATCAAGCCGGAACTCAAGGCTGTGTAAACAGCCCTAATTACTGGAAACCTGCAATTTGCTAAGCCATAATGACAGCAGCCATGGCCTTCTAGGCCACAGGGCTCTGGAACATTGCAGCAACAACTAAGACATGAAGATATAATTATCCAGCAACACTTGGCTTATTTACATTCATACTCATTTTTTTAACTTGCTTGTTAAAGAGGAGAGACAGTGACCTCTACAGCGATGGGGAGATACTAGGACAACTGCAAAATTTCTGATCAGCTGAACAACACCCCCCACACCACCACCCCCACACACACACACGCGCACGCACAAACACACACACACACATATGCACAAAACACAAATGTTGATGTGGCTAGTTGTAAATCACTTCAAGGGTCACTGGCCCACCCCAAACGCTAGCAGATAGTAAGAAATTCCACATAGGCACTGAAGTATGATGTCTTTGTGCATTCATTTACAGATTTTGAGATGTGTTTGAAAAATAACCTGAGCCTAGGGTTTCTCCACCATGCCCTCTTCACCCCTTATTACCCCTCTTCTCCCTGCTCTCCTATCTGCTCCAAGGGTGGTGGTGGTGGTAGAGGTAGTCTTTGTTTATCTCTGGTACCCTTCCCTGGAGGCTCAGGACACCATCATTACATAACATGGTACAGACAAATTAAATAAAACACTCCCCCAAAATAATAAAAGTATATGCCTAGACTTAGCTTACATAAATATCAGTTAAAAGACTGCAATAATTCATTTTTTATTAAACATTTTTTATTAAAAACAATTTCGTTTTTAATTTGTATTTAAAAAATTGTAAATAATTTATATTTTCTCAATTATTACAACAGCATAAGGGATGACAACATAATACACACATAGAATATATTTTTAAGGAACATTTGACACCAAAACAATTATATAAATATATCTGGTTAGATTTTCAGTGGAGGAGGAAGAATATTATATATTTCATTCTATGCTGATTTTTTTTATAATCATATACATAAGTGTAATTTATAAACAGTTTTCCACAACTTAAGGTACTTTTCAAATTATCATGTCATTTGTGCAGGTTAAAGGGTGGAATAGTTGATCTGTTCTGGTTTTCCAGAATCATAGTCATAGTCATTATGGCCAATAACATTTTCAGATGTTTGTTAAAAGCCAGTCCAAAAAAATAATTTAAAATAAAAATTTGAAATGACATAGGAATTTCTTTTCCGAATATTATTGATGAACAATAATTAAACTTATAAATAATTATTTACAGATATCACCTGGGTAGAGATGCAGTGAAATGTAATTTTGCTGGCGAAATTCTGGCAAAATCAGAAATTTTGCCCCATGACATATTTCACAAAATTTGTGCATTTCACTGGAATTTCGCCAGTGCAAAATGCAGAACTTCGACTATACAGCCCTCCTCCAAAAATAAAATAAAAATAAGTGTTTCCCCGTCCAGGCCAACATTAAAATGTTTATCCGAATTCTCTGAATCCACACTGTCATACCTGTGTCTAGTGGTCCCACCCCAGCCAATTCTGAATCCCCATTGACATTCAGCCCCATTCCTCATCAGACCAGAATTTATAATAAAATAAATTTCCCTGGTGTTTAGTGGTCCTACTGTATCGCCGATCAAATGAAGAATGACCCCCGAGATGCACCTCTCCCCCCCATTGTCGGTAATTGCCACCCTACACCGGGGCCAACATCACTCATTCTATTCTTCATGTTATAGAAAATAAAAAAAAAACTTTCCTTGGTGTTTAGTGGATCCCCATTCCTGTCCAGTAATAAGTAACCCCACCCCACATCCCCTCCCATCTAGGACACCAGGCACAGGCCACTGGCACAGCCCTCCACTCACCTCCACAGCTGGCAGCCCGACTGAACTCTTTTACAAATGAGCTTGAGTGAACCCTTTCAATGAATGAACGCATTTCACCGGGGTGGGGGTGGGGTTACATTTTGCACCCGTAAAATATTTCACGAAAATTTTCAATTTTGCACTACACTATACCTGGGACATAACCATGTAGGGTAAAAAATTATTCCCCAAACATCTGCATAAACAGAAACGTTTTAAGACCCTGCTTGAAGGCCTCTAAGGAGGGGGTCTCCCTCAGAGTTCTTGACAGGGAGTTCCAGAGGACCGGGCTCACAACTTCAATGCCCATTCTCCAGGGTTTTTTAATCTCGAGCTTGGAATTATCAGGCAGCCCTCCTCAGTGGAGCAGAGAGAGTATGGAGGTATGTGAGGGTGAAGAGCTCAGACAGGTAGCCCGGGCACAGCCCATGCAGGGCCTTATAAGATAGAAGCCCAACTTTGAAGGAGATGCTCCACTTAATTGGCAGCCAGTGGAGGTCATGCAGTGCTGAGGAGCTATGACACATCCTTAGAAGGCCGATCAGCAACCTAGTAGCATGTGTTCTGCCTGTAGCCATTGCAGCATACCTCCACTGACCCCAAGGTAAAGAGCATTGCAGTAGTCAAGCCTTGAAGTCACAGATACATGCACCAGTCTGGCCAAATCTCCAGGGAGATAAGGGATTTAATCTGGCTGATGTTCCGTAGATGGTAACAGCCGATCTGCACATCTGAACCTCAAATGTCAGACCCTCATCCAGAACGACTCCCAGATTTTTTACCTTTGTGGCAGCCGAAAACCCAGAGGAACTGATCTGAAGCTCTGTCTCCCTCTTGGTAGGTGCCACTTACCTCCTATGTCCCAGCTCAATCATCAATACTTCAATCTTCTCCAGGTTAAGTCTCAACCAGCTCAATGACATCCAGTCCTGGATTTCATCCCGGCACCTGTTAAGCACATTGGCTGCACCTAGTGTTCCAGGTACAAAAGGCATATACAGCTGGGTATCGTCTGCATAGCAGTGAAACCTCAGCTCATACTGCCTAATGATCTTATTTATTTATTTATTTTTTAAGTCAGATTTACAACCTTTGAGTCAGGGACTCATTTACAAAGGCACCTCGTCACAGGGAGGGTAGACATGGTTACAGTGTGAGATACAACAATGGTAACATAAAGGTGCAATACAGATAACAAAAGAACACAATATAACAGTCATTTAAGGAATAAAATTACATGCAGTAAATAGCAATCGTATAAAGTATAACAATAGTAGAAGTCACAACCCTGGTCGTACCTGGAAATACCTATGTGGAAAGGTGGGGGAGGAAACAGGGGTGAGGAAAAGAAAAAGGGGGCAGTCCAACAGACATTGTCAAGGCTATGGGCAGAAATGGGAAGGGACCCCAACATTAGGTTGATTAAGGGCAACCTACAGCTGGTGGCAAGAGGTGGTTACGAGAGTGACTTTAAAGGGACCAATTTTGGTAGACTTAGTGACAGAGGGCGGGAGGGAGTTGAACCATGTGGGGGCACGGTAGTGGAAGGACCTTTGGGCTAGGGAGGTCTTGGTATGGGGCACCAGAAAGGTGGCCTTAATTGAGCTACGGGTGGCAACAGATGGGGATGCAAGCCGTAGGGACATGGTGACCCCGGGAGGGGAATGTCCTAGCGGGGATTTTTTGGCATGTAAGCAGGTTTGATAGCGCAGGCGCTCCTCCAAGGTGAGCAAGTTGGTGGTGGAATAAAGCAGGCAAGTATGGGTGCTGAGGGAAGCACCGGTCAGGAGCCTGCAGGCCTTGTTTATCGAGGTCTGGATTCTGGTGAGGGCAGTATTGTCAGCCGCAGCATAGATAGGTAGGCCGTAGTCCACTAGGGACAGGACGGAGGAGTTGATGGCCAGTCAGAGGGCGGTTTGGGGGAGGCAATCTCTGTGGCAATAGAGAAGGCCAATCCGAGAGTTTATGGCAGAGGACAGAGTATTGATGAGGGGCAGCATATACACAGCAAACAGTATGGGAGACAGAACTGAGCCGTGGTGTACACCACAGGACAAAACATTCAGAAGCGAGAAAAACCTTCCCAACACTGCCTTCTGGGTCCTGTCACTGAGATAGGACTCAAACCAACAGATGACTTTGCCACTGAGTCCCACATATCCCCTGAGCTGGTCCGATAGTAAGCCATAGTCCATGGGACTCAAAAACTAAGGATAGAGCAAGGAGAATGGGAACTGACCACTCTGCTCTACAGTATCTCTCACCCTAAGCAAATTATTGTGCACCCTAACTAGTGCAGTCTGTGTGCTATGCCAGGACCTAAACCCAGACTAGAGAGGCTCTTAGATGTCAAAGGCAGTGAGGTGTACCTCAAGCTGTAGCACAGCCATCTTCTCATTAACCTTGTCCAAAAAGGGCAGGTTAGAGACAGGTCAGTAATTTGCCTAGATGTCCAGGTCCAAAAATAGCTTCTTCAGAAGTGGTTTCACCAGTGCAATTTTCAGAGACACCAGACAAGGAACACTGGATGATCTCTGTGACTACCAGGCCCGGCTGCCCTACACAACTCGCAAGTAGGCATGTCTGGCCTGGGTCCAGATTACAAAACGTTGGCAGCAGCTCAGAAATCACCCCACTCACCTCTTTCACCATCACTGAATGAAACTCTTCCCAGCTGGGCTATAATGACTCACTTGGAGGGATCTCGATCCTAACTATCTAAGAAGAACCGAGTGAACTCCTCGCATTTCATGGGTTTAAATGCTCTCACAAGCTCCAGACAGGTAGGATGAAATAGCCTGTCCACAGTCCAAAAAAGCTGAGCCAGTCGGTTCCTCTCAGCAGCAATCTCTCTAGATAAAAAAAATCTCTTTTTCCAAATGAGTGCCCTTTGATACTCACTGTAGTGAGACATCAAAGCCAGTTTGCCCTCCTGAGACCTGGATCTCCTCCAAAAATGCTCCAACCTCTGCCCCTTTGCTTTCAACTCCCTCAGCTCGCCATCAAACAACAGCTCGCCAAGGTGCGAAACCAGTGGGCGTACATGAACTGGTGCTAAGAGATTGAAAGCCTCCATGACAGCCCTGTTATAGACTGCCACAGCTTCCTCCGGTCCCTCAGTGTATGCTGTCAACACATCCGAGGTGTCCAGAACTGCAGAGTCCCTCTGGCTGAAGCCCTCACAAAGGGCAGAACTGGACAATGTCCACAGAGGGTGGACTAAAAGGGGGGAGGGCCCTGAAAGTGAACCTGATGACATAGTGACCCAACCAACTGACTGGATCAATCTAGAGATTCCTAATCTCTAGCCCCAGAGACAATGCCAAGTCCAAGTGTAACCCCTAGGTGGCACTATCCCAAGGGCTACTCCCCCTGCCTGCGTGACTAGGTGCAGGTTAAGGGGTCTGGGTACTGAAAATAGGTGCCTCCACCCGGAGGACAGGGTTATTGGTAGCGTAGCTGACCTGGGTACGGCCCTCTGGGACACTGTAACCCCCCTTTTTCCCCTCTAGTGGCCTAAGCGATGAACAACAGACACAGTTACAATAACCCCTAATCAGCATACAAATCCCCACTCTGTTTGCACTTACCACCAGGGCTGATTCCACCAGTTCGACCCTGGAGACCCCCTGCAAAATAAGGTTAGACACAGCAGGTAACAACAGTGCAGTGCTTCTTGTACAAAATGTAACCATAGTCAGGTTAAATGCAAAATGAATTAGATTTGATTTATTCAGGGGGAATGAACAAGGGAGGGGCATAATTTGGCTGATTAGTTCTGTAACTGATTCAATCAGGCAATCATGCATGCACTTTAAAGTCCCTTCACAGTCACACACTCTGGTACCCAGTTGGAAAAAAGGTGGGATAGCCTGACACGTTGCCCGTGGTAAGCTGGCATCGCATCTGGTTGTGGCCCTGTGATGGAAAGAAGGAGCATGCACAACCACACACAATTTGTAATCCGGAGCCTGGAGGATCAGTTCATGACAGGAAAACAACAATTGAATCAGATGACAACACTTTTGATTTAGCTGATGTTGCAGGGTGCTACCCTGGTGTTTACTCATGCTACCCAATATGAAACACTGGAGGGATGAAATGGAGACTGCAGGTCGACAACCTGGTATGCCAGGAGAAGCTGGGCTCTCATGATTCACCGAGGTGTCGTTCCTGTTCGACATGTTGAGCAGTGGGCCAATCCCTGGGCGTATCTCTCATCGATGGTAATCTCTTCATCTGAAGTAGCTGACTGGGCCAAGGTGGCAGGGCCCAGGCCGGGTAAACAGTTCAGATTCATTTTGATTGGTGCTGGAGACAGCTTCCAGCAAGCGTGACACACACTTAAGTAGTGGGGAACCAAATCACAACCCCACTAACAGCTTACAGCACATTTATAGTAAAGCAAAACACAATACCACAGGTCGGATGACAGTCCAGTTACAATTTCAGTTTTCCTGAGCAAAACCATGGTCTCTGCAGTGATTCAGACGTCCTGACAGGCTGATCACTTACAGCAAATCTTCGGTCTTCTTCGGGTAACAAGGCAGTCACAATTTGGTATTTCTGGTCACAAGCCAGTTCAGATTCAGTCCGATTAATTTCACTAGCAGATCCCTCAGAAGGGACAATGAAGCAGGCAGGCAAGACACAGCCTTCCCACTAGTTTCCTGTGCTACTACACAGGAGCAGCTGCTCGAATGTCTTGAGCAGTTCACTCTCTCAACTCCAAACTCAGACTGACTCTCTCCTGCAGGCAGCACCGGGATTTCCTTCTGATCCAAAAAGGGTTTGGTTGGTTGATTCATCTGTCTGTCAAAGCAAGGGCTCCCCCTCCAGGTCCATTTAGGTGCCAAAATGAAAAAACTACAATTCCTACAGAAGTTCACTCCCACAAGACCCCTTGGGACAGACTCCATTTTAAGGTCCCCAAAAGGTACTGAGTGGTGCAATACAGAAATGTCCATGCTGCAAAGAAAGGCAGGTTAGACAAACTATAATACCATTATTATTAGAGCAGCTAATCAGCAAACAATTACCAGTTCTAACAGAGCTCCCTCTGCACCATTAGCGATGGCAGAACAGAGCAATATTGTTGCAGCTCGGACAGGACTCGAGCCTGGAAACACTTGGCCCCTACCCAGATTAATTATACACTACAAAAATAATGTCTCTTAAAGGGACAGGCATGGAGGCTAACAGGGCACTCGCATGCAAGCACTTTTACACCTGTAAAGACACAGAACACCCCCCTGGCAGTGGGCTTTTAAGCACACCCAAGGAAGACTTTTGGGAATCCCCATTTATAGGGGGGTTACACCAGGCATGGCCATGTTGATATGTCACGGAAGTAATCACTTGTGCAAGGCCCAAGGATTCCATACATCAAAGGAAATCCTGACTAAAGTGAGAGAGTTCGTCATCAAACCAAGCATTGAAGTCACCAGTAACAAGCCATCTTAGCGACTCCAACGTTCTGTCAGCAACAAAGTCTGCATTTTCCTGCAGAAATTCCCCCTTTCATCCAGAGGTCAGTACATGAGGAGGATACTGCAACCTGCATCTGGACCGCCACGTACAGCCACTCATTCAAATGATGAGGCATCTCCAACTGGATGCACCACCAGGCTTAGCTCAGGTCTAAAACAGATGGCCACCCCTCCTGTGGTCCTTCCTCGGGCAGTGCACTACAGAGAACCCACCAGAGACTGACTCCAGGACAGGGCCTGCATCATTAGCCAGCCAGGTCTCCATAATGCAAGCCAAATCAACAGAGAAACAAGAACCGTCATAATTGAGAACGTATTCTTCATTGATCTAGCATTGCACAGCACTGCTCAAAGAGGAAGAACAGTGGCAGTTGGCCCATCAGCTACCTGCCCACTCAGTTTGGTGGGATCTCTGGGTATGGGCACTAAACATGTATGGCTTCTCTCAAGCCCCCATTTTGCCCTGGGGCATCTCTTGGTCCTCACAATCCTAATACCACCCCTGTCAGCCTTTGCCAAGTCATCCACTACCCGCAACACCTCCTTCTCATTCTCCTGCTCCTCCTCCTGTCTGGTGATGTGGAGACCACCCCTGGCCACCGCCCCTTCCCTCCACCACTTCTGCCAAAGGTGTTAGCATTTACCATGTGAATGTAAGAAGCCTTCTCACTAAACTTGACCTCCTCTCTGTCTGGGTTCAACTGATGTCTTCTGTATTACTGAATTCTGGTTCTCCTCCAGGACTCCGGACTCCACCCTGTCCCTTACTGAGTACCATCTCTTCAGGCAGGACAGGGGGAAAATATGGAGGATGTGTTGCCATCTACATATGCCACAGTCTCTCATGTACTATGGCCATCAGGGAGGATATACTCTCCTACCCATGAATTTCTTCTAGTCAGGCTTTCATCCCCCTCCTGTCTACCATTATTCATCTGGGTTTTCTATGCTTCTCCTAAGATCTCCTACTCATCACTGGTCGACTCCCTTTCCTCCTTCACCTCCCATTCTGCCACAGGAAAACTCATTCTCCTTCGGGACTTCAAGGTAAAATTGGCTTCTCCATGCTCTAAATCTACCATTCTTAGGACTGAGTCCTTTAATTTGTCCCAGATTATTTTGGAACCCACCCGGCTCAATCCCCACTCTTCCAATCACACACTTTGGACTGGGTTTTAGCCTCCCATCCCCACCGGATTGCTGCAGCAGGTATACTGCCAGATTCATTTAGTGATCACTGCATGATGTTGTTCTGCGTTAGGAAACTCTGACGTCCCCCCTACTCGCCAAAATACATCTAGTCCAGGTCTTTCCAGTCACTAAATACCAATGCTGTACTGAGCAACCTTGCTGCAACAGACTGGTCAGCCATCCACTCTACCCTCGATACTGACATGGTCCTCACCCTATTCCACTCCCCACTGACCTCTGCCTGGGACAAGCATGCCCCCCCCTCAGGAAATCCAGAGTCAAATCCTCCCACCACCATTGGATTACCTCCAATATCATCAACCTGTGTAAGCCCTGTGATCTTGCTTTGACCCGCTATAAACTATATTTATTTTTTTATGACTTTGATAACCGGGTGAGTGCACTGATCCCAGGAACCGTTTTCAGGCACGACCCAGGCCATAACACATGGCGCAGCGTGACAGTGGAGTGCAAGGTAACAGTAATACACATGAAACAGATTTGATACAAGCAACAATAGTAAACACAATATACAGGTTTGATGCATAGGTCCATTTGAGAACAGTGAATACATGGTTTCAATATCAGACATGAAGAGATTTGGTACAAAACAAACAAATCATAGGCACAGTGTACAATGTGTGACTGCATCGTCCAGAGAGCAAGTAATACACAGAATACTCAGTAAAAAATATATATACAATATATACAGGCAAGGAAGTCAAATATTACTGTGGAAAATACAATATAACAGTTGTAGGCAGGGGAGTTGACTAGTGTGGATAGGTGGGTAAGCCCTGAGCTGGGGAGTTGACTAGTGTGGGTTGGTGTCAGACCCAAGGGAGCAGCGGCACTCCACTCCTCCCCTGGCCTCATCTCATACAGGACTCTAAGGAACAACTTTACTAAGGTTGTCTGGACCACAAAATTACATCATTTCAAGGACAATCTCCAGAAAAACCTTAATTCTCCAGCAAAGTTCTGGAAGGTTATCCATTCCTTTTTGACCCTACCTGCCCAGTCCACTCTGCCAATCCTCAAGGTAAATGGTTCACCTGCATCTGACCCTGCCTCTGTTGCTGCTCACTTCACAGAGTTCTTCACAGCCTGTACCCTCCCTTTCTCTCCCTCTCCTGGCTCCTCCTCTTCTTCCCCTCCTGTCCCCCCTTCCCTAGCCCTCACTGGGTTTCCACTCCCTCCGTGTCACCATCCTAGGACTTACCTTCTCCTCCCTCAACCCAGTAAAGTCCATCCCTGATGGCCTGGACCCCAAACTCCTCCACCTGTCAGCTCCTGCCATTGCAGCGCTCTCTTTACTCATCTACTCAACCTGTCCTCCCTCTGCACTGTTCCTCAGTCCTGGAAGTTAGCCAAGGTTATTCCACTTCACAAAGGGGATGACTCCTCCTCCTCAGTAAATACAAAGGTCAGTGCACCCCCCTCCAAAAAAAAAAAAAACTTGGGTAAATGTGACAATAAACATGTTTTTCAGCCTGGATTGACTACTTACAAATTTAGTCTCAAAAGAAGTGGGGGTCTCCTAGTTTTCACCCTAGGGCCCCACCGCAAAGTCACCCAGCCACCACCGTCAAGACAGACCACCCATCAGCCGGGTCCCTACTCCAAACTGTATCTGCGTCAAGTAGCTTCCTTCATATAAGTTGCATCAGCCTGAAATGGGCCTAATTAAGGTGTGTTCCCCAGCCAAATGGGCAGGTAACTGGTGAGAAGCTAGCTAATAAGAGAGCCATTCCTCTCCCTTTACCATTGTTAGCTGCTCACCTTTGCTCATTTACATGAGAAGACCCCTCCTCCTCTGGTAACATCCATCCCATCTTACTCCTCCTCTCCCTCTCAAAGCTGCAAGAGAAACTAGTCCATTCCAGACTTCTCGACTTCCTTTCATCAACCAATTTCCTCTCATCCTTCCAGTCTGGTTTCCAAAAGCACCATTTCAACGTCTCTTCCCAGCTGCATATCACCAATTTCATCATCACCAGGATGGATCAGGGGCTCTTAACGGATGCTGAAAACCTTCAATTCAGTGTCCCATCTACTCCTCCTGGACAAGTTGAGCTCTGCTGGCCTCTCAGCTACCACTGTTGACTGGTTGCATTCCTGCCTCACAGGCGGTCAACAATCAGTACAGGTAGGAAGCATCCTGTCACCTCCACTACCCATCCAGGCTGGGATCCAACAAGGCTCCATCCTGGGTCCCATTCTCTTTTCCATTTTCCTGAATGACCTGCCTGTGCCAACTTGCATAGCCACATGTATGCTGATAACACAGTCATCTTCACCTCTGGTCTCTTCACCGCAGCTTTGGAAGATCTGCTCCAATAGGACTTCAGCAATGTTCTGCACTGGTTCCAATCCAACCAACTCAGAGTCAACACTAAAAAAAAACAGTGTCCATAACCTCTGGCACCAGTCAGAAACTGGCCAGACTCATTGCTCCTCCAGTTTCACCATTCTGGATGGCATGTCTCTTGAGATTGTTCAGTCCTTCAAGTACCTTGGTGTGTGGCTTGACAATAAGCTTGACTTCTCAGCCCACATCGATGCTGTCCATGCAAAACTCTGTCCCAAGCTCGGTGCCTTGTACTGCAACAGAGTCTGCTTGCTTTGCATGTCTGTAGGGAGCTTGTTACCAAAATGGTGATCCTTGTCTTGGACTATGCAGACATGGTCTGTGGCACCACCTCTTCCAGTTCCCTCACAAGACTTGATACCCTTTGTAACTCCTTGTGCCACTTTGTTACAAACTCTCCCCCAATACCCACGATTGCACCCTCTGTTCCTCCCTGTCCATCCTCCCTCTGCCCTCACTTCGTGAGGTTCACTGCACCTTTTTCATATTCAAATATTGGTTTGGCTCCCTTCCCTTCTACTGCTCATCTCTTCTCTCCAGATTACTCCCTGCATCCGGTTCCCCCCACTCCAGAGAGCAATGCACTTTTGCTACTCTTCAGCCCCACTCCTCTGGGCAGTCTGCCTTCTCCTATCAACTTCCACTCTCTGGAACCAACATCCTTCCTCCCTCCCTCAACCTCTCCTCATCACCTGGCTCCCTCAGGCACCAGTTGAAACTCCAACCTCACCCCATCTATTTTAACCTTCCTCCTCACCCCCCCTCCAAGCCTGACCCCCTACCATCCTTGGAATGTTAGCCGGCCAGGTCCCCACTACCTGCCTTTGGGTTCACTACCACACTACCTGTGTTTCTCCACCCTCTACGAGGCCTGGCAGTAACTCACCTCACTGTTCACTCGCAGGTTGTCAGTATGTCTTGCTGTCGCTTTGATTTTGCACTTGAATATGTGATTTTATCATCTGCAACTGCACACTAGTCTCTGTACCTACCCATTAACATTTATATGATTTGTAACATCCTTTTTTCTCAATGCTGTTTGACTGACTTGTTATTATGTAGCGTGCTGATATTTATTTTACTTTCCCCTTCCTTGGGTCACACCTGGAAGCAAGCCTTGGCTCAGTGTGCCTCTCTCAGTTACCAATTTTAAATAAATAAATAAATAAAAGAAATCACGTAAAATATCCCTTACGGGATGAGTCAACAGGGATTCAACATCTCAATTACAATACAGCAGTGATGCGGGGTGGGGGGGGCCTGGGCATTTGCTGTGCTTTCTGTATCCCCATTTTTCAATGCCCCACAACCAGGGCCAGGTCCTGTTAGTGATTCAACTTACTTCTTACCTGTGAAGGTAACTGCACAGGTGCCCCCATCAAACCACTTGTTTTGATGTTCTGACTTAGTACCAGGTTTCATTTAATATGCAGCTCTCGATACTTTTTCCAGATCACAGCATCTCAGGGATTTTTTTGGAAGCCCTGTTGATAGGAGAAACGCTGGGGTATTGTTCACCATGGTGAAAGACAAAGGCTGTTTATAATGGTATTGTCTGAATAAAGACTATTTGAATTTACACTACAGAGCCTGATGTGGTCATTTCTGTTAGAGTGCAACTATTTGGATCTCATGATTTCAGGGTGAGCTCCCTCTGTTGCACCCCTCTGGGTATGCACTGAAGTGTGCATACAGCATTGGACCAGTTTATTTCTTGGACTGACTGTTCCTCCGCTGTCATGGACTGTCCCACAGCTCAAATTTCCTGAACATCTCACCACAGCAGCCAGACCTTCTCACAGTCATAGCTCAGGTATTTGGAAAACAAATGTCAGAAATTTAAGAAAAATAATTTATTATAACAAATATAAGATAAGTAGGTGTACACAGACAAGTTTGTGTTTCTATCTTGGGGTTGATGACATCATAGGGACCTGTCAAGCTATGCTTTGAAGGTCTATGATGTCATCACCCCCAATGGAAACTCTGCCTTGTTGTGTACACTTACCTATCTACTATTTATTTATTTAATTTATGTCTTTGGTAACCGGGTGAGTGAGCTGATCCAAAGGACCGATTTCAGTCACGACCTGGGCCACACAGGTGGCAGCAAGCATTCTACAGAAGTAGTAAAATAAAGAGAATACAAATATATGATCACGTCACAGATCCAATGTAGTTCTTCTAGTAAAGATACAAAGCAATTATCAACCAGTACAAGGTAAACACATTCGCTAAACAGAAGGATTCAAGGTCATTACACAAATAACTGCCAGTAGATACATGCTAAATGTGGCAAAAAATACAACTCACACAAGCTAGCATGCCTAACAGAGGTCGAGAGACAGAGAGAGAGAGCACGCATCGGGGACTGATAAGAGAGCAGTACTAGGGAGCAGGGATACATAGAAGAGCGGAGATAAGCAAGGCAGGGACAGATTTTGACCTTATGACTGTGCAGGGAAACAGTTGCAAGTAGATTCAGTCATGAACCAGGATCTTATATTAGATTTAAAGGAGAGCTAGGAGGGGGACAAGCGAACAGACAATGGTAGCCTGTTCCATAGAGATCGAGCGGAGACAGGAAAGGCCTTACTTCCCATAGTAGTGGTAGTACGTGGGACTATAAGTGGAGGGACGGAAGAGACCCTGAGGCTCCTAGAAACCATCCTATGTGTTATCAGTGAAGCGTAGGGTGACAGCTGTTTGCTCCTGAGTGCATTGTCCACTAGGCAGCCCAAGGCGTAATCAAAACAACCTTGTAGTGGGAGCCACCCTAGGGTACACAGTGGTAGGTGGAATGGGGGACTAGGAGAACAAAGCGACAGAGTTGTATTTAGTCGAGAGCATAGGGTAGCGGGCATATAGGAGTAGACAGGGGAGCAGTAATCGAGGAGGGGTAGTAGGTTCCCTTGCGCAATAGCAAGGCAAGCTTTAGGGGACAAGAGTTGTTTGATATGGTAGGCAGCACCTAACTTTTGGTGAATTTTCCACACAGTATTATTTATATGTTCACCAAAAATAAGGAAGGAGTCGAGAGTGACACCTAGATGTTTATTATTCTGTATATAGTCTTTTATTTTATTGTGCCATCTCCTCCCCCCCCCGCATTGAAGTGGAGTGCTCCCTTCAAACACTCCCACGCAAGAGCACACTGTATGCAGAACAAGAGGTACAATGGCACTGCATGCTGATTGGCTGAAACAAACAAAGAATTTGATGGCAGATAAGGACCACTTGGCCCACCCAGTCTGCCTGTTTTTCTCTACCTACAACATTACTGCAGACCCTACTTGATCTACAGCTCTTTCTCCCTCCCTCCTTTCTTCCCACTATGATTCCCTTGTGTGTATCCCATGCTTTCTTGAACCCCTCCACTGTTTCTGCCCCACCACCTCCACTGGAAGGCTGTTCCAGGAATCCGCCACTCTTTTTGTGAAGAAATACTGCCTCACATCTCTCCTTAATCTACCCCCCTCCAGCTTCATGGCATGTCCCATTGTTCTTGAGCATCGTTTTTCTGAAAAATACTCTCCTCCTGTACCTTATACCCCCACCCCCAGTGAGGTATTTAAAGGTCTCTAGCATATCCCCTGTCTCCCTTCTCTCTTCCAGGCTGTACATATTGAGAGCCTTTAGTCTCTTCTTACAGGGCTTTTGATGCAGATCCTACACCATTTTACTTGCCCTACTCTGGACTGCTTTCAGTCTGTCCATGTCCTACTGAAGACGTTATCTCCAGAACCAAACACAACTCTAGGTGGGATCTTACAAATTATCGATACAGAAGCAACACCACCTCCCTCTTTCTGTCGGTGATACCTCTCCCTATGCACTCCATCATTCCACTTGCCCTCCCAACAGTCCTGTCGCACTGCCTGGCTACTTTTAGGTCACCCAATATGATTACCCCCAGGTCTCTTTCCTGGCCTGTGGCTGTCAATACTACTCCACCCATTTTGTACTCTACTCCGGGTTTCTGTGCCCCAAATGCATTATTTTACACTTTTTTGCATTGAAACCCAGCTGTCATACATTTGACCACTCTTCAACTTTTCTCAGGTCTCTACTCATCTTTTCCGTCCCTCCATGTTGTGTCCACCCTGTTGCAGATTTTAGTATCATCTGCAAAGTGGCAGACCTTCCCTTCCTGCTCCTCTGCAATGGCACTTATTTATTTATTTGCTTTTGGTAACCAGGTAAGTGCACTAGACAGAACTGCCTATTTTCAGGCATGACCTGGGAGAGTACAAATCAAAGAACAGGTAAAAACAAATACATATACTGTGTTGTACAACAGGAGTTCCAAACAGTTATACAGAGGTGCAAGTTACATAGTACATAGAGGAAGTACATATCACAAGTTATAATAAGAACAAAAGGGGCAAAAAGGCACAATTTAGGGTTAATAATGTACAAAACATGACAGTGCTGTTGGTAATTCAGCAAGGAGACAATTCCCAGGCAGAGACAGGGAACAAAGTGCGTAGCTGTAGCTAAGGAAGAGTGGGGAAGGGAGGAATCAGAGGCCACAGGGAAATTTAAGTGCTGGACAATGGTAGATGTGCACGAATCGTGAAGCTAGGGAAATTTGCAAATGTCAAGGGAGGCGAGGTAATTGGAGAGGCCTTTCTTGAAAGTGGGGTGGGATTTGGACTGCCTAAGATCAAGTGGGAGAGAGTTCCAAAATTTAGGGGCATAGAAGGAGGAGGCAAGTTCACTCATCCTGATAGAGCATTTTGGGCCAGATAGCAGAGCTAAAGACATGGAACAGAGGGAATGAGGGCAGTCAATGGGGGTGAGCATAGCAGTGAGTGTGGCGGGGATAGAAAAATGAATAATGTTGTCAGTCAGACAACCTAATGAATAAGCCCATCGGGAGGAAGGAGACAACCAGTGGAGATCAGAGTAGAGAGTACAGTGGTGCTTAAGACGAGGAGCAGATAGCGTAAATCTACAGACATTGTTGTAGGCAATGCCCCACATTTGCAAGATGTTGGCCTGTGCCATAGCGAAGACAGGCAGAGCGTATCAGAGTCCAGGGAGGAGAAGGCCTTGGGCGACAGAGATCCTGGCGGCAGGGGTCAGGAACTGATGGACTCGGTAAGCCAGTCCAGTTTTAGCATTGACTGATTTGCAGACAGCTTTGACATGCAGAGAGAAGTTAAGAGATGGATCCTGTGTGACCCTTAGGTATTTGAAGGACTGAGTTACTTCCACAAGGGAGCCATCAAGACAAGAAACCTGGAGAGATGGAGTTGAAACGACAGATTTCCTTTGTGACCTAAAGAGCATAGCCTGGTTCTTGGCAGCATTTAGCACCAGGAGGTGGGACATAAGCCAAGTTTGGATACGATGAAGACCAGAGGAGAGGTGGGAGTTAATTTCATGAATAGAGCTAGAGGAAACATACAGAACCAAGTCATCGGCATACAGCATTAGTTCTCACACTTTGTGATAGTCAGCCTCCCCCAAGCCATAGAAAATATTTCAAGCCTCCTCAAATTTGGAAACAATCATGGGTATCCCCAAAGAAAAAAACACCATACTTTACACACTACATCAGGAATAAAGTGAGACTAATAAAGTTGACTGAGTATATTCTCTTTTTATTCAACTTATTGTTCTCCATCCCCAACCACACACCCCAGGTTATTCTTGTCTCTCCACTTTTCTGTCTCTTGGGCCCTTGCTACTCTGTTTCCTTATCAAGCTTGAACAACTAATCTAACCACTTCAGTCATCTCTCCCCCTCTTGTTAAGCAACTTCCTGTATCCTTACCTCAGGTCGCACCTCAAACAAGCACTGATTAAGTGTGTGCCTTTCCCACTCACCAATTTACATATAAATAAACACATACTGTAGAAACAAGCCTTGACTCAGGCTGGCTTACTAGTCATCAATTTACATATAAATACACACCTAGGAACAAGCTTTGGTCTCAGTGGGTCTTTCCTGGTCATAAATTGTTGCATAAGTAAAGAAATTCACCTGCCATTATTCATATTTGGTTTTCTTCGTCCCTTCACACAAAACATCCAAAACTTACAATTTAAATATTTGTACATTCTCAGACTTGACTGGGCCTCCTCTGGAACAGTCTGGGGCCTCCCTTTGGGAGGCTGGCTTCACCATTTGAGAACCACTGGCACAGAGTAAGGAGAGACTGTGGGAGGGCACAGAAGGTAGGTTATTAACAAACAAAGAAAAGAGCAGGAGCAAAAGTATGGAACCTTGTGGGCTGCCCGAACAAAGCAGGGCAGGGGCAGAGAGAACTTTATGACAGGAGACAGACTGGGAGCGTCTCCACAGATAGCTGGAGAACCGGCCAAGTATGGATTGGGAGGCACCAACAGAGCCTAGTTGATGCAGGAGCAGGTTGTGGTTAACCAAGTCAAACGCCTTTGACATGTCAATAAAAACAGCTCCAGTAAGCTGGCCTTGGTCCATAACAGATTTGATGTCACTGGTGATTTGCACGAGGATCATCATGGTGCTCTGGTTTGGCCTAAAGCCATGCTGAGCAGGAGATTGCAGGTTAAAGTTGGCAATGAAGTCAGATACCTGGCAATGGGTAAGCTTCTCCAGGAGTTTACTGAGGGTCGGCAGGAGCGCAATAGAATGGTAGTTTGTTAGGTTTTTTGGATCACCCTTTTTGAAGACTGGGATAACCCTGGCATTTTCCAGGAGAGGGGCACAGTACCCGAGCTAATGGAGAGGTTGAACAATCACATGACGGGGGTTAGCAAGAAGAGACGTGCCTAATTTGAGAATTTTGGGTTCCAGTCCATCAGGGCCTGCGCTGCTGTGAGGAGACATTGTGTTAAGAGCTCGTAGGACATCCAGCCTGGAGACCAGGTGGAGAATCAGGGAAGGATGGGATGGAGGGAGGTCAGGGGAGGAGGTGTGGTGGGGGGGACTGACAGCATCAAAGCTAGGGAGGACCGCAAAGAGTGACTTGAAAGCATTAGCTATGGTATTAGGGTTGTTACAGGAGACGTTATTTATTAGAAAGTCATGGGGGGTTTGGAATGTGGTACGTCCCATTATGTGGTTTATTTGTGCCCAGTACCTTTTCAGGTTACTAGAGGTGGCGTGAAGAAGGCCTCTGTAGTAATTGCTTTTGGCAGTCCATAGCACTTTCTTACTAGAGTTACGAAAGGTAGCGATATGCGATGAAGTCAGAGAGAAGGGAGGAGGTTTTCCATCTAGTCCAGATTTTGTCCCGTGCTTTAAGCATATGTAGAAGAAGGCTAGTTAACCATTTGGTAGGTAGGCCCCGTACTCTGCGCCTGATGGAAGGAATATGCTTGGACTGCAAGGAGTGTAGAGAGTTGGTAAAGTATTCCACAGCCAAGTCAATGTTATTTGTCACGAATATGGGGGACCAGTCGACATGCTGAAGATCCCTTAGAAAAGCTGAGGTGTCGAGGGCAGAGAAGTCAGACATGGCGATGATTTTGGGTGGATGGGAGGGGGGGCTGACATCCCAGACACAGGTGACAGGTGAATGGTCACTAATGGAGTCCGGTAGCACGATCACGGAAGAGATTCTGTCTGGCCTGTTGGTAAGTACCCAGTCAAGGAGGGTGTGACTATTACCATTGTTGGAATGTCGCGTAGGCACAGAGACAAGCTGGGTTAGGTTGGCCTTGCTTATATTAGAGTCAAGGACAGGGAGGTTTGGGATGAGCCAATTCTGATTGAAGTCACCTAGACAAATCACTTCATTGTTTTTGGTGGACCGGGAGAAAAGCCAGGAACTCCTCGAGACCATGTTTGCATGAAACCAGAGGCATATAGGTGCAAACAATGTGCAGCTTTTTGGAGTCACCCAGCAGAAGCAGTGCATGAAGTACCTCACAGGACACAAACGAGGGGCATGGTAGTAAGGTTAGGTTTAGATGAGACTTGTAAAATAGTGCCAGATGCCACCTCTTTTTGATACGAGCTGATCAACCCGGAACAAGTTGTATCCAGGGAGGACACACAGAGAGTCGGGGAGAGAAGGCTTAAGCCAGGATTCAGAAATTGCAAAGAGATCAGGCCATTGAGTGGCAGTCCAAGCTATAAGTTCTGCATGATTAGCCACCAAGCTTCTTATATTAAGGTGGCCAATCTTTAGTCCTCTGGAATGGGGCCCAGGGGAAGAATTGACAGAACAGTGAGACAGCCCTGTGGCCACTGGGCCTGGGTTAGTTTCCACATCACCTGCCAAAGATAAGGAGAGGACAATAATCCAGGTAGTAATGATCAAGAAGGCGAGGATGGTCCTAGCTTTGGAGATGCATTTAGATGTGCTGTAACACCTAGTCTGGCGGAGAACCAGTTTTGGGCAAGAGTGCTTGATATGGCTATTGAGTCACCTGGGGAGAGGTAGTAGATTGCAGAAGGTAAAGTCCCTCTTGTCTGCAGAAAAGCCTGGAGGAGCAGCAGTTAGGGGGTGAAGTATTCCAGGGCAATGCCGCAACAGACAGGAGTCAGTAGGACTAGCAGGTAGAGTGTGGGCTGCACGATGATGTAATAGAATCTGATATTTTCCAGAAGCAGGACTGAGGCAGCAACACAGTAGACTGCAGGTCCTAGGACCACCCACAGTGATGTGCCCACCCCTTTATCACCAGAGGCCAGTCAGATAGGGCACAGGGTGGAGTAAAGGAGTATTTAATAAATGGAGGAGGTGGGGGAGGGGGGTCAGCGAAACATTCAGCTTGAAGGAGCAAGAAAAGAGCACAGCTCACTCAAGGTAAATGCGTGCTGCTCCCTTTAAATAGCAATGACATTTAAGCTCCACGAAATTAGGCTACTGCGCCACAAAAGGCGCCAAGTTCAAAAGTTATAAAGACATTAAAGTGGACCGATCGCAGCACTGATCCCTGAGGCGCCCCACTGGTCACCATCCTTTCCTCAGAGTGAACTCTGTTTACCACCGCCCTCTGTTGCCTATCCCTTAACCATTTTCTTACCCAGTTCATCACTTTTTGATGCACTTGTAAGCTACCCAGCTTGTTTACTAGTCTCCAGTGTGGAATGGTATAGAAAACCTTACTGAAATCTAGGTAGGCCTCATCTACCACCCCACCCTGATCTAATTCCTTTGTCACCTAGTCAAAGAAACCTATCAGATTTATTCAACATGATCTCCACCCCCCAACCCCACCCCATGAACCCATGCTGCCTCAGGCCCTGTAACCCACTAGAGTCAAGGTATTGCGCAATCCTTTCCTTCAGTAATGATTCCATTAACTTTCCCAGCACCAATGTCAGGCTGACTGGTCTGTAACTGCAAACCTCCTTCCTGCTACCACTTTTGTGAAGTGGAACTACATCTGCCCTCCTCCAGTCCTCTGGAACCACTATAATTTCCAGTGAGCTCTTGATTCTTTTGGTGATCCCAAGAATCCCCTAACACTCAAGAAACATGCAGCTCCCATCTTTTCTCTTAGTGAGGCCCCAGTGTTTTTGCAACCTCTCTTCTCAACCCCCCCCCCAGCCAATATCACCTTACCCACCCCCTGTCTCCTATACCCCCACCCTCCCTATCCTAAGTCTCATGCTAGAATAACCACCAGACTATGTATCCTAGCAAGTGCCCGGGATCGAACCGTCCTAACCTTAGATTTTTTATGCTCGTTTGTTTAGTGTGCTATAACTAGCTCCTAACTGTGCTAGTCCTCACTGTTTATGCCTGTCTTAGCTCCTCATGTGTATAGTGTTTATTTTCCTGCCTTGTACCTGCCCGTGATTTATTTTGTTATGCCCAGGACCACCTTGAAAATGAGCTTGCTCAATGGTGTTATGCCTGGTTAAATAAAGTTTGATTGACTGAGTGAGCTGTTAAATAGGACTGTCAGAGGTGCAGCCAGTATCTCCCTGAGCCCCCTCAATACTCTTGGATGAACCCTGTCTGGCGCCATTGCTTTGTCCACTTTCATATTAGCAAGTCTGTTCTGGACTCTCTCCTCCAAAAAAGGTACAGTGCCCACCTCCTTCCCTCCAAACCTCCTGTTACTTTTTTGTGGCCCTTCTGCTTCTCCTTCCACTGTGAACACTGAACTAAAGTATTTGCTCAGGATGTCTACCCTTTGCTTGTCCCTTCTGCACAGTCTCCCCCTTCCATTTGTAACCTGAGAATTCCAACGCTGGCCTCTTCCTCTTTTCACATATATTCCAAAAAGTGTCTTGTCCCCTTTCATTACCTCCTGGGCTATTCTCTCTTCAGTTTGCATCTTTATGCTCCTTACTGCTTTCCCTGCTTCCCTCTGTTTCCCCTGATACACCTCCCTATCCTCCTCCTCCCCCCTCTGCGTCTCCTTATACCTTCTGAATGCCGCACTTTTAGATTTTACCTTTTCAGCCACCTCTTTCAAGAACCATAGTGGTCTCTTTTTCCTCTTGCTTTTGCTCACTTGTTTGATGCAAAGGTTTGTTGCCTTTACTATACCACCTTTTAGCTGCACCCACTTTCCCTTCACCTGACCCAAGTCACTCCTCCCCCACCCCCATCATTCCTGAGGCATTCACCTATCTTATAAAATCTACCCTCCTCAAGTCGAGGGCCCCTCACCCTTATGTGGTTTCATTCTGCACCCATCATTATATTGAACCACACTGTGTGATGATCACTGGTGCCCACTTGGCTTCCCACCCTGATGTCTGCAACACTGTCCCTGTTAGTGAGTACCAGGTACAGTATTGCCCCATCATGAGTGGGTTCACTGGCTAGTTGCTTGAGGAATGCCCCCTGCAGAGAGTTCAGGATTTCCCTGCTTCTAGCTAAAGCTGCTGCTGAGAGGCTACAATCTACATCCAGCAGGTTGAAGTCTCCCCCTTTTCTGCCATCTTGCCAATGGCTTCCACCAGCTCCTTACCTAATTCCTTTCCATGTGCTGGAGGTCTGTAGATTACTCCAGTGCAAACAGTACCTCCATCCCCTGTCTCCAGGGTGACACACATTACTTCTGCCATCCTCCCGTATTCCCTGTAGCTCTGTCATGTTTATGCCTTCCCTCACATAAAGCACCACACCACCTCCTTTCCTTCACACCCTTGTTCTTCCCAAAGAGAGTATGCCAGATCAACTTCTGCCATGATGTCCTCTAGGTCTGGAATCTCATTTCCTAGACTTCTAGCATTCACACACATGGCTTTCCTGATTTTGTTTCAAATCTGCTTGTTACCCCTCTTCTTCCTTTTTGCACTCCCTCGTTTCCCCTTCTCCTTCTTTTTTAATTTCTGTTCTACATTCTCCCATCTCTCCAGCCCCCTCCTAAGTCCTCAGGCCCCACAGGCTACCCCCAAGCCTCCTCAGTCCTGGTCACCTACCTCCACGGAACTCTGACTGTCATGCCCCAGGTGGGATGAGGGTGGGTAGTCTCCTGAAATTCTTTGTTTCATCAGGCAGTTGCCATGAGCCACTGAGAGATGGAGGCCCAGTGAGCTCCCATGGGGCCATCATCATGGAGGTGTTGGGCCAACATCACCTATATGGACATCAATGCAGGCCCGCACATGCCTGTGTGCATGTCCGTCCTTCCCATCTGCCTGCCAGCCACACTACCACCTGTGGTCACCCAGATGGCAGTATTGTGGTGGAAGATGGAACCTGCTTCCCATCTGGGACACTCAAGCCTGCTTCCCCTAGCCATCCCTTGATGACCCAAGCTCGTTCTAGAACTCAGACTGCCAGTGTTGCATGTGGTAGTGCTACCACTGCTCCAACAGGCCAGCCTCCCCACTCTCTTTTTAATGTACCCGTTCCCTTCCCCCTTTGCTGAAATCAAATTAGTGATTTATAATATATGTTTTAAACAGTTTGAGTAACAGACATTCTAAAAAGGCTGCAGTTCATAGTTCTTACATTACAGCAGTGAATTACTGGGTTTCTGATGTCACAGATATTTATTACAACAAAAAACTTGTATGGGCTGTCCGTGGATTGCAAGGGCTAAGCATGTACAGTATTATAAATAAATTAATTTATGGTGCCCCGGTTGTCTTTGAATGGTTCGATACTTTATATTTCCATAACACTTCACCCACAAGAGCAGAATTTATCATCTATTACTTCACCACCAACAGCAGAATTTATTATATATTACTTCACCACCAACAGCAGAATTTATTATATATTACTTCACCACCAACAGCAGAATTTATCATATATTACTTCACCACCACCACCACCAACAGAATTTATCATCCTTAGCCTGATTCAGCTTCAACACCCCCACATCTACCTCCTCAGCATGCGTGCACACATACACACACACACACACACCTGCAGAAGAACGGGGAAGGGGTGTTACCTACCTATCAGATATGACAAGGTGAAACATACCAAAAGGGGTAGCAGCAACCTGTCCTGGCCATGAAACTCTCAGCATGGATGAAAGGAAGGGGTATTATTACTTTTTAAAAGTGTCTATTGTTATATGATATATGTGTGACTTGATTTTGTTTGCTTTGGCAGTCCTGTGGTTCCTGAGAGGCATGTTCTCTCTGTCTCTCTAGCCCTGATTGAGTCTCAGAGATCTTCCAGATCTGACTTTGCTTGAGCGGATAATAGTGGTAGGAATAAATAAAGGCCACTCTCTAAATGATGATGTATAGATGGGGAGAGAACATGTCAATGTGGGCATAAAAAACCAAAAAAAACAATCAAAAACAAGCAGGGGCCACAGAAGCAGGCATTAAATATGTGAACAAAAGGCTATGACAAAATATCCCTCAAGTATCCGGTGTTAATCCATGTTGGTGTACTGCCTGTTGGATGTAAATGCCATTTTAAATATGCCTGCCTAGTAACAAAAAACAATGTGGCTGTATTTACTGAAGATAGATCAACTGAGATGCAATGTCTCATTTTTGGTGGGGTCCTGCATTTTACCTGTTCTAAGCTGGGTCAACAGAAACTCTGAACTGACTCGCACTGGGTCACAGTGTATAAGTTGCCGTAACAGGATTTGAACCTGCATCTCTCTGTGCCATATCCTGTGTTCTAGCCACTAGGCCATGTTGCCTGATTTTAGGAATAAAGGAGCATAATGACAATGCCTGCTACTCTTAACCTCCTCCCATGCCCCTACCCTCATAGAAAAATCAGACAAGTCTTCAACTATCCTGGGGTAAATTATCCAAAGGAGGGACCCTGTTGTGAGAGCATTGGATAAAATATCTG
Source organism: Neoceratodus forsteri (assembly GCA_016271365.2). Taxonomy (NCBI): domain Eukaryota; kingdom Metazoa; phylum Chordata; order Ceratodontiformes; family Ceratodontidae; genus Neoceratodus; species Neoceratodus forsteri. Next base: position 253,394,159 of record JADMNL010000024.1, on the reverse strand, counting down.
TCAGAATAACCGATACTTGCCATGTTCCCTGCTTCTAACCCCATCATGGTCGGTGACAGAAACATCCATTGCAGGAGGGAGGGAAGGGGATGGGGAGTCAAAATCAAGGACACCTGTTCAACCTTGGGATGCTCGGAGGATGGGATTTAACTAGTATGCCATCCGCAATATTCAGGGGGGCTGCTGCCTTCTCATTTGGAATGGGCAGAAATGGTTTCAAATAAAGAGACCCACCCACCCAAGGAAACCTGGTCTGGTCAGTTCTCCAATATAGAACTCAAAAAGCACCCCTCTAGTAATAAAGGGATAGGGAGTTTAAAATACAAATTGGTATCAGAGAGTAGTGGGTCCAGCTAATCGTCAGCAAGCAGAAGGAGTACTGGGCTTGCATCTGTTCATCCGCCATCAGCCTGAACATGGGAGATGCCCTCCCTGCAGAGCTATGGAAAAAAGAGAAAGGGCACACACAAAACAAGCATTTGACAATGCCGAATGTTTGCTTGCTGGCATTGGTAGTGTAGAAGTTACAGAGCTGCACAATAGGAATGGCAGCGAAGTATTGAACTGAAGCCAACCCCACCAACACCCTGCAGAGAGTGACAGGCATTGGGGTGTGCCTTTGGGTCGTCAGGCATAACGACCACGCCATTTCACACACCCTACCCTGCAGACACTGACAAGTGTCACGCGGTGTGCTGGGGTCTTTGGCCCTTATCGCACCCATTCCATCAGGAAATATGGTGAGATGGGTGCGGTATAGGAGAATGGGGTGAAGTTTGGGCCCAAAGAGTCCAAGGCACACCTTGATGCCTCTCACTGGCTGCAGGGTGTGGGTGGGGGTGGAATGGTATGAGCATGACAGGCAAGAACCCCAAATCACACCCCTGGTGCCTGTCATTCTATACAGGGTGGGGCGTTATGGTCGGAAACCCTAATGCCTCAGGCATTCGTTGATATTTTCACTCCAAATTTTCAACATGGTTTTTTTGTGACCCCCACCTCATGAACAGTGGCAATATCAGTTTGTTAGCCGAAAACTGCTTTGCACAGCGACTATGGCATTTGGCACCACAGGTGCAAAACACATTCGAACAGGATGTGAAAAATGACAGCAGTACTGTTCATGGGGAGGTGTAAAAATGGCAATGTTGAAAATCTGCCAGAAAATCTTAAAACAGGTGAGTCAACGAGCTATGAAACTGTGTAAACGCATTACCTGTAATGTAACTAGTTTTGGGATTTTTTTTACAGCAGATTGTTAACACAGGCATTTTGGGACCTCCGATCATGAACAGTGTCAGTGTGATTTTCTTTATTTGTCCCGAACAATGATTTCCCACAGCGACAACGCATTTCTGTGCTGAAAGTGTGAAAACACATTTCGGCCATGTTGTGAAAAATGACAGCTGTACTGTTCATAAGGAGGTGTGGAAAAATGCCACTGGTGAAAATCTGGACTGAAAATATTACAAATTCATGAACTTACGAGGGTGCGTGGAAACTGCGCAATGCTCACTTGTAACACAGTAATTTTATGGAGTTTTGTCACCAAATTTTCAACATAGCCATTTTAAGACCTCTGCTCATGACCAGTGTCACTGTGATTTTCTTAATCTGTCCCAAACATTGTTTTCGCACACCGACTGTACCATTGTGCGCTACATGTGCGGAAACATATTTTGGGCGAGATGTGAAAAATGGTAGCTGTACTGCTCATAAGGAAGTGTGGTAAAATGGCACTGTTGAAAATCTGGAGTGAAAATATTGAAAATTTGCAAAACTATATGGCGTGTAGGAACTGCATAACACACACCTAATCAAAACAATAATTTTTGTAATTTTTTCACAAATTTTCAACATAGCCATTTAAGACCTCTGCTCATGAACAGTGTCACTGTGATTTTCTTAATGTGTCCTGTACATTGATTTCGCCCACTGACTGCGCCATTGTGTGCTACATGGGCGGAAACACATTTTGGGTGAGATGTGAAAAATGACAGCTGTACTGCTCATAAGAAGGTGTGGTAAAATGGCAATGTTGAAAATCTGGAGTGAAAATATTGAAAATTCGCGAACTTACGAGCGTGCATAGGAACTGCGCAACGCACGCTCGTAAAACAGTCATTTTTAAGAACTTTTCCACCAAAGTTTCAAAATAGGCTTTTTGAGAGCTCATCTTATGAACACTGGTAGTGTCGTTTCGTTAATCATTCCCGAAAGGTGATTTCGCACAGTGGCTGCGAAATCACCCTTGGGCCTGAGTAACACCATGACAGTGACAGCATTCATGAGAAGGGGTCCCAAAAACCCCATGTTGAAAATTTGGTGCACAAATTCCAAAAAATGCCCGAGATATGCAGCAAAGTTGAAAAAACCCTATCTATTACATTACACAGCTTACCGGCATTTCCTCAGTTCGCGGTCGGCTTTGAAGAGTGCAGACGTGTTCCTGGTCCACCGAAGATCGTCGCGCTGGACTCCGGAGGTAAGTGGGGGTGTGGGGAGGCAGGTGCAGTGGGTGGGTGGGGAGGGTGGGGCAGGGAGACTGCGAGGGACCGCTTAATTTACAGGTTTTTTTATTACTAAGACGACGCTGGGACGCTTGCCACGCTGGGTGGGCACGCAGCATGGCAGCTGGAAAGGCTGTTTGGGGGCTGGGAGCCGATGGGGATTGGGCACCCCATCGCCATACAGACGGTGCCACGCTGGGGTGGCCCAGCCGCGGCACCAGGAAACTTTTTTGGTGGGGGCATGGAGCCGACGGGGTATTGGGCACCCCATCGGCTATACAATATGTGCATGGGGGAGGCAGCACGCAATATGCGTGGCATGGCTGCTGAGGGGGGGAGCTCTGCTCACTGAAGCGGAGCTCTCCCTTTCAACTGTATCCCACTGCATTTTCAGCTGTCATAGACAGCTGGAGCAGTGATTGGCGCACTGCGACCGCGCCTGCAAACACACTCACTGAATTGGAAGAGGCTGACACACCTCTGGAAAACTCGGATGATGGCACTATGTTTCTTGCACATGCATGCAAGCAAACATAAAAACACTCAACCATTTAGGCAAACTGTGAACAGGGAACAATAAAGAGAGTATTAAACAGAAGGAACATTCCACAAAGCCTGCAGTTCAACAGCTGTGAAAAGTCTGAATGAGTCTGCTCAGCAAGGAGTCGACAAAGTGACTTGGATGGAGTCTTTTTTTTGTTAAAATCATTAAGACATTTATTACGAGTGCTCATGTTGATTGTGCTGTCAACAAGTCGAGAACAGCAGAGGTGTGCCAATTGCATCATTATCTACAACTGTCAGGGGAGTAGCCAGGCCATAGCCTGAAGACTTAGGCCTTCCTTTAAATTAAAAAATTATAACTAAATGTGCTTTAAATTACCTGGCCATGGATTCCAACCTGCTTTACACAGCATGTACTGATGCTTGGGCCTTCAGGTTTTGAAATCCTGGCTACTCCACTGACTGTCATTTCAAAAAAGCTGTTTTCTTCAAACCTGGAAGTATACTGTACATGTAAAACTGTGAATTAAACTACTACTACTGTAGAACAGGAAAGTATCACATTTGTTTTATTTGCACTGCCAGGAAGCTGGATTGATAAGAGAAAATGTAATTTTGTGGGATGATCCTTATAGTAAGGGCAATTGGTAAGCAGATGTCTGTGTTGAGAAGCATTATAGTACTTTAAAGCCAGTGGAAATGGCACTTTCATTTCTCTCCATCCCAAACAGTGGTCCTAGGAGTTTTATTATAATTGTAAATACCTACTCCTGATCCAATCTAATCACTGCTAGGCAACTGCAAGTATGTCAAGCTGAGATCAGGAGACCATGTGGACCAGTTTTCAGCATTCTGCAATTGAAATGCAGATGCCCATGTTTATGTTGTATTTTAAAGTATTATCTCTCCCCTCTTATCCCAAAAGTATTCAGGGTCCAGGATTTTATAAAAAAATTAAACACCCCATTCCCCCATCCAGTCTGATCACCGAGCTGGGATAGGGAGACCACATGGACCAGCATTCAGGGTTCTGCTTACAAGGGCAGTCGGTAAGCGAATATCGTGGTTTATGTTATATTATATTATATTTTCATTCCCTCCATCCCAAACGGTAACTCAGGTCCAGGATTTTAATAAAAAATACACACACAGACACATACACACACACACACACACACACACACTCTATTTGATCACCAAGCTCTTTAAACAAAAAGCACTGTAGCTCACATCAGAAGACAGTTGGTTCAATAGAGGGAGGGGCTAAAGTGTGTTGGGAAAGAGGGGGAGGAGGGAGGAGGGAGATACAGAGGCTCTATGGATGCAAATCCAAGATCAAAAAAATAGGACACTATGGTTGGTGGTGGTGTACAGGCCACCCTCCCAATTGGAAAAGACAGATAGGGTATTGGCGGAACAGATCCGGAGGAACTGTGAGAAGGGTGGGGTAGTGATAGTACGTGACTTCAACCTGCCGGGAGTGGAGTGGAGGACACCTGCCACCAAGTGTAGAAGGGAACAGATAATACTAGACACCTTCCAGGATAACTTTCTGATGCAGTTGGTCGGCGAACTAACTAGGGAAGGGAATACCCTTGACTTCATACTGTCTAACAGGGAGTGGGTGAGGGATCTGAGGGTGGAGAAACCACTGGCTGGGAGTGACCACTGGACAGTATGGTTCCAGTTGCAGCTGGACAGGGAGAGGGGGGCATCTGGCACAAAAGTGCTAGACTTTAGAAAGGCTGACTTCAAAAAGATGGGTGAAGTTGTGCAAGGGTTCCTGGACAGAATTCAGCCTAATATAGACACGAATCAGAGGTGAGACCTCATTAAGCTAGGGATAGTGGAGGCAACAAATTCCTGCAGCAAGGCCCAAAGTAAAAAGGCTAGGCAAAGAAACCTAGCTGGATGCGCAAGGGTGTCATAGACAATGTGAGGAGGAAAAGAGTCACCTAAAAGAGATACAGGAGAACAGAGAGGGGGGAGGACAGAGAGGAGTACCTGAAGGAAGCAAAGGAGGTGATCAGGGAACTAAGGGCAGCAAAGGCATCAAGGGAGCGCAGGCTGGTGAAGGGAATTAAAGAAGGGGGGAAGACTTCTTCAGGTACATCAGGGAGAAAAGTGATTGTAAGGACCAAATAGTAATGATTAAGATGGAGGGGGAATGGGTGGAAAAAGGGGGCAAAAAGGCAGAAGCACTTAACGACTACAACTGCTCGATTTTTACTAAAGAGAAAAGGGGGGGGAATACCTAAGGTTGTGGGGAGGATAGGATCAGAGGAGGAAGGGGTGACAGATGGGGAAATCACAGAAGGTAGAGTGCTAGAGGGGTTAAGGGTACTGAGGGTGGAAAAATGCACTGGGACCAGATGGCATACACCCCAGGGTACTGAAGGAGTTGGCAGAGGTCCTGGCAGGCCCATTGGCAGACCTATTTAATGCCTCTCTGGACTCGGGGTGTGTACCTCAGGGCTGGAGGATGGCTCACGTGGTTCCACTCCATAAGAGTGGTCCCAAAGATGAACCAGGGAACTATAGACCAGTGAGTCTCATGTCCATAGTGGGGGAACTGATGGGAACAATCCTGAAGGACAGGCTGGTGACCCTGCTGGAGGTCAGTGGGGTGCAGGACAGTCAGCAGCATGGCTTTGTCAAGGGCAGATCCTGCCAGACCAACCTAGTGGACTACTATGACTGAGTGACTAGGGAAATGGACGAAGGGCTTGCAGTGGATGTCCTGTACCTGGACTTCAGTAAGGCATTCAACTTGGTGCCACATAGGAGACTAGCATGTAAGCAAAGGGGCACAGGGGCAGGGACAAAATTGGTGGGATCGGTGGAGAACTGACTGCAGGGACGGCAGCAGAGGGTGGTGGTGGGAAGTGAATTATCATCCCCAAGGGCAGTGATGAGTGGGGTCCCACAGGGGTTAGTGCTGGGGCAGGTGTTATTTGGGGTATTTATTGCAGACATCTCGGCAGGTGTAAATAACAAGATCAGTCTATTTGTGGATGACACCAAGGTGGGAGCAGTGGTGGATGACCAATTGGGGTGGCTGGGATTGCAGGAAGGTCAAACAAGGCTGGAGACATGGTCTGACACCTAGCAACTTGGTTTCAATGCCAAAAAATGCAAGGTGCTGCATTTCGGGGCAAAGAATCCAAAGAGGAGCTACCATCTGGGAGGGGGGGTGCAGCTAGCTGTGACTGTGGAGGAGAAAGATCTGGGGGTGCTCATTACGGGAACAATGAACAGCTCAGCACAGTGTGGGAAACTAAGCAGCAGCAGTGGCCAACAAGATGCTGGGTTGTATTGCAAGGGGTATAACCTCTAGGAGGAGGGAGGTGATTCTGCCATTATAAAGTCACCTACCACGCTTTAGCTGTACCAATTACCCACCTACTCAATCTCTCACTGTCCCTCAGAATCCTCCCACCCTTATGGAAAACAGCTCATGTTATCCCTCTGTTTAAATCTGGGGACCCCTGTGATCTTAACAACTACAGACCGATTTCTCTACTCCCTATACTGTCCAAACTGTTGGAAAAAATTGTAAGCAAGCAGTTGAGTACCTATGTAGAAACTATGAATCTTCTAAACCCAATCCAATCTGGCTTTGGAGCACAGCATAGCACCATTACGGCTCGAGCCAAAGTGACCAATGATTGGCAGTGAGACCTTGAGAATCGAAATTTCATCTGTGCAGTGTTCTTAGACTTAAGTCAGGCTTTCAACACTGTCGATCATGACCTGTGCCTTTCCTCCCTGAGGGCGATAGGACTGGACTCACTATCCTTACACTGATTTGCTAACTACCTCTCTGACCAGTGGCAACAAGTCAAGGCAGAAGGTGAACTTTCTCCCCTTAAAACTCTGCAAAGAGGGGTCCCCCAGGGATCGATTCTTGGTCCCCTACTGTTTATAACTAAGGTCAATATCCATCTGTTCGCAGATGTAACATATATATACATATGTATCTAGGGGTTCGGGGAAGGATGAGATTACCTGGCACAAGAGACCTAGGTTTGGCTACTCTGCACAGGGGCACCCAAGTAAATCCAACTACAGGAAGCAATAACTGTAATGTCCAGAACCAGAATTGGGATTTTTCAGTGTGGCTTTATTTATTAACTGACTGAACATAAACAAAGCACTGCATGGTCCCCCAAAGGGCTACGTTACTGTATGTGCAGATTAGAGGTTAAACACAGCGGTCCATTTGAGGAATGAACACATTACTACAATTGTCTGGCTTTGGACCCACCAGGCACTCAGCCCGGACTTTGCATCGCATTGGATACATAGCCCGACTGGCCCAGCCCCCTGCTGGCCACTCCGACTGACGGTCCACTTGAAGAATGAACCCAAACTTTACTTGGAAAGACATCCCATCAAACAAGGAGGCTCCCAAACTGTGGCTCCTCACACCACTTGAAGTCTGCGACTCCTAGAGAGATTTGTTTTCGTACTTCCAATCGAAACTCCCATCAAACAAGGAGACTCCCATCCAACAAGGAGTAATTTTCCCATCCGTGGCTCCCTACACCACTTAGAGTCTACGACTCCTGAGAGATTTTCAAGTTGCACTCACGCCTGGGTACCCACCCCATCACTGGCCAAGTGCATGAGGCAAGTAGCAAAAACACAGGAGAAACTGTGAGGTGGACCTGGTTACTAAAAATGGGGATTTTCCCACCTCCAGCTCCCACAGCCCATACCCGGCCATTTCTCTGGACACACAGAAAACTTTAGACTTTAAAATGTAGATTGAACGGTGGATGACCTGAAGCACCCCCTCTACAGCGAACTTTAAATCCATTTAAAACTTTAAACAGTTGACTGCTCTATTTGTTTGTCCTAGTTGACATAGTCCTCCCAAATAGCAGTCCACATTTACTTGAAATCCAACTGAAGAAAACAAGATGTTTGCCCCTTCCAATGGAGCCAAACACTTACCCATTCATTGCAGGTGTCCCACAGGTGAAGTACTGTAACCTTTGCTGTTATACATGAACAGACTGAACTTAAATCAGGCAGCTTCCTTCCCAGGGTGGGAGAAGGGGATTGCCCCTGGAACCCACAGAGAACTTTCCTCCCCCCCCCAGAGGGAGGGGGGGGCACTGAGACCGGGGGAGCGGTCTCCACCACTTTAAAAAAAGGTAAAATACAGGAACACATCCTTTTTTCTGAGTGAGAGATCAAACTGTAGACTAATGCTTCCTTCTTGCTTAAGGACAAACGGAAGACTGACTGAATTTCCCAAAGTTCTAAACTTCACTCCCTGAGCTGGAGATTCCAAAGTGGCTCATGCAGCTGCGACAGTTCTATAGTGATGTCATCTCTCAAGTCTCAGCTGTGACTGAGGACAGAGTGAGAGTGTGAAACCCATTTAACTGGAGTTTCACAAGCTGCCTTCCCTGCCTACCACTAGATCTTACTGGGATTCTAGTAACCCCGGGTAACAAAGGGGTTACACAGACAACACGGTTCTTTATCTAAGTCGTCCTTCACCAGAAGCTGTCTGTGGAGACCTACAATCTGAATTCAGTCTACTTCAGAGCCAACTCCTAAACAAAAAGCTACTATTAAATGCCAAAAACACCAAGGCAATGCTATTTTCTCCACTTCTGCATGCTGCAAACCTGGCCAATGCTGGCTCCATTCCACAGATCACAACAATCCTGGGAGAAAACCTAGAATTTGTCAATAAATTCAAGTACTTGGGAGTGTGGCTCGACCACAGACTTTTCTTTACAGACCATATCGAAGATCTGCTAAAGGAATTAAGGCAGAGGCTTGGACTCTTTTTCAGGATTAATAACTTCCTTACTAGCAATGCTAAGCGGTGGCTGGTATAAACAACATTTCTCTCCTTGGTCGACTATGCTAACTTTCTTTATAGTCACTGCCCTGTCTCTCATCTTGCTAAATTGGATACATTGTATCACAGGGCTTTGAGATTCATTACTGGACTACCTTTTTCCACTCATCATTGTGCTCTTTATGGCTGCCGTGGAGTGGCCCTCCCTTCAGTACAGGAGAAACAGAAATGCTGTGCTCTGGACATTCAGAGCTATTACCAAAAAACTACCCCTATATATCCTGATTGTCTTCTGCTATGCGATCTTGGGAACTATGCACTGAGAAGCTACTCCTTTATTTTCTTAAAGGTACCTAAGCTATAAATACGCTTTGGAAGAATGGCTATAAGCTTTGAGCTGCTGTCTCTATGGAACAAAATACAAAAATCGCGAAAGCTTAGTACCCCAGTCAGTCTATCTATCCTCCTTCAAGACACTATATGACCATTTGGTCAATGAAATTTGCAACTGCTTCCCCCAATCCTAAACTTCCCTGCACTTATAGCGTACCATGATGGTGTTGTCCTCTCCGCTATGCCTGATCTTGTGGCCTCTCCTTCACATTTCTCTAATACCTAATTGTGCTCCCCGGCCTCCTGTCCTGTGTCCTCTCCAAGGTGTCATCTGTCCCTCATCTATCCCCTACCACCCTGCCTGTATCCTATCTCGCCTCGCCTACCACACCCCACCTCTACCCTGTTACACTGTTTGTTTGTTTCTTTTTTTTAACTCACAGTCTGTCTTGTTACTTATGGCATTGTATGTAATATACCATTACCTAACAATTGTTCTCATTAGGACTTCCAGCTACTGTTATTAGACTCATTATACACCACAAAGGAGTTGAACCACTGTTTCCAAACTGTTCTCCACTTATGACTACGTTTAACTATTGTATCTCTGTATTGTATAATATTACTGAGGTGTTATGTTGTGATTGTTCATATGTTGTATATCCTGTGTTCCTGTGCTAACCAGGTCCATCTTGTAAATGAGCTATGCTCAATGGTGTTCGCCTGGATAAATAAAGATTTGATACAGATTGCTGGTCAGACCCTACCTGAAGTACTGTGTTCAGTTTTGGCGCCATTACCTAAAGAGGGACATCAGATTGCTGGAAGGGGTGCAACACAGAGCAACAAAGATGGTTATGGGTCTGGGGGAGTTACCATATGAGGTTAGACTGAGGGAGCTGAATATGTACTCTCTGGAGGAGAGGAGGGACGGGGGATATGATTGAGACTTTTAAGTACATGAGAGGAATAAACAGGACAGGCATGGAGGGACAGTTCAAGGGGAGGGTGGGGAGAGACTCTCGGGGTCATGACATGAGATTGGAGGGTGGAAGGTTTAGGAGGGAGATGAGGAGGCATTTCTTTACTGAAAGGGTGGTAGCAGAGTGGTGGCCTGTAGAACAGTGGGATGCTTCAAGAGGGGCTGGGATAGTGCAAAAGGGTGGGTCATGGGAGGGGGTGTAGGGTGAGAGGGGCAGCTGCAGAGTAGGGGTGCTAGCTGCAAAATCGAGCAGACTCCATAGATCAAATGGCCTTTTTCTGCTGGCAGTTTCATATGTTCATATGAGAAGAAAGGGTTCTACAAGAACTCCTAAAAGCTGAAGGTGGACAAAGCAATGGGGCCTGACGGAATTCACCCCAGAATTCTAAAAGAATTAAGGGGGAACTAGTGAAACCACTGACTACTCTTTTTAGCAAATTATGGGAGGATGGTGTGGTACCCGAGGACTGGAGGAAGGCGGATGTGATTCTTCTTCACAAAAGTGGGACTAAGACAGAGGCAGGAAACTACAGACCTGTCAGTTTGACCTCTGTGGTAGGGAAAGTGATGGAGTCACTTCTGAAGGAAAGAATTGTTGAGTACCTAGAGGCCAGTGGGTCACAGGACCCAAGGCAGCATGGGTTCACAGCGGGAAGGTCATGTCAGTCGAATTTAATAGATTTCTTTGACTGGGTGACCAAAGTAGTAGGCCAGGGAGGGGCTGTGGACATGACCTACCTATACTTTAGCAAGGCATTTGACACAGTCCCACACAAAAGATTAATAGTCAAATTAACCAGACTGGGAGTGGGTCCCAGGGTGGTAGACTGGGTAAAACATTGGCTGGACAACAGGACACAGAAGGTAATTGTAAATGGAGTCCACTCTGATGAAAGAGGGGTTACTAGTGGGGTACCGCAGGGTTCATTACTGGGTCCAGTCCTTTTTAATGTCTTTATAAGTGACATTGCAGAGGGACTGGAAGGAAAAGTATGCCTCTTTGCAGATGACACAAAGATCTGCAACAGGTTTGATACACAAGGAGGAGTGAAAAGGATGAGAAGGGACTTGGCAAGGTTGGAGGAATGGTCAGAAGTATGGCAGCTAGGATTCAATGCAAAGAAGTACAAAATAAAGCACCTGGGAAACAAGAACCCAGGGGAAGATTACACAATGGGGGGAGGCAGTAACAACAACAAAAATGGAAAGGGACCTGGAGGTAATCATATCAGATGACCTTAAGGTTAGCAAGCAATGTGAGAAGGCAGTAGGGAGGGCTGGGGGTATACTGGGATGCACAGAGAGAGGCATCACCAGCAGAAAACAGGGAGTTGTTATCCCTCTGTACAGACAGTTGGTGAGACCCCATCTGGAGTACTCGTCCAGTTCTGGAGACCCCATCTCCAAGGACATAGACAGGACAGAGGCAGTCCAGAGGAGGGCAACTAAAATGGTGCAGGGTCTGCAAGAGAAGCCATATGAGGAGAGACTAAAGGAGCTTAATATGTATGCCCTTGAGGAAAGGAGGGAGAGGGGGGACATGATAGAAACTTTTAAGTACCTCAGTGGAATCAACAAAGTCCAAGAGGGTAGCATCTTTCAGAAAAAGAGACGTGCAAGAACAAAGTGACACAATTTAAAGATAATGGGGGGGGTGGTTCAGGGGCAACTTGAGGAAGTATTTTTTCACAGAGAGGGTAGTGGATGCATGGAACAGCCTTCCTGAGGAGGTTGGGGGTCTAAAACAGTGGGAGAATTCAAGAATGTATGGGACAGACATAAGGCAATTCTTGTGGAGGGGTAGGAAGAAATAGACTGTTGATTAACTAGGATCTTCAGCCTATCCTGTAGGTAGAGAAATGGGCAGACTAGGTGGGCCAAGTGGTCCTTATCTGCAGTCAAAGTCTATGTTTCTATGTATGTCTGTATAGTTGAAATTATCTGCCTTACTGCATCACAGAGTTAAATAATATTCACTGTAAATTTATGTTTGTGAGTGGATAATGATCCACGAATATAGTGAAAAGGCAGGCTGAGCATGCCGACGATCAACTGGCTGCTAGGCATCATGTTTTAGATGAAAGGATAGAGTCGATTTGTGCGGTTTTATCCTTTCAACTACATGAAGTTTCTGCCCATCATCCAGGCAGAACACCACCACCACAATCAGCCTGCTCCTGGTTAGATTGTCAGTGTCCAGACTCCTGCATCCTGAGCGGCATTGGATGTTTCACTGACACTCCTCTGCAGCTCCTACTTTCTGTATTGCCACAATATGTTTGCTATATGCTGCGCACAAGCAAACATAAAAAGAGACCACTATGGTTCTCAAAGGAAGTGGCTGAAAAGGTAAAGGCTAAATGGGTAGCATTCAGGAGTTATAAGGAGACACAGATATAAGAGGACAGGAAGGTCTATCAGGAGAAGAGCAAAGAAGAGAAATCAGTGAGGAGTGCAAAGGTGCAAACAGAGGAAAGAATAGCCCACTAAACTAAAGGGGACAAGACATTTTTTTTTAGGTACATAAGTGAATAAAGGAAGATTAGGGGAGGGATTGTGAGGTTAGGTGGGGGGACTGTGCAGAGGAGGGTCAGGAAAATCTGATATCCTGAACAAATACTTTTGTTCAGTCTTAATCTGGAAGCGGGCCAAGCTATGGGGCCAAACGGGGTACACCCATGGGTACTGAGAGAGCTCAGGGAGGTACTGGCTGCACCTCTAACAGCCCTATTCAACAACTCACTGGAAACAGGAGTGGTTCGAGAGGATTGGAGGAGGGAAGATGTAGTCTCGCTTCATAAAAATGGTACCAGGGAGGAGGCTGGCAACTATAGGCTGGTCTGTCTGACATCGGCATTGGGGTAGTTAATGGAGTCTCTGGTAAAGGAAAGAATTGTGAAGCATCTTGAATCCAGTGGGTTACAAGACCTGAGACAGCATGGATTCAAGGGGAGGAAGGTCATATTAGACAAACTGGATAAATTTATGTAACTGGGTGGCCACGGAAATAGATTTGGGGGCAGTGGATGTGGCCTACTTCGATTATAGTAAGGCTTTCTCCACATTGGAGATTCATAATAAAACAGGTGGTAAACTGGGTAAGAAACTGGTTAAGAGATAGGCAAGAAAAGGTGGTGGTAAACAGAGTACACTCCAGGGAAAGGAAGGTGACTAGCGGGTTGCTTCAGGGATCAAAAACATAGGAGCATCGACTTTGACAGCAAATTAGGACTGCTTGACCCACCTAGTCTGCCCATTTCCCTACATACTGGATAAGCTGCAGATCCTAGTTAACCAACAGCCTATTTCTTCCTACCCCCCCAAAAGAATTGCCTTATGTCTGTCCCATGCATTCTTGAATTCCCCCACTGTTTTTGACCCCATGACCTCCTCAGCTAGGCCGTTCCATGCGTCAGTACTGGGACTAGTCATCTTTAATGCCTTTATAAGTGACATTTCAGATCAGCTGGAAGGGAAAGCATGCCTCTTTGTAGATGAGACCAAAATCTGCAATGGAGTGGACACTCCAGAGGGGGTAGAAAAAATGTGCAGAGACCTGAGAAAACTCAAGGAGTGGTGAAGAGCATGGCAGCTGGGTTTCAATGCAAAAAAGTGCAAAATTGTGCAGTTAGGGCACAGAAACCCAGAGACAGCATACGAAAGGGGAGAAGAGGTACTGTATTGATGGTCACCAAACAGGAAAGGGGCCTGAAATAATCATATCTGAGGACCTCAAGATGGAGGGACAGTGCGACAAGGGAGTTGATGGGGCCAGGGGGATGTTGGAGTGCGTAGGGAGTGGTATCACCAGCAGAAGGAGGGAAGTGGTGTTGCCACTAGACAGATCACTGGTGAGACCCCACCTGGAGTACTGTGTCCAGTTCTGAAGACCACATCTCAGGAAGGACATGGACAGAGTGCAGGCTGTCCAGAGAAGGGCAACTAAAATGGCACAGAGGCTGCATCAGAAGCCCTCTGAAAGTCAGCTCTGTGGCGCCGAGTGATGGGGCATCGCCCTGTCACACTGGTGACCCGGGTTCATGTCCTGATCCTAGACACCAGGAGTAGACGCCAGCAGGGAGGGAGTTCAGAGCGTCTCTTGGAAGCTTACCTTCTGGGGTGTGTTGGTTGCTATGCACCACTTCAGTGGCGGTTCCTGTTCCTGCTCCTCCCAACCGACTTCCCCAGATCAGCTCCAGCCGGGGATCAATCAGACAAAATTGGGTGTGCCTTATTGGGTCAGACCTGAACAAAGTCTGCTGAGTGATATGCAGCAGAGCTGAAGCCACCTGGGCAGATAAACAGAGGCCAGCAAGAGAGCCTGGATGAGTGGGGCCATGGGAAGCCACGGGAAGGTGGACAAAAAAAAAGAAGCCTTCCAAGGAGAGACTGAAGAACCTCAATACGGACATCCTGGAAGAGAGATGGGGGGGGACATGACAGAGATCTATAAAAACCTCATGGGGGTATATAAGGTACAAGAGGGGAGTATTTTTCAGAAGAAAAGATGCACGACAACAACGGGACATGCCATGAAGCTGGAAGGGGTAAATTTAAGAAAGGCGTGAATAAGTACTTCACTGAAAGAGTGATGTATGCCTGGAACAGTCTCTCAGAGGAGATGGTGGGGGCGAAAACAGTGGTGGGCTTCAAGAATGCATGGGTTAGGCACATAGGCATCTTACTGGGAAACAAGGGGATGGCTGAAGATCAAGTAGGGTCTGCAGTGACCGTATAGGCAGGGGAAAAATGGGCAGGCTGGGTGGGCCAAGTGGTCCTTATCTGTCATCAGATTCTATGTTTATGTGTTTCTAAATGTTGCAATTCAAACCCATTTGCTATGCCTTATATTTAAAGGTGAGGGTTCCAAGTAGCAACACCAATGGCCAGCTCGCCAGTGCAATGGTAGGGCTGCTGCTTGAGGTGCCAGTGATCTGGTTTGAGAACAAGTCCAGTCCATTGGACAGCCAGCCAGGGTGAGGATCAAGCATCCCAGTGGACACGCTGCTCCTCCAAGGAGAAGGGACTTGCTGTTCCACTGCTCTACCACCACCGGGGTGACCACAGGTAACAGTGTAGGAGAAAAGACAGTACAGGGAGCCTGGACAGAGTGTTGGGTCATCTGGATGAGTCAGTGTGCTGACATCCAGTGACACAACACTCACTTGGGGGAGAGTAGGACTAAAAAAAAACTATGACAAAAACTTGGAACTGGATAAGGGCAGATGAAGACATTTACCACCACCCACCACATTCAACACTGGACCCACACCACTAACAACCAGGGATCCTCTAGGTCTTCAGCCCCACTGCGGGTGGCCAGATAGACAGTGGGGAAGTAAGTCAAAGTGGCAGAAGGTGAACCCAGCCCTGGGGGGCAAGTCATGGGAGCAGCACATGAGTGTGTCACAGGTGGGCCTCGAAGGCATGGCCAGGTGAGTGGTTGCATCTCAGTGAATGGGAATGCAGGATTGGCAGGGGTGGAAGGAGGCTCCTACCAGAACACAAGGGGAAAAATATGTTTGAAAAATATCAACACCAAGGGGCAGCCTAGTGGTGGTGCATTAATGCTGTAGGTGACCATGTAGCCATCTGGCATACCCCCCCCAGGGCAGTTGTGGGTGCGTGCCCATCAATGTCAGGAGGTGGGCGGGTGGGACAAAAAGGCAAAACCCTTCCCATTGCCCACATGATGGGCTGACCAAGGGTTACCCATGTCCAATGGATGCATTAATAGGAAACAAACAGGAATGGCAGCTTAGGGAAGAAGGTGTGTCATACTGACAACTTGAAGCTCGTAAAAAAAGAGATAACCTGCACTCCCATCATTTGCAAAAGAAAGCTTCCTTTGCAATATAATTTCAGCAACTGTGACTCAAGCACACCGTCTCCTCCACAAATGCTTCAACGTTTCACACTAAGTGCTTTGTGAAGAGACTTCTCTTGACAAAGCACATAGTGTGAAACACTGCAGCATTTGTGGAGGGGCTGATATGTTTGATTCTAGGTGGGGCTTGCTGAAAGTAAATTGTGAAGGAATTTTTCCTATTCATATGGCGTGAGTGTGAGTTATGGCTTTTTTATGGGATGCATTAACATTCATCCCCTTCCCTGATGTCACACCACCACAGGATATGGGCTCTTACTTGAAGAAATAGAAAATGTGGGGCACCAGCACTGTGGGAAACAGGTGGATGTGAGTGGAGTGGCATGGAATAGGAGGGGCACCAGCACTGTGGGAGACAGGTGGATGTGAGTGGAGTGGCACAGAATATGAGGGGCACCAGCATCATGAGAGACAGGTACATGCAAGTGGAGTGGTGTATAATAGGTTGGACTCCAGCACTGTGGGAGACAGGAGGATGTGAGTGGAGTGGAATGGCACAGACTATGAGGGGCACCAGTACTGTGAGAGACAGGTGGATGTGAGTGGAGTGGAGTGGAGTGGAGTGGCACAGAATATGAGGGGCACCAGTACTGTGGGAGACAGGTGGATGTGAGTGGAATGGAGTGGCACAGAATATGACGTGCACCAGTACTGTGGGAAACAGGTGGATGTGAGTGGAGTGGCACACAATATGAGGGGCACCAGTACTGTGGGAGACAGGTGGATGTGAGTGGAGTGGCATGGAATATGAGGAGCACCAGCACCACGAGAGACAGGTAGATGCAAGTGGAGTGATGTGTAATAGGTGGGACACCAGCACTGTGGGAGACAGGAAGATGTGACTGGAGTTGCACAGCATATGAGGGGCACCAGTACTGTGGAAGACAGGTGGATGTGAGTGGAGTGGAGTGGAGTGGAGTGGAGTGGAAAGAAGGGACACCAGCACCGAGAGAGACTGGTGGATGTGAGTGGAGTGGTGTGGAATAGGTGGGATGCCAGCACTGTGACAGACTTGTGGATGTGAGTGGACTGGCACAAAATAGGTGGGATACCAGTACCATGGAGACTGATGGATGTGAATGGAGTGGCATGGAATAGGAGGGACATCAGTACTGTGGGAGACAGATGGATGTGAATGGAGTGGCATGGAATAGGAGGGACACCAGTACTGTGGGAGACCGGTGGATGTGAATGGAGTGGCATGGAATAGGAGGGACACCAGTACTGTGGGAGACAGATGGATGTGAATGGAGTGGCATGGAATAGGAGGGACACCAGTACTGTGGGAGACAGATGGATGTGAATGGAGTGGCATGGAATAGGTAGGACACCAGCACCGTGGGAGATAGGTGGATATGAGTGGAGTGGCATGGAATAGGAGGAATGTAAGCTCCATGAGAGATAGTGAGTGGACTGGCATGGAACAGGAGGGATGCCAGCCCCATGGAAGACAGGTGGATGTGAGTGGAGTGGCACGGAATAGGTAGGATGCCAGCAACATGGGAGACAGGAGGATGTGAGTGGAGTGGCACGGAATAAGTGGGATGCCAGTAGCATGGGAGATAGGTGGATGTGAGTGGAATGGCAGGGAATAGGTGGAATGCTCACACCACGGGAGGCAAGTGGATGTGAGTGGAGTGGCACGGAATAGGTGAGATGCCAGTAATATGGGAGATAGGTGAATATGAGTGGAGTGGCACAGAATAGGTGGTACACCAGCATCAATGATGAAGATCCTGGATGGGCAGCAGATCAAGTTCAGGACCTGAAAAAAAAATGCCAGTGATTAAGGATTAAACAGTGAATAAAAAAGGGACCTATTTGCTTGCTGTGGGTCACTAACCTAAAAAGAAGTCAACCAAAGTGGTAGTGGTGGTAGCAGTGCCTAGTATTGGTGGTGGCAGTGCCTAGCAATGGTAGTAACAGTGCCTGGCACTAATGGTGGCAATGCCTGGCAGTGAGTGTGGCAGTGCCTGGCAGTTGTGGTGGCAGTATCTGTCTGACAGTTATGGTAGCAATGCCTGGCAGTGGTGGTGGCAGTGCCTGTCATCAGTGGTGGTTGTGTCTATCAGTGGTGGTAGCAGTGCCTGGTAGTGATGGTGGCAGTGCCTGGCAGGGGTGGTGGTGGTGGTAGTACCTTGTAGTGATGATGCAATATCTGCCTAGCAGCTATGGTGGCAGTTCCTGGCAATGGGGGTGGCACTGCCTAGCAGTGTGGTAGCAGTAGTGCTTGGCAGTGTGGGTGCACTGTAATGTGTGGCAGTGGTGGTGATAGTGTCTGGCAAGGGTGGTGGCAGTATCTGGCAGTTATGGTGCCAGTGCTTGGCAGTTGCACTGGAAGTGCCTGGCAACAGTGGTGGCACTACTTGGCAGTGGTGGTGGCAGTGCTTGGCAGTGGTGGTGGCAGTATCTGTCTGGCAGTTATGGTAGCAATGCCTGGCAATGGTGCTGGCAGAGCCTGGCATCAGTGGGGGTAGTGTCTGTCAGTGGTGGTGGTAGTACCTTGTAGTGGTGATGTCAATATCTGCCTGGCAGTTATGGTGGCAGTTCATGGCAATAGGGGTGGCACTGCCTAGCAGTATGGTGGTAATAATGCTTGGCAGTGTTGGTGCAGTGTAGTGTGTGGCAGTGTCTGGCAGGGGCGGTGACAGTTCCTGGCATTGGCGGTGGCAGTGTCTGGCAGTTATGGTGCCAGTGCTTGGCAGTTGCACTGGAAGTGCCTGGCAACATTGGTGGCACTACTTGGCAGTGGTGGTGGCAGTGTTTTTCAGTGGTGTTGACAGTTGGCAGTGCATGGCAGCGGTTGTGGCAGTGTCTGGCAATGGTATTGGCAGCTCCCAGCACTGGTGGTGGCAGTGTCTGGCAGTTATGATGGCAGTGTCTGGCAGTGTTGGTGCAGTGTTGGGCAGTTATGGTGTTAGTGCTTGGCAGTTGTGGAAGAAGTGCCTGGCAATAATGGTGGCAGTACTTGGTAGTAGTGATGGTTAGGCCTGGCAGTGGTGGAGACAGTATCTGCCTGGTTGAGGTGGTGGCAGTGACTGGCAGTGATGGGGGCAGAATCTGCCTGTCAGAGGTCATGTTTGTGTCTGGTAGTTATGGTGGCAGTCCCTGGCAGTGGTGGTGGCAGTGTTTGGTGGTTATGGTGGTAGTGCTTGGCAGTTGTGCTGGCAGTGCCTGGCAAAACTGGTGGCAGTGCCTGGTAGTGGTGCGGACAGTATCTGCCTGGCAGAGGTGGTAGCAGTGTCTGGCTGTTATGACAGTGCTTAGCAGTGTTGGTGGCAGTGCCAGCAGTGGTGGGGCAGTATCTCCCTGTCAGAGGTGGTGGCAGTATCTGGCAGTTATGGTGGTAGTGGTGGCAGTGCTTGGCAGTGAAGATGTTGGCAGTGCCTGGCAGTGGTGATGGCAATACCTGGCAGTGGTGATGGTGAAAGTGTCTGGCAGTGGTAGTTGTGATAGTGCCTGGCAGTGACTGTGGCAGTATCTGCCTGGCAGTTATGGTGGATGTGCCTGGCAGTGATGTCATTACCTGGCAGTGGTGGAAGTGTTTGGAAGTGGTGGTGGTGGTGGTGGTGGCAGTTCCTGGCATTGGCAGTGGCATTGTCTGGCAGTGGTGTTGCCAATGCCTGACAGTGGTGATGGTGGCATTGTCTGGCAGTGGTGGTGGCAGTATCTGCCTGGCAGATAAGGGGGCAGTGACTGGCAACAGTGACAGCAGTGTCTAGTGGTGGTGGCAGAGTGTGGTAGTGGTAATGTCAGTGCCTGGCAGTGGTGCTGGCAGTGTCTGACAGTTATGATGGCAGTGACTGGCAGTGATGGTGGCAGTGTCTGGCAGTTACAGTGGAGGTGCTTGGTAGTTGTGGTGGGAGAGCTTGGCAACAGTGCTGGCAGTGCCTGGTAGTGGTGATGGCCAAGCCTGTCAGTAGTGGGGGCAGTATCTCCCTGACAGAGGTGGTGACAGTATCTGGCAGTTATGGTGGCAGTGGTAATGGTGACAGTGCTTGGCTGACGTGGTGGCAGTGACTGACAGTGGTGGCAATGCCTGGTAGTGCCCACTAAGGGACCTGAATATGGAAGCTGACTCAGTCCCTTAGCTGGTGGGAGTGTGGAAGGTAAGCAACTTAAATTACAGCATACGCAGTCTGAAGGAGGGTGCTGGCTCCAGGGCATGTGAGCCCCTCCCTCCCCCACACACACCTACACATGCACTGGCGTTTATAAATGCTGTTGCCAGTGGAGTCCTTTGCCATTAGGTTAGGGTCCTCCAAATGGGAGGCTTGGAGGCTTTAAAGTCCAAAGTAACACCAAGCATGCTAAACCTAAATGGCACCATCACCCTTGCCCCCGCCATGATTGCTAACACCTTCAATCGTGCATTCACAGACCTTAGCAACATACTCCCCACTAACTTTTTCGACCCCTCACACACAACTGCCCTCAGGTTCAACCGAAAACTGAACTAAGTCACCCACTTTTTTATTTCAAGGCAGTCACCGAAAAAGAAGCCAAGAAATATCTTCTCAAGGTGCTAGGAAAGACCAGAATAAGTGCGGACACTCTGGACACGAAACCTATTGCCCTCACCCTTGATGCCATCCTTCCCCCCCCCTTACCAAAATAATCAACCTATCCCTCAAGCTCTCCCAGTTCCCACTCAAATGGAGTACTGCCTAGTGACCCAATACAGTCTGGGGACGGGCATTACATGGAAATTACAGACCTATCTCCATCCTTCCTCCACTATCCAAAGTACTTGAAAAAATCGTTGCGGACCAATTAGTGGAGTACGTGGAGAAGTATAATCTGCAATGTCCGCAGCAACATGGTTTCCGAAAAGGCCACAGCACCACCACTGCCCTGCTTGAACTCACTGGTCACATCCACCAGGCACTTGACCAAGGACAGCATGCTGGTGCCACCTTCATCGACCTTTCAAAGGCCTTCGATACGGTTAATCATCCTTTACTACTAGAACACCTGGCAAAGCTAGGGTTATCACATGACACCCTAAAATGGTTTAAAAGTTATCTCTCAGACAGGTTACAAGTCAGGATCGGTGATACACTCTCTTCCAAACAACCTGTCCGGTCTGGAGTGCCCCAAGGGTCAATTCTGGAGCCTCTATTCTTCAGTATATTTCTGAATAACCTCCCTGCTGCCTGCAAAAAATGCATCATCCTATATGCGGATGATGCAGTGATTCTTGCACTAAACCCTGAACCCACTCACTCGGAACACCAACTCCAGGCAAGTTTCACAGAAGTTGAGGCCTGGTTTGTAGCACAGAAACTTGTACTAAACTACAAAAAAACTAAGATTATGCTATTGCATGGCACACATAACAAATATAAAAATAAACAGCTATCAAAAACTGCTCTGGTGTCTGTCTGGAACAGACACAAACTTTCAAGTACCTCGGTGTGACCATGGACAGTACCCTGTCTTTCTACAGTCCTATCGACATGGTCGCTAAATCAGTGAATAACCGCATCGGCCCTCTCTACAAACGTAAATACAGCATGACTTCCGAAGCCCTTAACCTAGCAATTCAAAGCTTCATTATCTCCATCATAGATTACGGGCTTATCATCTATGGAGCAGCTACGGCTACAGCACCACGACAAATTTCATTAGGACTGAATAAGGCCTGCAGATTGTTAACTGGAAATGCCCACCACACATACACATGTGACCTTTATCAACAGGCAAACTGGTTACAACTACAGGGAAGAATCACGTACCAAACTTGACTCACAGTAAACAAGCATTTGTCAATGCCGAATGTTTGCTTGCAGGCATTAGCAGTGGAATTGCAGGAGTTAGACAGGTGCAGTATAGGAATGGCTCTGAAGTATTGAACTGACGCCAACTCCACACTCACCCTGCAGAGATGGACAGGCATTGGGGTGTGCCTTTGGGTCATCGCCCATGATGGTCACGACATTTCACCTCACCCTACCCTTCAGACACTGACAAGTGTCGAGGTGTGCCTTGGGGAGTTTGGGCTTTACATTCACCTCATTCCATAAGGAAATACGGTAAAATGGGCACAGTATAGAAGAATGGGGTGAACTCTGGGGGCAAAGGGTCCAAGGCACACCTCGATGCCTGTCATTGGCTGCAGGGTGGGGGTGCGGATGGAATGGCATGAGCATTACTGTCGACAATCCTAAGTCACACCCCTGACACCTGTCAGTCCCTACAGAGTAGGGCTTTTTGGTGGAAAACCCTAATGCCCTGGGCCTTTCTTGGTATTTTTACTCCCAGGTTTTCCACATGGGCTTTTTGTGACCCCACCACTCAGGCAAAAGGTGATTTTGCACAGTGACTGCGCCATTTGGCGCCACAGGTGCGAAAACATATTTCGAACAGGATGTGAAAAGTGACAGGTATACTGTTCATGAGGAGGTGTAAAAAATAGCATTGTTGAAAATCTGGAGTGAAAATGTAAAAAACTGGTGAAGTCATGAGCATGCATAGAAACTGCACAATGTACACCCGTAATGTAATTAGTTTGGGGATTTTTTAAAGAAGATGTTCAACATAGGCATTTTGGGACCTCCGCTCATGAACAGTGTCACTGTCATTTTCTTAATCTGTCCCGAACACTAATTTCCCACAGCGACTGCGCTACTGTGTGCCGGAAGTGTGAAAAAACATTTTGGCCAAGGTGTGAAAAATGACAGCTGTACTGTTCATAAGAAGGTGAGGAAAAATGTCAATGTTGAAAATCTGGACTGAAAATATTACAAATTCGTGAACTTACGAGGGTGGGTGGAAATTGCGTAATGCACGCTCATAACATAGTCATTTTATGGACTTTTGTCACCAAATTTTCAACATAGCCATTTTAAGACCTCTGCTCATGAACAGTGTCACTGTGATTTTCTTAATGAGTCCCGGACATTGATTTCACACACCGGCCCGCTAATGTGCGCTACTTGTGCGAAAACACATTTTGGGCGAGATGTGAAAAATGACAGCTATACTGTTCATAAGGAGGTGTGGTAAAATGACATTGTTGAAAATCTGGAGTGACAATACTAAACATTCTCAAAGTTACGAGCATGCGTAGGAACTGCGCAATGCACCCTCGTAAAACAGTCATTTTGGGGAATTTCTTCACCAAATTTTCAACATAGGGTTTTTGGGAGCTTACCTCATGAACTGTGACACTGTCATTGCGTTACTCAGTCCCAAAAGGTGGTTCCGTGCAGTGAACGTGAAATCACCTTTTGGGATCGAATAACAAAATGACAGTGACTGAGTTCATGAGGTGGGGTCCCAAGAACCCCATGTTGAAAATTTGGTGAAACAATTCCCAAAAATGGCTGAGATATGCACCAAAGTTTTAAAAACCCATTTATGCCATTATACAGCTTACCAGCATTTCTTCAGTTCGCGGTTAGCTTTGAAGAGTGCAGACATGTTCCCGGTCCACTGAAGATCGTCATGCTGACATCCGGAGGTAAGTATGGGGTGAGGTGGGGGTGGGGAGAGTTGGGTACACAGGGGTGGGCGGATTGGGGGAGGGACAAGAGAGTCAACTTGGGACCATTTTTTCTTATAGGTGTTTTTTTTTGTTTGAAGACGACGTGGAACTTTTGCCACACTGGGGTGGGCTCCCAGCGTGGCAGCTGGAACTTTGTTTCGGGGGGCAGTGGAGCCGATGGGGAATTGGGCACCCCCATCAGCAATACAGACTTTTGCCATGCTGGGGTGGGCTCCCAACGTGACACCTGGAAGTCTGTTTGGGGGGGCAGTGGAGCCGACGGGGGATTGGGCACCCCCGTTGGCCATACAGTGTGCGGGGAGCGCATGAGCGCACTGGGGTGGGCTCCAAAATGTGCTACTTGGGAGTTTGTTGGGGAGGGTCCAAGAAAAAATGGAGCAGTCTTTGACAGCTGCTCAGATGCAGTGCTGACATGTAGGCACTTTGCATACTGCCGACGGCAGTATTTAAATTGCCTGCTGATGGCAGTATGCAAATTGCTACACGTTACCACTGCTCATTGTAGTGTTTTTTTGCTTTGAACTGTATGCCACTGCATCTGAACTGCTGTCATGGACAGCTTGGACATTTATTGGTGGGGTGAGACCGCGCCTGTAAGAAGGAGCAGGGCATTGGAAGAAGGGTGGCACACCTACAAAAATTTGTATGGTGGCACTATGTTTCTTGCATATGCGTGCAAGCAAACATAAAAAGGCATCCATTGGTCTCATGCTCCCTGGGGTCCAGAAACTCCTCAGCCAAGCCATCAGCATTCACACCAGAAGCTCAGAAAATTGCACACTTCTGGTTCCCTGCTGTCGCTCCTCCCAAGGCCAGAGGTCCTTTGCCGGAACAGCGCCTAAGATGTTTAACTCCCTGAGCAGTGATACCACCAATTCATGTACCCTTGGCCTCTTTAAACATAAACTATGGCAGACACTTATAGCCAGAACCGAGTGTGACTGTTTCACTTTCCTCTACATCCCACCCTACTTCTCTCCCCTTCCCTCCCCACCTGCACTCCTACACCCTTTTTCCTCACACACATCCTGTTCTCTATCGCTCCCCTCACACAGGCTATCTCCCCCCTCCCCACCACCTTGTTCTTCTGGACTTTTGACATACTCCTCTGGACAGTCCCCCTACCCTCCCTCCCTCCCTCCCTCCTTCCTCTACAGACCTCCCCATCCTCTCCATAATCTCTCCAATAGGCCCTGCCTGCCCTGTTCTACTTAAAGTTAGTTCCTAGGTAATACTGGGTTAGTTTCTACCTGACAATGCCGTATTGACTGCATTAATAACTGTTTCGCACTGTTTTACTCAATTTCATTGGGTCTTAACCCTGAATATGTATACTGTATCCTTGATTTTTGCTATCACCTCATTGTGCTGTTTACCTGTATCTACTCATTTACGACATTGTATTCAAGCTTTCAATACTATCTATGTATTCTGACGTGGAACCTTTGTAAAAGAGCCTCTGGCTCAAAGGTGTTGAATCCAAAATTTAATAAATTTAATAAAAATTTAAATTTAAATAATATGAAAGGACCCCAGAATTTAACACAATTGACAAAACGTAAAAAGATAATACAAGCACTGTTCAAACCCTAACTAATCTGACACAGGCCGCATTAAGAGCAGCCCTATTCTGGCACTCTTTGGTGAATCACTCCTCATTTGAAAAGCAAAGTGTTTAACTTGGTACTGATGTGAGTGAGCCCACTGCACCAATTTCGTTTCAGCCCAAATACAGGAAAAACTGTGTTGTGCACAGCAGGTGTCTTCCCACCAAACCCTGACTCAAGGGACATGAGTTACTGTTAACTCAGGGCAGGAGGGTGACAGCATGGTTGGCAAGCCCACAGAAGTATGTGGTTTGCCACAAGGTTACCACGTGGTAACTACTCTGTGTCACTTATTTGTGTTTTGTAAAGAAAACAAGAAGAAATGCCTGGGTGTGATGCTTATTTTCCCCATTGTGAGATAAGAATAAGCTGAGCAGAGGGCTTGTAGAGATCACAGTTGAGAAATGCACACGTCCATCGTAGCTAACCTGTCACTCGCAACTCATTCAGTGCTCTCAAACCAAGAAAAGGTTCTTTAGTCAGTCAATCTTTAAACCAATTATTCAAGTCAAGAAAATTAGAAATGGATAGTTTGTTTTATCCCATTTCTTTGTGCGTAATTTACACAGTATAGTTTTCTGCTGATAGTAACATATTTACTGCTAGAAAAAGGTGAGGGATTGATAGCAATGGAGACCAAAGAATGTTTATCCACAGGGCCAGGTACAGTGTGGGCAGGTACAGCATAGGCTTATCCTTAGTGCTGGTGAAAGGTGAGAGACTGACAGCACTACAGACTGAAGTCCTCTGCTTATTCACAAGGGCAGGTACAATGTAGGAAGGTAGAGAGCAGATTTACCCCACACTGAGGTGTATTTAGTGCTGCTGAAAGGCAAGAGACTGACAGCACTATCTTTGTTCATTTACAGGGGTAAGTGCAGAGTGCGCAGGTATAGTGCAGCTTCCTCACACTATGATTTATTTAGTGCTGGTGAAAGGTGAGGGACTGACAGCAGTGGAAACTAAAACCTCTGTTTATACACGGGGCCAGGAAGTATACTCTCATCAGCCATAGCTGGTGCTGTTTCACCTTTATGGGATTGCGTGGATTAGTTCTGGTGATGCACGTAGCACACTGGTGGAAAACTGCTGCACTGGCTTCCCTTGCATATGAAAGTACTACATTCTGGCAGCACTGGGAACAGGATTCCATCTGCTTTAAGATGGCCTGAGCAGTAGGTCAGGGGTACGTTACAGTAGCATGGAACTATAAGGTGGCTTTGAATTAAGGATTTGAAAGGGACCAAACCCTCCCTTCGTCATCTTCAGGGTGTTCAGTAACCTTTTCCAGGTATGTGATCTGATGTCACACAGTAACGTAATTATAGGTTGGAAGGGACTCTGGGTCCATCAGGTCTGGGTCCATCAGGTTCCCCTTCCCCTACTTCATAACTAGGGATTAATAGGTAAGTTGTGCAAACATGTGCAAACTGATACTATGGGGGAAGCACCAGACTCTGTTGTTATTTGACACAAAACCAGTAGCACCCCTTATCGGAAATGTAATTTGAACTTTAAGAGCAAAAGGGTAGAGTGTGCTAGTTTTGGAATTAGCCCTGTGTTACCCCCTACTCATGCTATGTAACCCTCAATGCTATTCTCCATCAGGAATCAGTCTAGTCCTATATTACCCCTACTCATGCTGTGTAACCCTCAATATCATTCTCCCCCAGTAATTCCTGTGTTACCCCTGCTCATACTATGTAACCCTCAATGCCATTCTCCTTCATGAATCTCTCTCTCTAGTCCTGTTATTCGTACTCATGCTGTGTAACCTTCAGTGCCATTCTCCCTCAGGAATCTGTCTAGTCCTGTGATACCATTACTCATGCTGTGTAACCCTTAGTGCCATTCTCCATCAGGAATCTGTCTACTCCTGTGTTACCCCTACTCATGCCGTGTAACCACCATGCCATTATCTCTCAGGAATCTCTCTAGTCCTATGTTACCCCTACTCATGCTGTGCAACCCTCAATGGCATACTCCCTCAGGAATCTGTCTAGTAATGTGTTGCCCCTACTCATGTTGTGTAACCCTCAATGGAATTCTCCCTCAGGAATCCGTCTAGTCCTGTGATACCTCTACTCATGTTGTGTAACCCTCAATGCCATTCTCCCCAGGAATCTGTCTAGTCCTGTGATACACCTACTCATGCTGTGGAATGCTCAATGCCATTCTCCCACAGGAATCTGTCTAGTCCTGTGTTACCCCTACTTGTGCTGTGTAACTCTCAATGGCATTTTCCCTCAGGAATCTGTCTAGTCCTGTGATACCCCTACTCATGCTGTGTAACCCTCAATGCCATTCTCCCTCAGGAATCTGTCTAGTCATGTGATACCCCTACTCGTGCTGTGTAACCCTCAATGCCATTCTCCCTCAGGAATCCGTCTAGTCCTGAGATACCCCTACTCATGCTGTGTAACCCTCAATGCTGTTCATCCCTCAGGAATCTGTCTCACCCTGTGTTAACCCTGCTCATGCTGTGGAACCCTCAATGACATTCTCCCTCAGGAATCTGTCTAGTCCTGTGTTACCCCTACTCATGCTGTGTAACCCCCAGTGCCATTCTCCCTCAGTAATAGGTCTAGTCCTGTATTACCCCTACACATGCTGTGTAACCCTCAATACCATTCTCCCTCAGGAATCTGTCTAGTCCTGGGATACCCCTACTCATGCTGTATAACCCTCAATGCCATTCATCCCTCAGGAATCTGTCTAGTCCTGTGTTACCCCTACTCGTGCTGTGGAACACTCAATGCAATTTTCCCTCAGGAATCTGTCAAGTCCTGTGTTACCTCTACTCATGCTGTATAACCCTCAGTGCCATTTCCCCTCATGAATCTGCCTAGTCATGTGATAACCCTACTCATGCTGTGTAACCCTGAATGCCATTCTCCCTCAGGAATCTGTCTAGTCTTGTGATTTCCCTACTCATGCTGTGTAACCCTCAGTGCCATTCTCCCTCAGGAATCTGTCTAGTCCTGTGTTACCCCTACTCATGCTGTGTAACCCTGAATGCCATTCTCCCTCAGGAATCTGTCTAGTCCTGTGTTACCCCTACTCATGCTGTGTAACCCTGAATGCCATTCTCCCTCTGGAATCTGTCTAGTCCTGTGTTACCCCTACTCATGCTGTGTAACCCTCAATGCCATTCTCCCTCAGAAATCTGTCTAGTCCTGTGTTACCCCTACTCATGCTATGTAACCTTCAATGCCATTCTCCCTCAGGAATCTGTCTAGTCCTGTGTTACCCCTACTCATGCTGTGTAACCCTGAATGCCATTCTCCCTCAGGAATCTGTCTAGTCCTGTGTTACCCCTACTCATGCTGTATAACCCTCAATACCATTCTCCCTCAGAAATCTGTCTAGTCCTGTGTTACCTCTACTCGTGCTGTGTAACCCTCAATGCCATTCTCCCTCAGGAATCTGTCTCATCCTGTGTTAACCCTGCTCATGCTGTGTAACTCTCAATGCCATAATCCCTCAGGAATCTGTCTAGTCCTTTGTTACCCCTACTCATGCTGTGTAACCCCAATACCATTCTCCCTTAAGAATCTGTCTAGTCCTGTGTTACCCCTACTCATGCTGTGTAATCCCCAATACCATTCTCCCTCAAGAATCTGTCTAGTCTGGTTCTATGTCATAATGGTGATCACGGAATAGCGATCACTGTTTGAGCCAGTGTACATTGCTGAAAATTAATTATGGCAATGTACACTCGCAGCAAACTGCAAAGCGGCAATAGAAATTACATGTATGTGGAGTGCTGTGCCCCCTGCAACCCCATACTTAAGCATTGTCAACTCCAGAGGGGTGCATGTCAGGGGGTGAATTTCTTAAAAAAAATAACAAGCTGCCTGCTGGCACAAAAAAAAAATTCAACGCTCCAGACCCGAACCCTGCACACCCCAACTGACCACCCTCCCACCACACTAGCTGACCAGCTTGGCAGCTGTCTGGCACATCCACTCCCACATACCTCCCCTTCCCTTCCCCCTCCCTGCATGTGTGTGCACGTGCATACATGCGCGCACACTTTCTGTCGCCCTACTTCGCCCACCCAGGTATCCGGTCGCTACCCTGCCAGGCAGCCCTGAACACAGGCACCATGACTGAGTTGCCCTTTTTGAAAGCGCTCAATCGTGGTCGCTTCGTTCATTGGATACCATCTAGTCCTGTGTTACCACTACTCATACTGTGTAACCCTCAGTGCCATTCTCCCTCAAGAGTCTGTCTAGGCTTCAAATCAAAATGTTGTTACATTCTGCACTAAATACAATAATATGACAGGCAAAGTGGGTAATATTGTACATCATCATCAGCACATTCTACATACAGACAATGTTCTGAAATATGAAGTTAGTGTCAAACCCAGGTTAACATTTAGGAAAGTTCATAATCTGGGAGACTTACATACTTCAAGTCATTTCAAACCGACTATAGTATCTAACATACACAGTTGGCTACCTCCCAAACCTCTTGGCTTCATAAGGTGTGGCAATTGCAATATTTGCAAATATGACCCCAAAGGGGACACATACATACACCCTCATAATAACAGAAGAGTGGTTATTAAACGTCACCACCTGTGGTTTACATTGTCTGGTGCATCTGCTTAAACCCTTTGGCTGCCAACAGAATTAGAACATATAGGAATTCTGGACTGATATATCAGTCCGTGGCACAGCAAAGGTTAAACATTATGTAGGCAGAACCATTTGACTCCTCAAAACCTACTTAAAACAACATGTTAGGGCCATTACCGGTAGCAGCAATAGAAGTGCCCTGGGTACACACTTTGCTAACCAACACAACTCCGATCCATCGGACCTAAAATTCACAGCCTTGCTAGAGGAGTGGGAGCAAGGTTGAGTTAACATCCTAAGGGCTTGTAAAGAGACAAAAAGTAGGCTAACCCATTACAAAATAGTTCACCGATGGCATAATATGCCAGAGAAATTATACAAAGTGGGTTTAGCTGATAATGACACATGTTGAAGATGCCTAAAGGGTACTAGTACTGTAACACAGAGTTTCTGGTCATGTCCACTAATCCAAAACTTTTGGGATGAAGTTTTCGGAGCTTGTGAAAAAATTATTGGGAAAGATATTGTACCCTCAGATAAGTTAGTGATGTTGGGTGTCACTTCTGCTCTAAGATCATGGTCCCAACAGAATATTCTATGGCTACTAGCTGCTCTGATCTCAGCTTAAAATTAAATTCTGAAACGTTGGATACAAACTCCCCCAACTCTGTCTGATTGGCTAGAAGACC
Source organism: Neoceratodus forsteri (assembly GCA_016271365.2). Taxonomy (NCBI): domain Eukaryota; kingdom Metazoa; phylum Chordata; order Ceratodontiformes; family Ceratodontidae; genus Neoceratodus; species Neoceratodus forsteri. Next base: position 253,363,727 of record JADMNL010000024.1, on the reverse strand, counting down.
TCACAGCTAGATCAAGCTATGAAAGGTTAGCCTTTGTCTGTAGTGACTGCATAGAAAATTTTTTAGACATCTGGAACCCTTTTCTACATTCTATTTTTTGCAAAAAATAAGGTTTAAAGTTATACCATTACTAAGTTGTATTAAGTTTTGTTATGTTAGTTTTGTAACCAAATGTATTTCTGTTACATTAATATTGTATATTTTAAGACCTTATTAATTGTAATACTTGTTTTTTTAAATGCTATTATCTTTGTATGCATTGTTGATTTTATACTCTTGGGGTCAGATATTCAAAGTTTTGCGCCGGACAAAAAATGTTTGCGTGGGTTTAGCGTGGGATTAGCGTGGGTCTGCTATATTCAAAAGGATGAATAGTGCAGGCAAACTGCATTAGCGCAAGGCAAACAATAATTATATGCAAGGGGCAAAGTGAACAGGAATACAGGTGCAATGAGATATTCAGCGACTAGCGCCGCGCTAAGTTGTTTAGCGTGACTTAGCGCGACCCATAGCGCGGTACAAATTACCGCCCAGGAAAAGCTGGTCTTAACCCTGGGCAAACAGCTTTGCGTGCTTTGCGCGGTGGTATCTCATCATTAGAGCGGCTTGCGCGGCCCTAACATATCAGTATGACACTTAGAAACTGCCAGACATGGAGGACACATGCTGCTCACTGATGGCACCACCATGATGCCATCAGCTGCCACCAGTCCGAGCCAAGCACAGACAGTGATGGGTGATCTGACCCACAGGGGACAGCATGGTAGTGTGGCCATATAGCACACACCTGCAGACCATACGTCTGTGGTGTGTAACAGATGCCAGCACACACATGCAGCACTGTGGGCATGGTGGCCAGTGAGGGAGGGTGTATGGGTGGCCAGACCTCATCACAGCCCACGGTGGCCATAAGGCTGGGACACAGCTCCAGTGCATGGGCCAGTAGTGGATTACGTCACCACCTGTGTGCCTGTCGGATCCTACATGCCCCCGAGCCACCTACCACACAACTGTACAGATGTCACAGCACACCTGCCAGCCATATACATGACACTGTGTGCATCCCATGTCACAGGTGCAGCATCTGTGGATCACACAACAGCGTGATAGTACTGTCCACTGTCAGTAATTACCTGCAAGCTGTGCCTGGCACTGTACAAAGTGCAGTGGTCATCACTGCCCTACATACCATAGGCAGTGTCATGTCCCTCACACTACCAGCCCTCTTGCTACTGTAGTGTCTGCTGTGCACTGTAGCATGACCTACAGTGTGAAGGTTGCATGCAGCACTACCACCACCTGTGCCTATGCAGTGTTGTCCCCTGGGGTACGATATGCTATGCTATGCTGTACTGTTTACATGAAGCCTGCAGCTATCGTCATGCACTGCCTGACTGACCTACAGATGGAGCTGCGGTTGGACCTGGCCAGCCCCTGTACCTCCAGACTGACCTACAGGTGGAGCTGTGGGACCCTGCAGTACTGCTGTGCAAACTGCATGCAAATCAGGGCATGATGAGATGCTAATGTGGCTGTTTGCCCACAGACTATCTAAGTAGGTTCATTTGCATATCACTTTTGAATATGGCAAAGTTTACGCTGGCCTAACGTGTTTGCACTCGGGCAATTGCTGTTTAGCTCAAGAAGCGCTGGCGCTAAAGGTTCAGGAATATTATACAGTTTTGATCACTGTTTTTCATGTGTGCTGCTGCCTGCAGCTGTACTGGGTCCCTGCATTTGCCAGAACACACATTGGCCACATAGTTCCTCTCTACCTACCCTCACGTCTCTGTGCACTGTGTTGTTGTTGTTGTGGTTTGCACTTCCTGGTTGCTGTATTCAGTGCTGTCTTATTCCAGGGCTACATTTGCCCTGCACTCCCAGCCCAGTTTGCACAGCCTCATTCCCATGCTATATTCAGAAGCTGTTTGCCCTGGGCTATTCCTTTTGAATACAGCTTGCTTTGTGCTCCAGCCTAAGTTTGCACACCAGGCAGTGCTAATTTAGCCCAGGGGCAAACCTTTGAATATCTGGCCCTTGAACTCTCAATAAAAGTTTTAATTATAAAAAAAAAAAATGAAAGAGGTGGGGACAGGGTCAATTGGCTTCTACAAAAAGAAACACGGTGGATAGTGTCTTTGCACACTGTCCCACCACAGGGTTTGAATGAAGAAGTGGACTATTTACCCTACTTTAAAAATTTAAAAAGCAAATATTCTATGTGCCCACAGATCCTTGCTTAGTCTCTGCTCAGTGACTCTATAATAGTCATCCATGTCATTTTGTCTCTGTGTTTGTCCTTGTTTTGTGTCTATGTCTTGTGTTGCTTGCTTTTTTCTTTGTTTTCTTTTCTAGGTCTTGTCTGGAATCAGTTGGAGTTCATTCTCAAGTTCTAATCCCACCACTTCTTCACTAGTGAAGAATGTAAGGGACACTCAAGCAGTGAGAGGGAACTTATCTAAATAGTATTTAAAACTATTATGGAATTTATAACAACTACTCCAGTGATCATTTGCTTTGACTTTTCAGCATAGCCTTTTAACTCCCATCTCAATTACTCCCCCCACCCCACTCCCATACACAGCACCTTTTCCTTCAATTTTGAAAGTCAGGACTTTTTTTGTGTGTGAAATGCTAACAAATTAATTACTTGCACACATTGGTGATTTAAATGATTTAAATATTTTCAATGTGATGCTTCGTAGGTAATTTTCTTGTATAGACGTGTACTGTATTTTTAAAAAGAACTGTTCCTAAGGGAATGAGGATTGTGGAGTTGGCATGCCCTCTGACGAAGGACAATGTGTTTGGCTAGAGCACTAGGGTAATTTGCCTTCCTCTAAACCAGTCTGGAGAGATGCTTTAATAAAGGACTTATTTTTGGCAGTACGGCTTGGCTAATTTTGTTTTCATACCAGTAATCCAGAGTGCAGGATTTTTGTGTCTCTGCTGAAATGCTGGGGCTTGCTGCCTTTTCCTTGAACCCTCAGTGCAGTCCGTGTCACACTGTTATGCTGTTATCTACGTCTCCTAACACATTTTCCACACAGGACAAAGTAGAGTAAGGCATTTCCCATGCAGGATGAAGCAGGGTAATGTACTTTCCACACAGGACAAAGCAGGGTAAGCCATTTCCCATGCACGGCAAAGCAGATTAATACACTACATGTGCAGTACAAAACAGGGTGACACATTACATGTGCAGGACAAAGCAGGATGACACATTGCACATGCAGGAAAAAGCAGGGAAACATATTACACATGCAGGAAAAACCAGGGTAATGTATTACACATGCAGGGAAAGGCAGGGTGACACATTACACATGCAGGAAACAGCAGGGTGACACATGACACATGCAGGAAAAAGCAGGGTAACACATGACACACGCACGACAAAGCAAGGTAATGCATTACACACACAGTACAAAGCAGGGTACTGCACTACACATTCAGGACAAAGCAGTGTACTGCATTACACACGCAGGACAAAGCAGGGTACTGCACTGCACAGGCAGGACAAAGCAGGGTGATGCATGACATATGCAAGACAAAGGAGGGTAATGCATTACACATGCAGGACAACGCAGGGTAATGCATTACATATGCAGGACAAAGCAGGGTAACACATTACAGATGCAAGAAAAAGCAGGGTAACACACTATACACAACAGGACAAAGCAGAGTACGCATTACATATGCAGGGCAAAGCAGGGTACTGCATTACACATGCAGGACAAAGCAGGGTGATGCATTACATATGCAAGACAAAGGAGGGTAATACATTACACTAGCAGGACAAAGCAGAGTAATGCATTACACACAGAGGCCAAAGTAGGGTAATGCATTAGGGTAACGCATAGGATAACACATTACACATGCAGTACAAAGGAGGGTAACACATAAGATAACGCATTACACATGAACAAATCCAAAATTAGCAGCTCAACCCAAGCACTTTTACAAACTCTAAACTGCTTTCCTCATGGGGTGCTACTGATTACGACATACATAAGTTAAAACAAAAGGCCCAGTTGACACTCTCCCGCTCCCCCCCCCAAAACAAATTGGCATTTCAATAAGTTGTCGCAATATACTTTCTGCCTCAAATGGCTTCTCACTTATTACATCTCAGATGGGAGCGGGGGTCTCTTAGTCTTTCAAATCAATGCTCTGGTGTGAAAGCAAGCTTAGCCACCAGTAGGCAAGGTGGACCTCCCATCAGCTGAGGCCCTACTCTAAAATGTAACTGCCAGAGTTGCTCCTTTTTAAAATATGGCGCACTGCCTTATTGACTCACTTTAAATAAAGTGTAGTCCCCAGACAACGTACTTGCACTGCTTACTTTCTACTGGGAATTGGTGGGCCACCAGCAAATAGAGACAGCCACATATCTCCCAGGCATTGACAAATCCAAAATGAGCAGCTCAACCCAATCTCTTTCACAAGCTCTAAATTGCTTTCCTCAGTGGGGTGCTACTGGTTATGGAAAACATAAGTTAAAACAAAAGACCCAGTGCATCCTCCCTCCAAAACTGACAAGTCAATAAATTGTTACAATGTGCTTTCTGCCTCAAATGCTACTCACTTATTACATCCCAAAGGAGTGGGAGTCTCTTTGGTTTTTCAAATCAAAGCATACTGTAACAATTTACTGGCTTGTCAATTTTTGGGGGCACTGAGGCCCACATATTCAAAGGAGATGTGTGTCCCAAAATGGAAATGCATGACACATCACAGAAAATGCGAGGAAGCACGATATTCAAAAGGGGGAATGCGACGCCCATGTCGGATTGTGCGATCGCGCAGAAGTAATGTATGTGGCACAAATAAGGGGGCCGGCACCTGAACATGCTACGCAAGTATATATTGAGCCAAAATGTGTGGCACATGTGTTGTGCATCACAGAAATGTGCCGCGCAAAGTTAGGTATGAAAGGGGATGACCTAAATCGTCCAGCCACCCATAGGCAGGCTGCAGAACTGCAGACAGGTGACCCTGAGACAGCCCTCGGAGGTGCACCAGGATGTGCTCCAGGCACCCACACACAATTTTCATGCCAGGATGGTAGCACCCAAAGCCACAGTCGTGCTGTGCCTGCCCACTAGGCAACTGCTAGGTGCCAGTGGGTGATACTACTGGAGCGCCGCCCAGTCAGCCACCCCCTCACCACACCCAGGTTGGGGAAGCCCAGCTGGCTCATGCTACCCAGGCACCCCCCTAGCACACTAGCAGAGCAGACAGCTACAATGAGGCACATGTACCAGGTGCCATGGCCTGTACTCATGTGGCTGCAGAGTGCCAGCCAGTGGAGGCATGCACCCATGGTGGCGCCTGGGACAACGGTGTTCAGAGTGCATGGCAGTAATGGTGGCAGTATGGCATGGGTCAGGGACAGCCCAGTGGCACACACCCACAGTGGGACACCATAGTTGCTCACAGCACGCCCGTACCAAACCTATGCCACCAGGAACCACATACATGTCACCAGTACTATCCCTGCAGTGTGACAATGCCACAGGGGCCCTTGGTTCGGGTCACTGTGGTGTACTGATGGTGGACAGCACACAACTGTGAGCAGTGTGGGGAAATGGTGGCACCACCTGTGGCCTGGAAGTGCCAGGGGCATACCCCAAGGACACTGGACCCTTCCAGTGTTGTGCATGCGGCCACCAATGGCACGGATATGGCCATGGGTAGTAGCACCGCAAACCTCCTGTCACACAGTATGGGGTATGGCACTCGTGTTATCTCTCAGACACCCTCTGACCCACATAGAGTGGGTGACATTACACACTGGCCACTGAGACTGTTCTGCTGAATTGTATGATACTATGAGATGCTAGGTTCCCAGCACACATTAGCAACATTAGTGCTCTTATTTCCACAGTCTTCTGAGCTTGCAATGTCGTGTGTGCTGCCATGCCACACATTCTGACCAGCTGTCAAACACCCTGGCACACATTTGGGTGCTACAAGGCTGGGGGGTATGTGGCACTGTAGTCAGGCCAGTGCAGTCCACCCACACACAGCCATGCATTCTCACCTGCCTGCTAGGCTGCAGCACCTCCTGATCACCTTTGTAGAGTGGTAGTTCTGCTCTGAAAAGCTGGGTCTGCGCATGCCAATGGTATGCAAATGGCCTGCATACATTCCAGTAATGGGACGCAATTGTGCTGTTTGGGCGTAGACTGTGCAATGAGGCCATTTGCATATCCTGACTGAATATTGCAGATCTGCACATCACGCAAGTGGCTTTGCATTGCACTCTTTCGTATGCTCCACTTTGGGCTCTAGGCACCTGTCGCGCTGCATATCTCCCACTGTGCAATTGCGCATGTTCAGGATATTCAGTCACACATGCGCAATCGCATTTTATGGCACACCTTCTCAATATACCATTTTTTTGTGCTGGGGCATTTGAGTTGCACAGAACATGCACTTGTGCAGTGTGGCCTGCCACTTTTGAATATGGGGCCCTGGGTCTTTTGTTTTAACTTATATAGTGCATCATATTTTAAAAGGGAGCAACTCCGGTAGTTGCATTTTAGAGTAGGGCCTCAGCCGATGGGAGGTCCACCTTGTCGACCAGTGGCTAAGCTTGCTTTTACACCAGAGCTCTGATTTGGAAAACTAAGTGACCCCACACTCCCCTTTGGGATGTAACGATTAGTAGCCATTTGAGTCAGAAAGCATATTGTAACAAATTACTGACTTGCCAATTTGGGGGTTGGGGTGCACTGGGTCTTTTGTTTTACTGCAAGTCACATGCAGTACAAAGCAGGATATCACATTTCATATGCAGTACAAAGCAAGGGTAATGCATTTTGCATGTAGTACAAAGCAGAGTAACACATTTCACGTGCAGGGTAATGCATTTTGCATGCAGTACAAAGCAGAGTAACACATTTCACGTGCAGGGTAATGTATTTTCCATGCAGTACAAAGAAGGTTAACACATTTCACATACAGTACATCAAAAAACAAGAACTGTGCTCAAAGCTATCTGGTTCATGCAAGGGCTACCAGTCCCACCTACCTGAATACAAAACCTGCATGCACTCACTGGATACAAGGGCTAAGTAGAAAAAGCACCAAGACCAAAGTAATATGTCAATCAATCAATCAATATTTTATTTATATAGCACCCATCTCCATTCGGACTCTGGGTGCCGCACAATAAGAATAGATTCAAAACATTTAAAATACAACAAGCAAATTTAAAACAACAATAAAATATTTACTGATAACATAAACCTCTACTCTACTTAAAATGCTGACCGCTTTACGTAAAATTCAGTCAAAAGTCTGGGCAAATAAATATGATTTGAGGCCCTTTTTAAAGGCTTCCACTGAGGGGACCTCCCTCAGATGGCCAGGCAAGGAGTTTCACAGGGTAGGCGTGGCCACCGCAAATGCTCTATCTCCTGAGTGCCGCAGCCTAACCCTGGGAACCCCAAGAAGGCTACCGACGGTATAACAGAGGGCCTGAGCCGGACAGTAGGGCACAAGGAGCTCTTACAGCTAGGCTGAACCCCTCCCATGCATGGTCTTATAGGCCAAAAGCCCTATCTTGAAGACAACTCTCCACCAAACCGGCAACCAGTGCAGTTCGTGGAGCACTGGGGTGATGTGCTCACATCTTTTCTCCCCCAACAATAGTTTTGCTACCACATTCTGCACCAGTTGCAGTCTGTGGAGGCTGCCTCCAGATAATCCTAGGTACAGGGCATTGCAGTAGTCCAACTTGAAAGTGACAAAAGCATGCACTAGTGTAGGCAGGTCCTCAGGCGGGATCAGGGCTCGAATTCGGGGGATATTCCTGAGATGATAAAACCCACTTCTCACCATGGCCGACACCTGAGTATCAAGTGTCAGGCCACCATCAAGGAATTCTCCCAATCTCTTCACCTACCTAGAGGGGGCTAGGGGCACACCCACCAGCACAAGGTCGGGGGGTAATGCCCCACCCCCCCATCTCTGATGACCTGGCTCCACCACCAGTACCTCAGTCTTGTCAGAGTTAAGCTTAAGCCAATTGTGGGTCATCCACATCTGGATCTCCTTGAGGCAGCTGTTAAATACAGAGTCTGACACCTGGCTATTGGGTGTGCTGTGTAATTTTATTAAATACCACAGTGACAGAAAATTCTGGAGTCACAACACACTCCCCAGTGCTTTGACCTCTTGGTGAAGGGTATGCCATCGCTATGGTGACAATTTTACCATGACCGACAGTACAGTGACAACAGCGACAGGTAGCTGTAATGTCGGTACAGGACCCCGGCACTGCTTTCTGGGGGTCTTGCACCACCTCTCCGAATCAACTCCGGCTCAGAGTTGATTATTTTAGTTACGGGAGGGTGTGGGAAGGGGCTAAGCCCCCTGAAGAAAACAGTCTCAGGTGACCAGCTTTATGCTGACCGCAGCTGTGGTCAACATAAAGGTGTTGCTGTAACATTGGTTGACAACGAATTTGTCAACCAACTGTCATGGATCCTTGAAGAAGACATATAAGTATTTTACTTATCACATAGTTTAGGAACCCCCTCCACAAAAGAAAAGTTCACTTGGCTCTCTTTATGTTTCATCTAAACTGCTGCTTTGAATCTGTTTTATGATTAACTGATAACATTTTATTTTTATACAGGATTATTCTGTTAGGGACAAGCCCTGTTTTCAAGAAGAGCCCTGCACAATACATGCAATACATAAAATAGTCATGGCAACACTAAAAGCAATAAGAAATAGACTGCTGCACAGAACATAAATACAGTACAAGTAACATAAAATGTACAGTGCATACTTTAACAGCTGTACAATAAACAGAGAAAAGAAGAATTGTCACATGTAATTCATTTGTAGCAATCACATGGTTGCGACAAGATTTTCCTGAGAGCTTCTTGGAACTCTTTCAATGCATTTTTACGGCTGCATGGGTGGAGCCCTGCAGAAGTTTTGCATGTAGAAAAGGGCTGACGTCATGTTTTCCATCTGTGGAACTGTTTTTCCTCTGCTTGACCCTCCCCCAAGAAGCAATCCACCCATGTTGTCCCTATGGACTGCAGCACTGCACTATATCATAGTGGGCGTTTCATTTTTTTACGGGTTTTTTTTTTTTTTTTGTACATTTCTGTCCCCTCCCCTTAACAGCAAAGGCGAAGCTACCAATACATCTGGCACACCATGGCGTGCAGCACACCAGTCGCTAGATAGACAGACAAACGGATAAACAGAACCCAGAAACCTGGCAATACAGTTCTAACTTGTCAAACAACAAGGTAAACTGTGCTAGAAACTTTCCATTTAACACCCGCAGTTACACTTCTGAGCCGAAATAAAATGAAAAGTAGTAACTATGTCTCAACCAGCAAGGCTCCATGACGTATTCCGAGTTTCTTGATTTCTTTGGGTGTCGGCATTATCTTTAGTGTTATTATCTGGAATCACTGTCCCTTACCTGCTGGGCTGATGCCTGAGCTGGGTTGCCCCGGTTGGGGTTCCCATTCCCACTGCTGACTGAGGTGCCCGGAGTAGGGGTGTATGAAGATGTGCCTGTGCTGCTGCTGCTGGGGTAGTTCCCGTCACTGCCACCAGTGTAATTCCCTCTAAACATGTCCTCCGTGTTGGGGAAGCAACCTCCTCACTCACTGAAGGATGAGCCCGATTTCGGACAATGCGCCAAGCTTTGTCTCTCTTCTCCAAGCATTCACCACGAGGTGTGACTCATCACCTCCAGGGACAGGGTCCATTTTTATGAATGGGAGCAAGATGTGGGAGGAACCACTCCAACTAGAAAAGGGCAGGAGTGCCCATCAAAAGATTCTGATACAAAGATCACAGTAAGTGGATACTGGAGGTTCCAGTACCACAATGTCTAGTTGTTCTTCAAAAAAGATGTAATTCTGTAACATTTGATCTCTATTCATTCTCTTTACTTAGGTTTCTAAGATAAAGTCTAGGAATGATCCCTCTGTTGTGGATGGACCAGTCGAATGCTGTCATCGCCCCAGCTGATCGAATGTGATGTACATACCCAAATATGGTAAGATTTCCTCTCACAGAAGGGATTCCCTTCACATCTCTGTTGCTTTTGTTTTTCCATCCTTCTGCTGCTAGCACGGGGAAGCCCCCACAGTTTCCACTGTAAGGGTAATATTCAGAAACGGGTTGACACCGCCAGTGACTGCTGCTGCACAAAGCGGACCAACTCGGCCCTGGCTCGGAGAGAAAGATTAATCTCCTTCTCCACCCCTGGCTGAAGTCAAGCAGCACTGCTGTCAAGCCATAATTTCCATGAACTTCAGTTGCTTTCGTAGAACTAAGATGTATCAGCAACTCTGGGGGGCAGGGGTGACTAAGCAGAGGACAGTGTCTGTTTGCAAGAATCAGAATTTACGTGTAGAGTTTGTGGCACTGTGTAACAGACTGGCTGGATAGAAAGTGACAGCCTAGCGGGCAGCCTAGGCACTCCAATTTCCGATCAGGCAGCTTCTGAGCCTGTTAGAGAAACAACCGAGTGTACACAATGTAAGAATGAGTAACCACTAGGGACCTTTTTAATTTCTAACAAGAATCACTATTGCAGCCTTTAACAGAACATCCGTGCCCCTAGTACCTTACACTATAGTTGGCATTTGTTACTGAATTCTAAATGTGGTGTCTGAGATAAAAGTCAACCTCCGATATTTCAACCTGTGCGGAACACGTCTTTGGAAGCAGATCAAGTATGAATTAAAAATCTGTTTACAAGCTCCCCCCCCCACACACACACACACACACACACTGTTTGACCCAGTCCCGACTGCCAACTGGAGCTGCAAACATGTGGCTGCATGGAATAGCCATCTCGCTGTGCTGATGGGATAACTCTCAGCCTGCTCGGTCAAGGTTTCCACTCCTAATGCTGATTTATGGATGGAGCTGGCCACTCTTACATCATTTAATATATTATCGTCCCCTGCATTCAGTTTGTTTTGGGTTATGTGAGATGGTATCACGTGATGGGTCAAAGAAGTGTGTTGATTTAGGACCGTTTGCAAGCTCTGTCCCAGTTCCAACACAGAAAGGGCAACCGAGACGGATGCAACTGTACTTTCCATTAAACCCATATATGTCACAAAAACCTTAGTACCTTCATTTATTCTTTACTTGTATTATCAGCTCCCTCCAGCTGAAAATGGCATCTCCGCCCACCATGGTTTACTCCTCTTTTAATTTTATGCACACACACACACACACACACACACACATACACACTAGCAATTCTTAAGTATACCAAGCCCTGATACTAAGTGACACGTACGAACAAGGGCGACAAACCCTACCGATTTACTGTGGTTCATTTGCAAAGCCTTTCATTTGCAAATGCATCCGATTTTGCACTGTGAGTTCCTAAACTGATATCACATGCTGAACTCTGGCCAAAGACTCCACAGATGGACTCTTGCACACCTCTCCTTGTGTAATCCTACAAGCGGCCTGCTCGGCTTTTATCACATCAGATGTAACCCTAGCTGGAAAGTTCCCTCCCTCCCTTATGTGTTGTACTGCTGTACTGTATAGAAACTGCAGCCAGCAGCAGGCAGAACAAGGGACTCTCGTTGCAGTAATTCTTGGCAGAAATTATATCACCCATACATTGCTGGAACAGCTGCTCCATTCAACACACCGGATCAGAGGAGGCATACTTGAGATAGCTGGTGAGTAACTTGCCCATCATGTGACAGGGCAGCACAGAAGCAGACCACCGCAGCCCTCAGTTGAAATCTGCCAGGAGGAGGTGGTGGAGGAGGAGGAGGAGAAACACACCTTCCAAAGAGGTTTTGCTTGCTAGCACAGTTTGTGAATTTATTGCACCTCTGTTCAGTGATGTCTTGAACTCGATTGCGCACATGATCCCTGATCTTAATACCTTTGGGATTTATTTTTTGAAGAAAACTTCAAATAAACCCACACTGCATTGCATAATTCCACATCAGACATTGTCAAAAATGTGTTCTAAATTATAGATGGCCAGGCTGTTACAATTTTTTTGTGCTACATCCAGAAGCCCACATTTTACAGTAACTAAAATTTTGCTATCAAAATGAGACAATGACCACTGGCCCAGTGGCACTGAGGGTTGAGGCGCTGGACACCACACCTCGCACTGCGCCTGCGACCTGGGTTCGGGAATGGACTTGGGTCGACAGGGGTCGGCGGGGAGAGGGAGGATTGAGCATCCCAGCAGATGCTCTCCTTCCTCAGGGAGGGATACCAGGGGGTACCCGACGTCCCGAGAAAGCCAGTGGAAGCACGGGCTCTCAAAGGGCTCTGGCGGCTCCATACAGCGGAGTCGGGGAAGGGAGATGCCGTTAGGCACTTGCGAGGCAGACGTGCACCAGCACGTCACTCTCTGGATGTTAGTCCTCGCGCCGGTGCCTCTGGGGGTTGGGTGGAGGAGAAACAGGAAATCTGGAAAAAAGCCCTCTCGGTCCTAGATGAAGACCGATCAGTGCCTTCCAGGATCCACCAGCTTACGGGCAGACCTCACTGTGCCAGTTCTCCTCCAGTAAGGTTGAGGAAGGCCCATCCTCACCCCACCCAGGGGGGATTGCTGGTAATCAAGGTAGTACAGGGGAGAACAAGAGCACTCTAGGGGCAGACTCCAAGTCGGTGTACCGGGGGGTTGATCAGTGGTCCGAAGGAGTGGACCGTGATGGTAGTGCAGGCGGATAAAAAGTGGTGTACAAGCACCACAAGTAAAAAAAAAAAAAAGGAAACAACAAGAAATTATACTTTTTTCTGTGAAATGTTTTTACTTTTTCTTTTCTTACACATCTGAGAGGCTTTAAGAAGAAGTAGTCACCTTTCATATCAAAAGCATAATTTTTCTGTTGCTGCAAGATTTACATTGTTGACAGTCCTATAATTTCAAAGTACCCAGAAATGCTTTGATTAGCACTCCTTTTTACGGCTGCATGGGCGGAGCCCTGCACGTTTTGCCTATAGAAAAGGGCTGACGTCATGTTTTCCGTCCGTGGAACTGTTTGTCCTCCGCCTGACCCTCCCCCAAGAAGCAGTCCGCCTATATTGTCCCTATGGACTGCAGCACTGCACTATATCACAGTGGGTGGTTTTTTTTTTTGTGGGCTTTTTTTTTTTTGTACATTTCTGCATCCCTGCCATTTCTGTCCCCTTCCCTTAGCAGCAAGGGCATAGCTACCGATACGTCTGGCACGCCATGGCGTGCAGCACACCAGTGCGTTGGTTGGGGGTAGCAGCCCATAGCTCAATCCAGTTTAAAATTTAAAAAAATCAGTCTGCCTATTTTCTTCACAGACTTCATTATGCAGCCGCGGTGGATCTGACAAGAATTTGTTTGCTCTGCTATTTCTTGGTACTTCATTCCATTATTTGGCCACACACATTTGCAAAGTCATATTTCCAAATGTCTTGTGCACACTGACATCTGGCAGTTCATTATCCACTGGTCTCACCTGGTATCTGTCATTTTATGGCGCTTCAAGAATTAAATTTTTTTTTTAATGTTCAGTTTTAGACTTTAATAATTTGTAAGTCCATAAAAGCCAACTGAATTCTCATTTGCATCTTAGTTGTAGCCCAAGTAATGTTTCATATAACTTGAAATGATGTGTATCATACCTGCTTGAACTGGCATATCTTACAAGTTTGTTGTAATGCAGTTTATCTTTGATACTGCCTTTTGACTCAAATGTCTGTATAATAAATTTCCATATTCTAATACGGGGATTAACGGTTGCTTACCAAGTTTAGTCTTAAGCCCTGTTTACACTGCCGACTTTGCAGTGCATGAACCCATGTGCATGGGTTGATGTGCTGCAACATCGACAGTGTAGACACTCTCTGGAGTGCCTTAAGCATGCTTCATATCTTTCTTTGATCCGACTCAGTTGGGGGGAGCAGCAGCGGAGCGAGCACGTTACACAGTGGTGTGGATGCTCCGCTGCAAAGGCTATCTTCCTTTCATCCTCTGGTGAATTCACGGCTCCTCCTCGGAGCAGCCTGAAGTGCTGCGAGGATGGGCTGTATAAATGGTGAATTACTGGAGGAGCAGCGAGCACAGCATGAGGGGAGCGGTACGGATGCCAGAGTGCTGCTGCCATGTAAACACGGCTTTAGATTCCTGACACAAACAAGGGGAAATTCTATGAAGAGTTCCTAAGCTTTTTTTTTTTTTTTACCAATATGTTAATGTGCTCAACAAAAGACAGTTTATTGTCAATTTGGACATCAATGTGTTTATAACTGTTTATATTCGTCACCATTTGTCCTGTTTTAAAAAACAAGATACAAAACCATATTCTCATTTTTGTTAGACCTATGGGAAAAACAGACACATTGTGTTTTTCCCCATGTAATAGTAGGCCTGACTTGGTGAACCACTCTCCCACTGTACTGAGATCCATTTAAAGCTTGTGTCCCAGTTTGGTCTGGCTTTTCACAGAGGCCACATAAACCGTGACATCTGCATGCACTCAAACCTCACTGCTGACAAGTATTTCAGGAAAATCATACATGTTAAAAAGCAGTGGGCCCAGGACGGAGCCTTGCCTTAGGGCAGATGTTATAGTTCCTTGGGCAACACACTGCTTACAATTTCTTAAGTATGACTGGAACCAATTTAGGGTTCTGCGTGCACCCCTAGTTTCAACATCCTTTCTGATAGGATAGAGTGATTCACCAAATGGAAAGCCTTACTGGGGTCCATGAGCACAACCCCCATATGTAATCCAGCATCCAAGCATTTGGATATAGGACATTTTTTTTAGTATTGTATTTATCTCCAGAGCTGGCAGATAGGCTCCACCCCCCCACACTTGGAGGGCTTGTATCGGACCCCGACCCGTGACCCAATCACCAGAATCGCAGCTGGGAGCTTCATGGAGCCTGCTGCTCCATTGTTCTAAGTTTTCTCCACTTGTTCCATGGCTGTGCATTCACAGGCATGTGCACGCCACGGTTCCACGGCTCCCTCCCTATGCATGCTGCCTGCCCACCTGCACTACCCTTAGGCCTCTGCCTGGTGGCAGTTGTATTGTGGGGGCAACAGAGTCCCTCCCCGGGACAGGAGAGCTGCCAAGCAGCTGCTCCATCCTGCTCCCTCCCTCTCCCCCGACCAACCCCCAATGACCCAGACCCGCTTCCAAACCTGGGTCACTGGTGTTGTGCGAGGTGTGGTGTCCAGTGCCCCAACCCTCAGCACCACCATGCCTGTGGATATAGTTGAGTCCATGGACCTTCCTGTTCAGAAAACATATTGGTTCTCTGTCAATAGTCAATACTTTGCGAGATGTTGATACAATTGGCAATGAACACCCTTAGGTGCTACTTGTTAGAGAAACTGCAAACCTCTGTTGCCACCCATGCCCATAGTTTCTGGCCATGTCCTCCACTGACCCCATTTTTTTTGGCCATACAGCAGGAATTACAAGATATTTTTGGCAGAGACTTGCAGGTAATAGAAAGTACTGCTCTTCTTGGATGTGCCGATGGGATATAGAACATCTAGCACAAAAAAGTTATTAAATATGTCACTGCTGTTGGCCTAAAAGGCTATTACTAAAAACTGACTTGCTCAAACTGTTCCTACACTTACTATTTGGCAAGACACTATGGCTGATGTGTACCATATGGAAATGATAACAGCCAGCCTGAGCCATGTGTACCCAACATTCAAACATATCTGGAGATGACGGATAATACATATCATGACTCAGAGACCACATTTTGTTCCTTATACTTGAATTAAGCAATAATGCATGGCAGGGTGTGTGTCATGCTTGGATAACGTCATGCCTCAGGTGGCTGGGCACAAGGCCAAAGGCTGAGTGCATTCAACAACTGAGAAGTGACGTTATCTAAGGATGACACACACCATAGAGTGCATTACTGCTATTATACAATGGCTCGACAAAGAAAAAAAGATTAAACAGTTTTAAAATACATTTTATGCTACTTTTTTATTATTTTTTGTGTGTAAGTATACTTGTAGAAAAAGTAGTGCATTAGTGCCTGCTGTGGTCAGTAGGTGGCAGTCTGTGTTTTTGTGTAACTGTGAGGTTGTTGTTCTCTGTCACCCTCAACTACCCCCCCCCCCCATCTCTATCTCACTGGCGGTTCTTGTGGGTCATTCTCCGGACACAGTCTCATATCTGCTGCTTGTCCTAGCAGAAAGCAAAATGAAAAGAAAAGGAAGCTGCACCGGCAGGAGAATGAAAACTGCAAAAGTGAAGCCACCACCAGCCCGCCAAAATGTAAGTACAGCGCACTCCATGCTTTTATAAAAAGCATGTGCTGTGTCTCTTTCTGTCAAGATGGCGATGTGTGGCTTTGTCATTTGGTCATTCACTCTATACAGTTGCTCAGACTTATGGTTTGTACCAGGAGATGCAGAATGCAACCAAAGAAAGTGAAACCCGCTGCTTGCTGAGTACAGAGCACCACTGTGGTTTCAAAAACAGTACACACTGCATGTTGCTGTGCTGCCAAGAGAGCCAATCAAAGTGAAGGCTTTACTTTTATTTTCTAATTTGGCCTAGAAAGGCAGGAAATGATAGTGAGCATGATATTTTGTACTTGGGGGGGCACAGTGTGACATGTTGAGAGGGATATTTTTAGTTCTACATACTGTGTCAGGGTGTAGTAATCTGTGCTACGGTATTTTCGAATGTGAGAAGACCATCTAGCTGCCGGACCTTCATGCAGTGATGCTATGCTCAGATAACATCACTGGTGAAGGTGGCTACTGACCAATCAGAGCCCAAGGATTTTTCTTGCCATTGTATAATGCTTATTCAAATGTAAGTGCTAGTGAGTTGTATTGCTATTGGGAGTTACATCGCTGTATATTCCATACTGTTCAGGTTAGCCTAACATTGGATCACAGTTGAACTGTATTCAGTTTCTATGGGTCAGAATACTACTTGAATTTTGTGAATGCATATCTGTTCAGTTATGGGCATATAAAGCAACCTTTTAACCCTGGATATCATGAAATGCAGCAGGCGTTCTAACATGTTTTCATTATCTTTCTGTAACAAAGAAAAGCTTTCTTAATAAAAAGATATTTGCAAAAAATAAATAAATTAACAACTGGCGAGGAACAAGATGTTCCAGCACCTTCGATAGTTTGGGCAGCAAGGTAACGGGCTGGTAATTTGAGAATATGGAGGATGCGTCTCCTGCTCTACAAATTTGTATAATTTTTCCAGTTTTCCAAAAATCTGGAAAAGTACCATAATTTAAGTTCCAAATGAAGAATAGGTTAGTGTTGGTGCTGTTATATCAGCACCCAATTTTCAGAATTTTGTTTCAGTACCATCCAGTCCCTTTGCCTTGTGTACGTTCAATAAATGTAACTCTTTAAGAACTTCTTTCATGTTAATCTACATAAATCTGAATATAGATTTAGGAGACACCATCTATCTGGGCAATTCTGTCACTGTCCACACTATACGAAGGGTCTGTTCTGAATAGTGGTATACTCCTGACTTAAAACTTCAACATGTTGTTTGCCCAGATCCAAATCTGGGAACTCCATGAAATAGGGTGCCATTATCTAATAATCTGATTTGTGTTCTAGAGCAAACTGGGTTTTGAAGTTGCTTAATAAAATTCCAGTACGTTTTGGGGATCTTTTATTTGGTCAATTCCTGTTTTATAAAGTTCACTTTTTCTCAGTTCTAATTAAGTTTGTAAGTTTCTACATTTGTTTTGCCATTATTTTTCAAAAGTTCCCACTCACCTGAATTATCTGTATGCATAGCTTTCCTCCAAACCCTGTTTTTTATTTTTATTAGTTCTTGAATTTTGTGCACTATCCATGGTAAATGGTTTTTACAATGTATTTTTTGAATTTTTGATGCATGAATATCACAAATTGACATCACAGTCTGAGTGCCACAGCTTTTGGAAAAATAGTTTATTTGGAGCTGAGAGCACCACCTTTTCCTTGTGCACGTTCTTTAGATACGAAGTCAGAGTAACATCTTGTATGGCGAGGTCTAGATCTGGTATGAGTCTGTACCTGTCCCCTCGTACTGCTTACAAACTCTGTCTAAATACGTGAATTCAATTTTCTCATGTCAGTCATCCAAAATGGGGAGACTTGGGATTTTTTGGTTTGCCCATATTCAAGGTACATTTGATTGGATAGTGATCCCCTAAATTTAATGGCAATTACCACATTCTTTTGTAGTTCTATTTCCTCAGACGCAAACACTGTTAATGTTTTCCTTCAGTTGTGTTAAATGCCTTGGCATTGTTAAAGGATGTCCTTCACTGGGTGTGCTTGTTTTCTACTGGGTCCATCCTGGATCATGTACTGTGTCAGCACTAAACACTAAAAAAGAATGCTTGGAGTTCCGGGCAACCTTGGCAGTTTTATAAAGCTGGAGTGTTCAGAGGTTTGTTGTAGCTCTCAGACCCAGTTCTCAGCAGCATGAGGTCACTGTTTGGCAGGCAGTCAACAGGTTACCTCATGCCACAAGCGCTTTTACTTACAGTAAGAAGGCCAGGTGGTGCTGTTCAGAAGTACCCTGTCATTTGTCTCCGTAGGTCTGTGGGCCCAACGTGGTTTGAAGGTATAAAGGTAAGGGTGTAAGGGATGGAGCACCTCAGAGCTCCATGGTGGTGGAATGATTGATGCAGCTCTCAAATGCATGGGATCAGAGATGGCCAAGAAGCTGAAAAGCCGTGAAGAGAAAAAGCCCTGGAATGTACAGTACAGCAAAAGAAAAAATGATGTGTCAGTCCAGAGTTAACTAAGCATTCTTTTGCACAGATCACGGGTAAGACCCCACATAGAGTACTGTGTCCAGTTCTGGAGACCACATCTCCTGAAGGATATAGACACAGTGGAGGCAGGCCAGAGGAGGGCAACTAAAATGGTACAGGGTCTGCATCTGAAGCCTTATGAGGAGAGACTTAAGGACCTAAATATGTACACCCTGGAAGAGAGGAAGGGGATATGACCTTTAAATGCCTCATGGGGGTAAATAAGGTACAGGAGGGACGTATTTCTCAGAAGAAAAGGTGCTCAAGGACAAGGAAGCATGACAAGAAGCTGGAGGGGGGTTGATTCAGGAGAGATGTGAGGAAGTATTTCTTCACAGAAAGAGTGGTGGATTCCTGGAACAGTCTTCCAGTGGAGGTGATGGGGGGCTAAAAGAGTGGTGGGGGCTCATGAATGCATGGGATAGGCATAAGGGAATCTTAGTGGAAAGGAATGGGGGAAGGGAGAAAGAGCCGGAGATCAGGAAGGGTCTGGAGTGAAACTATAGGCAGGGAAAAACAGGCAGACTGGATGGACCAAACGGTCCTTATCTGCCATCAAATTCTGTTTCTATGTACTCATGCTAAGCACAGCGGGCATTATTTGAAGTGAGTTGGTCACATTTGTGAAGACTTCATTACTTGGTTCATTTGCATGAAAACCAGATCCCTGACCCCTAGAGTTGATCTACTCCCACTGTTTAACCCTTTGGTGAAGTTATAATACTCATGTTTGTGACACAATCATTCCCGCAGCAAAAAAAAACCTGTGCTGTCACAAGCAGTGGATTATCACTTCAGCAAAAGATTATGCAGCCAAAACAGATGAAGCCTGGGGGCAAGGATCCTGTTTCCATGCAAATTAACCTGGTAAGGAAAAACAAAAGGAAGGGAAATGCAAAGGAATCTGCAACACAGAAGCGGAGTGATGTAAAAATATTATGTTTTTCAAAATTTTCTTAACAGTGATATGCCAATCACACTTTTTAAAAAAAGACATTTGTCCCCGAGGTCACACTTAAGAGAATACAGCTCCACTGGGTTCTGATGGTAAGCATATAAGCCAAAAGGCTAATTCTACAAAGCTGGAGGATGGGTAAAATATCCTGCACTGCTCAGGGGCTATCAGCTGTATGTAATCTAGCTCGTTTGGCCAGGACATCACACCATGGCCATAAAACAATGGCATTGTGCCATAAAGCTTGGGCCCCTTTTCAAAATTCTCAACATGTTGTGAGATCTGGCGTACAGTCTACTTGCCAAAACTTCCCTCCCTCATTCACTAATCTGAGGACCTAGGCGGAGGCAGAGGCAAACTGTCATCCAGCCCCCCCCCCCTTCCTTCTTCCTCAGCCCAGTGAAATCAGTTTCTCTACTAGGCTGCAGGCAATCCACTAGGTAAATACATGTTGAGCTGTATCCTTCACAAAGTATGACTGTGAGTGTGCTTGCATTTTCCTTATCCTATACATATTCGAAATGCGACTACCCATGTGTGTATGTAAATGTGACTGTATAACCAAACGTATGACTGTGTTTTTGACATCTGTAAGTGCTGCAGAACTCTGTATTTGTTATATTTCTTTCCTTAAAATTAATAAAAATAATGAACTGCAAAAAAAAAGGATTTGTCAGCTTGATTCATTTACATCAATAATGTCCCAGAGGACAGTGATTGCAAAGTTACGTTCCATACATTAATATGAAAAAATATTTTTTTTTTATTCCCCCCATTCCCTCCCCCCTTTGTTAGTCATCTCTACTCTGGTGATGAGGTTACTGCATCGTACCTTATCTTCAGCCAAGAGGTGGGCACAGTGGCCTTCTCAGCCCACATCAATTCCGCTCCTTAATGGAGGAGAAGGTGTGTGTGTGTGTGTAAAGCCATCCCCAAGAACCAATCAATGGAGGTCTGCACCATACTCTGTGCCCCCTCCCTCCAGCCAGACTCAGAGTGCGATTCAGGGCTCACACTTGAACTGTGGTCTCCCAGGTGACAATGGGACATGGGGTCGTCACTCCATTGGGCCCGCTCACATTACAATGGTACCTCTTTAATCTCAAACCTCCTAACCACATGTCCAGCAAGAAACAAGGGTTGTGATCTCCTTGTCATAGATATATTAACATAAGAGCAGATGTAGGAACTCAAAGCACTCAGCTTCCCCAGTTGTGTATGGCAGCCATCAGGGCAGCATCGCCTGAGACACAGGCAAGCCAGCAGTTTCTAATTCAATTCTGTGCATTAGTACTACCACCAAGACTATGCTTGTGGTATGAGAATCATAAACCGTCCACTCTTACAATGCCAAGAGTGGTCCAAGTGGGGCGGTATCATTTCATTATTGATTAAGATCAATCAATAACATATTCAAATAAAAAAAACCTCCCCGAACACGCCTGTTTCCAGGGCAGCTCTGCATGAGACACTCTTCAAAGAATAAGAGTGTCTCGTGCGCAGAGAAAAGGAGCGCCCTGATTAGTCAGGCGCACTCCCGCAATCTATAAAACTAATGAAATGCATCGAAAATCAAAAATATTGCCATAAATGAAGAACTAAATCACTATATATTTTCCTTAGTTTAGTTAACGTATACAGACATTTCTTTATTTATACAGAGACTTTAACTTTGTGAGAGCATTTATGGGTTGCATGAAAAAATATGCTTCTGGCCCATGAACCACGGAAAGGCAAAAGTGTTCTAGTGCAAAACTTGGTCATGGCTATATTAAGAGCTACATACATCGATTGCCCATTGTGATTGTGACAGCACTAAACTGTACAAATGTAGCGACAAACCACACTTACAGAGCAAACAGCACAGTAAAGTGCAAAAGCAAATGCAGAGTGACACACAATGCCAACATGAAGAGCAACATGTGGACAGGACATGTGCAGTGGGCCAAACTGCAGTATAGCAGCAGTCTTCATGTGCGAGTGGACAGTACAGAAAGCACCCAAGTGGAAAAGAAGCAAAGGAGAGCATATGCACCAACAGCAGCATGCATATGTGTGGTGTCACTAGGATACACAGTGGCACTACAGTACAATGTGGTGACATGTGTAACACATGCATTGCACAAACACGGCACACTCACAGTTAGCTGTGTGGCAAGGAACACGTGCACACACTGGACCACAGCTGTGGATGACACAGTGTGAGATCTGCCCAGCTGCAAAAGTGCTGGACACCATGGTACTGGTGAATGGGTCACATGTGGGCATGCATTCAACACATGCCACCTGGCCCACCTCACAAGAATGACACACACTACACAACAATGTAACGCCTTGATAATGGGTATTGCAGTAAATGAAGGCTGTGACACATACTCACCCTGGGTTTTCCACAAGCAAGGTGGAGGTTATAGAGGTTTCCAATATTTTTTTTGCCCGTCCACTGTCCACAGGTACTTTACGCTCATGGGCCTGCCCAGCACCTTGTTGAACTACCCCCACAGGTGCACTCATCCACCTCCACCTTCCCCAGGTCTTTTAAACACTGCAGATCCAGGGCTGTCCCCTTTCCACGGGTTCCCTTTCCTATCCCCAGAGGGAGCTGCTTCTCTGTGTTGTCTGCAACGACGGCTGAGGGGGTGGTCAGGATACTGTCAGGGGGTTGGGTGGTGTGAAGAGGGGTGACTGCCATCTTCCCACTAGCCTCTGCTGTTGCCATCCTTGGCTAGGGACATGAACCTAGGTTGCCAGTGGGCTAGACAAGTCCCCTGCCTCTCTGCACCACAGAGTCAACAATAATGAGGTCACGTTTCATGTTAGCAGGTTTGAAGGCTCAGGAAAACCCACCTGTCCATCTCTCTTATGGGTTAATGATTTAGGGCGCAGAGATTATATTGATGGAGATTGCTATAGTTTGGGGTGCAGGAAAACCCTCCTTCCTGTTTTCATTTCAAGCTACAAAGTCTTGTACATAAATTCCACGTGCCTTACGGGCCCAGCATGCACTTAAAAAAATGGAAGAATATTCCTTGAGGCTTGTTTATCCAGGATGGAGTGTGGAGGATTTGTCTGGTGTCCAATGGCATGTTTCCCAACCTTCCTCCTGCCAAGTCCCATAAATTGACAGCTTTCTGTAAATCAACAGCGCTCTCTAGGGCAGGAACTGCAGAAGCTATGGATCAGATCCAAACTGCTCCAGACTGTTAAAAGGCCTCTTGTATCAGAGACTTGTTTATTGAAAAAACTCCATGTGTGTGAGTTATGTGGATATGCATGCGTTGGTGTAATTGATTTTTGTCTTTGCAGAGTAGGCACTCAGGGGCGTAGCTACAAGGGTGCAAGTGGTGCAGTTGCACCTGGGCCCACGAGGTTTGAGGGGCCCAAATTATAATTTTGATGTTTTTTCAAAACTAGGGAGGCCCAATAACATAGCCTTGCACCCAGGCCCTCTAGGAATTTGCTATACTACTCTAGGCGCTTGCTCGTACAACACTTTATATGTAATTTACACTCCCATGTTCCCATCATTCATGGAAATTTATACACCCGTGTTCCCATCGTTCATGGAAATTTACCCACCCGTGTTCCCATTAATCATGGGAATTTATACACCCATTCCCATTATTCATGGAAATTAACACACCCACATTTCATTACTCATGGAGGAAGCATTGTCTAGGGACTAGGGCGCATGTTTAAAAAGCAGGAGATTGGGTTCAAATCCCACCATAGACACTAGCTTACCGTGTGATCTTGAGCAAGACACTTGACCTCCTTGCGATTTAGCTCCCCCAGCTGTAAAACTGTGTAGCAGTGATCCCACCCTGATAATAAGAAGCTGTATCTTGGCTGGGCTATATGGGGGAAATAAAATTTAAAATAAAAAAAAAAATTTTCTATGGCAAGAGGCACACAGCTGACATGATTCAGGTGGGGAATTTTTTTTTTTCAGTCTAGGTTTTTCTCCTCCTTCAGTCTCTGAACTGCCCCCTGTCTTACCCAGTCTCCTCCTTTCCCTGGCCAGCCCTTGACTACCCAAGCTCGATCCCAAAACTGTATCTCTGGTGACATGAGTGGTAACACTAATGCTGCACCTCAGGGCTCAGTACTGGGACCAGTTGGCTCGGTACTGGGTCCAGTCTTCTTTAATATCTTTATAAGTGACATTGTAAAAGATCTGGAAGGGAAGGTATGCCTCACCGAGGATGACATCAAAATCTGTACTAGGGTAGACACTTCAGAGGGGGTGAACAGAATGTGTAGAGATCTGAGAAAACTCAGTGAGTGGTCAAGGGGATAGCATGTCAATGCGGCTAAGGCAATATGGCAAGTCAATAATGGTGATGAAAGTAGTACAAACACAATAATGGTGACCGCAAACTAACGGCGACAGGATGTAAATGGCAAATATGGTGATATAGCCTACCCTGTGTCAAGGAGTGCCTCGGAGTGGGATATTTAAAAATAGCAGGGGGTTTGGGGGTGCAGCCCCCCATGGGAGGTGTGAGGGGCAGAGCCCCCCACTAACAGAAATTGTGCAGCAGGTGCAGTGTTTGTGCAAGATGGCAACCACATACCTGGTGAGCCAAAGAGGGCATCCATTGTTGCATCATGACGGATATCTTTATTGCCAGGATACGGTGGTCTTGTTTCGGAGTTAAGCACTATGGAAATGTATCGGAATCACTCAATATGTCAGTCGCCGGTATTTACTGGTGCCAAAACTACAGTCACCATAACAGTTTTGATGAATTAACGTTCACTGTATTTTATTAGCTGTATTGACATGGAGCCAGTCAAGGGCATGGCACCTGGGTTTCCATGCAAAAAAAGTGCAAAATCAGGCACCTAGGGCACTGAAACCCTGGGGCAGAGTATAAAATGGAGAGAGAGGTATTGATGGTCACTAAACAGAAATGAGACCTTGAGGTAATCATATCGGGTGACCTCAAGGTGGTGAGGCAATGTGACAAGGAAGCAGATAGGACCAATGGGATGCTGGGGTGCATAGGGAGGTGCATCACCAGCAGAAGGAAAGGTTGCATTACTTACCACTGTACAGATCGTTGGTGATAACTCACCTGGAATACTGTGTCCAGTTCTGGAGACTACATCTCAGGAAAGACATGGAGA
This sequence comes from Neoceratodus forsteri, assembly GCA_016271365.2. Lineage (NCBI taxonomy): Eukaryota > Metazoa > Chordata > Ceratodontiformes > Ceratodontidae > Neoceratodus > Neoceratodus forsteri. The sequence continues at coordinate 253,338,841 of JADMNL010000024.1, read as the reverse complement.
GGGTAGAGGCTGTCCAGAGGAGGGCACCTAAAATGATACAGGGGCTACATCAAAAGCCCTTTAAGAAGAGACTGAAGGATATCAATATTTACACCTTAGAAGGGGGGGGGACATGATAGATACCTATAAATACCTCACTGGGGTAAATAAGGTAAAGGGGGAATATTTTTCAGAAGAGAAGGAGCAAGAGAACTAGGGGGCATGCAATGATGCTTAAGGGGGGAAACTTAGGAAGGATGTGAGGAAGTATTTATTCACTGAAATGGTGGTGGATGCCTGAAACAGTCCTCCAGCCGAGGTAGTAGAGACAAAAATAGCGGTGGGCTTCAAACATGCATGGGATAGGCTCAAAGGAAACATGGTAGGGAGGTGGGGGGACTGGAGATCAGGTAGGGTCTACGGCGGCAATATAAGCAGGGACAAATGGGAAGACTGGGTGGGCCAACCACCTCTTACCTGGCAATAAATTCTATGTTTCTATATACCACCAGGTCAGCTTTGGGCGGTCTTTTGGAGTTTATTTACTCAGGATAGCCCAGCAGAGATGCAATTTCACATTTTCAATGGGAATCCTGCTTTTACCCATTTTTCCATTGTACTCATTTGGAAGGCACTGATGCACAGGAAGGTCAGGAGCATTCTTTTAGGTGGCAAGCGACAACTTGAATACTTATTGCTATCATGCATATTCTTGTGCAGGTTGTCCAGATTATTGTTATGTTTAGTGAGTGTGAGTTGGCTGGTGTGAGGTCTGTGTTGTGATATGGTCAGCAGAATGTAGTACCAGTCGAGACATTCCCTATTCTGCAGCTTACGCCCAATGATTTGCATACCCATGATGCTCTGCACTGCAGTTTAGACTTTAGAATATATGTGCATAGCTGGGAGAGGTTTACAAAAAAACAAATTGAACCTCTTCTGTCTTCTTGTAACGTTTTTGCATCCTGCATGCTGCTTTTCTTCCAAACGGCCTCTCTGTTATGCTGCTTCTCTGGTATGCTACTTCTGACTAAGATGGGCACCTCAAACATTGGTCTGTAGTGAACAGACTGCTTCAGTGAAGGAGTGATTGTACTGTGCTGCATCTAAATGGTCCTTGGCAAGGCCAGCAGTAATTACACAAGCTTATTTATTAGTATAGTCTTCCACTGCTGATCAAAAAGTTGATATTCCATATCATCCAAAAGAAAGAAGGAAAGAGCTGATGAGATTGCAGAAAATATGACGGCAAAGTGAGAAGTACTCCTTTGGCACCTCTCAGTAGCACTGGTACCTAATACATGGGGAAGGAGCACATAACGAGAATTTAATGCACATAAATCCCGAGAGCGAAGCCCAAGAGGTTTATTATTTATTTATTTCGTTTTTTGTTCTATATATTTGTTCTATAAAGCATCCCACACTGAAGGTGTGCATTTAACTTGAGTTTTGCACTCCCTCCCCATGTGCTGTTTTTACATAATTGCTCAGCGATGTTTGTTCTTCAACCAGATTTCTTTAAATAAATACTGTTTTTCACCAGTTTTGTGTCTGGTTTTAATTTCTTACAACATGTGACAGTACACTTAAGAATGTGAATAAATCATGGCTTACTCTTGCAAAAAATGGATTTTACTACTTTTGCAACTTTTTAGAATTGGCAAATAGCACGCTGCTTTAATTTACAGGCTATCAGAACAGCAATGGTATCATTCTTACACTGAAAGCAGCAGCTAGTGAAATCAACTGAAAAATAGTTAACTCTTATTATGGTACACTATTAAATATCAGAAAACAAGTTTAAAATGTTGTTAAGAAGTGTTTTCAGTTCATATTCAGAAGATTTTTTAAAGGTCTGGATCATCGTTGTCACTGTAATATACAAATGAGGTTCACATTTCAACATTCAGAGTCATAGCTCTGCACCTCATTTGCATATCGCCATGACAATGATGAACCAGGCCAGAACAAAATCTTGAGAATGTGGACTAAACGTTCCCTAATTATTACATATTGGTAATACACGGACTGTAGAATCGTATAGAATTTACACTGATGTGAGATACTTCCTATTTAACTTCAGCTGGGAAAGGATTTGCATACCCATGATGCTTTGTACTTTGTTTTAGGCTTTAGAATGCATGCATGTGGCTTGGACAGATTTACAAAAAAATTTAACAAACTGAGTCTGGCCCAGTGGCAATGAGGACTGAGGCACCATTCGCCTTACCTCCAGCCACACCAGTGACCCAGGGTCAGGAACGAGCCCGTGCAGCTGGAGGTCGGTGGGGGGGGAGCTGGGAGAAGATTGAGCAGCCACAAGGCAGCTTTCCTCTCCCGGATTGGGGAGGTTGGTTGTACTGGCTCTTAGCTGCCACCAGGTACAGGCCTGGTGGTAAGCCCACGAGAGCATCAAGCAGCAAACATCAGTCACTGGGGAGGGGGATGAAGTCGCGGTCTTGGGACTAATGTGCATTTCCATTCACATACGTTCCTCAAATAAGCTGTGGCTGGGGATGGAAGGGAGAAAAATGGAGGAAAATGGTTGGCACAGTGGGGGTGTATGACGCCCACTCACCACACACACACACCCGCTGAGTCGCCTTTTTCAGGTATCGGGGGAAGGGAGGATGGCCCCCCTCCTGACCCCAACCGGGGGGGGCCAATCCATGGTTGCCCTAGCCGCAGGGTAACCTCAAGGGAGACTACGGACGGTGGAGGTGAGTAGTGAAGCCAGCAGAAAGGAGCCTCCCCCACCATAGCCCAAGGGATGATAAACAGCTTGATATAAAAAAAAAAAAATGGAAATTATCTGTCTTCTTATGTCATTTATGCATTCTACATACTGCTTTCTTTTCAAACTGTTTCACATGTATAGTACCTTCGACTGAAGTGAGTGCCTCATACAATGGTCTGTTGGAGACCGAGTACTTCAATTGTGCTGTATCAGCATGCTTCTCTGTGGGGTTCACAAAGATTCTTTTTTTTTTTTACTTTATTTATATTTTTAGCCCCATTTTTACACACGTTTTCTCCTACCCTGCCCGGCTGTGTGCATGTGGAGGTGTGCGCACGCTACGATACTGGGACGCCCTCCCACTGCTTGCCACCCGCTTGCCTGCACTGCCCATGGACCTCCATCCAGGGGCAGTGGAACTATGGCGGGTGACAGAGTCTTCCCCGGGAGAGGAGAGTTGCCTTTTTGGCTGCTCAATCCTGCTCCCTTCCCTTCCCCCCATGCTAACTCTCTGATGACTCAGGCTTGTTCTCAAACCCAGGTCACCAGTATGACGTGAGGTAAGGCATCCAGCACCTCAGCCCCCAGTGCCACCGGGCCGGCCCGGGTTGGCAGAGATTCTACGCTGTGACTGGTTCCCTAAGACCCTCAGTTAAGCTGCTGCTGATCAAACAAGTTGGTACTCCCTATGTTCTACAATGCAGCCTAGCTGAGATGTTACACCTTGTTTGCAGTGGGTCCTGCTTCTGCTTGGGACTGCTTGACCTGAATCAGTACCTTTGGTACTTTTTTTTTACAGTTTATTTATGCAAGAGAGCTCATCTGAGATCACACACACACTGACTAGTTTATTTATTGATTGATTACTAGCATTACAATACCTTTGAGTTTTCAGTGGGGTCCTCACTTTACCTAGTTTGCAACTGGGTGCACAAAAGATATTAACTGACTTCTTCAGGGATTGCTCACAACACCATCAACCCAGTACAGGGAGGGCCAGTGGGGGGGGAGCCACACATCAGGCTACCTGGGAGGCTGGGGTCAGTGTTCAAGTCCCACAATCCCATGCTGGAGCAGGTTGGGGGGTGGGCACACATTGTTCCACCACCAGGGAGAACAGTTTCCATGTTCAAGCCCCAGAATCCCATGCTGGAACTGGCAGGTGTGGAATGGGCACACATTGTGCTCCCACCTAAGAGATTGGCGTCTGTGTTCAAGCCCCAGAATCCCATGCTAGGAACTGGTAGGTGATGGGCATACATTGAGCTGTCACCGCTGAGACCCTGGAATGTGTTTAAACCCCAGAATACCATGCTGGAGCTGGCAGGGGATGGGTGCACATCATACTGTCACCTGCGAGACCGGGGTCTGTGTTCAGGGGATGAGCACACCTTGTGCTGTCACCTAGGAGACTGGAATCTGCGTTCAAGCCCCAGAATCCTATGCTGGAGCTGGCAGGGGATGGTCACACATCGAGCTGCCTCCTAGGAGACTGGGGTCTGTGTTGAAGCTGCGGAATCCCATGCTGGGGCTGGTGGGGGATGGGTGCACATCATGCTGCCACCTGGGAGACTGGCATCTGAGATCAAGTCCCAGAATCCCATGCTACGAACTGGTGGGTGATGGGCACACATCAAGCTGTCACCTCTGAGACCCTGGTAAGTGTTTAAACCTTAGAATACCATGCTGGAACTGGTGGGTGATGGGCACACATCAAGCTTTCACCTGGAAGACAAGGTCCCTGTTCAAGCCCCGGAATCCCATGCTGGAGCTGGCGGGGGATGGGCACACATCGTGCTGACATGTAGGAGACTGGGGTCTGTGTTCAAACCCCAGAATCCCATGTTGAAGTGGTGGGGGATGGGAACACTAATCATGCTGACACCTGAGATTTTGAGGTTTGTGTTCAAACCCCGGAATCAATTACTGGACCTGGCAGAGGATGGGCATACTTCATGCTGTCACCTGGGAGAGCAGGGTCTGTGTTCAAGCCCCAGAATCCCATGTTGGACCTGGCAGAGGATGGGCACACTTCATGCTGTCATCTGGGAGAGCAGTGTCATCGAGGCACAGGTCAGGAAGCATAGGAAAAACCAGGAGCAGTTGTAGAATTCACAAAAAGTGTTTATTAGTACTGTACTAGCAGTAACATAAAAAAATAAACTTGTTCTGTATAACTATTTAAAAAGGCACAATAAATAGAGAAGATCCATCAGAGTTTTCTTTCAATCTCTGTGTGTCCCAAAACATTGTAGCTCTCTCTCTCTGTTATAAGTCTTTGCAACCTCGCGTCCTTAAAAAGCATCCTGTTTTTTTCTAAAATGTTCTTGTAAGTGTCAGGCAGGTGCAGCAAAGAACACAATGTCCAAGAACTGAGGCCCCTTTTCCACAGCTTCTGCAAAAGGCTTAAAAACTGCATTTCAGGTTAACCCCTTGAGTTCCCAATAGCTTTTTGCAATCATCTCAAACTATAATTATATACATTTCAACAGTAACACTATATAATTTCTAAACAAAGGGATCCCAATATCAGTTACATTTCCACATAATAATTTGCATATATATTTATACTAGCAGATATGCAAGGGAGGAAAAACAAACAGCAAGGGAAGACTGAGCGATAGCAAGAGGCAAAGAACTGTGAGACTGTTGGGGTGATCAAATCCTAGGTCTCACAGTGAAATTTGGTTGTGCAACCAGACAGACAAGACACAAGAAAGGAAAGGTCAGAACAGATCCCTGCATTCAAACTCTCCATAACAACTGGGACAGGGTCCTATTCAACCCTGTCACATACACCCCCTCCTTAAGAGAGAACCTGTTTTATCAAACAGGTTTCCAAAACTTTCTATTAATTCTGTACTAGCATTAGCTTCTAACCTTCAGAAATTAAGCACATGTGCAGTATCTTTTTTTCTATAATAGTACAGCAAACAGTAAAGTTTAAACTCATACATTTGTTTTTCAACCTTCAGAACCCTCAATTCCTGATCCATATCTTGACAGAAAATCAGCATTGCTATTCTCTTTACCAGATTTGTGTATCACATTGAATTTAATTGGCTGTAGTGCCAGGTACCACCTTATGATTCTGGAATTTTTATCTTTCATTTGGTTAAGCCAACAGAGAGGACTGTGATCTGTTATAAGTACAAAGTCAGTTCCTAGCAAATAAAACTTAAGGGACTCCATGGCCCACTTTGCTGCTAAACATTCCTTTTCAATGGTGGAGTACCTTTTCTCTCTGTCATGCAGCTTCCTACTTATGTACAGAATAGGATGTTCTGTCCCATCTATATTTTGACTCAGGACTGCACCTAGACCTACCGCTGATGTATCTGGTTGTAACAAAAATGGCTTCTCAAAACAGGGGCTGAACATAATGCAACCTTAATAGCTTGAAAAGCTTCATCATACTCTGAGGTCCATTTCACATTATTTGGGTACCATTTTTTCATGACTTCTGTGAGGGGAGTAGCTAACTCAACAAAGTTGGGAACAAATCTCTGATAATAACCAGCCAGCCCTAAAAATGACCTGGCATGTTTCTTTGTTTTAGGGACAGGGCTGTTAGCTACAGTTTCTATTTTAGAAATTTCTGGCTTAACTTCTCCATTTCCCAACACATAGCCCAAATATCTGGTTTCCTGCATGCCCAATGCACATTTGGTAGGATTAATAGTCAGACCTGCATTTTTGATAGCTTGGACAACTGCTCATAGGTGTTCCAGGTCGCTTTTCCAGTCTGGACTGTACACCACGACATCATCCAGGTACGCAGCACAATAACCAGTGTGGGGATAAAATTATATCCATGTATCGCTGAAATGTAGCTGATGCACCATGTAAACCAAATGGCATGGTGGTGAACTGATAGAATCCAGCTGGAGAGGCAAATGCAGTTTTGTCTCAGGATTCTTTAGCTAAAGGGATTTGCCAGTAACCCTTTGTGAGATAGAGGGTACTGATACACTTTGCACGCCCCAGTCTGCCAACCAATTCATCTATTCTGGGCATAGGATAGCTGTCAAATTCTGACACTTGATCAAGTTTCCTAAAATCAAGGCAGATTCTAACACCCCCTTCTTTTTTCTTTGCAATTACCATTGGAGATGACCAAGCACTCCTCAACTCTTCTATGATACCCAATTCTTTATTTTTTTATATTTCCTTAACCACGTCAGCTCTTAACTGCTCTGGTAAGTAACCTGTATGTCTTTTGCCTAATAGGGCAAACATTCCTTGGCACTATTACATGCTCGACCTGAGCCGAGCTGAGGACAAGCTCTTCAGGGGCTCCCTGCCCCATAGGCATAGGATCCTCAGACACCGGGTGGCCGGCGCTTCCACAGCTAACGCCTGAGACCCCAAGCCTGGACTTTCCTACAGCAAGCCAGGGACAAGCTCTTCAGGGGTTCCCTGCCCCACAGGCGTGGGATCCTCAGACACCAGGTGGCTGGCACTTCCACAGCCACCGCCCAAGACCCCAAGCCCAGACTCTCCTACAGCAAGGTACAGCAAAAGCCGCTAACCAATCGGGATGAGAGCACTCTTTGGCCCTTGCTTCCAATTGACTCCTGCAATCTGTTTCTGAGTTACTCTCTAAAACCTAGCTAAGTCTGAGTTTTTTGCTGAAATTTGTCAAGAAAAAACTGTAATTACCTTTTGTCTGAATGTTTAGACCTGTATTTTACTGTTTAGAGGGTTAAGTGCAGGGATAGTGGGTGATTACACTCCTCTCTGAGTTGTGTGTGAGCGCCAGACCTTAAGTGCCAAAGGAGTACACATCTCTTTATCCCATTGATTTTGCTCTCCTGCTGTTGCAGACAGTCCTTTGTCCACAGCCAGCATATAAACCTCTCCTCTTCTTCTCTCCCCAACCGAGGACAAGCTCTTCAGGGGCTCCCTGCCTCACAGGTGCGGGATCCTCGGACACCGGGTGGCCGGCGCTTCCATAGCCACTGCCTGAGACCCCAAGCCTGGACTCTCCTACAGCAAGGTACGGCAAAAGCTGCTAACCAATTGGAATGTGAGCGTTCTTCAGCCCTTGCTTCCGATTGACTCCTGCAGTCTGTTTCTGAGTTACTGTCTAAAACCCAGCTAAGTCTGAGTTTTTTGCTGAAATTTATCAAGAAAAAGCTGTAATCACTTTTTGCCTGAATGTTTAGACCTGTATTTTACTGTTTAGAGGGTTAAGTGCAGGGATAGTGGGTGATTAAACTCCTCTCTGAGTTGTGTGTGAGCACCAGACCTTAGGTGCCAAAGGAATACACATCCCTTTGTTCCATTGATTTGGCTCTCCTGCTGGTGCAGATGGTCCTTCGTCCATGGCCAGCATATAAATCTCTCCACTTCTTCTCTCCCCAGCCGAGGACAAGCTCTTCAGGGGCTCCCTGCCTCACAGGTGCAGGATCCTCAGACACCGGGTGGCCGGCGCTTCCGTAGCCGCCACCCAAGATCCCAAGCCCGGACTGTCTTACAGCAAGGTACGGCAAAAGCCACTAACCAATCGGGACACAAGCACTCTTGTGCCCTTGCTTCCGATTGGCTCCTGCAGTCTGTTTCAGAGTTACTGTCTAAAACCTAGCTAAGTCTGAGTTTTTTGCTGAAATTTGTCAAGAAAAAAGCTGTAATTACTTTTGCCTGAATGTTTAGACCTGTAGTTTACTGTTTAGAGGGTTAAGTGCAGGGATAGTGGGTGATTACACTCCTCTCTGAGTTGTGTGTGAGTGCCAGACTTTAGGCGCCAAAGGAATACATATCCCTTTGTCCCGTTAATTTGGCTCTCCTGCTGGTGCAGACGGTCCTTTGTCCACGGCCAGCATATAAACCTCTCCTCTTCTTCTCTCCCCAGTCGAGGACAAGCTCTTCAGGGGGTCCCTGCCCCACAGGCGCGGGATCCTCGGACACCAGGTGGCCAGCGCTTCCAAGCCCGGACTGTCCTACAGCAAGGTATGGCAAAAGCCGCAATTTTAGCCCGCCCACCCATCCCCACCCTCCACTTACTAAATATGCCTGTATCCCGCCCTCTCAAAAGCACGCCCACCAAGGCATCTATCCACCACTCTAGTCATCAATACCGCATTTTAAGCATGCCGTCTGATTCAGCCATCTGCCTATACAGGAGTCTCTTTGCCATCATTCTGTCGCAGTTCCTCTATACTCTGTGCCCCTAATAATACTATCTGGGTACGAGTGCCCTTCTCTGTTTTCAGACCTTGTATTACTTAGGGAGCTTACACTTTGTTGTAACTCCCTGTCCTCAAGCTGAATACTGCATAAGCTACTTCTAAATTTTGAGAATGGGTGTCCTCGAGAGACCCTTCACGAGGGACTACCTGTTGCCATACATACTGATTATCCTCTACTGTGTCCCGGTGGCACTTCATTGGCAGAAGCCCGCACAAGCAGAATATGACTGGTCCATAGATTGTATATTGGACATGGACAGGGACTTGTCCCACAGTTATCTATGTGCCCTCCAGGTAGTCCTACTGACTCACTACAACCACGGTACTCATCGTGGTGGCACCTGCTTTGAGCTGCCTTTTCAAGTTATTCTTACAGTTCCTCATAGCATCAGACATTCCCAATAGTTCTCAGTCAGGATTTTGGTTCACCTAGCTTTAGGGCGGTACACTCTCAGGGGTGGTGACGGGCATACCCAACCTAATAAGCCGCACAGACGTACCAGGACCAGGATTCTCAAACTAACTATTGTTGCCCTGACAAAGCTGCTCCTTCTGTTTCTGATATGCTCCAGCGACATTGAGTTAAACCCTGATCCCATTGCTACCCTTTCCTGTCCCTCGGATACTGCCTCTCTTAAAGGAATCAGCTTCTGGCATGACAATGTCTGTAGTCTCCTAAAAACGTTTACCATGATACAGGCATGGATCAGCCATACTCAGCCAGATGTCCTGGTAATTTCTGAATCTTGGCTTAGGCCAGCTTCTCAGGACAGGGAGATTAGTATTCCCACCTCCCAGCTATTCAGAACGGACAGGCCTACTAGGGGAGGTGGGGTGGCAGTATACATTAAGGAAAGATTTACAACATCCTGTCTGAATTCAACATCTGTTAAGAATGAGTTTGAATGTCTGACACTGAAAATTTAACCATCTACCTCCATTGCCCTCAGAGTGATTGCATGTTACAGACCCCCTTCTGCTGGAACCTTACTTCTTTCACACCTTGGCTCTGTTATTGAAAAAGAGAATCTTGAAACTATGATCTTAGGTGATCTTAATTACGACTGGTTCTCCAAGACTGCTTCCCTCTAAACACCTTTTGTGACTCCAATGGATTGGTGCAACTGCTACATGGACCTACTCGACCAAATAAAAAGAAACCTGGTAACAGTACCCTGCTCGATGTTATCCTAGTCGATAAGCCGCATCTTTTCTCACATGCTGGGACCTTCTTTGCTTACATTAGTGACCACTGTTTCATTGCTGCAGTCAGATCACTGCGTCATTCTGGATCTACAGCTAAATTTATTTCAAGAAGGACCTGTTCTAATTTTGATGCAGCTACCTTTGTATATGAATTGGAACATTCGCCATGCTGGCAAGACTTCTACCTAGCCATTACGGTTAACTCGGCTTATGATACACTCCATGATATACTGGTTGGGGCCCTAAATATGTATGCACCCATAGTAAAAATCTGAGTGAAAAACAAAACATGCCGCTGGTTCTCTACTGAGCTGAAAGTTGCTTTACTCGGCAGGGATAAGCCTTGGAAAAAGGCGCGTCAGACGAAGCTTGAATCAGACTGGGGTCAATATAGAAAGGCACGCAACGCTTGCACTGAAATGGTCAGGGAGGCGAAGGTGGCGTTTTACCTAAGAGAGCTAGACTCTGCAGCAAAGTGCTTCCGTAAATTCTGGAGGACAATTAAGGATATGTCTTTTCATATGCCTAGCAACTCCTTGCCATCTAAGATTATATCTGGGGACAAAACTATCTGTAATATACTGGGTATCCTTGATGCATTTAACAAACATTTTGCCACAGCTGTTCTAGCTTTTGACAACTTACCTGCAGCCCTGGTCCACTCCCAATCAAGTGTCCCATGCATAGTCACTCTTGCCCCGAAACCTGGCTTTTTGTTCAAACTGGTCTCCTTGAAAGAGGTTGAAGATCTTATGCGCCAGTTGGATGTTAAGAAAAGTGCTGGTGCTGACTGACTGGATCCTTATTTGCTCAAAATTGCCCCTCATGTCCTTGCTGTTCCCATCACCCATTTATTTAACTTATCATTGTCCCAAGGGTTCCTTCCTCCGATGTAGAAAATTGCTCATGTCATCCCTCTATTTAAATCAGGGGATCCCTGTGACCTCAACAACTAAAGACCAGTCTCTCTCCTATCAATCTTGTCAAAACTTCTGGAAAAGATTGTCAACAACCAGCTAAGGGAGTACCTCGAAACCAATAATTTACTTAACCCTATGCAATCTGGTTTTCAAACTAAACACAGCACTATTTCGGCACTGGCCAAAGTAACAAACAACTGGTACCGTGAATTGGACAGCCGAAACTTTGTGCTGTTTTCCTCAACCTTAGCAAGGCTTTTGATGCTGTGGATCATAGCCTGCTACTTTCCTCTCTGAAGAACATTTGCCTGGACTCAGTATCATTGCAGTGGTTTATTGAGTACCTGGTAGGACAGTGCCAGCAAATTAAAGCTGGAGGTGCGCTATCCCCACGTAAACCCTTACTGAGAGGAGTGCCACAAGGATCCATAATTGGCCCATTGCTTTTTGCCATCTATGTTAATAATATTGATGAAAGCATTAATAACGCAAACATATACCTGTTCGCTGATGACACAGTGGTATATATAGGTCGCCCGACCCCCAAAGCCACCTGTGCTGACCTACAGGAGGAATTCAACCAGCTTCAGAACCAGCTCCTTCACAAAAAACTTATCTTAAATGCAAAAAAGACAAAGGCAATGTTGTTCTCGCCCTCTAGCCGTGTGATAAATCCGGCCAGCTCTGGAGTATTGCCTCAGATTACCACAATAGTTGGTGAAAAATTGGAGTATGTTTTGAAGTTTCAATACTTAGGAGTGTGGTTAGACCACAATCTCTCATTCTCCAAGCATGTAGAAGACCTGGTAAAGAAACTAAGACAGAGGCTGGGGCTGTTCTTTACAATAAACCAATTCCTCACTCGAGATGTAAAACTGCGCCTTGTCCAAACTACTTTTCTCTCACTGATCGATTACACAGATTTCTTATACAGTCATTGTCCTAAAGACTTGCTTGTAAAGTTAGATACACCTTATCATAGGGCCATCAGGTTTATTACCGGCCTCCCCATCTCCACACATCATTGCTCCTTGTATAAAGCTGTACGCTGACCCTCTCTCTTGTTCAGGTGTAATAGAAATGCAGCCCTTTGGACTTGCAGAGTCTTCATGAAATGACTCCCACAAAATATATTAGACTGTCTCCCTCTAAGTGAGCCAGGAATGTATGCCTTAAGGAGTGCATCCTATATCACATTCTGTATCCCCAAGGCATCCTCCCACTTTGGCAGCGTGGCCATTAGCTTTATACTGCCATCCTTGTGGAATAACTTGCAAAAACTACTGAAATTGAGCTGCCTTCTTAGCATTAACTCCTTTAAGTCCTTATACACTATATACGTGTGTGAGCCATGCAATTGCTTCCCCAGCTCCTAAACATTGCCTGAAGTTAGTGCTCTGCTACCTGTAGTTAGTTCCCTGCCTCCTGCACCAAGTATTAACCATGTATGCCTGAAATATTTGGCGACTCTAGTGCTATGACATACCCATCACCCCAAATGTTCCTCCCCTTACTGGTCCCTGCGCTCTCGCCCTGGCCGAATTCAAGTACTACAGGTGTTCTCTGCCCATAGGCATGGGATTTTTGGTCATCAGGTGTTCGATGCTTCCTTAGCTGCCGCCCGAGACCCCAAGCCCGGATTCCCCTTCAGCAAAGCACGGCTAAAGCCGCTAACCAATCGGAAGATAAGCGTTCTTTGGCTCTGGCTTCCGATTGGCTCCTATAGTCTGCCTGTGATCTCACTAAACTTTGCAAAAATCTGATTTTCCCATTGTACCTGGTCTAACATGATAAAATCACTTATTTGCCTGACTCCATGACCCATATTTGACACTGCTTAGTGTGCTAGAGTGACTCGAGGTGAATACACTTCCTTCTGTAAATCTGTATTTGAACTGAACTTTTAGGTGCCAAAGGAATTACACTCCTTGCCTTGCTGTTCGGCTTCTCTGTGGGTGCAGTCAGTCCCAGACTCCTTCTCCTCCTCCCTGCTGTATACAAGACCCCTAAGACTCTCCTCTACCGTTACCCTTATCACGTATCTCACCTGCCCTCCCTTCTCTATTCTTCTCCTCCTAAAGCTCCTCTCTACCCTTGTGTTCTCCGCCTATATCTTACCCTCTCACTCCCTTTATCCCTTTTTCTATTCCCGTGGCTGCTTTTCCTCAAACTCTTGCTCCTATGTAATTACTCTCTCCCCTTGAATGTAACCCTCGACTACTAATGTTGCACAAGGTAAGTGTAGTTCATATCTACCTTGTTATGCCCTAAGTTGAGCACAATGTACCATGTGAACCTAAACTTGATTTTTATCTACTGTGATGCTTTCTTTTTTTTTTTTGGATCCTATGTATTGTATTGTTTTCCTTGTCTGTACACATGCTCCAGGACCTCCTTGTGAATGAGCTTGCTCAATGGAGTTTTCCTGCAATAAACTTGAACTTGAACACCTATGGGCTCCCTGTCCTGCAAGTGCAGGGAAACCTAGTCACCGGGTGTGTGGCGCTGCTTTAGCCGCCTCGGTAGACCACAAGCCTGGATCCATCACCAGCTAGACATGGCAAAAGCCTTCGGCCAATTGGAACGTGAGTGTTCTTTGTCACTGGTTTCCGATTGGTTTCCCCCAGTCCGCTTCTGTGTTCCTTCTAAATCAAATTTAAATACGATCTTCTGCCTAAGTGCGCTTAGAAGGAGCTGTAATCACTTAGTTGCCTGACTATAGAATACTTATCCTTATGGAATACCATGAGTTTACACTCTCTTCTCAACTTCCGTGCTTGCGCCAGCTCTCTTGTTGGGCTGTTGAACACTTTATCCAACTGATGATTCCACTAAGCTGTAACAATTGATGATATATTGTGTACTCACCTGTATTATTGTTATCCACTTGTATTATTGTGCTCATTGTAAATATTTTATATGTACTTTACTACTTGGCCCGATCTTAACCAGGTCCATCTTGAAAATGAGCTTGCTCAACGATGTTCGCCTGGATAAATAAAGAATTTGATTGATTGACCCCTTTTGCTCAGCCTTGTATTGTGGTAAAAGTACTGTTAAATGTCTTTAGCACATTATGAATTTCTGCAGTTTGTTCTGAAGTTAAGGAAACATTCACCTTTACAGTATCAGCAGTTACAGTTTGTTCCAGTCTATCATAAGCTACATCAATATCTTCTTTATCAGTTTCTGGTAAAACTAGCAAAGCAGCTTTTGGCATTTTTTCAACCCATTTCTTGAGGAGGTTAGCATGGTGTATCTTAATAGCATTTTTCCTGTCAGGGGTCTCAATCTCATAGTTAACGGTGCCAGTACATCTAAGCACTCTATACGGCCCTTGCGACTTCATTAACAGTTTATTTTCTGTTGTGGGTAACAGTAACAAAACCTTTTCACCTAGCTCAAAAACATTTTCTTTTACCCCATGGTCATAATATACCTTCTTCTGGTTTTGGGCCTCTTCCTGATTCCTATGGACGATTTCAACATATTTTGTCAGCTTCTTTCTTTGGGCACACATATAAGATGTTATAGATTGTTTCTGAGTGGGGTTATTTTCCCATGTTTCTTTTATCACATCCAGTGGCCCTCTTGGCTGCCTACCACACAGCATTTCAAATGGTGAAAACCCTGTTGATGCCTGTGGCACTTCTCTGTAAGCAAAAGGTAAGAAAGGCAAGTATTGGTCCCATTCTTTCCCTTCCACTTTTACAAACCTTTTTAATATGCATTTTAGGGTTTGGTTAAAATGCTCAATAAGACCATCTCTCTGAGGGTGATGGGGGAGGTTCTTATGGCAGTGATATCTAGTAGTCTGTACAGCTCCTTAAACAATGCGGCACCAAAATTACTACCCCGATCAGTAATAATTTATTTAGGTATGTGCACTCTGCTAAAACTTTTTGCAAGCTTTGCTGCCACTTTTGAAGCTGTGACAGTACGCATTGGAACTGCTTCTGGGTATTGAGTAACATAGTTGCATACCACTGTACCAGGATAAATCTATTACTCTTTTTACTTTTGTCTAAAGGACCAACCACATCCATTGCAATTCTCTCAAAAGGCACATCTACCAAGGGTAGGGGCAGCAGTGCACCTTGTCTTTTCTAGTGACTGGGGCTACTTTATGACACTCAGCACAGGAATTACAATAGGTAGCAACATCTTCATGAATTCTAGGCCATTAAAATCTATACAGCAATCTGTCAAGGGTGTGATCTCTTCCTGAGCGACCAGCCATAGGACTATCATGTGCTATCTGTAACAACTCTGTTCTATACTTCTGTGGTATAACCAATTATAATTACTGGTGACCCCCTTTTGCTTTGCTCTCGAAGTTTATAGGTCATCACACACCTCAGGTGTGAAAAAAATATTCATAACACACACTTGCCTAACCATTATTCTCTATATAATAACTGGTCAGCAATTTCTCCCAATGTGCTGACCAGGTTGATACTGTCCATAACAACCGGCTGGTTGTTATGACATTCATGAGCCATGCCAGTCAAACTACGCTGCTGCCTCATTGGCCAACATTCTGTATGTGGGCAGGGCCAAACAGTCTCACAAACTGCTGGAGAAAAATTGCTGGCCTGTTATTATAAAAAATAAAAGATGGGGAGGGTGTTTCACATGAGAATTTAATGCACACCCGAGTTGTGGGATGCTTGATAAACCCCTCGGGCTTCGCTCTCAGGGTTTATGTAGCATCCCACAACTCGGGTGTGCATTAAATTCTCATATCAAACCCTTCCCCATCCATTATTCTTTATGTTTTGTCTGTTCCTGTGTCTGAGGTTTAACCCAAACTCTGTTCAGTAACCACTACATTTTTTAAACATTGGTCCACCCTGTTTTGGTTTCACCCCCAGCTGCTTAAAATAACCCTGGACAGAAACATCGTTAGCTTGCTCTGAAACAAAATCACAATCAGTTGTCAGTTTAGCTTCAACATTTTCATATTTTAACCCTTTATGTCCATCAGTCATTTGTTGCCACAGTTTTTTCAGGCATCAACTTTCTTTCCTGGATTTCTGGATCTTGGAGCTGTGCTCAGACAAGTCCGAATCAAAATCACTGAAAGGAAAAGTGTCCTCACCATTTGCTATTTTCTTTGCCTGAGCTCTTGTTACCATTGCTGCTGAAACTGCAGGGTTCAGTTCCTCTGAAATTAACTTAGTAAATCCTGGACAGTCATTTCCAATAATCACAGGTACAGGTAATTTAGGTACTACCCCCACTTTCATTTGGTGTGACACATCCTTAATGGTCAGAGTCACCTGGGTGGTGGGATAGTATCGAGTGTCCCTGTGAATGCAGATGACACCAGTACCTGGTACCTTTGCACAGTGTTTTCCCAGCACTTCAACATGCACTAGGGTCTGTCTGCCTCTTGAATCAGTGAGTCCCTTTACAGTCTTATCCCCCACCTTCACATCTGTTAAGTACTTGCCCCAGTTGGCCAAGGACAAATCTGCTCCAGTGTCACTCTTCTTATGGCAATTTCTTGCAATATGACCTGGCTTATTACAGTTATAGAAAATAATGTCTTTGGGCACAAATCTGTTACCCCCACCAGAGTTCTTATCAGACTTGCAGTTTAAATGGAAAAAAGAGTGTCTTACCAGTGCTTGGCTGTTACCTCGCTGCTGTGGCATCTGTCTGGCCATTTGGTAGTCCTCGGCCAAAGAAACAGCCTTTTACCCTCTTTCTGGTCAGTGTTCCTTTACCCAAAGCTGCACTTCTGTAGGCAGGATGTTGATGAATTGCTCCATTGCAAATGTGTCGATCTGTGAGACTGTTTTGCCCTGTGATTGGAGTCATTTTATCAGGAGTTCTCGGAGTTAGGTGAAGGCTTCTCGAGGATTGTTGACTGAGTTGTACTTCTGAGATCGAAATCTCTGCCTGTAGGTCTCTCCTGAGATGTCACACCCTTTCAGGATTTCGCTTTTCACCAGGTCAGAGTTTTCTGACTGTGCAGAGTCCATATTGCTGTAGGCAAGTTGGGCTTTCCCTGTCAGGTAGGATACCAGTCTGATTGTCCATTGCTGCTTTGGCTATTGGCAGGCTGTGGCAACTCTTTCAAAAGTTGTCAGACATGCCTTGATATTATCCGAGGGACACAACTTGTAAGTTTAATGGCTTTTAAATTGCTTGTGTTTTGTTGCTTGCCTGGATCTGTGTCAGATCCTCTGCCTTTGATAGCTTGCAAGGCATCCAGCCATCGCTGCTCCTGTCACTGCATCTCTTCTCTCATCTGCTGCTTCTCTTCTCTCCTCTGTTTCTCCATCTCTTTTTGTTGTATAGCCCACCATTTGAAAAGGTCCATCAGGTTTTCATGTTCTGTCACTGACTGTTCTTTTTCCATAACTTGTGCTGGCTGTACAATCTCAGCTTGGACTTCTGTCTCTGCTAGTTTGGCTGCCATTCTCCTGATAACCACTCGTGGACTTGCTGCTGCAGAATCCATACCTTTCTCTATGCTTCCCTGATACTAGGTCCAGTACCCATGCACAAACTCCTGGCTTAAACTATGCATGGCGTAAATCCCACTTCTCACACTATCTGTCATTGAGGCACAGGTCAGGAAGCATAGGAAAAACCAGGAGCAGTTGTAGAATCCACAAAAAGTGTTTATTAATACTAGCAGTAACATAAAAAAATAAACTTGTTCTGTATAACTATTTACAAAGGCAGAATAAATAAAGAAGATCCATCAGAGTTTTCCTTCAGTCTCTGTGTGTCCCAAAACATTGTATCTCTCTCTCTCTCTCTCTCTCTCTCGTAAGTCTTTGTAACCCCCCCAACAAGCATCCTGTTTTTTTCTAAAATGTTCTTGTAAGTGTCAGGCAGGTGCAGCAAGAACATAATGTTCCAGAACTGAGACCCCTTTTCCACAGCTTCTGCAAGAAGGCTTAAAAATTGCATTTCAGGTTAACCCCTTGAGTTCCCAATAGCTTTTTGCAATCATCTCAAACTATAATTATATACATTTCAACAGTAACACTGTATAATTTCTAAACAAAGGAATCCTAATATCAGTAACATTTCCACATAATAATTTGCATATATTTTTATACCAGCAGATATGAAAGGGAGGAAAAAACAAACAGCAAGGGAAGACTGAGAGATAACAAGAGGCAAAGAATTGCGAGACTGTCGGGGTGATCAAATCCTAGGTCTCACAGGAAAATTTGGTTGCGCAACCAGACAGACAAGAGACAGGAAAGGAAAGGACAGAATAGATCCCTGAATTCAAACTCTCCATAACATATGGGACAGGGTCCTATTCAACCCTGTCACAAGCAGGGTCTGTGTTCAAGCCCTGAAATCCCATGTTGGACTTGGCAGAGGATGGGCACACTTCATGCTGTCACCTGGGAAAGCAGGATCTGTGTTCAAGCCCCAGAATCCCATACTGGAAGGTTGGGGGATGGGCACATATAGAGCTGTCACCTGGGAGACCAGGGTCTGTGTTCAAGACCTGGAATCCCATGCTGGAGCTGGTGGGGTATGGGCACACATCATGCTGCCACCTGGGAGATAGGGGGATGTGTTCAAGCCCCAGACTCTCACATTGGAGCTGGCAGGATGCAGGTGCATCACATCTGCCTGCACTATAAAATCATCTCTGTATGTAGCTCCACATGGCACCATGACAGATTCTACTACCAGTGAAAGTCACTGGTTGCAATCATGGCTCTGGATGCTTATATCACTACATGCATTAGCTGCTACAAGGCTGAAAGTGAGCCTCCCCTCAGTGCACTCAGTTGTCATTGCAGTAGCACCCCAAGCAAGTAGCAGTATCAGCATCAGGAGCCACTGACTGATCGCAACCAATGATGTCACAGTTTGGCACACCTATAATGGCACTTGGCGCAATATGGGTGATACATACAGAGCTGAGTTCGAAGAACAGGAGACATAAAGAAAACACAAAGACAGACATGTATAGAAAGAGACTGGGGAGGGGGACATTACAGTAGATACGAATTGGATTGACCCCATCCCCTTTAACAATTAGAAGGAACCACACAAAGGTAATGAGAGAGAGAGTTTCCATTTACATGTAATACAACAGAGCAGTGTGCCATTTTACAAATGCAACAAGCCACTGCAGAGTCTGCATCATTTATTTATTTATTTTACCAGGAGGGACACACGAAGCTGAAAGCTTGTTTACAGGTGTGACCTGGGAGCACAAGGAAGTTAAGTGACTTGCTCAGGATCACACAGTATGCAAGTGGGGGCTGTGGGATTCAAACCTAGGTCTTCAGGTTTGCAGCTCAGAGCCTTAAACCACTGTGCTATACTGCCTCCATATACATATATATATATATATATATATATATATATATATATTAAAATGGGTACGGAAAATCAGTGAAAATCCAATATCCTTATTGGCTGAAACATGTCACATGACTGTGCATTATCCCACAATGACTGCACGCCTCCCTGTACAACCGCACGCCTGAGCTACTTTCCAGCCCTCAAAACCTTCTCACCAGCAGTGAGATCACTCCACACCCGAAACAGATAGGCACCACATACACATACAACTGCTGCCACTGGCACACTCAAGCTGCCACCCACAGGCATTAGTAAATATACCAGTTCCACACTGCACCCACTGTTGTGCTTGATCCTGCCATTCATTTTTTTTAAAAAGCATGTAAAAATCTAATCCTGCCTGCCATTTCCACAGTCTCTTAGCACAAGCACTTTCACTTTTATACTGTAAAGTAGCTTGACCAAACAGTCTTAATACCATTAAATAATATGGTGGCAGATGTCCATAAACCTCCCTGTGTACAAAAAGTAAGAGAACTTAGATATTTTGAGTTTACTTCATTTAAGCAAGAGTTCCCTTCGTTTAGGGAGAGGGGAACGACCATGCAGCACTTTCATTTCATGGATGAAATGTTCGTGACGGCGATGTCTAAACGCAGAAAGTCACAACCTGCTACAAGCTCAGAGTAAGCTCTCTCTCTCTGCTTAAGCGAACAAAGTGTGTTCTTCAGTTTAGTTTTTCTTACATTTAAGTAACAGAACTAAGTTACCGACTGTAGGCAGAAGACAGTGAAGAGAGGCTGAGTGGAGCGGCAGCTTTAGAAAGTTAGACAGAACTCCAGAGCGAGGGTTGCTATAGCAACCCTCGCTCTGGGTTCCGTCTATCCTTGTAATGCTGCCAACTCACTCGGACTATGCTCACTCTCTTCTGCCTACAGTCAGCGGCTTCGTTCTGTTACTTAAATGTAAGAAAAGATAACATGAGGGACACACTTTTGTTCATTTTTAAGCAGAGAGGGGCTTACTCTGAGCTTGTAGCAGGTTGTGACTTTCTGCTTTAGACATCACTCGGTCACGGAACATTTCGGCCATGAAAGTGAAAGTGTTCCACGGTCGCTCCCCTCTCCCTGCAAACAGAGGGAACTTTCTTTTACAGAAATGAAATAAGCTCAAAACATCTAACTTCTCTTATTATTTTGTACACAGAACAACTTATCTTAAACCTCCACCACCATATTATTTATCAACTGCTACATTTTGACAAGTAAAGTGAACATGATCCCCAATCATGCTCCCTGTCCTCTCCCTGCAAACAGCACCTTCTTTCACAGAAACAAACTATTTATTTTTCCAACACAACCTTATCTTAAACCTCTGCCAGAATATTATTTAGCAGCCAGAGACAGAAACTACTTTTTCCACCCTCACCCAAAAAAACTTTGTGGCCATTTTATAAGATTGATAACCCACTCTGGGGTGTGCGGTCATGCTCTGATATATGCATGCCTTGGGTGGTTGAACGCACGAGGCCGCACAACACACACCAAGGGGTGCGAGTATCAGAGCGCCACCGCACACCTAGAGTGGGTTATCTATTATATATATATATATATATATATATATATATATATATGTATATATAATAGGATATGAATGCACTTTTCAGAGGCGTAAGAAACGTGACCTTTGACCCCATGCCTCACTTCCTTGGGATGTGCTTTAAGTAAGTAATATACCATGACAGGGTGTGCATTATAGGATTATAACTGGGTCTTCCCTTTTGCCAAAGAAAAACTGTGACGTTATTTGCCATAATAAAGGAGTGCTTATTATGGCAAACACATGAACGGTTTTCCTTGCTCTGTGCATGCACCTGCCACAGCTCTTCCTCACAGACCACTGGCCACCTCAACTTTCCACAGCAGACGGAACCGATACTCGCAATCAGCGGTAAGTCACTGCCACCAATGAAATAAAAAAAAATTAAAACATAAAAAAAAAATGTCTTCTCCCCCAATGAAACTCATATATCTCGATTTCTTTCTCAGCTATTCCTTATAACTATTTGCACAGATCAGCAAGAATTATTATTAACCCCAATAAAGGGTGAGGAAATAAAATTTGTAATAGCTAAAAGTAAAACCTTAAAATGTCCGGGTCCCGACGGACTGCCCTCAGAATGGTACAAGACATTCATAAAGTTACTGCTTCCCACCTTGACTGCAGTTTTTCACGAGGTACAGGAGGGCAGGGTTCCTCCTCCATCTTGGGCCTATGCCACACTTTCTCCAAGTTTAAAGCTTGGTAAGGACTGTAAGCTTCCATCTTCTTACAGATTGAGTTCCGTATTAAACATGGATTATAAATTATCCATGTTGGTCTGGGCCCATCGGATGGAGGGGATTCTTCCGTCCATAATACATGTAGACCAAACAGGGTTTATCTGTACTAGACAGACGGCTGATAATATTCGTCGCACCATAGCCCTACTAGATTGTGTTAAACAAAGATCTATCCCAGCTGCCTTGATCAGCTTAGATACTGGCAAGGCCTTTGATCGGGTGCTTTGGCCCTTTTTGTGGCACACCCTTGCCCAATTCTGTTTTCCTGAAGAAGTTATCTATTTGCTTCAACAAATTTATACCTCCCCTAAGGCTTTTATTCAGGTCAATGGCCAGATTTCCAAACCGATTCTTATGACTTGGGGCACCCGGCAAGGTTGTCCCCATCCCCCCTTCTTTTTACTTTATATATTGAACCACTGGCTGCGGCCATATGAAAACATGAGGGGGTTAAGGGGATACCCTTAGGAAGATGGATATATAAATTATCGTTTTACTTAGATGACGTCCTTTTGACATTATTAAACCTGGAAGAATCCATTCCATTGGTTTTGAAAATACTTGAGACTTTGACAGCACTCTTTGGCTGTGTGGTAACTATTCAAAAGATTGCAATCCTTATGCACTCAACTTCTTTCCCTCACAAGCTTTAAAGGAAAGCTGTCATTAACGTGAGTCCCTGCCCCCGAAAACACCTCCGGTTAAGCTTTTACAGTAAATGACACATTTTCTCGCACCGCAACTTACTGTATTAATTTCAAAAGTCTGAAACTCAAGTATAGTGGATGGGGCTCATTTGCTGAAAGGCATGGTGCCACACTGCTCGCATCAATACTTTTATATTAAAGTGAGCAGTGCGGCACCACACCTTTTCAGCCAATGGAGCCTCCCCTGCATCCACCGTCCATACTTCTGGATTTCAGACTTTTGCAAATTAAAATACAGTAAGTTGCAGCGTGAGGAAAAATGCCGCTCTTACTGTAAAAAGCTTAACCGAAGGGTAAGCTTTTCGGGGGTGGGGGCTCACAGTAATGACAGCTTTCCTTTAAGAGAAGTTTTTCCTTCTCAATGGAGCTGTATAAAAATTAAGCATTTCGCGGTATACTTGCCTCAGAATTTAATACAGCTGGAATTAATAAATTACGAATTATTGACTCAAGTGATAGAGACGAAGTTGAGCAGATGGGTGCACTTACTCTTATCCTTTGTTATCTAGAATAGAGGAATCTGGATGACTATACTTCCCAAACTTTTATATGTGTTCCAGACCCTCCCAGTGATGCCCTCTGCATATTTTTTTACTTCTTGGAATGGAATATTTTCTCGTTTTGTCTGGGCAGGATGTCGTCATTGTGTCCATTGGTCATTGATGCAGTTACCGATTGATAGAGGAGGTCTTAAAAGGTCACTGTCAATCCCCTTAGCTCTCAAAGTGTCCCTAGTTTAAAAAAACACATTTTATGATTGCCAACATTCTGTAAAGATTGCTGATGTAGCTGGTAGTTTGATTCTGACTCTTGTTTTCTTTAAAAAGGTGAAAAACAGACTGCCCACCATACTGGTGTTACCACATAAACACAGGTTTGTTTACATTCATTGATCAGCTCCAACTGCATCTTTCCTAGACTTGAGAACACCCACAACACAGTCTAGCCCCTCATGATGCAGTGGGAGTTTATGAAGCTACTGCCTCAGGAGTGACTGCACTGTTTGGGTATGCTTCTAATGCTCAGGAAGTATGCAGTAAGAACAGTTCCAGGATTATAAACAAAACATAGTTGTTTATAAATCTACATTAGCATGCATTTCAGTTCTACTAGACAAGGAGACAGACAAAACAAACAGCAACATCAATGAATGTTAGAGAAGGTAAGCAATCATAAAATGTTGGTTTTTAACTAGAAATAATATGATGAAAAACATGTTGACAGTGTCCCTTTAACCCATCAAACTTAACTGAATATTATAAAGCTTTGACATTAAAAATTATTTTACAATGGTTAAATCCTGCATATGACATTGAATTTGGATTGAATGATTTGTTTGATATTGGAGAAATAGTTTTTGTCCCGCTCACTTCACTCCCCAACCTTAAAGATGTTTCATTCGAAACAAGGGATCCTCTCCATTCCGGGTATAAGATCTGAGCATCCCCCACTTTATTCCAGATTTTTTACTATGTTAGGCTACTAGCTGTGGAGGTGGACCTTTTACCTGCCCACTTTGATTTAACTTTTCACAGATGTGGGCTATCTTATATATACCAATTCCTTTATACCCAGGGGGTGCTTACATTTGTTCACTTACAAAGGATGTACCAACTTACTCTGCGTGACCACTTTCGATTTTTGCAGGTGCGTACTTTTTTGATGCACAAAGGACCCCCATGGAATGCATTACCCCACCCTACCCCTTTACTTTTTTAAATTGATGCTGGAGGCAATGTGAGGATTACAGCCCCCTCATTTAATAGGACTGGTACACAAAGCTCTAAGAGATTACTGGTCTGAGTCTACTCATTCCATTCTGCAAGCGTGGAATGCCAAACGTACCACAAATATCTCATTTGAGAATTGGATTGAGGTGATTCTTCCTTCCATGAAATTCTCACAGGCCCCCTACTGGCAGGAGTTTGTATGGAAGTTACGAGTTTGTTTCTTTAATACGCCAGATAAACTAGTTAAATATTTATCCCCTTCATATGGGGAGTGTCAGAGGCGGTGTGAGGAAAAATTTACTAATCCACTTCATATATTTTGCCAATGCCCAGTTCTTCGGGTTTTCTGGAGAGATAGATAGAGGGTGTGTGTAAACTTCGAGTTTACATACACCACCCCATACTTTATTTTATATGATTGCTGGATCTTCCTTTTTGGCCGCAGCAATTACATAAAATAAAAAAGACATTCATGTGCCACTGCAGTCCGCTTAGGTTTGAGTGTGCGGCCCGCGGCAGTCATTTTGTTTATTTCAACCTTTTTTTATTCATTTATTGTTGTCCATGCCCGGAGATGTTTTTTATGTTTTAATTTTAAACTCTTTATTTAAACAGCAGAGATTAACCAGTGATACATACATAAGGTCCAAATGACATGTCACATATCAATCAGTCAGTCTTAAATAATCCAAAAATAACCAGAAAACAACTATTTGGAGACTAACCAAATGAGCTATTTAAAAAGCACTTTAAGTAAGGTCTCCAGAGAGGGTCTTAAGGCACAAATGATGGATTGACCCCAGACATATAAAAGACCCATGATCTCCCTTTAATTCAAAACAGGAGAATCTGCCTGTATGATATGCGATTATTCTTTCAATATAATACATTTCATTTAGTATTCCATGCCATTGGGCAAGCACAGGGGGTTGGGGTCTATGCCATAGGCTAGTTATGGCCTTCTTTGCGGCCGCAATATACACATAGAACATACTGTTAGTAGAGGGAAGGGAGCCATCCACTGCAATATATAACAATATTATTAGCAGAGCTAAAACCACTTCTGGGCCCAAACTCATTCAAGGAGCTCAGGGTTAAATGCTTTTCACAAACCCCTCAAGCTTCGCTGTCAGGGTTTATGTAGCATCTAACTCCTTGAGTGTGTATGAACTTCTCATTACACACACCACCCCATACTTTATTCTATAGTACAGCACAAGGCTGAAGGAAGGACTTATTACACTTGCAAAATGGCACTAAGTACTTTTTGGGGGGAGGAAAATGAGATTCAGCACCTGATTGTGCATTTATAGAGATTTAATGCACAGTCAGGTGATATCTCTCAGCCAATGAAATGTCTACATTTTTTGATACCCATTTTATAAAATCCTTTAATGTACACCTTGTTGTGGTTTATCGTTTACTTAGTGCATGCTCCAGGAGTAAGGCATGAAGCCAAAACCTGACTTTCCTAACTCCCCTGGGGAGTGCATTTAAATCCTTGAACACACACCCTGTAGTGGCTCACTATGTGTGTGAAACGTTTCTCTGCTCTCATGTATTATACATAAAGTGAAACTTTCTTTAATATGATTTTTTTACTTACATAAAATCATCTGTTTAAATGCATTTTAAATAGCAAACTTATATACATTAAATTGTCCCTTGATTTTATAGGAAATGAGTCTTTGAGGCCTTAGTAATGAGATCCAGCACCTGCCCATAAATCGCTAGCTTTTTAATGCACAGCCAGCTGATGTCTCCCAGCCAATGAAATTTCAGGATTTTTTACTTTCTATTTTATAAATGAAATTGCTCTACTGTACAGGAAGGTTTCCAAGCACTGAGGCCATGAAAAAAATATTGGCTCTCAGAATTCATCTCTTCATAGTTCAAATAATGTATTTTTTACTGTGATGTTTGCATATCAATATTCATCAGAGTATAATATCATGCTAGAGCATTGTGTTGTGTTTACCCCGATATTTCCCCTGGACAAGAGAAATAGGTTGCTTTGTTGTTGTTGTTTTTTTTTTTTTCATAATAACTAACAAATTTTAGTCTGGCCAAAGAAAAGCCATTTAAGCAATTTCAGTTGCAACTCCAGGAAAATGCCTGCCTAGAAAATCAGAGGATCAACTTACGTATTGTTTTCTGGCCTAACATAACTTTGGAATGCATTCCAGCCAGCTGGTCTGTCTCTGCAGCAGTAGCGTAACCGCCTGTGATTCCCGTGGCCCGGGTTCAGGAACAAGCCTGAGTGATGGGAGGGCCAGAGTGGGGAAGTAGATCGAATGTCCCAGAGGATATGCTCTTCCTACAAGGAGTGCAGGAGACAGACTCTGCTATAACACTACCCCCTAGTAACCACAGGTGGTGGTGGACTCAGGCGCAGTTTCAGAGGGAGGATATCCTCTGGCCCCACATAACATCACGTGATCACATGCGTGTGTGCATGGAGCACCTGCCACCGACATCCTAGCATGGCAGAAACAGTAGAAAACCCCAGGCCCTGCACACCCACCACTACAAAAGAACACCAATACAGTATTTGCAAAGGGAATGTTCAAGTTCAAGTTTTTTTCACCAGGAAGACTCCTTTGCGTAAGCTCATTTACAAGAAGGTCCTGTATGGACAGGTTACATACAAAATACATACTGTTACATACATATATATTCAGTTATGAAAAGATACACGGGTACAATGTAGTAATATGATAAAGAAGAACGATCTGTATGATACAAAGTAGGTGCCAAGTGCAAGGAGTTGTTCCAAAGCGAGGAATCCTGAGAAGTCTATCAATAGGTGTAAGACAAATAACAGCCTGGAAGTGTGGACGAGGTGGCAGGGTTGAGAGGCCACTGCAGGGCTGAAAGGAAGGGGTTCATGAACAGGGGATATAACAAAAAAAGAATACATGCCTACCAATCAGAATACTCCATTTCTAAGTAATGTTTCACAGAAATGTTTGTAGTGGTATAGGTCCCACTACAAACAGACAAAGCAGGTGATTATAACCTTTCTCGGATCAACAAGTAATTTTCAGTACAGAAGCTTTCAGACCTGTGCAATGCCCGTTTCTCATGCATTTCATTACCATTTTCATACAGATATAGTCTTTGCCGTATTGGTCCTTGTAAGAAAAGATCTAGAAGCAAATGATTTTATACCTTTTATTGGACCAACATAGATGTAACAAAAAGAATGAGAAGAAAAACGTTGTTCTTTTTGTTACATCTATGTTGATCCAATAAAAGGGATCAAATCATTTGCCGTTTTTAGTAACACCCTCTCTTTCTGATCAATCCGGGATTGGCATGGGCTAAAGGCCATTGCTGACCTGTCCTGCAGCTACAATGAACTTAACTGATGAGGTTCCTTCGCCTGCCTGCGGGAAAGAATACAGAGAGCTCATTTGATTGTGATTTGACTTCAGTTCAAATCAGCTGCTGCAAATGGATGTCCTGGAATGGGCCTTGTCATTAAGGTGGTCAGATAGCACCCTCTGCTGGCACTTAGGCTGAATGATGGGATACCAGATGGAAGCAGGCCATTTTCAGAGAAACTGGCATATGAAGGTACGAGAATATGACAGAGAGAAGACATGCAATCCATCAAGCTCTATCCTCTTTCCCCACCAACTAAGTGGGCACAACCATGTAGTCTTCTTTTCTCCATAGCTACATATCTCACCTTAATTTAAATGACTAAATGGGAAAAAATAATTAATCCAATTGGCTGACTAAATTCTTTCATTGTAACATACTGTAGTTGTTTTAAGATGAAAGGACTGTAGGTTATTATAGATCGAGTGAGTGCTCCCCACCAATCACAGCACTCCTTCCCCCTGTTCTTGTTCTGTAAAGAGCATCTCACGTCCTGATGCCCTGGAAATGGGCACATTCTGGGGCAGATTTTTTTTTTTAAATAACACTATTTAGCATTCCCTCAATCTATAATATATTAATATGTCCCCCATCGCCACTCACTGCTGGATAAGAGTGGTTTCACTCGCATTCTGCTCGACTCAGAACAGCCCAGCTTCACTTTGCTGTTCTCTCTCGAGCAGAACGCATGAAAACCACTCTTATCCCGCAATGAGTGGCTGCAAAGGACATATTAATATATAATAATGTATCCCTTATGTTTCACAAGTAGGGATGAAATATGTACAGTATGCTACGCAAACAGGGACTTGGAGAAAACCAGACTGCCAGACCCGGACTGGACCAAATCAGTAAAATCTGGACCGGCCAGTCTGGCCAAACTTGCCAGACCGGGTGCAAGCTGTATGAATATTGTTGGTCTGACCAGTCCAGCTTTTACCGATTTGGTTTGGTCCAGTTCTGGCATCTGGCTTTCACCCCATCCTGAACAGGGGTGAAAAAAAAGGACTGCTGATACAGGACCGCACCAGATCGGTAAAAGTCAGCCCAGCAAAATTCATGCAACTTGTACCCAGTCCTGTCAGTCTCCATTTTACCAGTCTGGCAGTCCATACAAACATGTGCCGATTTCACGGTTGCATCCTTCTCCATTACCCTATTGTCTCTAACCGTATCACCTGCATGTTTCGTCAAAGCATCCTCATTGTAACACATCACCTGACTGGCCGTATTTTGTAATTGTGCTTCTCCTCTTCCCCCGAGTCACATCTGGAAACAAGCCTCAGCTCAGTGTGCCTCTCCGGGTTACCTTTTTTAAATAAATAGAGAAGTCCCATCTGTCAATCGCGTGCCCTCAACTGACAGATGCTGCTGTCTCAATACTTCAAAGACGCCATTGCGAGAGCTGATACAACATTTTAGCAGAAAAAAAGGAAAACTGTCAGATTACTTCAAAGCCGCCCACATTAGTACCAGCTCCGCTGCCCTATCACTACACTGATGGTGCAGGCACAGTAGCAAGACTGCACAAGTCTGACTCCATGACTGAAAATGGCCAGGCTCCCTCATGGGTAACTATGCCCACCCTATCATCCAAAATTCACATAATTAGAAAAGTTTGTACAAACAGATGGCTTTCAAGTATACGTTCCTTCAAAACTGGCATCCAGCTACACAGAAGTGCATCCACAGTACTTGTATGGCTCCTGGGCAGAAAAACAAACGTGTTCACTGACATAATATCCAACATGAACACCTGTTCATTGCAACATTCACGGAGCACTGTCACAGAGCAGAACCATTATATGAACAAAAACTCACCAAAAATGAAAACAAACAAACAAAAAAAAAACAACAAAGTAAGGAAAACATTTTTTTTTTACTATCCCTTTTATTAATACCAATAAAGCACTCCAGGGGTTGGATTAACGGTCAATTAATAACCCCTTAGGGGCTTGTGTCAGGAGGTGCAGACCCCCCCTGGGAGGTCATTAAGAGAATATTAATCCAAGCCCTGGTCATGCCTAATTACTTACGATATGGACAGTTTCAGCCTGAACTACTTCTGATGAGGGTCTAGTCCACATATGTACCATTTTACAAACATGCTAGGAAGGAAGGAAGATTACTGAAACATTCAGTTCATTTCTCACTAATGGGGTGTGAATGCACTGTCAGCCCTTTCATTCACGGTACTTTATTTGCGATTGAAGGTCATAACTATCAGCTGGTACCATCTGTCCTGGAGGTCTGCTCCAAGTGTCCCTGGCTTATTTTGTGAACCCAAAGAACTCAAGAAAGCATCCTTACAACTGTAAGAGACACAGTAATTGTTAATCTAAAAATCGAGTAGTTTCCTTGCTGTTTCCCATCAATCTTCCTCCATTCTTTTTTGTTGTTAATGTTTTCTTTGAAATTTCAAGGGCATTATAGGACATATATAATATGTTTGTTATTTTATGTTGTTACATTGTTTGTCATGTTGCTGAATATTTTCTTTCCTGTGTTGTACCCTTGTTATATAACATCAGTTCCATACGTAATGTGCACATAGGTATTTTTATTGTACAGCGGTGTTTTACGTTAGTCTGTATTTATATTGTTAACAGGATGTATCAGATTTTGTGACTTGAATGGTAATTTGTATCAATGTAATGGGACCTCATTGGAAATGAGCTATGCTCAATTGAATTTTATCCCTGTTCATGATTCATAAATAAAAGATATACTACTACTACTACTACTACTACATATTACATTATCATAGCAGTAAAGACTGGAGTACATTCTATTGTGGGTGAATTAATTTCATACATTTCCACACTCTAAACATGTGCTGCATTTAGTTACTTGTCCTGTGCCTCCCCCTAGGGGATGGTATGGGGGTGTGCACACTGGACTTCAGGACTGTAATACAGTTACCGTGCAGCGGTTCTACTACTGTGTGGAAGTTCAAGAGTATCTGCAGATCAAACTGTGTGGTTGGGGACGCGTACCAGTGGGAGGGGGTATCAGCCTAATGGGCACAGCTTTGCATCCCCACATTTTTCAAATTGTAGTATTGTTTATAACATATAGGCTTTCCTTTCTGCGGTGTGGAAAACATGAAAGGGTAATTGTGCTCCATAGAGAGCATTCAGGGTACTGAAGTAGGGTCTTTTCTCATGGTGTGAAGCAGCCAGACACTCCAAAGAGAAGAGCAGACCTCTGCACGGTTGATGAGGGAGTGTGTTATTTTTTTCCATTAGGTACAAACGATTGACCATGTTCCTCCAGACTGGCTCATCCAGGGTAGTGGGGGTTAACCAATATTCTGTTATGGCTTTCTTAGCTACTATGAACAGGACTCCCAGTAAATAGCAGGAATTGGGGTTCCTGAGGCCCCTAGGGTATTGCAGGAGGAAATATAATGGTGGTGTGAGTGGAACTGGTCTCCCAAAAACCCTCCTGAAGTTTCATTTCCAGGGAGTGGAAGAAAGGTTGTAGGTGGGGGCACGCCCATGTGAATGCGTGTGCATGGCTTAGATTCACCACAGCCTCTCCAGCAGGCAGGTGTGTATGCGGGAAGATAGTATATCATTATCACTGGGGTACAGAAGAATGTGGTGAAGTGCTTCCACACACACTGCAGAACAAAAGGATTGCACACAATACATCAAAAAATTGTTTTTTTCTCAACACAATGGGCCCTATACACATATGGGTGGGAAGTACGAGCCAGAGGTGCGTATCCTGCCCATGAAGGGCTGCACCTGTGAACAGGTGCGCACCGTGGGTATGCACTGCCAGAACACACCTGTCCATGGCCCCACCCCCTGGCACGCGGGAGCATGGAGGACAGATACATGGACCAGGCGGGCATCCAGTGGGATGCTCAACACAGTTCTCTGTGGATCCCTTTCACCTACAGGTGCACAGAAATGGCTGCCACCATGCACCATGACCAGGAAGCAGGGTGGTGCCTGGTCGGCTATCCCCAGACCACCATTCGATGTCCATGGTCTGGGGCAGTATGATGTGGTGGACGTCATACTCCACCTGACCTTCGGTGACCAGGGGGGTGGCATCCCAGGGGGGTGCACAGACCTTACTCCAGGGGTTGCCCCTGCGTACTGTGTGCCCCCGGCATCCAGCGCTCAGCGACTCTGTGCATGTCACAGAGTGCAAGCACGCACCCCGGCAGACCCCCTGCATTGCCTTCCATGCAATCTGGTGGTGGGACTGTACACCCGTAGGGTGAATCCTGTGGCTGGCCAATGCGGGGCGTAATGTGTGTGGAGTGGTTATGCGGGATGGGTACGTGACGCGTAGCCACTCTGCACCATAGTGCATAGGGCCCATTATTAATACCAGTAATACAGTTTTATTTTCTCATGCTGGTGCCCAAAGATCACCATACATAAGGCAGTGTTAAGCATTGTTAGCTTACAGTCAGCAGCTGGTATTTCAGTTACAGAAAGCAAAGGTGTCCATTGCCAATGTAGCAAAAATACTGCAATTCTTAAACGAGGTGCAGTGCAGTACAGAACTAACCTACCAGCCAGCCCAGCACTTCAGCTTGGTGTTGGCAGGCCCTCTGATGGATCTCTTCAACACCTCCTTGGAGAAGGGGAAGGTACCCAGGGAGTGGAGGATGGTTCATGTGGTGCCCCTTCACAAGAGTGGACCCAAGGACCAACCAGGCAACTACAGACTGGTAAGCTTGACTTCCACAGTGGGGAAGTTGATGAAGTCCATTCTAAAGGAGAGGTTGATGACCTTTCTCAATAGTAATGGTCTACAGGATGAGAGACAGCATGGGTTTGTCTCGGGAAGATCGTGCCAAACTAACCTGATTGATTTCTTCAACTCGGTCACTAGGGTGGTTGACAAAGGCCATGCTGTGGATGTCCTGTACCTGCACTTCAGCAAGGCTTTCGACTCGGTGCCCCACGGGAGGTTAATGAGCAAGCTGAGGGACATGGGGGTGGGGGAGAAACTGGTGGGGTGGGTTGAGAGCTGAATGGAACTGCTAGAAAACCGCACCACTCAGTGAATCTTCATACAAAGCAGCACTTTTAATACATAAATATAAATATTACTGCAATAGTACTAAAGTACATCAGGTAGTATGACTGCAACCCTCTGTCGTTTATTCCTCTCAGATATTTTACTACTGTAAGCATGTCACTCCAGAATCTTCTCCCGTCCATGGAGAACCGTGCCAGTTCTGCCCTGCGGTTCTCAAATCCCATGTTTTGCAAGTCTTCAGTCACTTTGCTCACACTGCACCTTCTCTGTCATGTCGATATCCTCCCTCACATATGGGGATCAGAAATACACATTATACTCGAGATGTGGTCTGACAAGCAGTATATGCAGGGGCATTACAATACAGATACCTAGATACATAAATGTTGTCAGCAGATAAGGGCCTTGTGGCCCATCCAGTCTGCCCTAGCCCTTTTCCTAATGCTTAAGGTACCCTACGTGCTACAAGTTCTCCCTCTTTCGCCCTAGCTTGATAATTCCCATGTGCCTATCCCATGCATTCTTGAATCCCTGAACCTTGGCCGCTGCCACCACTTCCTGGGGGAGACTGTTCCATCTCTCCACCACCCTTTCAGTGAAGTAGAATTTCCTCAAGTTCCCCCTAGGTTTTCCCCCTTTTAGTCTCATACTGTGCCCCCTTGTTCTGCTATTTCCCTTCATGTGAAAGATGCTCCCCTCTGGTACCCTGTAGATCCCCTTCAGATACTTGAAGGTCTCTATCATGTCCCCCCTCTCTCTCCTTTCCTCCAGGGAGTACATATTGAGAGCTTTGAGTCTCTGCTCATACGACTCATGCTGCATCCCCGACACCATTTATGTCGCCCTTCTCTGTACCATCTCCATCCTGTTTATGTCTTTTTGGAGATGAAGCCTCCAGAACTGAACACAGTACTCCAGATGAGGCCTTACTAGGGAGTTGTACAATGGTACCACCACTTCCCTCCTTCTACTTGTTATACCCCTCCCTATGCACCCTAGTATTCTGGTAGCCTTTCTGACTGCTTTGTTGCACTGTTTTGCCACTTTGAAATTGTCTTCTGTGACTACCCCTAGATCCCTTTTCTCTGTGGTGGCCTCCAGTCTTACCCTGTCTCATACTGAACCCTAGGATTCCCTCTCCCCAGGTGCATAATCCTGCACATTTTTGCATTGAAACCCAACTGCCATTCCTTGAACCAGTTTTCTAGGTTATTCAGATCTCTCCCCATTTTTTCTATACCTTCCTGTGTATCTACCCTGTTATACAGCTTTGTATCATCCACGAATAGGTTAACCCTCCCTTCTAGACCCTCTGTAATATCGTTTATGAAGACACTGAAGAGCACTGGTCCCAGCACTGATCCCTGGGGCACGCCACTTGTTACCCATCCCTCCTGTGACCTAACCCCATTTACCACCACTCTTTGTATTCTGTTACTCAACCAGCTTCTAACCCATGTGACTACCTCTGTTCCCACCCCCAGATTTGCCAGCTTGTAGATTAGTCTCCTGTGTGGGACAGTATTGAAGGCCTTCCTGAAATCCAGATAGGCCACATCTACTGTTCTGCCCTGGTCTTTTTCCTTCATCACCCACTCAAAGAAATCAATCAAGTTGGTCTGGCATGACCTCCTAGCTAATGAATCCATGTTGCCTTGTGTCCAGCAGCCCCCTTGTCTCTAGGTAGTCCATCAGCCTTTCCTTTAAGTAGGGTTTCCATCATTTTACCTACTATAGAGGTCAAGCTGACAGGGTGGTTGTTTCCTGCCTCCTCCTTGCTACCACTTTTGTGCAGGGGTACCACTTGTGCCCTCCTCCACCCCTCTGGAACCACTCCTGTTTCCAGTGATCCATTGAACAGCTTAGCCAGAGGTTTAGCTAGTTCCTCCCAGAGCTCCTTTAGGATCCTCGGGTGTATTCCATTGGGCCCCATAACATTTTTCACTCTACGTTGTTCTATTGCTCTTTTTACTCTGTCCTCTGAAAAAAGTCTAATGTCCATCCCTTCTCCCTGTTTGCCCTTCTCCATTAATGGGGGACCATCCCCAATGTCTTCTTCTGTGAATATGGAGCAGAAGTATTTGTTGAGGATGGTCCCCTTGTCAATGTCTTTCTCCACTACCCTGCCTCTCTCTTCCTTAAGTCTCACAGTCCCCCCACCAGTCTTCCTCCACTTGCTAATATACCTAAAGAATGCCTTCCCTCCTTCCTTCACCGATTTAGCTAGCTTTTTCTCTCTTAGCCCTCTTGGAATGCTTCTCTTGGTGCATGCCATCATTTCATTTTCATTGTTAGCTGCTGCTGTTCCAAACGTCTGTCTCCATTTAAAGTTGCTGCCGATCATTATCTTGGGTCCTTTTTCTGCCAAGTTGCAATAATCTCTTTGTTGTTTAATGTTCTTCTTAGTTAAATGCATTGCTTTGCATTCCATGCAACTTTGCATTTCATTTAATACACACACACGATATACAGATAGATAGATAGATAGATAGATAGATAGATAGATAGATAGATAGATATACAGACAGGCAGATACTGTGTGTGGGTGGGTAGATAGATAGATAGATAGATAGATAGATAGATAGATAGATAGATAGATAGATAGATAGATAGACAGACAGACAGACAGACAGACAGATAGATAGATAGATAGACAGACAGATAGGTGGGTACTGTTGATAGACAGACGGACAGACAGATAGATAGACACTGTAGATATAAGATAACTGGTGAGCAATTTTTTTCAAAGGGATCAGCCAGTTGATATTCATCATGATAACCGTCCGGTTATTACAGCATTCATGTACTCAGCTTGACAAAACCGAGCACGAGCACGTTAACACATTCAACAGCATCTGCCTTCACTTCACATACTGTAGCGTGCTACCTCACTGGCCGTCATTCATAGCACCACTTGTGATCAACACCCCGATGGCAAAACACAGAAAAAGACTATTACGGCAACATTCGCGGTAATGGTCCTTTTTCTGTGTTTCGCCTTCCCCCCCAGTGTTCTGCCCCCTTCCCGGACCAACCTCGACCTGGAGTTGAAATCCTAGAGTCCGGGGAGTATGGGGAGCACAGCCCCCCACAGAAAACAGTGATACAAGAGGCGGCACAATACCCGCATCGGTATTATGCCGTCACTGTGGGGGAGGTCGGCATTCTTGCCGACGAGATATCTTGGTGCTTCCGCAGTCATTCTAAGTGTGGGTGGCTGAATACATGGTGGTTCCATTTGTCTGTTAGCTAGGAGCCACTACTAAAACACTCATCTCTCCTTCTCATTATAATTTTTGTAGCATTTATCTGTTTGATCCTGGCGTTCGTCAACTTCTGGAAATAGCAAGTGCGAGCAGGAATGGGAACGTGGCTGACTGCCTACATCACTAGTTAAGCACACTTGTGATTCCACCCTGTAAATGAAAAAATAAAATAAAGAACAAAATGTTCAACTGGAGAGGGAGAGAGGTAAGGGAAGGGGGAGAGATAGTGTGTGTGTGTGTGTGTCTGTTTGTCTGTGTGTGTGTGTGTATTTGTTTTACTATGGTCACATAAGTCAGATAGGAAAAAATTGCTCACCAGCAATTATATAAAATAAACATGGGGTAGTTTGCATACTCAAATTGAATGCACATTCTTGGTGTGGGATGCTTTAATAAATCCCTCAAGATTCGCTCTCGGGGTTTATGTAGTATCCCACACCTTGGGTGTGCATTAAAATCTCATAATGCAAACTACCCCATGCATTATATATTTAAACTTGCTTTCCCTGAGTCTTAATTTAGTTTGCTGTTATGCTGATCTGTATTTTTAATATGTATTAGATATTTTAATTTCAAGTTTTTATCATTGATGTACAAGCGCTTTGATCAGTTTGCGAATTGCGCTTTTTACAAATAAAGCATTGATTGACTGATTGCTTATTCTCTATATAATATATATGCATATATACAAATATATACACACATACAAATTTATAAAATCGGTGAGAAAAATTAGTAAAAATGCTGCCTCCTGATTGGATGAGACACACCATATGACTGCATTATCCCACAATGACCACATGCCTGCACTTCTTTCTGTTTCTAACCCCAGTAATACTCAGATATTCATAACTTTCTGCAGTAAACCTTCTAGGTAGGACTGCCCAGAGAGAATAGAACACATGCAAATGGTGGAACTCTTTGCATGTGACAACTTTTCAAATGTTGCCCTATATTAACTGCCAGTGTTCTAAACTCCTCAGATTTCACTCTCCACCTAAAAAGTATGGTCGCTCGGAGTGTCGCTCTTCTACTTTCCATTCTGATGTGAAGAAACTTATAAAATACTATGAGTATCTTTTTATTTCATTTGCTGCCTTATACTTATTGTTTATTGTTACTTAATTTAGTCTTAGCATTATTTAGTTAATTTTTGCCCGTTCCTCTCGGTTTGGTATAACTGGGAGTGAACCAGGTTAGTGTTTACTTTAGTCGGGGTTTCTGACTAAAAACACCTGTTAGTTTTATAAATTTTAGTTTAAAACTTTATTTTTTGTAACCTTTTTTCTCAGTTACTGAACCGCTAATCCCAGTTCTTTTTGTTTTCTTTGGTTCGGTTCCATCGGTTCCGGGACCGACCACAACCGCTAAGTTTTATTTAAATTTCATAATTGACTTAGCGGTTTACTTTTTTTATTGGTACCGATAAAAAATGTCAGAAAAAACAAAGAAGAAAACCGGTGAATCCAGTTCTAAAAATTGATCACAATGTGGGGAAGTCTTTGCCAAGGCAGATAAACACAATTTGTGTGTGGCCTGTCTTGGATATGAGCAACTTAAGGAGGAATGTGCTATTTGCAAAACATTCCCTGAAAAAACTGTTGAAAAATGCCTGGAACGGCTGAAAAAGAAACTTCATTCACCCAGGGGTCCCTCTGGCTCTGACCAGCCAATATCCCTTGTTAATGTGGAAGAAACCACTTCTGCTGTTGCCTCTACCCCTGAGACGGGTGACAAGGGCACCAAGAGGGCTACTGAACCAGCTGACTCCCCAGTTCCCTCTAAGAAATCAAAAAAGTTAAAGCATACAGAAGCCCCACCTACAAAAAAAGGGGACTTCTGTGCCTGCCTCCACTATGCCTTCTCCCCAAGAAATTGCCCAGGCTGTCAGGGTAATTCAGGCATTACAAGGCCTAGTGCCTACTGATCATCAGCCACCTGTCCAGACCCCTGTGGGACAGCCTGGCAGCACAGGCGAATCTTCCTTCACTGAAGAGGAAGAATACAGTGAATGTGAGGAGGAGGAAGGGGAACCCATTGAACCTGTGGTATCCTCTGAGCAAGAATTTGGCTCTCCTCCCAGAACATCCGAAGATTACTCCTCACATTTTACCTTTGTGAGGAAAATGGCTGATGCACTGGACATCATCACAAGGGAGGAGATTGAGGATGAAGAGGAAGTGGAGTATCTTGAAATGATGGGGCTAAGCCCCACCAGAGCGCTCCTCCTTCCTGTCAATAAGTTTTTCACAAAAGATGCTCTGAAACTACTTCAAACCGCTAATTCCATCCCCCCTCTTGACAAGAGGATGGACAAAAAATATCAGATGGAAAGGGAAGGAGCAGAGTTCCTCTTTTCCCATCTAGACCATCAAGGGGTTGTACAGGCAGCTGCCTGTGATAAGGCTAGGGTCCCTCTGGCTTTACATCCACCAGACAAGGACTCTAGGAATTAAACAGACAGTATGGCAAAGAAGGGGCATTTGTCAGCTACTTTAGCCATATGACAAGCAAATTTTCAGGCCTACGCTGCCCAGTACCAGAAGTCCTTGTAGCAGTTGGTTTTGGCCATGGCTCAGAAAGCCCCCTCACCCTGTCTGATGACGTAGCAGAAACTGCTAGGTTTGGGCTAGAGACAGCTAAATATCAGTTCCAAATGGCTGCTGATACAAATGACACTGTAGCCAGATGGATGGCAAACACGGTAGCCTAGAGGAGATGTGCCTGGCTAAGGGCCACAAATCTCACTCAAGACACCTAGTCAAAGGCTCTTGATTTCCCTCTGGAGGGAAATGCTCTATTTGGGGAGTCAGCAGTGGCCTATATGAAAAAAATGGATGAGTACAAGACCATATATAGAAGCAACTCTAATAAAGAGAAGGCTTCACCATCCACCAAGCCTTATGGAAGAGGGGGCCAGGGCAGGTCCTTCTACACCAGGCCCTTTATCCAACCAGTGGCCACACCCCAGTACCAGCAGTACCCACAACAAGGGTACTTCAAGGGCAGGGGTAGAAGGGGCTCTAGGTGAGGGTCACAGACCCAGCTTCAGCCTCAAGCAAAACAAATACCCTGACATGCCTGCACAGGCCGGCTCTTCAATACCTGTCAGAGGCAGACTGTCTCACTTCCTCCAGGCTTGGCTAAGCATCACCACAGACAAGTGGGTCCTGGAGGTAGTGAGTCAGGGTCTATCTCTGAACTTCAAATCCCTTCCTCCTCAAAAAAACAGGGTTTTCAGTTCACCCTCCTTAGCAGAAAAGAAACTGCTGGAGGCAGAGGTTTGAAACTTGCTGCTGCTGCTAAGTGCAGTAGAACCTGTCCCAAACCACCTCAGAGGAAGAGGTTTTTACTCCAGGTACTTTCTCACCACAAAGAAAAATGGGGAAACATAGAATTTGACGGCAGATAAGGACCGCTTGGCCCACCCAGTCTGCCCATTTCCCTACCTATTGGATAAGCTGCAGATCCTAGTTAACCAGCAGCCTACTTCTTCTTACCTCCACCCCCCAGAATTGTCTTATGACTGTCCCATGCATGCTTGAATTCCACCACTGATTTTGACTCCACAACCTCCTCCGAGGCGTTCCATGCATCCACAACCCTCTCTGTGAAAAAATACTTCCTTAAATTACCTCTGAGCCGCCCCCCCATCTTCAGATTGTGCCCTCTTGTTCTTGCACACCTCTTTTTTTGAAAGATGCTACCCTCTTGGACTTTGTTGATTCCCTTGAGGTACTTGAAAGTTTCTATCATGTCCCCCCTCTCCCTCCTTTCCTCGAGGCTATACATATTAAGCTCCTTAAGTCTCTCTTCATAGGTCTTCCGGTGCAGTCCCTGCATCATTTTAGTTGCCCTCCTCTGGACAGCTTCCATCCTGTCTATGTCTTTGCGGAGATTGGGTCTCCAGAACTGCACACAGTACTCCAGATGGGGGCTTACCAGCTGTCTGTACAGAGGGATAATAACTTCCTGTTTTCTACTGGTGATGCCTCTCCCTATGCATCCCAGTATCTCCCCAGCCCTCCTTGCTGCCCTCTCACATTGCTTGCCCACCTTTAGGTCATCTGATATGACTACCCCCAGGTCCCTTTCCATTTTTGTTGTTGTTAGTATCTCACCCCCCATTGTGTACTCTTCCCCTGGGTTTTTGTTTCCCAGGTGCATTACCTTGCACTTCTTAGCATTGAATCTAAGCTGCCATACATTTGACCATTCCTCTAACCTTGCCAAGTCCCTTCTCATCCTTTCCACCCCACCCTGTGCATCAATTCTGTTGCAGATCTTTGTGTCATCTGCCAAGAGACATACTTTTCCTTCCAGTCCTTCCACAATGTCGCTTATAAAGACATTGAAGAGGACCGGTCCTAATACTGAACCCTGCGGTACCCCACTAGTAACCCTCCTTTCTTCTGAGTTGACTCCATTTACTATTACTCTCTGTGTCCTATTCGCCAGCCAATTCTTTACCCAGGCTGTCATCTTGGGACCCACTCCCAGGCTGGCTAACTTGTATATTAATCTTTTGTGTGGGACTGTGTCAAATGCCTTGCTAAAGTCTAGGTAGGCCATGTCCACAGCCCCTCCCTGATCTACTACTTTGGTCACCCAGTCAAAGAAATCTATCAGATTTGTCTGGCATGACCTTCCCGCTGTGAATCCATGCTGCCTAGGGTTCTGTGCCCCTCTGGCCTCTAGCTACTCGACAATTCTTTCCTTCAGAAGTGATTCCATCATTTTCGCTATCACTGAGGTTAAACTAACAGGTCTGTAGTTTTCTGCTTCTGCCTTGCTCCCACTTTTGTGAAGGAGAATCACATCTGCCCTCCTCCAGTCCTCGGGTACCACCCCATCCTCCCATGATTTGTTAAAAAGGGTAGTCAGTGGTGTCACTAGTTCTACCCTTAGCTCTTTAGAATTCTGGGATGAATCCATCAGGCCCCATTGCTTTGTCCACCTTCAGTTTTAAGAGTTCTTTCAGAACCCTTTCTTCTGTAAATGGGCTGGTATCAACTTCTGTATCCAGAGTGTTACTACTGTTTGCTTTATGTACCCCTCTTCATTTGTAAATACTGAGCAAAATATTTGTTTAGTATCTCTGTCTTTTCACAGTCTCCTCTGCCCACCCTCCTCTCCCTTTATTAAGCCTCACTATCCCTCCTTGGTCTTCCTTTGCTCCCTGATGTACCTATAAAAGGTTTTATCCCCCTTCTTAACTGAGTTGGCTATCTTTTCCTCGGTTTGGGCCTTTGCTGTTCTGACTGCCTTCCCAGCCTCCTTTTGCTTTAACTGATACAGTTCTCTGTACTGCTCCTTCTGCGATTCCTTGTACTTCCTGAATGCTTTCTTTTGGCCTGGTGGCCTATATTGGACCACAGAGCTCTAAACAAGCATCTGGAAAAAACAAAGTTCAAAATGGTAACTCTGGCACTGTTACTGCCAACACTCCAAAAAGGGGACTGGTTGGCATCACTGGACTTAAAAGACACCTATTTCCACATCCCCATAAGGGAGTCCTACAGAAAATATTTCAGGTTCAGACTCCCTTCAGGCCAATACCAGTTTTCAGCCCTGCCTTTTGGCCTTTCTTTGGCCCCAAGGATGTTCACAAAGTGCCTCTCAGCAGTTGTGGCACAACTTTAAAGACAGGGCCACAGTGTGCCCGTACTTGGATGACTGGCTGGTGGTAGGGAAATCACCAGACCAAGTCAGACAATATCTACAGATCACCCAAGGGCTCCTGGAGTCTTTGAGGTTCCTGATCAATCACAAAAAATCAGTCCTCATTCCTGTACAAGTCCTGCAGTTCATAGGGGCAGAGATCAATACCCTGCAGGGCAGGGTCTACCTGCCTCTGGACAGAGTCAGAAATCTCTAGCTGATTGCAAATTCATTCAGCTTGCACAAACACAAAACTGCAAGG
Organism: Neoceratodus forsteri; assembly: GCA_016271365.2. Taxonomy (NCBI): domain Eukaryota; kingdom Metazoa; phylum Chordata; order Ceratodontiformes; family Ceratodontidae; genus Neoceratodus; species Neoceratodus forsteri. The sequence continues at coordinate 253,297,145 of JADMNL010000024.1, read as the reverse complement.
CAGTTTCTACAGCTACTGGGCCATATGGCTGCAGCCACAGGCACATTCTTGGGCTCCAGGTTCCAAATGAAGGACATCCAGTTCCACCTCAGGGCTCACTGGCGTTAGAGAAAAGACCCTCCTTCAAAGCCCATCCCGGTAACAAAGACTTCACTACAAGCACGCCAGTGGTGGAAGGAGGAACCCAACCTAAGAGAGGGGGCTCCTTTTCAGAGAGAGTCTCCATCAGTTGTTCTCACAACAGATGTATCTCTCTTGGGTTGGGGTGCTCATTTAGGGGAACACACAACCCAGGGCATTTGGTCAGCTGCAGAGTCCCTCCAGCACATAAACTTGCTGGAACTCAGAGCTGTGTTGCTGGCTCTAAAAGCTTTTACAGTATTTGTGCAAGGGAAGGTGGTACAAGTCAGAACAGACAATGCCACCACAATGTACTACTTAAACATGCAGGAAGGCACCAGGTCAGGTCCTCTCTGCACAGAAGCCATGAAAATCTGGACCTTGGCTTATTTCTTGGGAGTATCCCTGCAGGCAATCCATCTGCCAGGAAAAGATAATACCCTGGCCGATGCTTTAAGTCAAATCAACCAGGCCCCTCACAAATGGACTCTGAACAGGCAAGTGGTGCAAGTGATCTTCAGGACGTGGAGCACTCCAGAAACAGACTTGTTCACATCTCACCAGAACCACCACCTGCCACAGTGTTGCTGTAGGCCACCAGGTTGGGGTACACTGCCTCTGGATGCCCTGGCTCTGGACTGGTCAGGGAAGCACCTGTGCTCCTTTCCTCTTTTTCCCCTGGTATTTAGGGTAATGCTCAAGCTCAGATCCCATTCAGCATCTCTAATCTTGATAGCTCCAGACTGGTACAGGCAGCCATGGTACTCTCTTCTGCTCTCCATGTCTGTAGCCAAACCAATACACCTCCCTCGGAGGCATAATCTGTTAACCTCCAACCAGGGAACCCTGCTGTACCCGAACCTCAGGTCTCTTACTCTCAAAGCTTGGCTCTTGAAGACCTAGAATATGCTAATTTATACCTCTCTGAAGCAGTGTTAGACATTCTGATAGGGTACAAGAAGAAGACAGCTGAAGCAAGTGGTAGACAGCACTTTCACTTTTATCACTGACGTGCTAGAGCAACACTCGCTCTGACCTGCGTTACCTCTCCGGCTTTCTGCTTGCTCATCTGTACTGGCTCCTCCGCCTGCTTCACATGGCAGCTTTTTACATGATTTTAAATTAAAATAAGCTGAAGTGCACAGTTTGTTTGCTTTTCTGGTACAGAGTGTGACTTAGTTTCACTGTTTGGCTCCACATTATGTAACACTTTTGACCTAGCGGTCACGCATACCGTCACTTATAAAGGTAAAGTGCTGTCTACCACTAGCTTCAGCTGGCTTGTTCTTTAGACAATTCTCAATAAAAATAAGGTAAAATGCAGTTATTGCTTTTTCACACCGAGGGATTTGCTTTCAGTGTCTGCCTGCATATTAGGTACCATTATTGACCACGCTCGGTCACGCTACATCTCACTGATAAAAGTGAAAGTGCTCCCCACTCTTTCTCCTCCCTCTAAAGATGATGATTTTATTCTAGGAATAGTAAATGAAAATAAAAAGAAATACAAACCTTTCCTTTTTTTTTTTTTTTTAATTCGTATGCCACACAGGGACTACTTTTTTGCTCTCCCACAAAAATATTTATTTCCATTATATAAGATAGATAATCCACTCTAGGGGTGTGATCGCTCTGATATCGCATGCCTTGGGTGGTTGAGCATACTCGGCCTGCAGCCTGCGTGCGTCTGGCATACCTGGCGTGCGTATATCGAAGCGCCACCACCCTAGAGTGATTATCTATTACATATATATACCCACACACACACACACCACACTTTTGAGTACAATTCTGGTAAACAGGGTTCACATGTGTTTTCCCCTATTTTTCAGGTGATTCTGACATTTTGGGAGTTCCTTGTTGTGTTTCTTCCTCCAGTTGGAGTTTTTTTTTATTAAGGGGTTTATGGGTGATTAAATTCTTTATCTTACTTATATTGATCATTAATACTTCCAGTATTAGGGTTCCAAGGGCCTACCTTTCAAGGCTTCTAGGAAATCTGAGGAGTTTAGAACACTGGCAGTTAGTATAGGGCAGCATTTGAAAAGTTGTCACGTGCAAAGAGTTCCATCATTTGCATGTTCTATTCTCTCTGGCAGTCCTACCTAGAAGACTTATTGCAGAAAGTTAAGAATACCTGAGTATCACTGGGAAGAAACAAAATTACTATTGTAAGTCATTTTTATTTTATAAGACAGATAATCCACTGCAGGGCGCCTTGTAGTGGGTTATCTGTTTTATCTCTCTCTCTCTCTCTCTCTCTCTCACACACTCTCTCTCTTTATATATATATATATATATATATAGCTAGATAGATATATATATAATTATAAAATGGGCAAAAAGTTTCTAAGAATATATTTGTTTCACAGGTTGCTAGAGCCGTGTCCTTATAAACAGTTAACCTAGCAACCTGCACTACATACCAACCAACAGCCCTGGCACACCTGGAAATCATTGAGCTCGCACTGCCCAAACCACTTTCCTGAACATTTGAAGTATCGCTAAGCAGCAGTGACAGCACGGTACTTCAAATGCTACCAGTACCTCACGAAAAGCGGATTCTTTTCTTCCGACCAAAAGCAATAAATGAACGGGAAATATGTCCGACATACCTGACTCCCCCACTGCCATTGACACCCCACCTCTCCAATTCAAATCCACACACAGTTCAAAAACAAACATTTGTTTTTCCATGTTACCTCAAATTAGACTTTCCACCACCACGACCGCTGAAACAGAAAGTGAACAGAAAGTGCTACAGATGAATTTTAATAGGTACTCATGCCATGGCGACCTCTCCTGCCCCACCTCTCGCTGATGACCATCACCTGAACAAAAAACACACAGTAACATTAAAAAATCCTCTTGCTTTCCTTTCCTTTTTAAATATGTGTTCACTTTGCAGGATGCCCTGTAATGCAACAACACTGTACGGTGTGGCGCTACTCCCTGTAATACCACCACAGCATCTGTAGAGGACATACTCACTCCCTATAATACTGCCATTTTAAAACACAAAATGTAAAAGTTTTGCACTAAAGCAAAGCTCATACACTCTGTATAGCTGATGTAGACAGAGTGCATGACCTGGCCAGAATGTATGTGTGTGTGTGGGGGGGGGCTCTGTACAGCTGACATAGGTAAATACAATACTGTATAGTACAAAGAAGGACTATTTTTAGTCCTTTAACATTAAGACTAGTTTTTTACTAATATTTTCCATTTTTAATTCATAATTTCTACTGGGAGGCCCATTTTATAAGCGCAATAAGACACTCCGAGGTTTGGGTTATGGCCTGATAAGAGCACTTCCCAGGTGCTAAAGGTACCTGGGGCGTGTTATTATCAGGTCATAACCAACACCTCGGAGTTTCTTATTGTTGGCATATTTTATATATATATACAAAAAACTGTGTTAATGCTCTAGTTAGGGATAAAGCCACAAAACTAGGGAAATGTGGCATTATGGTTTTTAAAGCTAACACCTCACACCCACCCTGCACACACCAACTGGCATTGGGGGTGTGTCTTGGGGTAGTCAGCCATTTCCCAACTTTTGTGGTGTTAAGTTATCCTAACTGGTACATTAATGACTTTTTTTTGCATAGAATTACCTTTCTTTTTGAGATAGTGGAATCATATCCTCAATCACGCAGGTCCCTTTGGGACGTACGTGAACAAGTGTAGATGTGCAGGGTCCTTTTGTCTCTGTGCTATGGGAAGAATCCGTCCACCTACAGAAGTGCAGGGCCTGGCACATTTACTCTTTACATATTCACTCTACATATTCACTTTTAAGACATTCACTCGTCACACTTTCACTCTTCATTTTTTTTTTATTTTGACCCCAAATGAACAAGATAGTCATTTTATGACTACCGTTAGAAACATGACATGTAGCATTTATACTATTGGCCAAAATGTCATTTCACACCAGAAGTGCAGAAAGACACCTTGTCCAGGATTTAAAAAATAACACATCATATTTATGAGGTGGTGTGGAAAAATGGCTATGTTGAAATTTTAGAGTCAAAATATTGAAAATTATAACAAGGGGACCTATATCTTGATTGGTCAGGTCCTGGCAACTGACCTTGTATTAATGCACGATATACTAACAATTGATGTCAGGACGTGCCAGGCCAAATCATAGAACTGTGCCAGGTCTGGTTGTTGCTCCGATAGAGAAAACATCAAAATCAGCCATTTCTTTTCTCCCATTAGCGAGCTCCGCAATTGAACGTGGACAGCTCCCCGACAATCACACCAAAGCTGTGAGCAAGGGGCACAGAGCTAGCATGTGTCACTGTATTGCCTGAAGTGGTAGGTACTCGGAGAAAGTGAATTCCTGTGCAAAGCATCTACTCACTGTGCGGATCGCGGTGAAGTGAGACACAAGTACAGTGGAGCAGCATACAGCAAAACCACCCACCCACCCCTGCTGGTCATGAAGAAGGGAGCGGAAAGTAATCAGTACTTCATGTAGTGTCCAGTGCTGTGCCGTGGAGGGGCACATAGGGATCCTGCCTGTCTGCACTCCCACTTCTTCTCCATGCCCCCCCAATGCTCAACTCTCGCACTGAAGCCAAGATGTTGCACAGTTTTCACATGTAGCTGCCATGCCACCCTTTCTGCAGCTCTTACCGCTCCTGTTCCCCCCGGTGTATCTACCCACCCTCCTTCCATTTCTGCAGTACAGGCTCTCACTAATACTTGGGAAATGGCAGAGCCTTCTGGAACAATATCAAAGAAGTTACTGGGAAGCAGCTTAAAACTTCCCCTACTATGCTGGACATTGATGGGACCACATCACTGGACCATACAACTATTGCTAATACGTTCAATACTGCTTTCACAGACCTCAGTAATATTCTCCCCCGACTTTTTCAATGTAGATGACTCTCCAACTCACCCTTCCAGCTTCCCCTCTCTTCCAAATGCCCACCATTCTATTTTAAAGCAGTCAAGATGCACGAATCCCGAAAATACATTAATGAAGCAATTGCCAAGTCCAGAAATAGTGGGGACACACTTGACCTCAAACTGCTGTCCCTCACCCTCGATGAAGTACTAGGACCATTAACAAAGATCTTTAACCTCTCCCTCAGCCTCGGCCAGTTCCCTGACAGATGGAAATCCACTACTGTTACTCTGGTCCACAAAAGTAGAGACCGTGCCCTCCATGGGAACTATCGACCGATCTCCATATTACCTCCCCTCTCCAAGGCCATCGAACACATAGTAGCAGACCAACTCACTGATTACCTGGACAAACACAATAACTTGTGCTCTCAACAACATGGGTTCAGACAAGGGCACAGCACCACTTCTGCCCTTCTGGAATTCACCGGAGCCATCCACAGTTCTCTGTATAATGGTCACCTAGCTGGGTCAGTCTTTATCGATTTAACTAAGGCTTTCAACACCATCCACCATCGTCTACTACTTGTGCAGCTTCTGAATGCCAGGCTCTCTCCTGACTCCATGGCCTGGTTTAAAAGCTATCTGGAAAGTCGATCCCAAAGAGTTAAAATTACAGATGTCCTCTCTGACGCTAGACCTGTCCGCTCAGGAGTCCCCCAGGGATCCATACTGGGTCCCCTTCTATTCAATCTCTTCCTGAACAGCCTTCCACAATCTTGCCCAGAACAAATCATCCTCTATGCTGATGATGCCGTAATTCACACCACCCATAAGGATCCCCAACCCCTACAAAACAGTCTACAGCTAGGCTTTGCCTCAGTTGAGAACTGGTTTAGTAAACACAAATTAGTCCTAACTTATAAGAAAACCAAGTCAATGCTTTTCAGCAGCTCCCACAACAAGTACAGGCTACACCCCCTGACTATCACAAACTGCCATGGAGCTGCCCTCGAACAGGTGCAATCTTTTAAATATCTTGGGATCTTTCTTGACTGTAACCTATCCTATGGTGCCCAAATCGATAGCGTCGCCAAAGCTGCAAATACTCACATTGGACTACTATACAGGCACAGGCAACACCTTACTCTGGAAAACTTAAGGGTCACTGTTCAGAGCTCTGTTGTCTCCATAATTGACTATGGCTTGATCATATATAGCTCTGCTACTCTAACTGTCCTCAAATGCATATCCACGTCTCTCAACAAAGCTTGTCAGCTCACTGTTGGAGCTCACCATCTCACTCATACATGTGACCTCTATGCACAAACTGGCTGGCTACAACTCTCAAACTGCATAAAGTACCAAGCCTGCATTATGGCAAAGAAAATAACCGTGGGCCAAGCACCCCCCAGAGTCCAAGCTCTCCTTTGCCCCAGTAGTAACCCTCGCCACACTAGGGGAACCGAATCTCAACTCCTGCAGGTTCCTCACTGCTGTATTACCCAGGGACAAAGATCCTTTGCTCATACGGCCCCTAGCTGGTTGAATGGTCTCATTAGTGACATCTCCCCATACCTAAGCTTGGCCCATTCAAATCCAGGCTCCGCCTACTCCTCTCTGCCTCTAGCACCTGCGAGTGTCTCTTTTAATCAGCCCTCCTTACCATTACCCAATCCTTGTCTCAGTTCTTTCCACATAGCACTTCTATTATCTACCCCAATCTCCTACAACCCCCTTCCCCATCCTCTCCCCTCCCCTGCACCCCTCCACCACCTATTTCTCTCTGTGGTGTGACAATGCCTCTGGCTGCTCTTACCTTTTGTGTCCTTGCCATGTCTTGTAACACTGTTTACCCCATCAATGCCTCTGGCTTTAGTTTAACCCAAATGTATGCATTCTTATTCGTGTAACTGATTATTAACCTGTAATACTGCCTTTGCTAATTAATTGTCTTGGTTTTTTTTTTGTTATTGTACTGCAACTGACGTGGAACCTTTGTAAAAGAGTCTTGGCTCAAAGGTACTTGTAATCCTAGATTCAAAAATAAATAAATAAATACATAAAAGGTTGATGCACATCCACCATGAATTTGTCCCCTGATAACCCCATACCTAACTGCAGCAGTGACTGAGCAGCACTAATGAAGAGTTACAGCAGGTTGCAGAGAGACCGGGACAGTGTCAGTGGCTGGGAGACAGTGAAGTGAGGAGATCCCTACTGTGTGGCCTCACATTGCAGAGACAGCGATCCCATTGTGTGCTGCAGATCTGTCTCTCTCTCTCTCTCTGTGTCTCTCCTCCACACAGGGTTCTACTACTACACTCAGTAGTAGCTTAACTGTGCGGTGGAGAAAGCGAGAGAGAGACATGCAGCAGAGAGAGACAATCAGAGCCAAGCAGTAAGTGAAATAGCTACTAAGGAGTGTTAGCTGGGCGTTGCTCTGTACCTTTCATATTAATGTGTCTTACTCGGACAGCGGAGCTCCCTGCACAGGTTTCAGTACAGGCCGGCGGCAGTGAGACAAAGTGGGAAACAGAGAGAGAGAGAGAATGTAAGGGAAAGGTGATGTAGTGTCTGCCTCTCGCTCTCTGTGACTGTAGTAGAAGTGCAGTAATTTTAGGCCACTGCCGACAACAAGTGCATTATTTGTATGCCTCTTCCCACTAGAAGTGCGTTAATTGTCTGCTGCTCCTGACCACAACAACTTTAATTCCATTGTAGTAGCAGGTTGTCTTCTACTGTGCTGTAAATATCAAGCCCTTGCAAGAGTCAGACTGCTTTGTGTGGGGGAAGGATACTTCCTAAAATCCTCAGTTTTTTATCATTTTATATGTTTTTACTTTATTTTTTTCGCACTGTGGGAACCTCATGTTATAAGCACAAGAACCCACCAGGGTGTTCAGGTATTGGGGATTAATCAACACCCCGTGTGCTGTGAGGGCACTCAAGCTGCACCCTCATGCCTCACAATGCACCTGGGGTGTTGATTAATCCCCAATACCGGCACACCATGTCGTGGGTTATTGCTCACTTAGCGAAGTTATGAGTAAACATTGAAATAGTGTATGTTCAGTCATAACCAGGACATTTTACCATATTTGTACACCAGAATTTAAGAATAGCCTTCTTATTACCCCACCTAATGATCCCGGTAAGCCAACATTTTCAAATCCCTGCTGAAAAGTGATTCTGTGACACCAAAATGTAATTCCACGACACAAGTGCGAAAACACATTTTGGACAGGATTTGCAAAACGACAGCTGTCACATTCATGAGGTGGTGTGAAAAAACTGCTATGTTAAAAATCTGAGGTCAAAATATTTAAAAATTACCAAAAGTTATGAAGGAGCATAGATACATTTCAACGTACACTCATAACTTTGCCATTTTTTCATACCTTTACCCCACATTTTCAACATAGCCTTCTTGTGACCCCATCTCATGAACAATGGCAGTGAAAATTTTCTGATCCGGCCCAAAAGGTGATTTTGCCAAAAGACCGCAAAATCGCCTTTCAGGTCTCATTTGCATATTTCCACCATCAAGTCAAGAGGTGGGCTCCCAAAAAGGCCATGTTAAAAATCTGGGGTGAAAATATGCACAAATGACAAAGGTATGCATCAACGTTCAAAACCTCATTGAAATACACTGAACTGCAATTACCTTAGTTCCTCACATTGCAGTTGGCGGTTCCAGCAGCAAGACGTATCTTCAATTTGAGAGAGGACCTTTGCCCTGGGACCTGTTCAGGTGAGTGAGAGTGTGTGTGGGGTTGTCAGGTGGTGAGTGCTTTGAGGGAGGTCAGGGTGGTGGGCTCAGATCAGCGAGGAACCAATTTCTTTTTTTTAATCAATATTTTATTGAAAAGGTTTTATGCTTTTACAAGTAAAATAATTTATGCTGTAAAAATAACATATTGCAGAAGTACAGTAAAATATGAAGTATATTAAAAGTCAAGTAATGTGAATTATACAACTTGCTACAATATTCAATCAATCGAATAAAGGGGATGGGGAAAGGTAAAGGGAACAGAAGTAGGGAAGAAATTACTATACGTGTTTAAAAAAGACAACATATCTGCCAGAAATTGAGCCGAGCAATAAAAATTATAAAGTAGATTAATGTATAGAACATACTTCAACAATTGACAGATAAAGTCACTCCTCAAAATAACATAAAAACGGTTCCCAGATACCATAAAATGTATCCATTCTGTTTATATTGAGGTATACTGTTCTTTCATAACTAACCCTTGTCATAAGATCCTGAAGCCATTCTTTTGAGCCAGTAACATCTGTGCTCAACCAGTGTCTTAAGATAACATTTTTTGCCGTACTCAGAGCAGTTAATAACCATAGTTTTTGGTTTGTGGAGCATTGAGGGGTGTCAGAACAAATTCCCAGAATGACCAGAGGTGCAGAAAAATCAAGCCTAACTTTAAGGTCTCCTTCACAATGAGCTCGAATAGTTCCCCCAAATGGATCTAAGCATGGGCAGAACCACAGGATATGGAAGAGTGTGCCTTTGCTTTTCATACTCCACCAACAGGTGTCACTAATAAGGGACAGATTTCCTTCTTACAGGTTAAAAAATAAAATAGAGGGACCGTTTTCTTTATTACAGCTGACATTTTTAATGTGGGGATGGTGATCAGAGAGTCAGAGGGTGGGGTAAACAGCAGGGAAACATAACATCCATAAAGGAATGGTGAGCTGAGGGTGGAGGGGCACTAGACACCAGGGAAACATAATATATGTAAGGAAACTGTGATGGGAGGGTGGGGGGCCACTAGACACCAGGGAAACATAATATATGTAGGAAACTGTGATGGGAGGGTGGGGGGCCACTAGACACCATGGAAACATAATATAAGTAAGGAACTGTGATGGGAGGGTGTGGGGGGCCACTAGACACCAGAGAAACACAATATATGTAAGGGAACTGTGATGGGAGGGTGGGGGGTGCCACTAGACACCGAGGAAAACATTTCCTGCCTGCTCTGTATGTGCCCTTAAGCTCAGTGGAGCTGTTTAATTTGTCAGTGATTGCTTTGAAAGAACATTAAATTTAAGTTATTTATTTTTTTAAAAGTCACTCTTTCTGTGCCTTCATTTAATGTGCCCTAACTCAAAACAAAAGTTTGCTCCATTCAGTTCCGTGGCCTTCTGCTGTAGACCCCTGCTGTTCCAGTGTGTGTCCGGTTCAGCTGGTGATAAGAGAGGTACTAGCCTGTCCATTATGAACTTCTGGAACAAGGTAAGGACAATCTTCTCATGCCTTACAAGGAGCTGTCAGCTATCCTGAGTAGACATCTGGTTTCTGGCTTGTGCCGCACTTTAGCATTTTACCATCAGGACCCCTAGACAGGCTAAGAGGGGGGTTACAAACATGGGGGGCTTGTCTGGGATATATTGTTGGGGGTTCTGGGCTGTGAGGCAGTTTTTGGGTACACTGTGTGGTGGGTTCCCTCATTTTATTGTTTTTGCATCATTCAGGGTGGCCGCCATTTTGTCTATGCTTTCGTGTCATTAAGCCATGTTCCCCCTTGCCTGAGGACTAGTTGCTGTGCAAGAACTATGTCACATGGATTAGAGGAATGCTGCTGACTGGGCGAAGGATGGGATTATACCTGGAGGTCTTGCAGTGAGGCACCATTACAGCGAGAGTAGTGTGTGAGAGGAGTGTTGCCATTAGCAAGTGGGTACAGAAAGGCTCAGAAAAAGAAAACAAAGGAAGAGTCTAAAAGCCTGAAAAGGTCCCCAGTGAGGAGCTTCAGGCTACTGTCTCAGCCTCTATGCTCTCATGGCTGTGATGAACAGCAGGCAGAGGAGATGGTGGCGAGAGTTGTGTGAGGTGTGGCTTTTGAGGGCCTGGTGTGGTCCGAGCTCCTTTGTGCCCTGAATTCGTCAGATCAGCCCAAATGGGAGCATGTGGAATGCTGCCATATATCTTTGCCTAGACTTATCCATCTGTGTCTTCTGTGGCAGAAATGTCAACCTTTTCTTTAGGTAGCCTGGAGGGATGGGAGGAGAGTAAAGTGGAGATGGTGAAGACAATGAACCCAGAACCTATTCCTGATGTGCTGGTGGAGTCAGTTGAGGAGGAAAGCACTGGAGGCATGGAGGGGCACAGACGTCTGCCCAGTCCCTCCCCGCCTGCCACTACTGGTCTTCCCAGTGGTAGAGGAAATGGGCAAGAGATACCATTATGTAAGCCAGTGAGATCTCCAGGGAACCCACTCAAGCTCCCTCACCTGGCAGTGGTGGCACTGTGAGGGGTACCAGGTATCAGGCCTTGGGAAAAAAATCTCCTCCAACTGCTAAAGCACCCGCTGAGTGTAAAGATCTAGTTCCAGTGCCTCCTGGTGAAGCACCATGGTGATACCAGTTTGCCAATCAATAGGTGCAGTGAGCCATATGCCAGGCCAATGCAGCATTTTCCTGACAACATGCCGTGCCTCCCGCTGATGTGCAAGGCCACTAGAGTGAGAATGGATGGACTACTGCTGTCTGACCCTGTAAATGTTCAATGTCGAACAGAAGTGTGGTTGGAGCTAGGCCAAGCCCGCCGGACCAGCGTGAGAGTTCCCTTAGTGGACACAAGTGGAGAGGTGTATGTGAGACACAGGATCCATGTTGAATATCCTTTTGCTGACTACCTTCATCTTTCTAAGAGGCTATGGGACATCACTGAAGAAAAAAGAGCTGATTGGTTGTTTAGAGCTATGATAAGAAAGGTGCAGCAAAGAAATCGGGATACTGGCTCCTCTTCATTTTTATATCATCCAATGTGCCAGGACTCTTTGCCACTCTGTGGCCTGGACTGGGTTGACCCTGTTTAAACACTTCACTATGATCCAGGATGTGAAAGGCGGAAGACTGAAGCATTACATCTTGTCCCTGGATAAATTTCACCAAGAAACCACTAAACCAGACCCTCGGTGGTGGACCCACCATTTGAAGGTGAAGAGAGAGAGTTGCCTGTGTTGCCAGGACTGTTTCAGGTTGTTCAGATTTACTGTTGGAGCCCCAGAAGAAGAAGAATAAGAATAGGTCTGTGCCCTGAGTAGGACTGCAGGACTGTACTCCCTTGTGGACTGTACTGTGGGACTGCTTCTGAGATGTTGTTCGGTAGTTTGGAGGAGTTTGGGCCACCCATGCTTTGCAGACACTGGGTGGGCCTGGGGTCATGGTCCATCTGTCTGGGAGCAGATAGCAAGGGCAGTGGGGACACTGTAGCAGTGAGAGAGCCTCAGTGTGGCTCATACACAGAACGTGGGTCAACGGCTCCTCTCGCTACGCTGGCACCCAGGATTTTGAGATGCCCAGAAAAGACATTTCTTAATTTAAGAAACAAACAATAGAATCTAGCTCAATGTGTCCCATTTAGCTAGGTTCTGGTGTTTGTTTTTCAAAATGATGGCATTTGTATGTATTTTTCATGTTTTTTAGTTCGAGCAGAAGAGAAACAAGACGGCAGCTCTCATGGCACAAAAAATGTTTCGGACTGTGAGAAGCAAGTGGTGAGAAACCAAAAGCAGTCTTGCGACACAGGATTTTTGGTGCTGTATCAGGATGTTATCCAAGAACCCTAATGAGCACACTCAGAACAGAAAAACACAAAACTTTAAAGCCTCATAACTCTGGCACTATTTAATATTTTTCCATGAAACCTTTCAAAGACACTACCTTAGGACATCATATCTGTACCCTGAAAGTTTGGGCAAAAAATTCCAGTCCCTATAGGCTGTAGGTGAGAGAGCAACAAAAATTCAGTTTTAAGCACTGTATTGGAAAAAAAATTAGACATCTATAGAAAAATGACATATGCAGATCTCAGAAACCGCAGAAGCTGCCATCAGAAAACGGTCCAGAGATTTAGATCTTACTTCCTAGACAACACATGCAAAATTTCAACTGAGTTTGTCAGACACTGCTAAAGCTATTAACATGCAAAGTTAGGGGTTTAACATTGAACACCCTACTCAACCCTAACTATAGGGGTGCTACTGCACCTCTATAATGTTATGTGTATGCACACAAACATACACATATACTGTATATAAGGGATATGCCATAGCCCTAATGAAAATATCACTGATATTTTTCCTGATTGCAGTTTGATTTAACCTTATGTCGTCACGAGTGGCGAATCACTCGTGATGTCAAAATGGCAAACAGCATGAGGGAAAATATCAGTGCTATTTTCATTAGGGCTATGGTATATTTGATTTATGCAATGTGTTTTATTCTACAATGGCAAGACAAAATCTTCAGTGATGTTATCCCAGCCCAACATCACTCCACGAAAGTGACGATCAAACCAGAAAAGCTCAGTCTGGACCTCCACTAAGGATAAGCACAATATTCTCACTCTAGGTCTGACCACCTTCAAAATATTAAAAATATTTGCTGAAATTTATCCTGATAAGCACTGCACATTTCCTTACTTTTGTGGCATTAAGCTGAACTCTAACTGGTGCATTAATGCAGTCTTTTGCAAACAATGTCTTTTCTTTTTCAGATAGTGGAATCATATCCTCATTCACACAGATTTGTTCAGGGCCTATGTGAACAGACTCAGGTGCACAGGCCCCTCCGGGCCTTGTGCCAAGGAAAGAATTTAACTGCCTGCAGGGCCGCCCTACATTTCCGTGTGGAAATGAACGTCAGAAATTTGTAAGTCTGTCTGCTGGGCTGTGGAAGCGAAGGCCCAGAGGGCCCTGCACCCTCATATGGTGACAGCTACAGATGCACAAGGTAAAGAGTCTATCTGTCAGCCGAAGCGCAAAGTCTTGTGGCACCCATGGGTGCAGAGGTGCAATGTCCTACAGCAAGAGAAGAGTTCTCTTCACTATATGGTACTTGGACTCATGTGGTGCATCCCTGCCCCTTCTCTTCCTAGGCTGGGGGTGGTGCTGCATGCCCCATCCCCCCAGCTTCAGGCCATCCAGCTGGCTCACTCAGCTTGTCCCCAAACTCAAGTTTACCAGCACAGGATCACAAAGCACCACCTGCTGGGGTAAAGGCTGGCAGTACACACATTTCTTAACAATTGTTAATTTATTTTATTTTGACCATAAATTTTCAAGATAGTAATTTTATGACTCCCCCTTATACACATGACATGTGGCATTTATGGAACGGTGGGCAAATGTCATTTCGCACTACAAGTACAAAAATCTATTTTGTCCAGGATTTGAAAAATGACACCATTCACGTTTATGAGGTGTTGTGAAAAAATGGCCGCATTGAATGTTTGGAACCAAAATATTGATAATTACTAATGTTATGAGCAAGCATGGAAAAAAATTTAACAAATATTCATAACTTTGTCGTTTTTTAATATTTTGACCCAAAATTTTGAACATAGTATTCTTATGATACTATGTCATGTACCTGGTAGGTGAAAATGTTCAAACTTCACCCACAATTTGATTTTGTGAAGTGACTGTGACCTCACCTTTTGGCCCAGACTTGAAAAATGCCACCTGACTTTTTCTTGAGAGTGGTCCCAAAAAGACCATGCTGAACATTTGGTGGAAAAATACAGAAAATTAGTGAAATTATGAGTGAACATTGAAATATTTCAATGTTACATAGAAACATAGAAGTTGACGGCAGATAAGGACCGCAAGACCCATCCAGTCTGCCCATTTCTTTTTCTACCTTATAAATGTGCCATCGGTCTTTGCTCTGTCAGTGGCCTATCTATTCATAGTCATTTGTATTGCTCCCTTATGCCTATCCCATGCCTGTTTGAAGCCCTGCACTGTATTCATAGCCACCGCTTCTCTGTAAGCCATTCCATGCATCCACCACCCTTTCTGTGAAAAGAATTTCCTCACATTCCCCTTAATCGACCCCCTCTAATCTCATGCTGTGTCCTCTTGTCCTGCTATTTTTCTTATTTTTAAACATGTTAGACTCTTTCACCTTGTTAATGCCCTTAAGGTGTTTGAATGCCTCGATCATATCACCTCTCCCTCCTTTGCTCAAGGGGTATACATATTGAGCTCTGTTAATCTGTCTTCATATGTCTTCTGATGCAGTCCCTGCACCATTTTGGTTGCCCTTCTCTGGACTGCCTCAATTTGGTTCATGTCCTTGTGAAGGTGTGGCCTCCAATACTGCACGCAGTACTCCAGATGGGGCCTAACCAGTGTCTTGTAAAGAGGGATTATTACCTCCCTCTTACGACTTGTGATACCCCTACTAATGCACCTAACACCCCCTTAGCTTTACTCTACTGCTTTAGAGGTCTGTTTGGATGATTTCAGGTCATCAGTGATGAGTGCCCAAGTCTCTTTCTTCCTTTGTGACTGCTAGCAACTCCCTCCCAGCCTATAGGTGGCTTCAGGGTTTCTCTTCCCTATGTACATGATTTTGCACTTCTTTGCATTAAATCCCAGTTGCCACTCTTCTGACCATTTTCTAGTTTATCCAGATCTCTTCTCATTCTGCCCACCCCATCTGGATCATCTACTCTTTTGCAGATCTTGGTGTCATCTGCAAACAGACAAGCTACCCTCTAGTCCATCTGCAAGGTCACTAATGAAGATGTTGAAGAGGACTGGCCCCAGGACTGATCCCTAGGGTACCCAGCTTGTGACTTGCATCTCTTCTGACTGTATACCATTTACCACCACTCTCTGTTTCTGACCCGTCAGCCAGTTTGCCACCCAGTTGACCAACTTCTGACCCACCCGAGCCTACCCAGCTTATTTATCAATCTTCTATGTGGAACAGTGTCAAAAGCTTTGCTGAAGTCAAGGTGACGACATCAACTGCTCCCCCTTGGTCCACCACTCTGGTTACCCAGTCAAAGAAATCTATGAGATTAGTTTGACAGGACCTTCCTTTGTAAACTCATGCTGTCTTGGATCCTGTGCCCTATGGATTCCAGGTGTTGCACTATCCTTTCCTTAAGGAGTGCCTCCATAATCTTGCCCACTACTGAGGTAAGACTGACTGGTCTGTAGTTCCCCTTCCTCCTCCTGCTACCACTCTTGTGGAGCAGGATCACATGAAACCCTTCTCCAGTCTTCTGGGACCTCTCCTGTGCTCAGAGACTCACTAAATAGGTTCTGCTAATGCTCTGCTAGTTCCACCTTTAGCTCCTTAAGTACCCTGGGAAGTATGCATCAGGTCCCATTGCCTTATCCACCCTGAGCTTATAGCTCTTGTAGGACCCTTTCTTTTGTGAAGGGAGTAGTGCTCACCTCCCTCCCCCCTGTGTCCATGATGTTGAGCTGTGGGCCCTGCCCTACCTTCTCTTCAGTAAATACTGAGCAAAAGTATCTATTTAGGATAGATGCCTTTACAGGGTCCTTCTCCTCACATGCTCCCTTTTCTCCATTAAGCTTAGCAATACCCCCTCTGGACTCTCTCCTTTCACTAATGTATCTATAGAAAGTCTTGTCACCTTCTTTTACTGTTCGTGCTAGTTTTTCCTCAGTTTGGGACTTTGCCTGCCTTACTGCCTTCCCTGCTTCCCTTAGGGCAGTTTGGCATGCCTCTCTATCTTCATCCACTGTGTTCCCTTATATTTCCTGAAGGCCAGCCTTTTGGCTCTGACCTTTTCTGCTACTGTATTTGAGAACCAAAGTGGTTTCCCTTCTTCTTTTGCACTTCCTTTCTATCTAACACAATGGGATGTTGCTTCAAGTATTGCATCATAATGCTTGCACACTTTGCCTGTACCCCTCACCTGTGTTTCTTTGCCAGGGCTAGCTTAACTCTGTTGGCCATCTTATCAAAGTCAGCTCCTCTGAAGTCCCATATTTTGCCTTGGAATGGGATGATTTAGATGTAGTAGCCAAATTGAACCATACCATGTGATGGTCACTGGCCCCCAGGTGACCTTCTACCTGGAGATCTGTGATCCCTTCCTTGTTAGTCAGTACTAGATCTAGGATAGCCCTGTCTCTCGTGGGTTGCTGTACCAGTTGTTTGAGGCCCTCCCCCTGCAGGGAATCCACTATGTGTCTAGTTCTGGCAGAACTGTGTTCACTCATAACTTGGTCATGTTACCATATTTTTCCACTAAATTTTCAATCTAGTCTTCTTATGGCCCAACGTCATGAACCTGGTAATTGAAAATGTTCAAATCCCGCCTGAAGGGAGATTTTGCAAAGCAACTGTAAAATCAACTTTTGAGATGGATTTTAAACATTTCACCTACCTTGATTATGAGGAGGGGTCCCAAAAAGGTCATGTTGAAAATTTGATGTAAAAATATTGAAAAATGACAAAGTTACGAATAAAAGTTGCACATTGAAATAAATACATTAACAAGACCTACCTTACTTTCCTCACATTACAGTTGTGGTTCCAGCAGGATGATTTTTCCATCAAAGAGTTGATCTACCTCGTGGGACCATTTTAGGTGAGTTAGTGTGTGTGTGTTGGGGGTGCTGGGTGGGAGATCAGGTTGGGGGCTCAGATTAGCGAGGGACTGTTTCTTTTCACTTAAAAAAGATCAGTGTGGGATAGTTTTCTACAGAGGGACTGGCACTGACACTGAGGACTGGGTACACCAGTGTCAGCATTTTCTGTTCAATGGCACTGGGGGTGGGAACCCCAGTGTCACCACCCATGTATTGGCAGGGTGGGCAATCTGGACGGGAGTGGAGTGGTGAAGTGGTACTGGGGTGGGCATCCCAGTATACTACAATACATTCAGGAAAGATGAGGGAGGGAGGGCTGACTGAGCTGGAAGGGGGAGGAAATACAATAAAAGAAATTAAATGGGTAAGTATCAGAAACAACGAATGAGGTCTGGTTGAGCTGGGAGGGGAAGGGAGTGTAATGAAAGAAATTAAATGGGTAAGAATCACAACAAGTGAGGTCTAGCTGAGCTGGGAGGGGGAGCATAAGTTTTATAAAAACTGCTGAATCAGGAATGATGAAGGAGGGCTGGCTGAGCTGGGAGGGAGTATAATAAAAGAAATTAAATGGGTAAGAATTGGAATGACAAGGGAGGTCTGGATGTGCAGGGAAGGAGTATATTTTTATAAAAACTGCTGAATAGGCAATGATGAGGGAAGGTTGGCTGAGCTGAGAGGGCGAGAGAGAACATCAAAATGACTTGGTTCTGGGTGCGAGTTGAAACATTCCTCTGTCACATCACTTTATGTGTAATGGGAATTCTTGGCTCACAATATGAAAAATGGCTACTGTCGCTAAGCTGGGCACCTGGGATTATGGGGTGCCAAGAAAAGATATTTCTGGCCCTGATTTAAAAAAAATACCACAATCTACCTAAATGGGTTCCATTTAGCTAGGTTCATGTGTTTTTTTTTTATGTATCATTTTTAAGTATTTTCCATATTTTTTAGTTTGAAAAAAAAATGGCACCCATCACGCCCCTAAAAGTGTTTTTTGTGTCGTGAAAACTGAGTGGTGCAAAACCAAAACACTCTTGAGATGCAAACATTTTTATGTCTTCTCTGAGGGTTATCCAAAAACCCTACTGGGCAGGCTCAGAAAAAAAAAACCTTTTAATCCTTATAACTCTGCAACCGACTAATATCTGTTCATGAAACCTTCACAGCACTACCTTGGCACAGGCTGCTTCTACCCTAAATGTTTATTTATTTATTTAAAAAGCACACTGAGTGAAAGCTCGATTCCAGGTGTGACCAGGGGACAGGGGGTATAGATACAACAGAGGGGTACAGAATACAAATACAGAGATATACAAACTATATATAGGCTATTTACAATTTGATAATTACACACATATATATATATAAATATATATATATATTTTTACAATGGGGTGAGAGCTCCACAGTGATAATAAAACATGTTATTTCCACTGGAGTGTGATATCTGATGATGACATCACTGGAGTTAAAATATATTCTGTTTATCACACTCTGACTCACTCACTCACTCACTCCAGTCTCCATACTAAATTGAACTTCTTTACAAATCCGTTTCTCACTGCTACTTGCAAGTAACTCAATTAACATTCAAAGGCAGCTGTTTTCCACAGTGTTGTAAAACTCCCAAACCTTTACTACATTTTCAAAAAATCCTGCATTCTAAATAACAGTGCCTCACACTTTGTGTTTCTTACTGCTACTTGCAAGTAACTCACTTAACATTGCAAAGAACATTTACCTGTTTCCCACAGGGTTTGTAAAATGACTAGCCCATTACTATTTTAAGTTCAGTTCAAGAAAACCTGCAGTCTAAGGCCCCGTCCACACTACACCACTCAGACCCCGTAACGGACAGAAACTGTTACAGCCGGGAAGCAGTACAGTATGTCTACGCTGCAGTGGTGACCAGTACGATACCGGTACCACCAGTCCACATCTTGGGAATCAGGCAACTGTTACCGTGGCGCCCAATCCCACAATGTAACTCGCGCTGTGCTACGAGCCCTGCAGTGGACCGTTACCGCCCATCCATACTACCGACGGTAATGTTACTGAGGTGGGACCGGTTTCATAACCATTGTTGAAACCACCTCATACATGGTTTCAATAACGGTTACGAAAATGCCTTCTGTAACTTTACAGATGTAAACGCAAACCATTACAGCAATGGTTTGGGCACTCTGTAACATTACAGAGGCGTAGTGTGGACAGGGCCTAAATCACAGTGCCTCACAGTAGCTGTTCCTCACTGCTTGCTGAAACTAATTTAATTAGCATTGCCAAACACATTCACCTGTTTCTTATAATGTGGGTAACATTCCCGGCCCTTTCAGAAACACTTAAACACACTCAGAACACAATCAAACAGTGCTCTCAGTATAGCCTAGAGGTTAGAATCATGAGTTTTAAACACGCTTGGTAAATCCAGCGTACCAGACCTGGGTTTGATTCTTATAATCTCCACATCCACACTGCATGACTCTGAACAAGTCAAGTCACCTCTAGAAACATATCCAGTTACCAAACAATAAAAGAACACACAAGAAAACATAACTATACTTTAGAAGCTTCCCCCATTGTATAAACTACACACATGATGTGCAGATCATGTGATATGCATAACATACTCACTCCTGCATCGTGAGCTATGGATACTCTCACTCATGCCTTCGGCACTCGTGAGTATCCATAGCTCACATTGCAGGAGTGAGTATATTTATGCATATCACACTCCTACCCATCATGCATCTCCTATTTAATTATATATATATATATACACACACACACACACACACACACACACACACAATTGATAACAGTTAAACAGAGTATAACGAGGAAGAAGAAAGATGAGTCTTAGGAAGTTGGGCAGGTACAGAAAGTAGAAGGAGTAGGTCTGAGTAGGTGCTTGAGGGTGGGAAAGGAGGGGGTGAGGCAGGTTTGGGGGGTGTTATTCCAGACAGAGGGAAGTCTATAAGAGAAAGGTAGTTTACCCACTGATGTGCGGACTTATGGGAGGGCAAAGGAGTGGACACAGTTTATATGTGAGTTGTAGGGGAGGGAGTGGCAGGAATTAGGAAAGAGGTGAGGTAGGATGGAAGAGTCCCAAACCAGTATTTAGAGATAAAGGTGGCATAGTGGGATGAGCACCTCTGTGAGAGGGACTGAAGGGATAGGAAGGAGTAGAGGTCGCAGTGGTGTGTCAGATAGGGGGAGTTTGAGGTGAACCGACAGAAAGCATGGAAAAGGACATCTAGTTTTGTGAGTGAGGTGGCTGGAGCTGCACTGAAAACTACATCTGCATAATCGAAAGCAGGGAGGATCCATTTGACCACTATATCACGTCTAACTGGAAGGGAGAGACTAGCCTTATGGTGGTAGAGTAATCCTAATTTGGGGTGCAAGTTGGAGTGAAGGGCACTAAAGTGGGAAGAAAGGTCTAGGGAGGAATCAAGCCACACTCTGAGGTACTTGTAGGCAGGGACATTGTCAAGAGGGATGTTAGCACCATGGGAGAAGAAAGGAAGGACAGGACTCCTAGCGAGTTTTTGTTTGGAGCCAAAGGTCATGGCTACAGTTTTTTTTGTTGTATTCAGTTTGGGGCAGTTATTGTTGAACCATGTTGTGACTGCTGAGAAATCTTGTTAAAGGGGAGTTTGGACGGCAGGGGCAGAGGGACCAGATAGGAGGAGGATGGTATCATCCATATACAGTACATATGGATCTTGGCATGGGAGCAGACAGAGGGGAGGTCACTGACAGACAGGGAAAAGAGAACAGGTCTGAGGATCGAGCCCTGGGGTATGCCAGTGAGGATGGAGAGGGAGAAAGGACATTATTTTTTTTTACTGCCTGGGACCTGCAAGTTAAGTAAGAGCTGAACCAGGAAATGCAGGCAGGAGAAAGGCCAGAGTCACTTAGCTTATTTAGGAGGAGCAGTTGGGAGACTGAATCGAAGGCCTTCACAAGGTCAATGAAAGTGGCTGAGGTGATCTGCCCCTGATCCACAGTGGAGTCAATGGCATCAGTAAAGCAGAGATGGGAGGAAGTGGTAGAATGGAATTTTCTAAATCCTGATTGGACAGGGTAGAGAGTGTTGGAAGTGAGGAGAAAATCATTTAACTTGTGAGGACTAGGGATTCTTGGAACTTGGCAAGCGAGGGGGGAAGTGATATTGTGCATTAGTTGCCAGGGACAGTTGGATCGCCGCCTTTGAGGAGGACGACCATAATGGACTTCCAGGCCAAGTGAATAGTAGTGAAGGAGAGTGACAGATTGAAGACGTAGTTAAAGGGGTCAAGATAGAGGGTGCAGAAATTTTGAGGCGTCTAGGGTGCAAACCATCTGGGCTGGATTAAATAGGGTTGAGGAAGACAAGAGCTCTAAGCACTTCAGAGGGAGATACTGGCAGTAGTTGGAAACCAGGGGGTTGTGTGGGGAAGGAGAGAGGTACAGGATAGGGAGGGGGGTCTTGGAGAAGGGCACAGGTCATGAAGAACTTATTCAGGGTTTCAGCAACTACAATAGGGTCTGAAAATAGTGAATCTGCCATGCAGAAAGAGGGTAAGGGGGAATTCATAGGAGGGGTGTAGAAGTGATCAGAGGTCCTTTCAGAAGGAGGACGGAGTGTTATTAGGGGTTTGGAATCGAGATTTGAAAAATTCTGATTTAGTCTGCCAAATTTGTTTTGTACAGCCATTGCGGAGGGCATGGTAAGTCTGCAGGTTAGCTGGGTCACATAAAGTTTTGAAGTGCCGCCAAGAGAGGTCGCAGGTTTTGCACATGGCCAAGATTTCTGAGTTCCATGGTTGATTTTAGAGGGGCATGAACATCCTATACTTTCAGGAAGGTTGATGTGAAGTGGGAGAGGGTTGTGTCAGCTGAGGGGGAGGACAGGACCGCCGAACAATTTGCCATGTCCAGGTCCTGGAGTAATTTGCTTGAGTCAAGACTTTTGAGTGGATGAAACTGGATGTATTTGGGGGGGGTTAGGTGGAGGACATAACTTCCTGATGCAAAAGGTGGGGCATTGGCCGCTGAGCACGTCAGGTAGTACACCAGCTGAGCAGATGCAGTGAGGGTGGGATGAAAGCACACAGTCAAGCAAGGAGTGAGACTGGGAGAGAGGGTTAGGGTGAGTTGGCTCTTTGATCATCTGGGTTAGAGCTAGTGCTTCAACCTGGAGGCATGAGTTGTGGGATGAGGGGGAGAGCCAGTCAAGATTGAAGTCTCCCATGAGGATCAGTTCACCTGTAGTCACAAGACAAGTGGCTGTAGTGATGCAGGAGACAAGAGATGGGGGGAGTTTAGGGGAGGCATACAGAACACCCATAAAAAGCGGCACTGAGTAGGGAAAGGAGAAGTTAGCTAAGAGAAGTTCATGGAATCAGGGGATAGCTTTGCGATGTGAGATAGTGCATGTTATGGAGTTTCAGGAGTAGACAGCGACCCCGCCATCTCTTTTACCATGGTCTTGTCGGTAAAGTTAAAGCCAGGAAGGGTCAATTGGATGTCTGGGATACATGAGGACAGCCACATTTCTGTGATACATAATAAGTCAGGGGAGTGCTGAGTGACCCACACTTTTAGTTCGTCCAGTTTTGGAAGCAGGCTACGAGTGTTTATATGGAAGAATCTCAGACTTACAGGGAGGTCCACCTGGGGGTAAGGGTTGGCGGGGCTAGGGTTTAATTCAATATCCCTGGCTAGAAGTAGGAGAAGGACTAAGAGATGGTAGTATTGGGGAGCATGACGTTTGTGCTTTAGTCAGTAGCCTTGGAGAGGGAGATGCGAGGGGGTGTCAAGAGGGTGGAAATGACAAATAGCTTCTATCCTTATAAGAGAGGTGTTAAGCAGCCCAGGGTGAATTAACCATGTGTGGGAAGGGGTACGGGGGGATGGGGGAGGTTCTGGGAGACAGGCAGAGGTAGAAAGGTTGCAGAGGTGGTAGGATGCAGAGGTGGAAGTGCTGGCATAGGACAGGGCATAAACAAGGGGGAGATGAGGAGAAAACAAAGGAGGGCCAAGAGAGGGTGGAGAAGAAAACACAGAGAGGCCATGGGGTTGCTGTGGAAGGTATGGAAAAGTGAGATGGGGAGCTTTTATGTCAGGATGTGCTACACTGCTTACATTCGCAGTGTGAGTAACTGACAGTTTCAGAGTGTGTTGGTTAATGTGTAGTGCTATGGTGGCCCTCCAGTGGTTGAATTGTATAACGGGCCAATGTCAAAATGGGTAGATAGACCAATCAGAGAACAGCACTAGAGGTATAAAAGAAAGTTTCTGGATAGAGTGGGCGGGGAGATGCCCTGCAGCAGCGTTGGGAACCATTAAACAAGTAAGTTGGTGCAGGAATGCAGCTGTGCTGTTCTTCAGTTTGTCTTTCACACTAGTTTTTATGTTTGCTTGCACGCATGTGCAAGAAACATAGTGCTATCATCTGAGATTTTGGAGGTGTGTCACCCCCTCCTCCAATTCAGTCAGTGTGTTGGCAGGCACAGCCCCTGTAAGTCAATGCATGCTGGAGCTGTCTATGACAAGCTCCAAAATGCAGTGGCATACAGTTGAAAGGGGGAGCTACGCTTGAGTGAGCAGCGATAAGATATCTCCTGCTCATGCGCAGCTCCCCCCCACACACACACACACAGAAACTCCCCTCCTCAAGACATTATTGATGTGATAGCCGACTAGGTGCCCAATCCCCGTCCGGCTTAACTGTCTCTCCCTCATACTATCGCTGACGGGTGCCCAATCCCCGCCGGCTTCTTTCTCCCCTCAGAGAAGGTGCCACTGGGAGCCTGCCCCAGCGTGGCAACAATAAGGTCATGGCCGAAGGGTGCCCAATCCCCGTCGGCTGAAGGCCCCCCACCTGTCCTTGTGCCACGCTTGGGAGCCCACCCCAGCATGGCAAAACATTCCGTCGTCAATTTTTTTAAACCTAGAAAATAAAAACGATCCCACGTAGTCTCCCACACCCTCCCACAGCCGCACCCACCCACTGCACACCCTGCCTCCCCACCCCCCCAACCCCCCATCCCATACTTACCTCCGAGCTCAGCGCGATGATCTTCGTGGACCTGAATACGCTCTGCACTCTTCAAAGCTGACCATGAACTGAGGAAATGCTGGTAAGCTGTATAATGGGCTGGATAGGGGGGTTTCAACTTTATTGCATCTCTCAGGCATTTTTTGGAATTTTTGCACCTAATTTTCAACATGGGGTTTTTGGGACCCCTTCTCATGAATGATGTCACTGTCATGGTGTTATTCAGGCCTGAAGGGTGATTTCGCGCAGTGACTGCTTATGATAATGTACTTGGAACACAAAAACCCAGGGGCAGAGTACAAGATGGGGGGCGTGGTACTGACAACCACAAAGCAGGAAAGAGACCTGGGGTAATCATATCCAATGACCTAAAGGTAACCAAACAGTGTGACAAGGTGGTGGGGAGAGTTAGTGAGATGCTAGGGTGTATAGCGAGGGTATCAGCAGCAGAAAGAGGGAGGTGGTGATATTACTGTATAAATCATTGTTGAGACTTCACCTAGAGTACTGTGTCCCATTCTGGAGACCACATCTCTGGAACAACATAGGCAGAGCAGAGGCAGTCCAGAGGAGGGCAACTAAATTGGTGCTGGGCCTACATCAATAGCCCTATGAGGAGAGGCTAAAGGAACTCAATATACTCAATATATATACCCTGGAGGAAAGGATGGGGGGGTATGATAGAAACTTTCAAATACCTCACAGGTATAAATACGGTACAAAAGGGAAGCATTTTTCAGAAAAAAAGATGCTTAAGAACAAGGGGGTCATACTATGACGCTAGAGGCAGGTAGATTCAGGGGAAACGTGAGGAAGTACTTCTTCACTGAATGAAAGGCGGATGCCTAGAACAGCCTCCCAACGAAGGTAATCAAGGTAAAAACTGTAACGGGATTCAAGAATGCATGGGACAGGCATATCAGCCCCCCTCCAACACCCACAGTCTCTCACTATCATCTAGGCCCCCCAAACTCCCACATCTAGGGCCCTATCTAAACTTCCACAGACTTCACCTACCATCTGGAAGGCCCCCCTCCAGCACCCACAGACTCTCCCTACCACCTACAGATCCCTACAAACACCCACAGACTCTACCCACCATCTGGAAGGCCCCCCAACACCTACAGACTCTCCATAACATCTAGGGCCCCATCCAAATATCCACATTCTCCACCTACCATCTAAAGGACCCCATCCACCACCCACAGACTCTCCTTACCACCTAGGGCCCCCCAATACACCCACAGACTCTACTTGTTATCTGGGAGGCCCACTTTCAACACATATAGACTCTCCTTAACATCTAGGGCCCCATCCAAACATCCACAGACTCCACCTACCATTTGGGAGGCCCACTTCAAACACCCACAAACTCCCCTATCACCTAGGGGCTCCCAAATACCCAAAGACTCTACAACCATCTGGGAGGCCCACCTCCAACACCCACAGACTCTCCCTACCACCTAGGGGCCTCCCAAACACCCACATACTCTACTACAGTCTCACAGCACCCCCCAACACCCACAGACTCTCACTACTATCTAGGCCCCCCAAATACCCACAGGCTTTACCTGCCATCTGGGAGGTCCCCTCCAATACCCACAGACTCTCCCTACCTTCCACCATATTCCCACCATTATTACCAGCAGGCTGTTTACACTGTCACCCAAAATTTCAGACTTTAGAAAGTAAAAATAAACCCATTGTGACCCAACTGCTGTTGAGTTTACTTTCTGCCAAACTTTGTTTAAGTTGACAGCCTAGTGCTTGATGTCTTTCAACATGAATGCTGTGCATCTCACACTATTTAGGTGAAATTGGCAGGTGTGAACATGTAACATGACTGTGATGACAATACACAGATTTCAGGGACGGTTTGGTTTTGGAGTTTGCAAATTCTCATTATTTATGAGAGCCTGCTTCTGACTATTTTTTACACCATTCCTAGAACAGCTAGCAAATAAACCAGAAATGTATTGCCTAACTGCTGTGAAATCAGCCTAACTGTGAAATAACATTTAAAAAAAGACACCTCCATACAGGGAATTCAAAGTTAGCCAACGACAGAAAAAACCTGTCTTGGTTCTCTAGCAGACATTTATGAAGCTGAAGTGTTAACCATGGCTTACACTGGAAACCTTTAGGAGCGGAAACAAACATCTGCTACCTCCGAATTGTAGGAGGGGAAATAGCTCAACAGGTTTCAGTGCAGAAAGGGGTCAAGTAGTTGAAACTCTCAGACACATTTGCAGAGAAGGGGGTGGAACTGCAGTGCAGCAACAAAACATAAAGACACAGGAGAAACAAGCATTTGTCAATACTGAATGTCTACATGTATGGTATGTGTGGCAGGGATGTGTAGTGAGATGAGTAATATGTGGTGGATCCTGACTTCCTACTAACTGCAGGTCTGTGCTTGCGCTGTAATTTAAAACTGTCAGGTTAATCTACTTGTCCAGATGCAGTGCATGGGCCCATCAGCTCTCGACATGCATGGCAGGGAAGGCTCCCCAGCCTGCCACAGGGCATCATGTGTGCACAAGAATGCTACTGCGTCTCTCCCCAGGCTGGGACCAGCACTGCAAGCTGCCTTCCCTTCCGCTAAGAGAACCTGCATGTCTGCAACCTTGTTACTAAGACTGCGAGCATTGAGTGCCACCACCCTCCATCTTGACCATGTGTCTCCCTGCCTATTTCCTGTATCATCCTTGATCTGCTTATCAACTATACTCCCCCCTTTACCCCCTGTCCTTGGATGCCCTTCCTTCCTCCTACATTACATCCTCCCACCTGGTAGCTACTTCCTGTATGGGGGGATGTTGTATGCTGTAAGAGACTAGGAATGTTGTATGGACGTTGTATGTGGGGGATATTGTATGCATACTGTACTGTACAACTGTGCGGCAACAACAAGGCCACTGTATGTACATAATCATGGGGCAACAAACAGGGATACTGTATGCCTACAACTGAGGGACAACAAACAGGGATACTGTATGCATACAACTGTGGGACAACAAACAGAGATACTATATGCCTACAACCATGAGGCAACAAACAGGGATACTGTATGCCTACAACTGTGGGACAACAAACAGGGATACTGTATGCATACAACCATGGGACAACAAACAAGGCTACTGTATGCCTACAACTATGGGACAACAAACAGAGATACTGTATGCATACAACCATCTGGCAATGAACAGGAATACTGTATGTCTACAACTGTGGGACAAAAAACAGGGATACTGTATGCATGGGGGAGATAGCCATCCCTACCCAGTGGCCGGGGGCTGCGTGGGAAAGCTACCCTGCGATTCTGTGTCTCCCGGCCCCTGGGGAAGCTGAGCAACAGGGTAAAGACCGTCTCAAACCCGGGACCAGCATGGGGATGGCCGTCCCTACCCAGAAAAGTGTTGGACGGCACGTGGGAAGCTACCCTCATGAAGCTTGAGTATCCCAGCCCCTGGGGAAGTAGCAGTAGGTCGCCCAACATCTCGAATGCCTCGAACCTGTGGCGGGGCGGGTCTCCTGGGGAGTTCCGTCCACCTGGGGTCTCATAAGGGGATCGGGGGCAAGCATCTCTGTGAGTTTGGGGCTCCTAGCCCCTCTGGGAAGGGGTCGAACCGGGGTCTCTGGAAGCCCAGCATGAAGTCGAATTTGCCTGGCTCGGTCCAAACAGAGTTCCGGGAGGTCGGTCTGAAGCGGCTCAAACTCCCCCCGAAAGGGTGAAGGGGACTTTGGGCACAACACTTAGAGGCAGGTGCTGGAATATATGTGGGGGCGAGAGTAGAGCTGAGCTCGATGCGTTCAGAGACCAAGTCCAAACTTTACACCAGAGACTAAGTCCCCTCAGAAGTGAACAGGGGCTGGTGGGAAATGACTCTGCCCAGCAAGAGGTGCCTAGCCTGAGCCTCATCAGCAGGAGACCCGGGGCTGGAGGGTCGGAGCCTGCCAGAGACCAAGTCCCACTGGAGGTCACCATGGGCTGGTGGTGACTACCTGTGCCTGGGCTGGAGGTGCTTCACCCGGGCTGCTGAGCCCAGGAGCCTGGGAGTCAGGCCAGAGCTCCAGCTCTGGAAGCCAGAAATGAGGTCAGATTTGCCCCCCTTGGGCCGAGCCGAGTTCCAGGAGGTCGGGCTCAGGGTGCGCCTTGGTCCCCCCAAAGGGTGAAGGGGACTTTGGGCACAACCTGGCATCTCGCAGGGCCAGGGGACTAAGTCCCAACGGGGAGAGATGGCCCAACCCTCGCTCCAGAAGGTGGGAATGAACTCAGACTTGCCCCCCTCAGGCCGAGCCAAGTTCCAGGAGGCCGGGCTCAGGGTGCACCTTTGTCTTCCAGAAGGGGTGAAGGGGACTTTGGGCACAACACCTAGAAGCAGGTGCCAGAATATATATAGGGGTGAGAGCGGAGCTGGGCTGGAAGCATGCCGAGACTAAGTCCCAACTCTTCTCCAGAGACCAAGTTCCCACGGAGGTGGACAGGGGCCATCGGGGACTGTCTCTTCCCAGGACGAGGTGCCTTCCCTGGGCCTCGTGGGCAGGAAACCAGGGGCTGGGGGGGTCGGAGCCTGAAAGAGACTAAGTCCCACCGGAGGTCGCCACAGGCTGGTGGGCACTGCCTGTACCCAGGCCAGAGGTGCTTCCTCCAGGCCGGTGAGCCCGGGAGCCTGGGCGTCGGGCTGGAGCTCCAGTTCTGGAAGCTAGGAATGAGGTCAGATTTTCCCCCCTCGGGCCGAGCCGAGTTCCAGGAGGTCAGGCTCAGGGCACGCCTTGGTCCCCCCGAAGGGGACTCTGGGCACAACACTGGCATCTCACAGGGCCAGGGGACTAAGTCCCAATGGTGAGAGATGGCCCAACCCTCTCTCCAGAGGGTGGGAATGAACTCAGACTTGTCCCCCTCAGGCCAAGCCGAGTTCAGGGTGCACCTTGGTCCCCTGGAAGGGGTGAAGGGGACTTTGGGCACAACACCTAGAGGCAGGTGGCAGAATATATGTAGGAGCGAGAGCGGAGCTGGGCTGGAAGTGCGCCAAGACTAAGTCCCAACTCTTCTCCAGAGACCAAGTCCCCACGGAGGTGGACGGGGGCCATCGGGGACTGGCTCCGCCCAGGACGAGGTGCCTTCCCTGGGTCTCATTGGCAGGAGACCCAGGGCCGGGGGGGTCAGAGCCTGCCAGACACCAAGTCCCACCGGAGGTCACCACGGGCTGGTGGGCGCTGCCTGTCCCTGGGCCAGAAAGCTTCGGGGCCGGGTGAGCCCGGGAGCCTGGGCGTTGGCTGGAGCCCGCCTGGAAGCCGGGATTGAGGTCAGATTTGCCCCCCCTCGGGCCGAACCAAGTTCCAGAAGGTTGGGCTCAGGGTGCCCCTTGGTCCCCTGGAAGGGGTGAAGAGGACTCTGGGCACAACACTGGCGTGTCACAGGACCAGGGGGCTAAGTCCCAACGGTGAGAGATGGCCCAACCCTTGCTCCGGAGGGTGGGAATAAACTCAGATTTGCCCCCCTCTGGCCAAGCTGAGTTCCAGGAGGTTGGGCTCAAGGTGTGCCTTCATCCCCCCAAAGGGGTAAAGGGGACTTTGGGCACAACACCTAGAGGCAGGTTCCCAGACCAGATGTCCCAAGGCATGACCAGATGGCCACACCCTGGCTCCGGAAGGTGGGAATGAACTCTGATTTGCGCCCCTCTGGCCTAGCCGAGTACCATGATGTCGGTCTCAGGGTGCAATTTTGTCCTGGCAAAGGGGTGAAGGGGACTTTGGGCACAACTCCTAGAGGCAGGTTTGAGGAGATTTTCGTCAACACTTTTTTGTGCAAAATCCAGAGACTAAGTCCCTACGGAAGTATTCGAGGACTCCTAGGGGCACTCTGGATCCGGGGACGAAGCGCCTTCCTGGGCTAGTCCTCGGGGCTGAGTGCCTGGTGGTTGGAGGCTGGGTTCAGAGTTGACACTTTGCAACAAAATCACAAAATCCGGATCTCCTTGCCTTCGGGGCCTGGTGGTGCCCTTTCGACCCAGGGCCGATGCCTTGCTACTGGGTCAGGGAGATCCTCAGTCACCCTGGACCGAGTCCCTTCCTCTGGACACCACTCCACTCAAACGACCATGGCCAGGGTGTCCCAGTAGACACCTCCTGGCTGTGGGGGCCAGGAGCACCGACACCAACACCCGCCGATCGATCTGGCAGATGGCCTCTGACTTGGGGAGGGCCCTCCCAGTCTGGCTTGTCCAGTCACGGAGTGGCTTCTCCCCGCACGGAGCACAGGTGGGCCAGGGACCTTGGTCCCTGGCTTCCCCCCTTCAAAGCGAGACCGAGTAGCCTAAGCTGGACGTCAGGGTTCCTGTTGGGCAGCAGGGCAGGCCGCACCCTGGCTGCCTACTGGCCGGGTGCCAGCCCCCGTCCCCACGTGGAGCACAGCCATTTCTCCGAGCACTGAGGTCCGCAAGGGCCACCCCGCCTCTCTATCCCGAGGCTGCCACCCCCCCAGCCCTCTGGGGCAGGTGGCTTCTGACTGCACTCGGGAGTCCTCCCTTGAGGCCCCTCGTCCAGCTTGGAGGTCGGGCCCCGGTCCCTCCTCTGGCTGCCCCTCTTTGGTGCGACTATCTGGTTGATCCTGCCAGTAGCATATGCTTGTCTCAATGATTAAGCTTTGCAAGTCTAAGTACAAATGGATGGTACAGTGAAACTGCAAATGGTTCATTAAATCAGTTATGGTTCCTTTGATCGCTCCGTTACTTGGATAACTGTGGTAATTCTAGAGCTAATACATGCTAACGAGCGCTGACCTCTGGGGATGCGTGCATTTATCAGACCCAAACCAATCCGGCTCTCGGCTCGGCAGCTTTGGTGACTCTAGATAAACTCGGGCCGATCGCATGCCCTCGTGGCGGCGACGCGACATTCGAATGTCTGCCCTATCAACTTTCGATGGTACTATCTGTGCCTACCATGGTGACCAC
Organism: Neoceratodus forsteri; assembly: GCA_016271365.2. NCBI lineage: Eukaryota > Metazoa > Chordata > Ceratodontiformes > Ceratodontidae > Neoceratodus > Neoceratodus forsteri. The sequence continues at coordinate 253,265,763 of JADMNL010000024.1, read as the reverse complement.
GGGTAACGGGGAATCAGGGTTCGATTCCGGAGAGGGAGCCTGAGAAACGGCTACCACATCCAAGGAAGGCAGCAGGCGCGCAAATTACCCACTCCTGACTTGGGGAGGTAGTGACGAAAAATAACAATACAGGACTCTTTCGAGGCCCTGTAATTGGAATGAGTACACTTTAAATCCTTTAACGAGGATCTATTAGAGGGCTAGTCTGGTGTCAGCAGCCATGGTAATTCCAGCTCCAATAGCTTATATTTAAGTTGCTGCAGTTAAAAAGCTCGTAGTTGGATCTTGGGATCGGGCTGGTGGTCCGCCGTGAGGTGAGCTACCGCCTGTCCCAGCCCCTGCCTCTCGGTGCTCCCTTGATGCTCTTAACTGAGTGTCCTCATTAAAAATTAGAGTGTTCAAAGCAGGCAGGTCACTTGAATACTTCAGCTAGGAAAAATGGAATAGGACTCCAGTTCTATTTTGTTGGTTTTTCGGAACTGGGGCCATGATTAAGAGGGACGGCCGGGGGCATTCGTATTGTGCCGCTAGAGGTGAAATTCTTGGACCGGCGCAAGACGAACAAAAGCGAAAGCATTTGCCAAGAATGTTTTCATTAATCAAGAATGAAAGTCGGAGGTTCGAAGAAGATAAGATACCGTCGTAGTTCCAACCATAAACGATGCTGACTAGCGATCTGGCAGCATTATTCCCATGACCCGCCGGGGAGCTTCCGGGAAACCAAAGTCTTTGGGTTCCGAGGGGAGTATGGTTGCAAAGCTGA